>LR738715.1:428434561-428453082 GCA_902687465.1 Secale cereale | reverse complement strand
CGCTCCGCACGACGCCACTCCGTGAGACACGTCCTCACCACTCGGCTGCCATGTGCGTCGCCATTCGGTTGGTCGCCTCTTCCCTACTCGGCCGCCCCGCGCATCGCCACTCCGTGGAGCACGTCTTCACTTCGACCGCCCTACACGTCGTCATTCGACCGGACACGTCCTCACCACTCGGCCGCTTTGCGCGTCGCCACTCCGTGGGACACGTCCTCACCACTCGATTGTGCACGTCTTCACCACTCGGACGCCCCTCGTGTCGCCGCTCGATTGTGCACGTCTTCACCACTCGGCCGCCCCACGCGTCGCCGCTCGATTGTGCATGTCCTCACCACTCGGCCGGCCTGCGCGTCGCCACTCGGTTGTGCATGTCTTCACCACTCGGCCGTCCTGCGCGCCGCCACTTGGTTGAGCACGTCTTCACCATTCGGCCGCCCCCCGCGTCGCCACTCGGTTACGCACTTCCTCACCATTCAGCCGCCCCACGCGTCGCCACTCGGTTGTACATGTCCTCGCCCCTCGGCCGCCCCATAAGTCACCATCAGTTGGACGTGTATTCACCACCACATCCAGACCAGTCCGACTAATTCAGCTCCAGACTGATCTTATTTACCATGCCAAGTGCATGAAGATCCATCCGATTGACTCAATTTTAGACTAAAATATATTTACCATGCCAACTGCATGGAGGTTCGCCAGAAACTTAAACCCTCGGCCAGACTCGTCCAGTCTGACAGAGGCTCGGGGGCTACACCCAGTGGGTGCACTCAGCGTGCCCCCATTGGAAGAGAAACCGAAAAGAAACATTTTTGCTTGGTCAAGACCAATACCAGATCCTCAAGTACTACTCAACTTCCGAGTCGGAGAGGAACAAGTTCGATCAGTACCAACTAAGAAGATTTTTTGTTCTGTCAGACCCCCGCCGTCTGCCCACAGTCGACGACGGTCTCGGGGACTACACCCAGTGGGTGCACTCAGCGTGCCCCCACTGGATTAATTTCCACTCGGTACGGCCTGACCATTCCGAGTGACAAACAACAAGCAAACAAGTTCTAAGGCTCATGTCGACTAAAAAAATCCTATATGGTTAGTTTAACGCTCCTCCGTGGACCTGTTTTGAGCCTTCTTCTAGGACTCAAAGCATGAAACTCATAAGTTTGGATCTGGAATCGACTCATATTGACGTTCCTCCGGGATAAGAATGGCATCTCTCCGAGAGAGCAGTCCATGCGTCAATCTCGTTGTCCAGATTTAATGACACACCCATACTCAGATCATGAGTTAAACTCTTCCGAGAGATGAACGAATGTCATCAAGTTGCTCCTCACGGGCACTTACCCCAGATCGTCGAGAAGCGCAGTGCCGGAATCCATTGAGATTTTGTTCGAACCTTGGTTGTCTGAAAGCACGTCGACATGTTCCGAGTATTTCCGTAATCACTCGGGCCAAATTGTGTCTTTCAAAAACTTGTTCTGCAAAATCGCAATCGATTCGGGGGCTAATGTTGGGGATACACATAATAGGTAGGCCCACAAAGGGTCAAAATATATTCAAGCATGGGGTCCACACATCAGGTGGGTCCAGATAAGTTTCATACAGACATACTATCCACTCGGACAAGCAGCGTACTATCCACTCGGACAAGCAACATACCGTCCACTCGGATGACAGTCGACCACTCGGTCGACTGACTCACTGGGATATGCGAAGACCAACAGTCGACAAGGCATTCGAAGCATCATCTGACATTATGGCATCAATGCCCCACTTTGTAAGATAGGAGGTGAGGGGGTGGCGCACTCTATATAAGCCACCTCCCACCACTAGACTAGACATGCTCTCATTCTTCCTCTCTCTCTCTCTCTCTTTCTCGCCATTAGTCTCAGGAATTAGCCCAGGCACGAGGATCCGTTCCTCCCTCTCTCACGTATTGTAATCTCCGGATACATACTCAGATAAAACAAAGCCTCTCCAGAGCACGAGACATAGGGCTATTATCTCCACCGCGAGAGGCCTGAACTCGCTAAAACCACCGTGTCACCCATGTGCATCTCGATAGATCATGCTCCTTTACCATGTACCTTATTATTGTCAGAAACATTTCCAAGACAAAGCCTTTCACCCATTACCAATATATATGTGCATTAATTAATTAAGATATATATTGTGTTATCCCAATAAATAAGTCCAAACATGGAGCAATCTTCCAACTTCACCTGCAACTAACAACGCTATAAGAGCGGCTGAGCAAAAGCGTACTTAGCAAATCAATGGTTTGCTAGGAAGGCGGTTAGAGGGTTTCATGGCAACATAGGAGGCTGACAAGACAAGAATGGGCATCGTGGCAAAACTATAGAACGAGACAACTAGCAAAACAAAGATAGAGGTGATATCGGGGAACGGTCATCTTGCCTGGGATCCCGCAAGGAACAAGAACAAGTCAATGAAGTAGTCGAACAAATCCTCACAACTCCGGAACGAAACCGAAGCTAACAAGAGAAGCATACCGGAAAGAAGAAAACAACACGGCAAACAGACCAACATAAACATGGCATATGATGCACAACCAAGTATGATGCATGTCCGGTTTAATTATGCATGGCATGGCAAAGTGCACAAACAACACTACAATTTTAGTGGAGCTCAATATGCAACGAGTTGCATATTGACCAAACATTATGTTAGATTATTTAGTTTGATCTCGTTATGAACACAACAAGTTTAAATGTTTTCTAAACATGGCAAGAGGTGAAGCATAAGTAAACTAGCTATCTAGGCATTTTTAAATGAGGCTGGAAATAACAACAAAAATTCTGGAAACTCCCCATGTGCATATTTAGCAATTATTAAAGCAAACAACAATTTAAACATTTAAAGGTTGTTATCATGATGCGGATGTCAAATGCAAGTTTTATGCAGTTTTCATTAAAAGTTGACATGAGCAAGATATGGAGTAACTCGTCACCGTGGTGGAAGGAAAGGGGCCACGGCGGTGATGAATGGAAACAGAGCCACGACAAAGTTCCGATGATCCGACAACTCGTTGAGATGCCGGTGCAAAACAAAGGTGGCGTGAGTGAGTCATGCAAGAGATAGGTGGGGTGCTCCCGGTTACCGTGTTCCTATGGGTCGGCGACAAGGCAAAAGATGGTTATCGCAAGCGACGATTCGGGCACGGTACAAACATAAGGTGCATCTCATACAACATGCATTCGTTCCACGGGCGTCGTCTCAGGGTTATACCTTTGAAGCTTGGGTTTCGGGGCGGAACGAGTTTGTCGAGGGAGGTAGTCGTTCTCGCGACGGTAGTGGAAGTAGTCGTTCACGCGACGGTAGTCGAACTTGACACTTGCATTACACGGGTCTTCGATGATGGTAGTGGTACATCTTGTAGTGGAACTTGGGCGTAGTGGTACATGGCATCGCTGTCGGACTTGACGAAATGCACACCGGCTGTAGAGGTACACAACTCGTAGACATCCAGGGTTGTGGTAGGGGTACTTGAGGGTTCCCGTGTGTAGTCGTGCTCGGCGTCATTGGGGCATCGGTCTCGGAAGTGCAATGGTGCCCAGGATGATCAAAAGGAACCAATTGCAACTCGTGGCCGCAGGGTCATGAACATAGTTCGCACGACAATGGTGAAGATGGTGTGCCTAAGAGGCTCTGGGCGTTGGTGAAGTGCACACAGGAGGTGGCTCCTTAGCTAGAGCTCATGGCGGCGAAGGCAAGGGAGGGCTGGCGACCATGGGGATGGTGGCTGTAGGACGGCGGAAGAGGAGGAGAGTGTAGGTGGAGGAGAAGGACAGCGGGGACAGACGGATGTCGCCAGATACATCGAGGGCTTGACCTAAGCAGCGCCTTGCGTGGTCGAGGCCGAATGGAGGGAGGAGGAGGCGAGGCGCTGATGAGGCCAAGGACAGGAAGGCCAGAGGGTGGAGCTGGGGGGTGGGGCACAGTGCAGGTTGTCGGCGAGGGCGACGGAGAGGTCCGGCTCAACGGGCCGGCGGACGGCATGGCAAGGGCCGGCGCGGAGCGGGAGCTCGGGCGCTTGCGGCACAGGAGAGAAAGGGAGGCGGGCGCCGATCTGGGGCCTCGCTGGTGGCCGGACGGCGAGGGGGGTTGTGCGGGATCGGGAGGAAGTGGTCGAGGGGGCCCGCGACGGATGAGAAGGACGAGAGGATCGAGCAGTGGCTCGCTCTGCGGCGCACGGTGGGAGACGAGGGAGAGAGACGAGCGAGGGGATAAGGGAATCGGGCTAGGGTTAGGATAGCTAGGCAGGGGCCGGTTGGGCCTGGCTGGGTTTTGGGCCATGTGGGTGGAGATGGGAAAAGAGCCAGAGGCCTGGCCGGCCCTCTTTATTCCCTCACTTAAACTCATTTTCTGTTTTAAAATAAACATGAGTTACCAGAAAAGATCAGGTAGTTAGGAGAAGGGTTTAGTTAAGAATAAAAATATCCCTAGAACCCTGGAATTGTGGGCTATATTAATAAAATCCTTTGGCAATTTTTAGACACTACTAATTTATGCAAGTTTGAAAATAACTCAAACTTGAATAAATCCGTAGGCCAACCAAAGCACCTCCAAAAGACATGGAAATTAGAGGAGGTGGTCTTGGCATGACCTAGTATTTATAGGAAGATATAGAACATTTTCTAGAATAGGAAAATGTCACTTGCAATAAACGAGTGAGACTTGAAAAGAAGAAGCTAGTGGGGAAGGTGCACTTGATGAGGGATTTGGTGGCAAGAGAAAGATGCAAGTGTGTTTTTGGTGATTCCATGACAATGGAATATTTTTATAATAGCTCCCTACTATCGGGAGGATATGTTATAAAGAGAAGTCACCAGTGAATTCCCTCGATATAAATGGACCGAAGATCCAAACAATTTATTTAGTTGAGTTTTTTTTTAAAAAGACATGATGGCATGATGACATGATGCAATGCAAACATAAATAAAGCAAGCACAAATGAAACACGCGGGAAAAACCCGGAACATATGAAAGTCTTCTGGAGCGTCGGTCTTGGGGCGTCACAAATAGGTATGTCACCTAGTGGATAATCCTCAGACCACGGACCTAATCCGCATTATTGCTACCATCATCTTTCAACTTAGTTTTCTCTAGGACCGTATCAGAAACAGGGGAGCTACATCGCAAGCTATTGATATACAACATAATATGCAAAGACATTGTGACTAAGTTCATGATGAATTTAAGTTCAATTAATCGAACTACAAAAGAACTCCCACTTAAATCAACATCCCTCAGGTTACTTAAGTGATACATGATCCAAATCAACTAAACCTTGTCCGGTCATCACGTGAGATGGAGTAGTCATCAATGACATCTCTATGTTGATCGTATCTACTATATGACTCATGTTCGAACTTTCGGTCTCCAGTGTTCTGAGGCCATGTATGTACATGCTAGGCTCGTCAAGTTTAACCCAAGTATTCCACGTGTGTAAAACTGTCTTACACTCGTTGTATGTGAACCTAGAGTCTATCACACCCGATCATCACGTGGTGCCTTGAAATGACAAACTATAGCAACGGTGCATACTCGGGGAGAACACTATTATCTTGAAATTTAGTGAAGGGATCATCTTATAATGCTACCGCTGTTCTAAGCAAAATAAGGTGCATAAAGGATAAACATCACATGCAATCAAAATATGTGACATGATATTGCCATCATCATCTTGTGCTTTTGATCTCCATCTCCAAAGCATCGTCATGATGTCCTTTGTCCCCGCGTCAACACCTTGATCTCCATCGTAGCATTGTGGTCGCCTCGCTAACTATTGCTTCTAGAACTATCGCTAACGCATAGTGATAAAGTAAAGTAATTACATGGCGTTTGCATATCATACAATAAAGAGACAACCATAAGGCTCATGTTGGTTGCTGGTAATTTACAAAACATGACCATCTCATACAATAACGTACAACTCATCACATCTTGACCATATCACCTCACAACATGCCCTGCAAAAACAAGTTAGATGTCCTCTACTTTGTTGTTGCAAGTTTTACGTGGCTGCTACGGGCTTGTAGAAAGGACCGGCACAAAACCACAACGGTGATATATCAGGTTTGTTGTTTTAACATTCAACAAGGACCGCCCGCAGTCAAATTCGATTCAACTAAAGTAGGAGAAACAATCACCCGTCATCCACCTTTATGCAAAACAAGTTGCATGCCTGTTGGTGGAACCGGTCTCATGTACGTGGACATGTAAGGATGGCTCGGGCCGCTTCATCTTACAATGCGGTCAAATGAAAATAAGACGTTGGTGGTAAGAAGTATGACGATCACCGCCCATAACTCTTTGTGTTCTACTAGTGTAAATCATCAACGCATAGACCTGGCTCATGATGCCACTATTGGGAAATGTTGCTTGGAAAACAAAAAACAAAAATCTACGCACACGCAATGATATATCCATGGTGATGCATCGCAACAAGGGGGGGAGTGTGTATACATACCCTCGTAGACCAATGTGGCACCCCGATCCGCATGGAACAGGGGGCCTTCGCACATCAGCCTAGGAATACACCTGACGAACAACAGGTCCATGATACAACATTCCAGGTACAATAATATTCATCAAATAACCAGGTATAAGATTACATCATTGATGAATATAATTATCTAGCATAGCCCTAAGGCTATTTACATGGCAGCGGAAGTTTATTTAATTGGCGGCGGAAGTCTTGGTTTGGCAGTGTAGAACTATGGCTGGGCTCCACAACTCATAGGACTGGCAAGATTACGGCCTAGCGCGACGAAGCAAGTGACCCAAATAAGGGTGACCTACAAAACTGGCATGACACGCCAGGTCAGTACATTGAATGTACTTGCAAGACAACCAAATACATAGCATCCAAACAGGCAGAAGACAAGGCAAGAACAAAGCACATGCAACAAACTACCTCATATCAAAACATGACATGCAATTAAGATAAAGGAGACTAAACTATTACATATCATCATGACATATCCAATTAATTTCAATATGGTGATAGCAGCATAATAAACTATCTTACTCATGGCATAACTTAATGAATAGAACCGAGCATGGCATGGTATCATGAGACAAAGCTAACAAAATAAACTACTATTCATACATAAACAAAGGCAGACATAACATATTACCAAAATCTAGTACTACCATGGCTTCAAAAAAATGAAAACTATAAGTCATGCAAAATAATCAAAGTTGTACACCGATTTCATCGGACTATAATACCAACGGGTTATGTTACAACATAACCGCGACCTTTACGGTGATCGCAACCACAACCAACACTTGGTCTCCAATATTCACCGAGAACTCGTCTTGTGATTACAACTTAGTCTTGACTTCACACGACTATTTCATTCAAGTACCATATTAACAAATTTTATTATATCTGCTTTATCCTCCATTCCGATCGAGACCCAATAGTGTGACCTACTACGAACTGTGTGTTATCGATAGACTTTGTAAACACTCTGCAGAGGTAGCGCACTGTACCCACACCACGGAACCCATGGCCTCGTCATCCCATTCGGGTGGACCAACGGTGTTCCGACGAAACCGAACTACTGTCATGACACTCTCCCGGCCACTCCGACTCTTCCCTACTGGGCTAGTCCTGGGTGGCCCGGTGTCTACCAAAGACACACCGACCACCGTCGTGGCCAAACTGTCTCAAACGGGGACTCGGTACCATAAACAAAACAACTACGGGCACACAAGGTCTATATCTGCCTACCTGATCAGGGTAGCGTGTGTCCATAACTTTCCCTCGTTGGAGGTACCGGCGAGAGGCACAACAATAGTTCGTATTAAGGCCTTCCCATAAAGGCAAATGTGGCTGCACTGAGAAAGTTCGATTTGGTGGCACTATGAAACGTTCCCATCGATGACGGAGGAGTTTGTTATGATTAATTCATTTTTATTAACTCTCCATCATCATGAGCATATTTAACAAGAATGCAACTATGAGCATGCAACATACAAAAGCATATACAAAATATCGAACTTCTCAGGTACACAGGTTATAACATAAAGAATATGACAATACTGAGTACTAGCATATTAATGGTGCATCATAGCATTTTATAACAATGTCATAAACAAGTAGAGTAGAAACATGGCATTCTTAATAACAACATCCTAACTAGCATGGCAAGAGATATCATGACAACACAAACATGCATGAAAATACATAAAGGAAAGATTGCAGCTGAAAAACAATAAGCCAACAACTGCAACTACACATGCACAAGGTACAAGCAAAGTCAACTTGCGAGTCCGGAGCTTATGATAAGAGGTTGGCTTGCCTGGGGGCCGACAAATACTCCGAAGAAAAGTGCGGAAAGCTTGTGGAAAGAATCGCCGGAAACAGTTCTCTCTTGGAGGGGGCTGTTTACGGCAAGGGCAAAATGGTCATTTTCACAATGCCAAAATATTATGAAAATGACACCAACGGAACGGGCTCAACGAAACGAAGACGTGGGCTTTGGATTCACCTGATTCGGAGCTACGAGTAAAAAGATATGACCGTTTAACTACCAGGGACCCATCTCTAAAGAAAATCCTTACAAACTGGCCCCTGATAGAAAAACAGATCGCATCTTTCTCAGAAATACGCTTTCCTTAAGCGAAGACGTAATCCATTGGATTACGCCTCCACTTATCTAGCATGGCAAGGGCGGGGCCGGCCTCTGGGTCGATGACGCGTGGGTCCCGTGGGGCTTCTGTCTCCTCCTTCCCTCTCTTCTTCCAGCCCCCGACGCGAAAAGTAGAGGAGCCCGGGGCCGAGCGAGCACCGGCGCGCTCCGACGACTCAGGCCGTCTCCAGCCAAGCTCCGGCCACTGGCAAATGCGGGAGGGAGCACCGCACCCAAGCAAGGTGCTACGGGCGTCGGGGAGAGGTCGCAACGGCCGTAGCTTGGGCGCCCGCGGCAAAACAGAGGCGACCTCCGGCGATTTGCCCGGCCAACTCTGGCCATCCCCGGTGGAGCTGGGACCACCTGTGGGCTCGGGAGGAGGTGTCCCGTCCATCCCGCAGCGAAGAGAACACCGGGGAGGGATCTGGCCACGGCGAGCAGGGCGACAGAGAGCTCCGCGGCGGCGGCAGTGGCTCTAGGGGGGAGGCCACAGGGCACTCCAGTGGCAAGGGGAGAGAGTGGGGACGGTCTACAGGCTCCAGGGAGGCTGCTGGTGGAGGAGAGAGGGAGAGGCGCGCCAGCCATTGCTCAAATTTGAGCAGGCCGAGGCGGCAGCCATGGCGACGATGGGGGTCAGAGAGGGGCTCTGAGCTTGGGGAGAGGCTCGGGGAGGGATGGTGGAGCTCCGAGGCGAGGGGGAGGGGGCTGCGGGTGGATGGGGACTGCGAGAGAGCTCGGGGGCGCGCTTAAATAGCCGCGGGAGAGCTCGAGGGGGAGGAAAGGAGGTGGCACGCGGCGTGCGACGTGTCCGTGCGTCGGCGAGGGCGCAGGCGCGGCTAAGGCTCACGAGGAGGCACAGGAAGGCGACGAGGGGGATCAAGACGAACACCAGAGGGTCACGGAGACAAGGAAGGCGTGAGGTCGAACGAAGGAAGAAGACACCGACGAGGAAGACGACGATACATAGGAGCACACTATTCCGGTCGTTGGCACGGCTCGTCGGAGAAGAAAACGAAGGGGGCCAGCGGTCCAGAGGGAAGATGACGTCGAGGGGGAGTTGTAGGACATTAATGGCGAGGTCAGAGACGGTCGGAGCAGCGATGCCGACGACAATAGTGGCTAGACCACCGTTTTTGCTAGCTTGCCTCGTGGTCACCACTGGCATGGCATGCTCTGGGGTTTTTACTGATGTAAAATCATGTCTACCGCGTAGTCCTTCCAGCGTGGAGTGTTACCATGGTAAAGAGTCGGGCTGAAACAAACTGAGTTGAGTAAACCAAGCTCCAGAAGTTTACTGCTGCAAACTTTACCACACTCTAGAGAGTAAACTAGAGAGGGTAAAAGGTAAACTTGATGTCTGGGAGGCTTAGGGTAGAAAGGACTACGATCCTAGGAGTTTTGAGGTAAAATGGACAACTATTTACCATAGTTGCTGTACAACCACCAAAACTGACCCGGAAACTGAATTATGAAGAAACACTCACTATGAGTGTTGGATTGGGCTATAACTTGGCAAAGCCTGATGATTTGGACATACCATGATGCTGTAAAAATTTCATACCAAATGGACTTACCAAAATGGTACTTCCTTCACAGCTATCATTTCTGCCCAAAAACTTCAGAAAAGTCATCAGGGCAAATGGCTAGATTAAATGAGCCCAAATCTTGTGTAGATAGGTTATATGGATGTGAGAAGCCCTGGGAATATTTTCAGCCATAATGGAGCAAGATAAAATACACTTGCTTCACAAACTAAAAATTTGGACAGAAAACAAGAATTGCTCTTGTGCTCACATAGTTCCATTAAATGAACTGAATTTGGGTGGAGGCTAATGATTTGAGATACTTGAGAGGATGGAAAAGTTTCATCCCATTTGGAAACACTATGAAGGTACTTCCTTCACAAACTTGTGTTCTGGTCATAAACTTTGAAAAATTACCCAAGTAGCTCGGATGAAAGGATTGAGCTCATCTTTGGTATCCGTGGGTCATTTAACAATGTTAAACACCCTGCCAAATTACAGGTCATTTGGACTTAAGAATAGGGCACTTCCTTTACAAAGTTCCATAGAAGGCAGAAACTTGCATTGGATCATGTGCCAAAATTTTGAACTGTAGAATCATGAGATGAGGATGGAACTAGTGAGTATATAGCAAGGACAAGCTCCACAATTTATGGGAGAATTTTCTCTTCTATAAAAATAATAGTTCCTTTGGAAAGTGGCAAAAGTGCAATATTGGCTAAAATAGGAAAAGGCAATTTTCCTTATTTTAATTGTGGCCAATATTATTGCCAAAGCTTGGATTAGGCATGAGCATCATCTCCACCAATCCTCATGGATTTTTGAGATGCAAAACTATGCCTCTGGATTTTATTCCTCAAACAGACAATGAAAGGAATAAATCACCATTCAAAATATTGCATAGGACTTGTCAATATCTTTGCATATCCAAGGAGTATGAAGACAAGGTGGTCTCTGGAAAAGGATAGAGTGATCAACAGATCAAAGAAAGTGATGGCTCCTTTGTAAGCACAACGCGCCACCTAGAAATTCCAAAAGCTTGGAATTAGGGTTTTAGGGAGTTTAAGGTGATGCAAATGAGGTCTTGCCCACTAACAAAGACATGAGCAAGGTTTTGAAAGGTTGAAAAATGACCAGAAATCTCTGGGTCATCTAGAAATCTCCATGAGAAAAATTTGAAAGAGGGTTGCTAGGAAGAAATCACAGCACAAAATTGATAACCCAATTTTGAGGCTGTGACAACTCTTCCCTCCTTAAAAAGAATCTCGTCCTCGAGATTTCTAAGGTTACTGCAACCATTAAAGACATCCATCCCGGGAAAACCCCTGGGTTAAATTTAACCATTTGGCTGGATACAGATGAGTTGGGGTACCGATAATTGGTACACCCAAAGAGAGTCATGAGCAAAACAGGGTTACCTCCACGCATAGGGGCACTCGAGATCAGACTCGCGACAAATGCTGGATGCACCCCAATGAACAGTGGTTTCACCCGCTGACATGTGGGTCCAGGGCCCACTGGCAGCCTCCTTCTTCTACCTCCGGCTGGCTGCTTCATCTCCATCGCTGCTCCGCGTGCGGCTTAGCGTAGCACGCATCTAGATTCTAGGGCGATGAGGACCCTAGTGTCGTAGGGCCCGGCGACGGTGCAGCGAGCACTCACGTCGCGGGCCAGCACCTTGTCGGCACTGCTCGCGGATTCGCCTCCTGGAAGCCGGTGATCGGGCGACGAGCGATTTCCCTGGACATCGCTCACCGTACACCGGAGTTGGGCTATAAAAATGGCAGCACGGCTTCTCCTCCAACACACCAACGCAATGCCGCTCTACTACCTCTTCGGTTTTGACGAGATTGAGCCAAGCTCCTTCGGCGAGGCGGTGTTCTTGGTGACGCTGCGATGGTTCCTCGCTGCTCTGCTGGGCACGCTGATCGGCTCGTCGTTCCTACTGATGATACTCATTAGGAACGAGCGGGCTCGAGGAAATGCACGGCTCGGGGTGGTGGATCCAGGTGCAGGAGAAGATGGTGCATTGGGTGGTCCTCCGCCACGCTTGGTTCTCCATCGCTTTGCACCGGTGGAGTAAGTGGGTGCTGCGGTGGAGCGGGGTGGCGACTTGCCTGCGCTACGCAAGGCAAAGGTGAGGGTGACGGGGTCCAGATGCTTGTGAGGTGGCTGCGCCAGCTCCAGATGCATACTGGGGTGCGGGAAAGCTATGATTCCACGAAACAGTAGGCGTAGAGGTAGAATCATAATGGAAAGCCGTATTGCAATCGATTTACTGGTGTGAGGGAAATAAAGTTGGCAGCGTTTTCTCCGGAAATGAAATCGAAAACGAGAGTTAAATACGGGAACTTACCAGATGGAAAGGCCTCTGCGAGGCTCTGATTTTGGAAAGCCGGGCACATGAGGTGTGCACCAATAGAGAGGAGATATGTGACTTTGCTTGCCCACAAGTACTGCCAAAAAGTACTCATGGGTGAACCAAGTGTGCGTGTGACATGCAGTAAAATCCAAACTCTCAAATAGATGCAAAACACAGGTAAAGAAAAACACACCAGGCAACACATTCTAAAGTGTTTTAATGCTAGCGGGTATATGTAATCCTGGTTCACATATACCTACACCAGCGCGCATTTTATTATTTTAGACTCGGGACGAGTCAATGTTATTTTAGTGTATGTGATCTACAAATTAAAAGCTGGTTAGCAATATACTGCTAACCCTGTCAAACATTTCTGCTTGACAGAGCGACAAGTAAAAACAAAGAATCAAAAGCACACAAACATACATATTATACGGATTACACTATTACAACATCCAACAAAAGCACGAACGCGCTACACGAGACTACTCTCTCCGGGATACAAAAGGCTATCCTCCTATTGAGGATGAACAGACTGGCCGACCTACTTGCAGAAACACCTGACTGCGTGACTAATGTCATGCAGAAGGCTGAGCTTGTCGGGGTTCTCCGGGAGGACGAAGACTGAGCCAATCTCCATCTTCATCGTCTGACAGCACTATGGGTGGGGATTCGGGTACTGCGGGTGTGGCTGAATTTGATCCCGGTAAGTGTTGTTGGTGGATCCGATAAAGAGCCTGGTCGAAGGTGATGGGGGTTGGTCTGGGCCACATCACAGGCCAAGAAGGCAAAACTGGTTCAGAAGGCATGGGATGAACAACTTGAGATGCGAACCTACGAGCTTCACGATAAGCTTCCTTGACAACTCGTACCGCATCATTGTCCAGGGTCCTAAACTCGGCAAGAATCTTGGAAATCATCATCCCCTGAGCAGTGATATACTGCACCAGGAGAGCAATTGTCGGATCATCCCCTTGGATAACAGGAGAAGGTTGCATTACTGCTTTTTTCACAATGGGGAAAAAGCAGAACTCCCGCTTCTCTGCCACTTGCGGGAACTTGGTTCAGAGGTGAAGGATGGCCTCCACAGCAGCGGCCTGAATAGCCAAATCAGTAGTGGGCATGGCTCTGCCCTGGAGAACCAAGGACTGACCATCTGCTGCGGGACCTGGGCAGATGTGTACTCTAGCATCATAGCGATGAAGGTGAGGGATGGGTGATGACTGAAACACCAGATATTCGGGGCTGGCGTTACAGCCCAAGGTTGTGCAGAGCATCTCAATGAGAAGAGGTGGAAAACCAGGGTGGTTGACAGCAAAGCTGCGGGTGTAAAACTTAGAAGCTTTTAGGGATCTAGTCATGGCTGGAGTGTTACTAGCTAGGCTTCTCTGGAGAGACATGGCGGACTGAGGAGTGAGCGGTCCGGCTAGCAGAAAGGGGGTTTTATAGGCAGCTATGCGGGGCATGCCCGCATGGTGCCACACTTTACCCTGAAGGGTAAGCGGTGCGCCCGACCGAAAAAGATAAGTGCGCTATTCGCTCCATGGATAACTAGGCGGGGACAGCAGGGTGAGGACGTGTCGGTCTCGACTACACCACCTATTGATTAACAGTGGCCATGCCGGATGCTGGGGACGGGTCAAATCCCTTAGGGTTATTAAGGGTTGATGGTGGTGGTGATCTAAGGCTAGGATAATCTATGCCAGCCTGGCTGCTCTGATACCATCTTCCTGTGGCAACCCGATCCGCATGGAACAGGGGGCCTTCGCACGTCAGCCCAGGAATACACCTAAAGCACGACAGGTCCATGATACAGCATTCCAGGTACAATAACATTCATCAAATAACCAGGTATAATATTACATCATTGATGAATATAATTATCTGGCATAGCCCTAAGGCTATTTACATGGCAGCGGAAGTTTATTTAATTGGCGGCGGAAGTCTTGGTTTGGCAGTGTAGAAGTCTGGCTGGGCTCCACAACTTACAGGATTGGCAAGA
Organism: Secale cereale; assembly: GCA_902687465.1. Taxonomy (NCBI): domain Eukaryota; kingdom Viridiplantae; phylum Streptophyta; class Magnoliopsida; order Poales; family Poaceae; genus Secale; species Secale cereale. Next base: position 428,438,532 of record LR738715.1, on the reverse strand, counting down.
TTACGGCCTAGCGCGACGAAGCAAGCGACCCAAACAAGTGTGACCTACAAAACTGGCATGACACGCCAGGTCAGTACATTGAATGTGCTTGCAAGACAACCAAATACATAGCATCCAAACAGGCAGAAGACAAGGCAAGAACCAAGCACATGCAACAAACTACCTCATATCAAAACATGACATGCGATTAAGATAAAGGAGACGAAAAGCACAATGACATCCATCCTGCTATCCCAGGCTGCCGACCAGGAACCTATCCCAAGACTGACGAAGAAGAAGAAGAAAGAACTCCAACACAGATAAGCATCGCTCTCACGTCAAGTCATCGGAAACCTGCACCTGCACCTGTTGTTGTAGTATCTGTGAGCCATGAAGACTCAGCAATCCCATGACCATGGGTATCAAGACTAGCAAAGCTTAATGGGTAGGAAGAGGTTAAGTGGTGAGGTTGCAGCAACGGCTAAGCATATGTATGGTGGCTAACTTACGAGTACAAGAATAAGATGAGCATCTACGCAAATGGTCGCAAACTAGTAATGATCGCTAAGTGATCCCGAACTACCTACGAGGCAAACATAACCCCACCGTGTTCTCTTCTCAAATTGAAAAGAGACGATCACGGTTACTCACACGGTTGTGTATTTTATTTCTGATCCTCTGTCAAGTTTTCAACAACCGGACATTAACAAATTCCAATCTGCCACATAACCGCGGGCACGGCTTTCGAAAGATCATAACCCTGCAGGGGTGTCCCAACTTAGCCCATCACAAGCTCTCATGATCAGCAAAGGTAAAAACCCCTTATCTTAGGGACAACCCGATCAGACTCGGAATCCCGGTGCACAAGACATTTTGACAATGGTAAACCAAGTCAAGCAAGACCTCCCGGCGTGCCCACACCATGATAGTTGCCGCGCGTATTGATACGTCTCCAACATTTGTATAATTTTTGATTGTTCCATGCTAGTATTTATGAAGTCTTGGATGTTTAATGGGCTTTATCATTCACTTTTATATCATTTTTTAGACTAAACTACTAACCCAAAGGCCCAGTCCAGATTGCTGTTTTTTGCCTATTTCAGGGTTTTGCAGAAAAGGAATATCAAACGGAGTCCAAACGGAATGAAACCTTCGCAGGAGATATTTTTGGAGGAAATCATGCACGAAAGACTTCGGGGCCAAGCCAGAGGACAGAGGGCCTACCCTCGAGAGTGGGGGGCACGCCCCGCTTCCCAGGGCGCGCCCCCCTGCCTCGAGGGCAGCCCCAGTGGCCCCCGGTGCCCCTCTTCTTCCTATATATACCTACGTACCCCAGAAACTCCAGACGCAGAGAGAAAACCCTAATTCCACCGCCATAGCTGCTGTTCCCGTGGAGATCCCATCTTGGAGCCTGTTCCGGGAGGGGGATCCATCATGGAGGCCTTCTTCATCATCATCATCGCCCTCACCATGAGTTGTGAGTAGTTTACCACAGACCTTTGGGTCCATAGCTTGTATCTAGATGGCTTCTTCTCTCTCTCTGGATCTCAATACAAAGTTCTCCTCGGTCTTCGAGGAGATCTATTCGATGTAATCTCTTTTTGCGGTGTGTTTGTCGAGATCCGATGAATTGTGAGTTTATGATCAAGGATATCTATGAAAGATATTTGGTTCTTCTCCGAACCTTGTATGTGTGCTCATAATATCCTTGCAAGTCTCTTCCAATTATTGGTTTGGTTTGGCCTACTAGATCTATAGTTCTTGCAATGGGAGAAGTGCTTGGCTTTGGGTTCAATCTTGCGGTGTCCTTTCCCAGTGATAGTAGGGGCAGCAAGGCACGTATTGTATTGTTGCCATCGAGGATAAAAAGATGGGGTTTTCATCATATTGCTTGAGTTTATCCCTCTACATCATGTCATCTTGCTTAAGGCATTACTCTGTTTGTATGAACTCAATACACTAGATGCATGCTGGATAGCGGTCGATGTGTGGAGTAATAGTAGTAGATGCACGCAGGAGTCGGTCTACTTGTCTCGGACGTGATGCCTATATACAATGATCATGCCTAGATAGTCTCATAATTATTCGCTTTTCTATCAATTGCTCGACAGTAATTTGTTTACCCGCCGTAGAATACCGCTATCATGAGAGAAGCCACTAGAGAAAACTATGGCCCCCGGGTCTATCTTTATCATATTATTTTCCCGTCAACTAGCCTATTTCTGCCGCCGTAGTTTATTTGCTTTCTTTACTTTCTGTTTCTATACCAAAAATATAATTATCATTTCTATCAGATCTCACTATCGGAAGTGACCGTAAAGGGATTCACAACCCCTTATCGCGTTGGCTGCGAAGTTCTTATTCGTTTGTGCAGGTGCGAGGGACTGGCGCGTGGTCTCCTACTGAATTGATACCTTGGTTCTCAAAAACAGAGGGAAATACTTACGCTACTGTGCTGCATCTCCCTTTCCTCTTCGAGGGAATACAACGCAAGCTCAAGAGGTAGCAAGAAGAATTTCTGGCGCCGTTGCCGGGAGGCTTACACAAAAGTCATATACCAAGTACTTATCACAAACCCTTATCCTTCGCATTACATTTTTGCCACTCGTTTTCCTCTCCCCCACTTCACCTTTGCCGTTTTATTTGCCCTTCTTCCGCCGTGTGTTTTTTGTTTGCTTGCTTTTTGTTTGCTTGTGTGTGTTGGATTGCTTGCTTGTCACTATGGCTCAGAACAATACCAAATTGTGTGACTTCTCCAATACCAACAACAATGATTTTATTAGAACTCCAATTGCTCCTATTACAGATGCTAAATCTTGTGAGATCAATGCTGCTTTGTTGAATCTTGTCATGAAAGATCAATTCTCCGGCCTTCCTAGTGAAGATGCCGCTACCCATCTAAACAACTTTGTTGATTTGTGTGATATGCAAAATAAAAGGGATACGGATAACGATATTGTTGAATTGAAGTTATTTCCGTTTTCACTTAGAGATCATGCTAAAACTTGGTTTTCCTCTTTGCCTAGAAATAGTATTGATTCGTGGAATAAGTGCAAAGATGCTTTTATCTCTAAGTATTTCCCTCCTGCTATGATCATCTCTCTTAGAAACGATATTATGAATTTTAAGCAACTAGATCATGAGCATGTTGCACAAGCTTGGGAGAGAATGAAACTAATGATACGTAATTGCCCTACACATGGTTTGAATCTGTGGATGATTATTCAAAACTTTTATGCTGGCTTGAATTTTGCTTCTAGAAATCTTTTAGATTCGGCCGCTGGAGGCACTTTCATGGAAACTACCTTAGGAGAAGCTACCAAACTCCTAGATAATATTATGGTTAATTATTTTGAATAGCACACCAAAAGATCTACTAGTAAAAAAGTGCATGCTATCGAAGAAATTAGTGTTTTGAATGGGAAGAGGGACGAACTTATGAAATTGTTTGCTGCTAAGAGTGCTTCTTCTGATCCTAATGATATGCCTTTGTCCACTTTGATTGAGAATAACAATGAATCTTTGGATGTGAATTTTGTTGGTAGGAATAATTTTGGTAACAATGCTTATACACTACTGGAATCTGGGAATTTTCCATCAGCCAGCTCTTTGCCATCTGTCAGCTGATGGAAAAGAACGTCTTTGCCATCTGCTTATAAAAAACAGATGGCAAAAAACTGATAGATGGCATAGAACATGGTTGCCATCTGCCAGCGGATGGCAAAGAGGTTGGCAAATCTTGTGGCCATCAAGAGTGTAACGGCGTACCAGCCGCACCTCTTTGCCATCTGCCAGCAGACGGCAAAGATTCTTTGCCATCTGCTGGCAGATGGCAAAGAGATGGGGTTATTTTTTTCCAGCTAAAAAAAATTGTGGGGTTATCCCTTCCCTCTCTCCCCTCGTCTCCCTCTCTCCCCTCCTCTCCCACGCATCTCACCAGCCGCCGCCCCACCACCCCGCCGCCCCGCCGCCCCACCACCACACCATCCCGC
>LR738715.1:428397301-428433103 GCA_902687465.1 Secale cereale | reverse complement strand
GCCTGGTAGCAGTCACCGTCCGTCGGGGGGAGCGTCCACGTCCAGCCATCATGGAGCCGTGCCCCAGCTGCCCCGCCGTGCTCAGCCCTGCCCTGCCCCGCCCCGCCCCGCCGCGCTCACCCCCGTCCAGATCACCCATCGACGGCCACTTTGCGTAAAAACTAAGGTAACTCACTCACCCACGTCCAGCCGACGGACACATTCGACGACTGACGCTTAGTCCGGTGACCCTTGCTGGCCTAACTTGCAGGTTTCCGCTTCGTGAAGGGTTCGTGGGCAGTTTAGATCATCCAGATCCGGTCCCCCTGGCGGTGCTCCGCGAGTTGATGTCGCCCCTACTGCTCAGGTGGACTCAAATGCTGGCTGAGGTTGCGGGCGAAATAGTGAGTGCGCAGTCGCGAGGGAGCTGCAGGCAATCAATCCACTGGCGACACCAATCTTCTCCGACAAGGTTTGCTCAATCGACGGACAGGGTGAACCCTGAGGCTCCGGGTTGGACAAAAAGGTACGCCATGCATGTTAGGCGGTTCTTATTTTTCTTGCAAATGCTTTGATGGTTTCCTCCAGTTCTACGAGCTATGTGGTGTGCTAGTTAGTTGTTTTAATGATTGTAGAACGAAAACAAAATGGAACTGCTAGTTTATTTTAGTTATTGTTGTGATACATATGTAAGCTTAGTTCAGCCGACACATCAAAATTACTGCTGTTCCCCTAATTTGAGGGTGCATAATTAGATGGGTGTTTGTTTCTGAATTCAGGTTACAGCTTGTTAGTGTGCAGCGTGTGCTGAACTAGTCATGTGCAATCTGCGTGGTTCAGTGTATTTGTCATTGCTTCTTGGATGAGCAAGTGATGATAGTTGTTAGAGTTGGCATCATCGTGAAAGACATGCACTGCATTGAAGGGACACTTGCATTGAGCAAAACTGCACTATTAGGTGCCTGCCTAGTTCAGGAGACATTCAAGAGTTCAGGAGGCATTCAAAAGTTTAGGAGACAATCATTGAGCAAAATTGTATTTAAGGGTTAAGAAAGTATTTTCGTACATCGGTTGTGGCATGTAACTTGTTTTTTCTTCAGTATCCCACACATCTCTAACCTTGTCTTTCCTTTTATTTCCTTCTCATTGCGTATTTGGCATTGGTAAATCTGTAACAGGAATTCCAAATGGTTCATCCTTGTTGTAGTTCTGAACTTACTAAACTACAATACTATGAAGAGCCGAGGGACACGGAGGGAGTGGTGGCACAAGAAACAGTGAGGAATAGTGACTACGACGAACAAAGGCGCGGTGCAGCCAGCGACGACTAGTCGACGACAACTGTCGCCTTCCCTCTAGTAAGGCCTCCACATCTTCTCTCCCTCTTTGTCTCAATTTGAACTATACACAAGTGCAAACAAGTTCCGCTCAAGAAAAGTATAAACAAGACACAACCCTCTTAACAATGCCTTGCTGCTGGAAGTAGCTGAAGCCTTCTTGGCACTTGATTCAGCAGATTCTCGATTTCTCTCACTCGTTTCCTTATTTCTTGTATCACCACCCTCCTGGAAAACAGTGGAAGACGACGAACTGTTTCATGGTTAGTTTTTTTGTCTTTCTCAGCTGTTGCTATATCTTAATTAAGAATTCATTTTCATTCAGTGTTAATATGAATATGACGAGAGTAGATCGAACTAGGAGTAATCTGCTGCTTCTTATTGTTAAATAATTGAATCGGGATTCACACTCTAATCATTATTAGCATGGCATATTCTTGAACCTCAACAAGTCATGAAGGATCCCATACTTCTTTCCAGTTTAATATTGGCAATTCACCCTTATTGTTTACATTTCGCTAATCCGCTAAACCATTACCAAATTATCAAATTGTCTAATTTTCTCTTCTTCCAGTATAGTGTTTCCTTTCTACTTTTGCCATCTTTATTAATTCATAGTAACTTTACCGATTTGGATGAGCGGAGGATGAAAGAAGAGGCCATTGCAACCACATGGTGCTTCCCGTTCGAGCAGTTGTGGTGTGTAGGAATGCTTTATGACTTGCATTCCAGCCAATGCAGCTGCTATGCTTGTATTGTCGCATTAGGCCACATTTTTTTCATGTCAAATATCACTGTATTTTTATTTTTATTTGCAATTATTTCTCTTTTTTCTCAATTTCTATTTGGTCTATATGGACCATGGACTATCAGTTTGGATGCTTATACCCCAGTGTAGATTATATATATATATAGAAGTAAACAACACAAAACTAGAGTGCTTAAAGTTCTCGTTGTCAACATAGTCTTAGATTGCCGAGGTGCATATGCACCATGTTTCTATGCTAAATATGTCACTCGACCATACAGGTGTGATTTCTAAAGCAAGCGAGAATATACTTGCTGAACATGTTCCTTTTCCACTATCCAAACAAAATTTGGGGTGGTAGGGAAAAGGTGGTTGGAAGGGATTGATCCCTGTGGGAATTGGGTGACAGAAGGGGATCGACCCAATCCCTGTGGGAATTGGGAGTTTCTTTGACTCGGTTGAAAAGGTGTTGTTCACAAAAGCCCATCTATAATTCAACCAAAAATCCTATAAAATTTAGTTGTATGAATCAAACAACGAAGGTATAGGAAAAATTTGTGAAGATTCGAATCCTCCAAAATTCTTATGAAAAACATTTAAAGCAGAGTTAGACTTGAGAAAACATCAAATGTGCACGGTCCATTTAAGAGCTATATCATGGAAGAGGGACATGGCGGCACGGCGGGATTACTTACGGAGGGTGAGTGGATAAGCTTGCGTAGGTTTCGGTGTGGGGGACGAGCCGATCGAAGTGCGTGGTGGCCGTTAAGGCATCCGTGCATGACGGGTCAGTGTGGCGCAGGAAAATGGCTGGGTCGCGCCGATTTTCCTGGCCCGCTACGGCTGCCGTTCACACAGTACTTTTCTTAATCTCTTTTTTCGCAGATGATTGACATATCCAACTACCATGTTGATTTTCTGATCATTCTTTGGTCTGGACTATATGATATATATATTATATCATCAGCACAATATGATTCTTCTTCTCGCAGGGCACTTCCGATGCACAGATGGTGTCGGTGAAGCAGCAGGTCCGAGAGAGCGTGTAGAGGAGGATGGAGTTCCTGGTCGAGGTGCTGATACTGACGGTGCTCAGCCACACTAACTTCGTCAGCCTGGTCGGCTTCTGCGTGCAGGGGACAAGCGGCTGCTGTTGTACGAGTACATGCCCTTCGGCAGCCTGGAGAGTCATCTCTTTGGTAATACTTCTTCTCAATATTATTTAGACTTGCTAACAGAGGAGTCGATGTTTAGCTTGTGCCAATCTGTACATTCTGTTCTTAGATTTATTTTCCCTCAATACCTTGTTTAGTACAAGGAAGGACTGATATTATTCCCCAGCCAGGATCGTTGATTTTTTTTTTCATAGTTCGGTGTTTTTCATCTGAAAATAGATTCAAATGGGTACAAATAGGCTTGGCTCAACTCCTAAACCGGATAAAGTCCCCATCAGATTTGAATAGAATTTTTTTTTGGACTCGGCAGTTATAAGATTTCAATTGAATATTGATATTGCGATGGATCGGACGCTGAAATTTGTTTTCATTTTTGTATTGAAATGGATATGGTATTTCTTTACTAAGATACCTGATACCTCCACTTGTTTTCAAAATGGATTTTGATTTTTTACTGAAACTGGAATGGATGTGATTTCTACTCATATATGGTATTAAATTGTGGTACTGAAATTGTGATCCGGTCTATCAAATTTGTTGTAGTGAAACTGGGAATTGGACGTACGCTTTTCTACACGGGTACTCGGACGTGCCCTCAGGGTACTCAGCTCATGAGCCTCCCACTATTCCTTGTGAAGCAGCAAATGCAACATACCTAAAGGTGAATAGAGTATTTATTTGTAATATAAATGTCCTAAGAAAAAGTTGATTTTATGCTGGTTATGTACCCATGATTCATCATGTTATCCTTAGGTGCATAAATTAAGGTGTACATTATTTATTTTGTAGATGGTAAATTGTTTGGTTTGAAGCGCCTAAATCCATATTATGTAATAGTTTGCCAGCCAATTGCATATTGCAATTAAGTTTCTGGTTGGAACATTTGTTTAAAGGAAAAAAAATCATTCATGTGTCGTTTTTAATTAATGGATAATAACAATGCATATGCTTTCATGAGGCAAACGATTTTAAGAATTAAAAAAAGGCATTCAAGTGTTGTTATCATTTGTAATGCATTGCAGAATAAAGAGTTCAGTGTTTGTGTACTACCTTTTTTATTTTGTGCATCAGGTATAGTGTCGAATTACATGTTTTAGCTCCTAAATGACTTCATATGCTTAGCTAGCTCCAAAATGACATAATGACTTTACTAAGCTCCAAAATGACCTATTTTACAGATATAAGTTGCATCATAATAATCTTCACATTTTAGTTGCATCATAATAATCTTCTTCTTCTAGTCTTCTTCTTCTAACTTTCTTCTTTCCATTTTATAGATTTGCTTAAGATCACGGAAGCTTGGGTTGATGGAGTGCTTGTATTTAGTTTTTGTTTTGACCTTGTGAAACTTGCTACCTATGGATGAAACTGTGTAATATTGATGAAACTATGTATATGTACGTATAAACTTGCTACTATTGGTAACATGTGTTGGATATATATATGTTTCATGACTATTGGTAATATGTGTTGAATATGCTATATTGGTCATATAAATATATTTGTGTTTGATTTTCTGTGAAAATGAATTGATATAAGACAAAACAAAATTAAATGGGGCAATATAGGCACTTTGCCATCTGCGGGCAGATGGCAAAGAGCTTTGCCATCAGCTGGCAGATGGCCAAGAGGCCACGTGTCATCTACATGTAAAATTTGGGCTGGCCTATTTGGGCTCTTTGCCATCTGCTGGCAGACGGCAAAGAGCATGCAGCCTTTGCCATCTGCTGGCAGACGGCAAAGTATGCCGTTATCCATCTAACGGGGCTAACCCCGTTAAGAGGCTTTGCCATCTGCGAGCTGATGGCAAAGGCACAGGCTCTTTGCCATCAGTCAGCAGACGGCAAATAAGCCTTTGCCCACTGGATTTCAGACAAACTGTTTGCCATCTGCTGGCTGATGGCAAAGCCTTTGCCATCCGCCGTCCATGCCTTTGCCATCTGCCATGGCAGATGGCAAAGTGCCAGATTCTAGTAGTGTAGAGGTAATTTTAGTCCTAGGCTTTTCCCTAGTAATTCCTCTAATAAATTTGGTAATTCCTACAACAACTCTTATGGAAAGATGCCTTCTGAATTTGAAACTAGTTTTAAGGAGTTTATGATCTCGCAGAAGAATTTCAATGCTATGCTTGAAGAGAAATTGCTTAAAGTTGATGAATTGGCTAGAAGTATGGATAGAATTACTCTTGATGTTGATTCTTTGAAACTTAGATCTATCCCACCTAAGCATGATATCAATGAGTCTCTCAAAGCCATGAGAATTTCCATTGATGAATGCAAAGAAAGAACCGCTAGAATGTGTGCTAAATAAGAAGATTATATTAGATCGTGTTCTTCTAGTTATCGTGAAAATAAAGACGAAGATCTGAAAGTTATTGATGTGACTCCTATTAGATCCTTTTTTCTAGTATTAATCTTGATGAGAATAGGATTGGAGATGATTCTACTTTAAGGTGTCCTAGTAATTCGGAGTTTTTAGATCTTGATGCTAAAATTGCTAAAAGTGGAATTGAAGAAATTAAAACTTTGCATAGTGATGAACCCACTACTTTGGATTTCAAGGGATTCAATTATGATAATTGTTCTTTGATTGATTATATTTCCTTATGCAATCCGTGCTAAATTCTCCGCATGCTTATAGTCAAAATAAAGCTTTCACTAAACATATAGTTGATGCTTCGATGCAATCTTATGAAGAAAAACTTGAGTTCAAAGTATCTATACCTAGAAAGCTTTATGATGAATGGGAACCTACTATCAAAATAAAAATAAAAGATCATGAATGCTATGCTTTGTGTGATTTGGGTGCTAGTGTTTCCACTATCCCAAAAACTTTGTGTGATTTGCTAGGGTTCCATGAGTTTGATGATTGTTCTTTAAATTTGCATCTTGCGGATTTCACTATTAAGAAACCTATGGGAAGGATTAATGATGTTCTTTTTGTTGCCAATAGGAATTATGTGCCTGTAGATTTCATTGTTCTTGATATAGATTGCAATCCTTCATGTCCTATTATTCTTGGTAGACCTTTCCTTAGAACGCTTGGTGCAATTATTGATATGAAGGAAGGAAATATTAGATTCCAATTTCCGTTAAGAAAAGGCATGGAACACTTTCCTAGAAAGAAAATCAAATTACGATATGAATCTATCATGAGAGCCACTTATGGATTGCCTTCCAAAGATGGCAATACCTAGATCTATCTTGCATCGTGTCTAGTTAGGGGCGTAAAACGATAGCGCTTGTTGGGAGGCAACCCAATTTTTTGTTTTTTGTTTTTTTTGCTGTTAGGAAATAAATATTGCATCTGGCCTCTAATTAGATGTGTTTTCATGTTTTGTTTAGTGTTTGTGCCAAGTAGAACCTTTGGTAAGAATTGTGTGAAGTTTATTTGATCTTGCTGTGAAAAACAGAATCGTTAGCGCTCGCTAAAGTAGACTTCTGATTTTACTGGAGCGTGATTTTTAGTTGATTCTTTTTGCTTCTGATTGGTAGACAAATTTCGCAAATATACCAATTTAGTTTGAATTTTTTGGATTTCCAAAAGTAGGCGAACCCAGCAGATTACTACAGACTGTTCTGTTTTTGACAGATTCTGTTTTTCGTGTGTCATTTGCTTATTCCGATGCATCTATGAGTAATATTGGAGGATATGAACCATAGAGAACTTGGAGTACAGTAGGTTTAACACCAATATAAACAATGAATGAATTCCTTGCTGTACCTTTGAGTGGCGGTTTGCTTTCTCTTACAAACGGAGCTCACGAGAATTTTTGTCTAAGTTTTGTGTTGTGAAGTTTTCAAGTTTTGAGCATTGCTTTGATGGACTACGGAACAAGGAGTGGCAAAGGCCTAAGCTTGGGGATGCCCATGAAACCCCAAGTAAATTCAAGATAATCAAAATCCTAAGCTTGGGGATGCCCAGGGAAGGCATCTCCTCTTTCGTCTTCATCCATCAGTAACTATACTCGGAGCTATATTTTTCTTCGCAACATGCTATGTGTTTTGCTTGGAGCGTCTTGTATAATTTGAGTCTTTGCTTGTTAGTTTGCCACAATCATCATTGCTGGACACACCTATTTTAGAGAGTTAAATATGGCCTAGAAATTATTAGAACACTCTATGTGCTTCACTTATATCTTTTGAGTGGAATAGTTTTTGCTCTAGTGCTTCACTTATATCTTTTAGAGCATGGTGGTGGTAATATTTTGTAGAAATTGTTGCACTCTAATGCTTCACTTATATCTATTTTAGAGTCTATTAAAACAGCATGGTAAAGTGTTTAGGCTAAAGAAACTAGTCTTCACATGATAAACATCCAATGTCAATGTAGTAAAAAAAATCACATCAAGTGCATTGAATAGAAAGAGATGTTGGATGCTTGATAATTGTTTTGAGACATGAGGATAGTGATATTAGAGTCATGCTGGTGGATTAATTACGAAATTGAGAAATATTTGTGTTAAGGTTGGTGATTCCCGTAGCATGCACGTATGGTAAACCGTTATGTGACTAAGTTAAAGCATGAGGTATTTGTAGAGTGTCAACCTTTGTGTGGAGGTCGGGGGCGTGCGATGGTTAACTCCTACCAACCTCCCCCTAGGGGCATGCGTTGATTGCTTTGTTTTGATGACTCGTAGATTTTTGCAATAAGTATATGAGTTCTTATGACTTATGTTGAGTCCATGGATTATACGCACTCTCACCCTTCCACCATTGCTAGCCACTCTTGTACCGCGCAACTTTCGCCGGTGCCATAAACCCACTATATATCCTTCCTCAAAACAGCCACCATATTGTTCCTCAAAACAGCCACCATACCTACATATCATGGCATTTCCATAGCCATTCCGAGATATATTGCCATGCAACTTTCCACTGTTCCGTTTATATGACACGCATCATATTGTCATATTGCCATTGCATGATCATGTAGTTGACATCGTATTTGTGGCAAGGCCACCATGCATAATTTTTATGCATGTCACTCTTGTTTCATTGCACATACCGGTACACCGCTGGAGGCATTCATATAGAGTCATACTTTGTTATTGTAGTATCGATTTGTAATCTTGTGTTGTAATGAAAGTGTGATGATCATCATTTTAGAGCATTGTCCCATGGGAGGAAAGGCTGAATCTATAAAGCCCCTCCGCAAAAAAAGAGAAAAAAAGAAAGGCCAAAGAAAAAAGAAAGGCCCAAAAAAAAGGAAAAAAAAAGAAAAGAAAAAAGGGACAATTGCTACTATCTTTTTCCACACTTGTGCTTCAAAGTAGCACCATGTTCTTCATTGTAGAGAGTCTCATGCTTAGTCACTTTCATATACTAGTGGGAATTCTCGTTATAGAACTTGGCTTGTATATTCCAATGATGGGCTTCCTCAAATGCCCTAGGTCTTCGTGAGTAAGCAAGTTGGATGCACACCCACTAGTTTGTTTTGTTGAGCTTTCATTCATAGCTCTAGTGCATCCGTTGCATGGAAATCCCTACTCACTCACATTGATATCTATTGATGGGCATCTCCATAGCCTGTTGATACGCCTAGTCGATGTGAGACTATCTCCCTCTTTTTGTCTTCTCCACAACCACCTCTATTCCACCTATACTGCTATATCCATGGCTCATGCTCATGTATTGCGTGAAAGTTGAAAGGTTTGAAAAGATAGAGCATGAAAACAAATGCTTGGCTGAAATCGGGGTTGTGCATGATATGAATATTTTGTGTGATAACAAGGGAGCATAGCCAACACTATATGATTTTGTAGGGATAACTTTCTTTAGCCATAGTATTTTGAGAAGACATGATTGCTTTGTTAGTATTGCTTGAAGTATTGTTATTTCTTATGTCAATATAGACTTTTATCTTGAATCTTTCAGATCTGAACATTCATGCCACAATTAAGGGAATTACATTGAAAAACTATATTGGTTAGCATTCCACATCAAAAATTCTTTCTTTATCATTTACCTACTCGAGGACGAGCAGGAATTAAGCTTGGGGATGCTTGATACGTCTCCAACGTATCTATAATTTTTTATTGTTCCATGCTAGTATTTATGAAGTCTTGGATGTTTAATGGGCTTTATCATTCACTTTTATATCATTTTTGGGACTAACCTACTAACCCAAAAGCCCAGTCCAGATTGCTGTTCTTTTCCTATTTCAGGGTTTTGCAGAAAAGGAATATCAAACGGAGTCCAAACGGAATGAAACCTTCGCAGGAGATATTTTTGGAGGAAATCACGCCCGAAAGACTTCAGGGCCAAGCCAGAGGACAGAGGGCCCACCCTCAAGGGTGGGGGGCGCGCCCCGCTTCCCAGGGTGCGCCCCCCTACCTCGAGGGCAGCCCTTGTGGCCCCCGGTGCCCCTCTTCTTCCTATATATACCTACGTACCCCAGAAACTCCAAACGCAGAGAGAAAACCCTAATTCCACAGCCGTAGCTGCTGTTCCCGTGGAGATCCCATCTTGGAGGCTGTTCCGGGAGGGGGATCCATCACGGAGGCCTTCATCATCATCATCATCATCGCCCTCACCATGAGTTGCGAGTAGTTTACCACAGACCTTCGGGTCCATAGGTAGTATCTAGATGGCTTCTTCTCTCTCTCTGGATCTCAATACAAAGTTCTCCTCGGTCTTCGAGGAGATCTATTCGATGTAATCTCTTTTTGCGGTGTGTTTGTCGAGATCCGATGAATTGTGAGTTTATGATCAAGGTTATCTATGAAAGATATTTGGTTCTTCTCCGAACCTTGTATGTGTGCTCATAATATCCTTGCAAGTCTCTTCCAATTATTGGTTTGGTTTGGCCTACTAGATCTATAGTTCTTGCAATGGGAGAAGTGCTTGGCTTTGGGTTCAATCTTGCGGTGTCCTTTCCCAGTGACAGTAGGGGCAGCAAGGCACGTATTGTATTGTTGCCATCGAGGATAAAAAGATGGGGTTTTCATCATATTGCATGAGTTTATCCCTCTACGTCATGTCATCTTGCTTAAGGCGTTACTCTGTTCGTATGAACTCATTACACTAGATGCATGCTGGATAGTGGTCGATGTGTGGAGTAATAGTGGTAGATGCAGGCAGGAGTCGGTCTACTTGTCTCGGACGTGATGCCTATATACAATGATCATGCCTAGATAGTCTCATAATTATTCGCTTTTCTATCAATTGCTCGACGGTAATTTGTTTACCCGCCGTAGAATACCGCTATCATGAGAGAAGCCACTAGAGAAAACTATGGCCCCCGGGTCTATCTTTATCATATTACTTTCCCGTGAACTGGCCTATTTCTGCCGCTGTTGTTTATTTGCTTTCTTTACTTTTTGTTTCTATACCAAAAATACAAAAATATAATTATCATTTCTATCAGATATCACTATCGTAAGTGACCGTAAAGGGATTGGCAACCCCTTATCGCATTGGCTGCGAAGTTCTTTTTCGTTTGTGCAGGTGCGAGGGACTTGCGCGTGGTCTCCTACTGGATTGATACCTTGGTTCTCAAAAACTGAGGGAAATACTTACGCTACTGTGCTGCATCTCCCTTTCCTCTTCGAGGCAATACAACGCAAGCTCAAGAGGTAGCACGTATCTCGTCTCAGGCCACGTCCGGATGAGCGACGCGTACGGGAGCCAAATACCTCGAGTTTAACGAGGCGCCCCCGCAGTCTGCCCGTTTGGGACCAACACCATCAGCACTGGCCCCTCCCTGTATGTAGAAAAGAATCCCCGGGGACGCGACCCCCTATGCAAACTAATTAATTAATTAATTTTTTATTATGTTTCAAATTAAAACCAAAGTTGGGCGTTGTTGGAGGAGTTTTATTCAAAGCGAACTATCAAGGGGTCCCCATATACCCAACCGCATTAGGAACACAAAATCAAGGAACATAACACCGGTTTATCGGTTCTTAAGGCGGCATGAGTGGAACAAAACACCGAGCAAAAGGCCAAGCCTTCCACCCATTGCCAAGTATATAGGTGTGTTCATTATAGTAATAGATATTGTGATATTTCCAAAATATCCAAGTTCCTACATGGAGCAATCTTCATCTTTACCTGCAACTAACAACGCTATAGAGGGGCTGAGCAAGCGGTAACATAGCCAAACAACGATTTGCTGGGATGGTGTCAAAGGCTAGAGGGTGTTTCGTGGCAACAATGAGAGGCTGACAACAAATAGATAGTAGCGCGACATATAGCAATAGCATTGAGACAACTAGCATAGCAATGATAGTAATGAGATCCAAGGTGACAGCCATCTTGTCTGAGATCCCGCAAGGAAGAAGATCGAGTCCAAGAAAGAGACGAAGAAGAAGCCACGAAGACGAACGAAGTGTAGTCGAACGAATCCTCACGATCGCAACGAAATAGGAACTAAAGAGAAGAAGCAAACAACATGGTAAACACCCAACACATAACAAGACATGATGCTCAACCAAGTATGATGCATGATAAGGCTACATGATGCAAATCATGGCAAGAGATGAAGCATGCAAGAACATCACACAAAGCAAGTTTAAATGATGCCGGAAACACCATATAACAATTCCGGTAAGTCCTCATATGCAAATTTCGAAAATGGTACATATCTGAACAAACCTTATGTTAAAGTTGTTAAACAGCAAGTCAAAGTGCACCATGATGATCTGCACGAAATTCTAGTCTAGTTACATATAAAGTTCATTTAATTCGGAGCTACGGCTTAGAAGATATGAGCAAAACAAGTCAAGCATCGCAATGATGCAAAATGCATTCAAACATCAAGCACAACACTCCAATCATGTATACAACATGATGTGATGCATCTACATGCAAAAACAAGCAAGTTTCATATAGAGCATGCCCAAAACGGAGCAACGGTTCAACACATACACACGAAACAAGATATAACAACAATCTGTCACAAAACAGCAACTAAGCACTATGCAACCATGAAAACAAATTGCTACAGGAACATTTCATGGCATCAAAGGGCATGGCAAGCATGCACATGTCAAGCACTACCAGCGTGATCACTGAGCTACTGCCAAATACCACTAGAACATGCTCAGAACATCATGGAAGATTGCAAATAATAACAGTTTCACAGACTTAGTGAAATAAACTGAACATGGCAGCAACAACGACAAATATGCATGTTTGCAAGCTTGTGCAACTCATCTCAAAGCATATCATTGTATGTAAATATAACCAACAGCAAGAAGACATGTTTATGCAGCTACTCATGGCAATAACATGCTCATAGGATGCATAGAACACTAACTATTCACATGGAAAAACTGAACTTACTGCTAACATGCTAACAGAAACATTATATAGCAATTTGAGAGCAAGAAAGAGACGAGCTACATCAACCTATAATTGCAAACAAGGGCATTGATGGATAGAGCATAACATGGACTTCAAGACATGATCATTGGACATCCCCAAATGTGCATGGATATGACTGTAGCATCAAGAAAACATGGCATCATAATATAACAGTTTCAGACTTAGCAGTTTTTGACAAGTGTAAGAAAACAACAAACAACAAGTAGTCCACTTTACAAGCCTGTTGCACTCACCACAAGGCATAACATGAAAAGTGGATTGCACCACAGCAAAGATGACATGATTGTGCTCCTAACACATGTTGACATGATGCTCAAACAAAAATCACACAAAAATATATGAAAAAGACAAATCAGCAAGTTATATCAAGTTTTCAGAAGTTAACAACACTTAGCACTTTTGCAACAGAGATTAAGGCATCAAGATGAACAGTAACATGCATGCAAATTACACCATCAGCTAGAGCATCAAGAGACGAATATTTTGATATATCATACATGCAAAACGGAGCAACATGCACAAAGTTACAGCCGCTCAAACATGCATATATGATGTTGGAAATCCATGACTTAGTCGTTTTATACATAGCCCAAAACTGGACAAGGGGATCCCGGAGACTAGTCGGTGCAGCGGGGTCGTTTGGATTTCTCGACATGGGCGTCCCGGGACGAAGGCGAGCAGGCGGCGGCTCGGGGGCGAACCGGGCCGGTCCAGGCAGTTTGGCGGGGCTAGGCGTCAGGATGGATCGGGTGACCCGGATCTGAATCTCGCCGGAGATCGGGTCGACGAGGATGCCGGGAGGCCGGTGCGGCGGCGAGCGGAGGGACCGGCGGCAGAGGCGGAGGAGCTCGCTCCGGCGGTGGGGACGGCGAGGAAAGAGCCTGGCGCTGCGGATGGGGCTCGAGCTCCACGGCGGCGGTTCCTTGCGGGGCCACGACGGCGACGTAGCGAGCGGCGGTGGGGCGTCGAGGGCGGCGGAGGCCGGGGAAGGAGAGGGCTCGGCGGCGATGCCCTAGAGGTCACCGATGGAGTTCTCCGGCAAGGTGGCGAGGGAGGTGCGGGCCTGCGGGCGGCGAAGCGCTCGAGGGCACTCGGGGCCGGAGCTGTGGGGCGGAGCGCCTGGGCGCGCGGTGGCGGGTCGGTTCGGTCGGGCCCGAGCGGCCCGGGGCAGGCCCGCGGTTGGGCTCAGCGGGCCGCGGCGATGGAGGACGGCTTGGGGACGCGTGACAACCTCTTATTGGTTGTGCGCGTGGCTGTTGGCGGCGCTGGCCTCTGGGCCGGCGACAAAGTGGCGGCGGGGAGGTGGATCTGTGTGGATTTCGAGGAGGAAGTGGGGGGTGGCGGAGGCTGCAGGTTAGGGAAGGGTTGGGTGTAGGTTTATACTAGGGGATGCCCAAAATGGTATGTGGGGGTTATTTAAATAGGGTAGGGGGTCTAGGGTTAGGGGATCTGGGGGTTTCTGAACCCTCCGATCGCGATGCGACGAATCCGATCGCAAGGGGGGTTAGGCAGGCCTAGGTGGGCTGTGTAGAGAGGAGGTGGGCTGCGGGGAGAGAAGAGAGAGAGAAGCCCGGCAACAGTTGCGGAGACCGAAACGTCCGACGATTTAACCGGCAACAGTGCCGCTAAACTTATACGTTGGGCTATTAAACGAGCTCCGAATGCGACGAAATTTGGCAGGCGCTCTACCTACTCTATAATAAGACCACACGCCAAGTTTCATCCCATTCCGAGGACATTTTCCGGCCACTTATAAAATAAATATTCGGAGGTGCCGCGGGCGCATGCGAGTGTGTCTGGGTTTAGAACGGATAACAAAGAGGAGGAGGGGGCTTGGGCAACTACGAACGGATGAAAGTTTTGAAAACTATGCAGATGCAACACATGATGACATGGCAAAGTGCAACACGCAAGCAGATGACATGGCAATGGCAACGAATTACTGGAAGACACGTGGCGCATCGGACTTGGGGCGTCACACAAAGGTTATTAACTTTGTCCTTTCATATTTCATTGCTAGATTAGCTTGTGCAATGCTCTATAAGTATAGTGATTTGTGGGTTTTAGTTTGGGAGTAATTATGTGGGAGCTTAAATTAACTTCTTAGTTTGCATATGTGTAGGTGCGGTTTATTTAGTGCCTTCCCGTCCCCGTCCTAACCACCATCGGTCGCCCGCACCATCCCTTTGCCGACACCATCTTGGCGAGCCTCTTGTTCTTATCCTTTTTGTTAAGAAAATCTTATTTGTATGATTTAGATAATTACATGTATAATTTTCTTACTTGTATGATTGTTTGTTATACATAATGCCATGGTTTCGATATCCGTCTGTAGGATCGAAAGTATTTCTAGAGGGGGGTGATTAGACTACTTGACCAAACAAAAGCTTAGCCTTTTCCCAATTTTAAGTTTTGATAGTTTTTAGCAAATTATCACAAGTCAAGCAATCTTCCTATACACGCAATTCTTGAGTTGTGGCAATGGAAAGTAAATCATAGCATATGAAGGTAAAGGGAGGGGTTGGAGAGTGCAAACGCAATTGGAGACACAGATGTTTTTGGCGTGGTTCCGATAGGTGGTGCTATCATACATCCACGTTGATGGAGACCTCAACCCACAGAGGGTAATGGCTGCGCGAGTCCACGAAGGGCTCCACCCACAAAGGGTCCACGAAGAAGCAACCTTGTCTATCCCACCATGGCCATCGCCCACGAAGGACTTGCCTCACTAGGGTAGATCTTCACGAAGAAGGCAATCTCCTTGCCCTTACAAACTCCTTGGTTCAACTCCACAATCTTGTCGGAGGCTCCCAAGTGACACCTAACCAATCTAGGAGACACCACTCTCCAAAAGGTAATAAATGATGTGTTGATGATGAACTCCTTACTCTTGTGCTTCAAATGATAGTCTCCCCAACACTCAACTCTCTCACACATATTTGGATATGGTGGAAAGATGATTTGAGTGGAAAGCAACTTGGGGAAGGCTAGAGATCAAGATTCTTATGGTTGGATTGGAATATCTTGGTCTCAGCACATGAGCAGTTGGTTCTCTCTCTCAGAAAATGAATAGTGGAAGTGTAGGCATGTTCTGATGGCTCTCTCTCTGATGGAGAAGGGGTGGAGGGGTATATATAGCCTCCACCAAAAATCTAGCCGTTACACACATTTGACCAGACTCGGTCAGACCGAATAGAAGAACTCGGTCAGACCAAAGTAGTTCAAAATATGAACGTTAGACATTTCTGTGGGACCGATACTATCAACTCGGTGAGACCGATGCATTAGGGTTAGGCAAACCTCATCTCGGTGAGACCGATCACATGAACTCGGTGGGACCAATTTCAGTAATGATCAAACAGAGACTTGGCCAGGCAAACTTGGTGAGACCGATCGCTCATTTCGATGAGAACGAAACATTACGAAAAGTAAACAGTGAGTTTGCATTGTCAACTCGGTGGGACCGATTCGCTCATCTCGGTTAGACCAAAACATTACGAAGAGGAAACGGAGAGTTGGCAATCCCATCTTGGAGAGACCGAAATCCCTATCGATGAGACAAAATTGGTTAGGGTTTGTGGCAGTGGCTATGTCAAGTAAACTCGGTGGCACCGGATAGATCAAATCGGTGGGGCCGAGTTTGACTTTTAGGTTTGGAACATATGTGGATATGAGAAAGTGGTTGAGGGAATTTGAGCTTATCACTAAGCATTTTGAGCAAGTAGACCATTAAGCAACACCGCATCCCCTTTTAATAGTATTGGCTTTTCCTATGGGCTCAATGCGATCTTGGATCACTAAAATGAAAATGTAGAGTCTTGAGCTTTTGGCAATCTTTGTCCTTAGCTTTTTGAGGGATCCACATATCTAATCCATGTCATGAAATATTTATCTTGAAAGGATATTAGTTCAATGAGCTATATGTTGTTATTAATTATCAAAACCACCGGGAACAGTTGCACATTCATCGTCACCGTCGGCCCACGTCCGGTTTAGGATTCGGATGTGGTATATTCTCTTTTATAACTATTTGCTGTATTTCGTGTTTATGAAAATTATGCTCATCAATTTGACATAGATATTTTTATCTAGAAGGTATGTGAGTCGGAAACTGCAACCGACCCTCTTGTCGAGAAGTTAAATTTAGTTGAAAAAGGAAAACGAGTATTTGAAAGAAAAATTGAAGAAGAGAATATGTAATTGGAGTTTTATGTTGCCGATGTCGTCGATGATCACAGATCAAGATAGATGCAATGCGCTTGAAGATTAGAAAGATTAGAAAATATGCCGTTAATAAAGAGGCTTGGTATCATTATGATGTTGGATCAATTGTTATGATCTTTGTCGCATTTGTTGTTGCATTTAAATGCTTTAACTAGATAGTTGTATGTTGTTTTATGAGTATAAGTGTATGAATTTTATGTATGAACTTGTATCAATTTGGTAGTCTCGGTGTTGTGTAATGAAGATGAGCCGGCAATGGATGTACGATGACCGACACTCTCCCCAGTTCGTTAAAGGTGTGCATAGTTTTCTGTGTGTGGCTGAGGAAAACAAGCGGGGTGGTTTTATGTGTTGTCGATGTCGTGTCTGTAAGTATGATAGGAATTGTATAACTCAAAAGTCATTCACGTCCACCCGTTTACGTCCGGTTTCATGTCCGGCTATAACTGTTGGACCAAGCACGGAGAAGGAGGGGTTCTAATGGAAGAGAACGAAGAAGAAGATGATGATGAAAACTACCCTAGGTTACCTGAATACGATGGCAGTACAATGCTGGAATAGGCTGAAGAAGAGGCATCAGATGAGCCCGCTGATGATCTTGGTCGGGCCATTGCTAATGCAAAGAGAAACTGCGCAAGTAAGAAGGAGAGGTTGAAGTTGCAGTGCATGTTAGAGGATCACAAGAAATTGTTGTACTCAAATTGCAAAGATGACAAGAAAGGTTGGGCACCACACTGGAATTGCTGCAACGGAAGGCGGAGAATGGTGTATCTGACAAGGGATTTGAAAAGTTGCTAAAATGTTAAAGAAGATGCTTCCAAAGCACAACTAATTGCCAGACAATACGTACGAAGCAAAGAAGGTTGTCTGCCCTCTAGGATTAGAGGTGCAAAAGATACATACATGCACTAATGACTGCATCCTCTACCGTGGTGAGGAGTACGAGAATTTGAATGCATGCCCGATATGCGGTGCATTGCACTATAAGATCAGCCGCGATGACCCTGGTGATGTTGAGGGCGACCGCCCTAGGAAGAGGATTCCTACAAAGGTGATGTGGTATGCTCCTATAATACCACGGTTAAAACGTTTATTACAAAAAAGTGCATGCTAATTTGTTGCGATGGCACAAAGAAGACTTTAAGAAAGACTTGATGTTGAGATTACCCGCTGATGGGTCGCAGTGGAGAAAAATTGTGACAAAGTGGTTGGAGTTTGCAGATGATGCAAGGAACTTATGGTTTGGTATAAATGCAGATGGCATTAATCCTTTTGGGGAGCAGAGCAACAATCATAGCACCTGGCATGTGACTCTATGTATCTATAACCTTCCTGCTTGGTTGTGCATGAACCGGAAGTTCATTATGATGCCAGTGCTCATCCAAGGCTATAAGAAACCTGACAATGACATTGATGTGTACCTAAGTCCATTAGTAGAAGAACTTTTACAGTTGTGGGATCTAAAAGGTGTACGTGTGTGGGATGAGAACAAATAGCAGGAATTTGACCTACGAGCGTTGTTGTTTGTAACCATCAATGATTGGCCTGCGCTTAGTAACCTTTCGGGACAGACAGATAAGGGATACAATTCACGCACACACTGTTTAGATGAGACTGAACATACATATTTGGATAAATGTAAGAAGAATATGTACCTGGGACATCACCGATTTCTTCCGATCAAGCATCTCGTAATCTTTGGAAAGGGTCCTGGCGGACCTACCATATTGGAATGAGCTACAGGTACGCACCCATGTGGAAGAATAAATCTATATTTTGGGACCTACCATATTGGAATGAGCTACAGGTACGCTCTGCAATCGAAGTGAGGCACGTGCCGAAGAATCTTTGCGTGAACCTACTACGCTTCTTGGCATGTATGGGAAGACAAAAGATACACTGGAGGCATGGGAGGACTAGCAACGTATGCACGAAAAAGACGATATGCATCCAAAGCAGTATGACCGTACATGTGAAGAGCCATTGTCCTGCCATCTAGGCTCTTACCAAAGAAGAGAAGGAAATCTTCTTTGAATGCCTGCTCAATATGAAGTGATAGAGGCAAAGGTGTCCCGTCTTTCGATGAGATGGTGGCTATCGTTTTGGAGGAAGTCGACTTTGACGATCCGACTACGAACGTGCGAGGACGTCGCGCCTTAGCAATCGCTAAACCAACTCCGAGAGGTTGTTGACCACGCCGGAGCACGATCAACCTGACCACGAAGGTCTGTTTCCTGCAGGCAAACGAAGAACAAGCAAGAAACTAAGATTGCAATCTGGATATTGCGAATATAAGAGGAAAGCTTTATTGATCAAGGTGGGGGTCTGTGACGCCTTGGTCTGGTCGTTGAACACAAACGAAGTACGCGAAGTTGCAGCTATGGCGAACTTTTAATCTAAACAAAACCCAAAGTCTAAACGACGCCCTAAGGGCTGTATATATGAGGGAAAGAGGGGGGAATTTCGTGGCCCTTGGTGGAGGGGTCCGAAACCAACCATAACTCTTGTTTCCCCACACATACGGACTCTAAAAACAGCCTATACTCAAGTATTTCGAAATTACATGGGCGTGGCCCAATAATAAGGTGACGCAGCACCTATAATAGCCTCTGGACGAAATTTATGAAGTGGCATCTTGTATATTTCGTCCAAGGCTTCTCACACTCATTATGGTGGCTTCAAAGTCCTGAAATCATCAATTGAAACTCCATTCTTGTTCCCCTTGCGCATGCCATCATCTCCATGCTTGATCTTGCTCCAATGTTCATCCTTCTTGTCCAAGCTAGGCCCTTCATTTATAAGCAAGACAAATGTAACCAATTTAGGCAGTATCATATTCTCATGAACATTAGATTCATTACCAAGAAACGAAAGTACCTGGTAATTTAATTGGCGTGCGCGAGCTCTAGTAATTGGTCCTGTATATGTGTCAGTTGGAGCTGTGGGTGTAACCTTGTTAGTGATGTCCTCATCATCCTCCCCTTCTTGAATTGAAGTCGTCCTCGACGGAAGCTCATCTTCCTCACCCAAGTAAGGCTTCAAATCTGCAATGTTAAATGTGGGACTAACCCCAAAATCTGCAGGCAGCTCAAGTTTATATGCATTATCATTTATTTTCTCTAACACCTTGAAAGGACCATCAGCACGTGGCATTAGCTTTGACTTGCGCAAATTAGGAAACCTATCCTTACGCAAATGTAACCAAACAAGATCTCCAGGTGCAAAGACAACACGTTTTCTACCCTTATCTCCAACAAGTTTATATTTAGCATTCATGCGCTCAATATTTTCCTTAGTTAACTCATGCATTTTTAAGATGAATTCAGCACGTTGTTTAGCATCAAAATTAACCTTCTCCGAAGATGGAAGAGGCAACAAATCAATACGTGCACGAGGTAGGAAACCATAGACAATTTCAAAAGGGCACATCTTAGTAGTAGAATGCAACGAACGATTATAAGCAAATTCAATATGAGGCAAGCATTCTTCCCACATTTTCTTATTATTCTTCAAAACAGCCCTAAGCATAGTAGACAAAGTTCTGTTGACTACTTCAGTTTGTCCATCAGTTTGGGGGTGACAAGTAGTACTAAAAAGCAGTTTAGTCCCCAACTTAGCCCATAAACATCTCCAAAAGTGGCTAAGAAATTTAGTATCACGATCTGAAACAATAGTATTTGGCACACCATGCAAGCGAATAATTTCACGAAAGAACAAATCAGCAACATTAGCAGCATCATCGCTTTTATGACATGGTATAAAGTGTGCCATCTTTGAGAACCTATCCACGACAACAAATATGCTATCCCTCCCCTTCTTTGTTCGAGGTAAACCCAAAACAAAGTCCATAGATATATCTTCCCAAGGAACACTAGGGACAGACAAAGGCATATATAAACCTTGAGGATTGAGTCGTGACTTAGCTTTTTGACATGTAGTGCAGCGAGCAACAAAACGCTCAACATCCCGTCGCATCTTTGGCCAAAAGAAATGTGTAGCAAGTACGTCCTCCGTCTTCTTCACGCCAAAGTGTCCCATTAATCCTCCTCCATGCACCTCCTGCAACAACAAAAGACGAACAGAGCTAGCTGGAATGCATAGCTTGTTAGCTCGAAACACAAATCCATCACTAACGACGAACTTGTTCCATGTTCTCCCTTCTTTACAATTCTGCAATACATCTTTAAATTCAGCATCATGCACATATTGATCTTTGATGGTCTCCAAACCAAATATTTTAAAGTCAAGTTGTGAAAGCATAGTATAACGAAGAGACAATGCATTAGCAATAACATTTTCTTTTCCCTTCTTGTGTTTAATAACATAAGGGAAAGTCTCTATGAATTCAACCCATTTAGCATGTCTACGGTTCAGTTTTGCTTGACTTTTAATGTGCTTTAAAGATTCATGATCAGAATGTATAACAAATTCTTTGGGCCATAAATAATGTTGCCATGTCTCCAAAGTCCGAACAAGAGCATATAATTCCTTATCATAAGTAGAATAATTCAGACTAGGCCCACTCAATTTTTCAGAAAAATATGCAACAGGTTTACCATCTTGTAATAACACACCTCCTAACCCAATTCCACTAGCATCACATTCAAGCTCAAAAGTCTTATTAAAATCAGGAAGTTGGAGTAAAGGAGCATGTGTCAACTTATCTTTCAATACCGTGAATGCTTCTTCCTGTGCAGTACCCCAAACAAAAGGCACATCTTTCTTTGTAAGCTCATTGAGAGGTGCAGCAGTGGTGCTGAAATCTCTCACAAAACGCCGATAGAATCCAGCGAGGCCAAGGAAACTCCTCACGTGTGTGACCGTTTTGGGCTGCGGCCAACTCTCAATAGCTTCAATCTTGGCTTTATCAACCTCAATTCCCTGTGGAGTAACAACATAGCCAAGAAAAGAGACTCGGTCGGTGCAAAAGGTGCACTTTCCAAGGTTACCAAATAAACGTGCATCACGTAGAGCAATAAAAACAGCACGTAAATGTTCCAGATGTTCCTCCAAAGATCTGCTAAAAATCAATATATCATCAAAGTATACTACCACAAATCGTCCAATGAAAGCACGTAAAACTTCATTCATTAATCTCATGAAAGTACTAGGTGCATTAGTTAACCCAAAAGGCATGACTAACCACTCATATAATCCAAACTTAGTTTTAAATGCTGTTTTCCATTCATCTCCCAATTTCATACGAATTTGATGGTATCCACTACGCCAATCAACTTTGGAGAATATTGTAGAGCCACTCAATTCATCAAGCATATCATCTAGCCTAGGAATAGGATGACGATAACGAATAGTAATATTATTAATGGCTCTACAATCAACACACATACGCGATGTACCATCCTTTTTCGGCACTAGAATAATAGGAACAGCACAAGGACTAAGGGATTCGCGTATATAACCTTTGTCGAGTAGCTCCTGTACTTGACGCATAATCTCCTTCGTCTCTTCTGGATTGGTACGGTATGGTGCGCGGTTGGGTAGCGATGCACCGGGAATTAAGTCAATCTGATGCTCAATCCCTCGAATAGGTGGTAACCCCGGTGGCACGTCTTGTGGAAAGACGTCGGCGAACTCCTGTAAAATGTTAGTGATAGCAGGAGGCAAAGAGGAAGGCACGTCCTCGAATGAAAATAATGCCTCTTTGCATACAACAGCATAGCAAACAGATTTGCTAAAATCTAGCTCATCAATATCAGATTTGGTGGCAAATAAACATGCACTTTTCAATTTAATTTCAGAAGCAACAGTAGATGGTTTATTATTAGGCTTCATTTGTTGCTCAAATTCTTTTGCCACAATCTGATTTTCACTCTTATTTTTCTCCTGTTTTGCTTTATTAGCTCTATTAATATCATCTTTCAAAATGGAATCAGGAGTCATAGGAAGCAAAGTAATATTTTTATCCTTATGAACAAGAGTATACTGATTGTTTCTACCATGGTGTACAGAATTTTTATCAAATTGCCATGGTCTACCAAGTAATAAGGAACATGCTTGCATAGGTACCACATCACAATCAACATAATCAGCATATGTAGAGATACTAAAATGCACACGAACAGTACGTGTTACCTTAACCTTGCCGCTGTTGTTGAACCATTGGATGTAGTAAGGATGTGGATGTGGTCTTGTGCTGAGAGATAGCTTCTCCACCATCTCCATGCTAGCCAAGTTGTTGCAACTCCCTCCATCTATGATCACGCGCACAGAACGTTCCTTCACAACTCCCTTTGTATGTAACAAATTATGCCTCTGATTTTGCTCAGCTTGTGTAACCTGCACACTCAAAACACGTTGAGCAACTAAACATTCATACCTGTCAGCATCTTCAGGAGCCATGTATTGCGTCTCATGATCAGAATCGTCTCCACCGTGTTCTTCACGTGTAATAAGAGCCAAAGTCTCCTCATCATAGTCACTAGCGGATTCATATCCACCATCCTCAGTAGCAATCATCACACGCTGAGATTTGCAATCTCTCGCAAAATGTCCTCTTCCCTTACAACGACGACAAATAATATCACTGGTGTGCCCTGTTGATGCCATGGAAGAAGAAGAACTCTGTACAGGCCCAATAGGTGTGCTCTTGTCAGATAATGGTGGTTGTGCCTGCTTCCTTGTATCACGGCTGGAGGTAACAGCTGATGGAGGTGTCAGTGCAGTAGAATGTGTGGAAGTAGAGGATGCACGCGGTGTCCATGATGAAGGTCGACCTGCAGAAAAGTTAGTCCGCGCCAATGCCTGTCGATCCTGCACTTCACGTTCAGCTTTACAAGCAAGATGGAATAAACGAGTGATATTAGTATAATCCTTATACTCTAGAATGGTCTGAATCTCTCTATTTAATCCACCCATAAAACGTGCAAGCATAGCTTCATTCTCCTCAACAATACCACATCTAATCAGGCCAGTTTGTAATTGCTGATAATATTCTTCTACAGAATTTTTTCCTTGTCTTAAGCGCTGCAGTTTTTGAAGTAATTCACGTTGATAATATGGTGGAACCCAACGAGTACGCATAGCAGTTTTCAAAGCAGTCCAACTAGCTGGAGTAGGATATAATCTACAATGTTCAGACCACCAAACACATGCAAAACTAGTGAAAGCACAAACAGCAGCAGGAACACGTCTCTCCTCGGGATAGTTTAAACATGTAAAACGTTGTTCAGTTTGTAACTCCCAAGTAAGATATATATCAGGAACATATCTACCCTCAAATGGTGGAATATTCAATTTCAGTTTAGGAAGATGGTCATGTACCTCAGGTGGTGGTGCAGCCCTACCGTTGCGATGATATGCATGAGGACGACCTGGTGGTGGTGGTGCTGGTTGTTGCACGTGGTTCTGATTTTGGTCAACCTCATCCTCGTAATGGTCCTCCACCTCTGCAGTAGCAGCAAGAGCTACAGAAACATCAACAGCAGCACCAGAAGCTTGACCAGTCTCAAGGGGAACGCGCTGTGCTCGTCCCACTTGATTCGGAAGGCGACGTTGTTGTTGTTGTTGTTGTTGTTGTTGAGGTGGGATAGCTGCAGCAGCCGGTGGTGGTGGAAAACGCGAAAGCAATTCGGCAAACTTGTTATCCAGCTTTGTTTCAAACGTCTTCTCCATTGCATCTATCTTTTCCATGGCCTCGTCCAATGTGTTTAGCACATCTTGCACCTGTACACTCATCATTTCCTGAAACTTATCATGAAGCTCCTTGTTCGTCAAGTTCTCCCAGTCAGTCTCATCGACTTGTGATCCTGGCATGGTTAGCAGCAATAGAAACACACAAGAATATGATCCTACATACTACTAACAAGTGGTGGTGGTGGCGGGTGTCACAAATCTGTCAAGCAAATCTCAAATTCTTACCAGTTCTTACCCAGCAGCAGGTGGTGATCGGCAACCGATGTAGTCAAAACTCTCAAAGCTTGGATACAACGATTACCAGGGAGAGTCAAACGCACGATGTAGATGTATGTGGAGCTGGGAAGGCTTATAATATGGTAGCAAAAAGGATCAGCAATAATCAATTCAGAGATGCAAAGGTGAATAAACGCTCAACGACGGTACTGTGCTAGTCCTAGGCTAGACCGTACTAGAGACGCGAGCCTAGAACACTAACAAAATCACGGCGTTGCACGTAATCAAGGGAAAAGCACACTCTGAAAAAATAATTTTCGCCTCTTTTTTTTTTGCGCTTTTTTTTTGCCCTGCTTTTTTTTTTGCCGAAAATCACTATAATGGCGAGTGTCTCAAAACACTTCCCAAGTCAAACTAAGATGATAGGCACGAAATTTTTTGACGAATTTTTTTTTCGGAATCAGGGCATCGACGACGAAAAAGTGCGGTAAAAAAACAGTATGATGGCACGTGTCTCAAAAGACTCAGAAAAGCCCAAAAGTAGGATAGGGAAAAAATATTTTCACCTGTCGAAATTTTGGCCTAAAAACTGCCCGGGGGTCTCCAGACTCTTTTTTTTTTCGAGACCTACGCAGGCAAGGAACCACAAATCCGAAACCTAGATGGATCACGAGAACAAACCTAATATGAAAAGAACTCGGATTTGTGGTGGATATATGGTGGTAGGATATGGCAGCGGTGGTAGGTTATGGCAGCGGTGGTAGGTTATGGCAGCGGTGGTGGTATGTGGTGGCGGTGGTGGGATATGGCAGCGGTAGTGGTATGGCAGCGGCGATGAATATGGTGCGGCGGCGACGTGACAAACTGTGAACAGAACTCGAAACTCTAAAGAACTAGACGCTAAGACCAGCAACTTGACACGACGATGCAACCGCAAATTCAACAAAGCAAATACAGAAAAGATTATGCAAAGGCTCAGATTGGTTCAGATGGGATGAACTAACCCTAATTTTTTTTTGGCTTTTTCGTGGACTATAGGTATGAAGAACAGACTCGATCTAAACTATGAAAAACTGTAAAATCTCACCGAGCAACCTGGAAATCTAATACCACTTGATAGAGGCAAAGGTGTCCCGTCTTTCGATGAGATGGTGGCTATCGTTTTGGAGGAAGTCGACTTTGACGATCCGACTACGAACGTGCGAGGACGTCGCGCCTTAGCAATCGCTAAACCAACTCCGAGAGGTTGTTGACCACGCCGGAGCACGGTCAACCTGACCACGAAGGTCTGTTTCCTGCAGGCAAACGAAGAACAAGCAAGAAACTAAGATTGCAATCTGGATATTCCGAATATAAGAGGAAAGCTTTATTGATCAAGGTGGGGGTCTGTGACGCCTTGGTCTGGTCGTTGAACACAAACGAAGTACGCGAAGTTGCAGCTATGGCGAACTTTTAATCTAAACAAAACCCAAAGTCTAAACGACGCCCTAAGGGCTGTATATATGAGGGAAAGAGGGGGGAATTTCGTGGCCCTTGGTGGAGGGGTCAAAAACCAACCATAACTCTTGTTTCCCCACACATACGAACTCTAAAAACAGCCTATACTCAAGTATTTCGAAATTACATGGGCCTGGCCCAATAATAAGGTGACGCAGCACCTATAATAGCCTCTGGACGAAATTTATGAAGTGGCATCTTGTATATTTCGTCCAAGGCTTCTCACACTCATTATGGTGGCTTCAAAGTCCTGAAATCATCAATTGAAACTCCATTCTTGTTCCCCTTGCGCATGCCATCATCTCCATGCTTGATCTTGCTCCAATGTTCATCCTTGTCCAAGCTAGGCCCTTCATTTATAAGCAAGACAAATGTAACCAATTTAGGCAGTATCATATTCTCATGAACATTAGATTCATTACCAAGAAACGAAAGTACCTGGTAATTTAATTGGCGTGCGCGAGCTCTAGTAATTGGTCCTGTATATGTGTCAGTTGGAGCTGTGGGTGTAACCTTGTTAGTGATGTCCTCATCATGAAGGTACCATCTGGCTTCTCGTCGAATATAAAGGGAATAATAAATATGGCAGAGAAAATCCAAAACCTAAAGTCTCATGACTGCCACATGATTATGACATGATTGCTTCCGATTGCATTGAGGGGGCTTCTACCAAAAAATGTCCGATTAGCCATTATGAAGCTATGTGCATTCCTCCATGCAATTTCTCAGAAGGTAATTGATCCAGAAATCCTACCAATGTTACAAAATGATTTGGTGCAATGTCTTGTCAATTTCGAGTTGGTGTTCCCACCATCCTTCTTCAATATCATGACGCACGCCGTAGTTCACCTAGTCGACGAGATTACCATTCTGGGTCTCTTATTTCTACACAATATGTTCCCCTTCAAGAGGTTCATGGGAGTCTTAAAGAAATATGTTCATAATTAATCGTGCTAGGACAGAAGGAAGCATCTCCAAGGGCCATGAAACATAGGAGGTTATTGAGATGAAAAGAGATGGAGCTTATGGCATTGGGTTCATTGACCCAAATACCGTTAATGAAGCTATGTTAAGAAACCACAAAGAAGACACAGAGCATAACTTGCTAATGTTCCTTACAACTTCAAGTGAGCCTTACTGTCTTGTACTACAAATTCTATTTTGCTTACTCGATGTTAAGTGTAGTTGATGTGTTATGCATGCCCTCTTATACAAACGTGTGAGCAGTTTCCATTGGATCCTGCCAATCATTAGAGTTGATGAGGGAATTATTGAAGCACTGGACTCACTAGGTAAATACCCTAAAGAATACTCCAGACTGTTTTTGATGCTTGACAGGTAATTTCAATCATTATCGCATTATGTCGGCCTCTTTAGTTCATTTCCTGATATTAAGTAATTAATAACTCCTTTATTCATTTTCTTTGCCGGGCAGGATTTGGAGCAAGTTCATCAAAGAGGTTCTTGGTGAATGGAAACCAAAGGACCGCAGATGAGCACTCCAAGAGGAAATTGCAGGATTTTTGCTTCAACGGGTCATAGATCCCGACGGAGAATACCATTTCACCTAAGGCCTAGATGTAATGATCTGCAAATTGTAGGAGAAATTATATATATAGGGATTTTTATTTTTGTGCCCCTGGTTCCTTAGCTCTAGTCATTCATCCCCACTCTATTAACTTTTGCTCACTTTTCCCCACTCCCTTGCCCGAAACCCTCAAAAGAGGTTATAACGGACGTTGCCCTCGGGTCAATGCCTTTGACCGTTAACTCTGACGAGTGGGGCCGCGTATAAGTGGGCACATGCAAGAGCGCGGTCGTGGGGTAGCACGTGTGAATGGACATGCCCGAAACGTCCCATCATATAAAGAGGGGCAACCACCTCCATCGCTCCTACCATTTCCCCCAAATCCCCTCCCTGCCACATCGTCTTCCTCTCCCCCACCGGTGTCGTCTCTCTCCTCCACTGCCTCCACTGCACTGTCTCGCTCTCCCCCACCGCATCCTCTTCCTCACCTTCATCGTCTCCATCTATTCGACGGACAAAGCTCGTGGCGACGCCGGCGCAGCGGCCGGAGAAGTGGTGAAGCAGCAGGGCGCGGTGACCGCGGATGTCGGCGGCGTCCACGATGGTGCGGGGAAACTCGCAACCGCTACGGATGAGGGGAAGGAGTTGGCAGGATCCACCTCAGCGCAGAAGGTGACAACAACGAGCGGCGCAGTCCATCCCGATGCCCCCATGCGCAGCCCGGCAAGGAGCAGGAGGTATTTGCACTTTCTTTGCTTTAGGATATTAGCTTGTAGAGTTAGTTGCATTGGTTAGATTGTGTTTTCATACGGTAGTTCAGATGGTTAGAGTAGTTGGTTTGACGGATGGGCCGGGTTTTTTTGTATGGGTTGGGGGGATGGGGGGTTTTTGGACTAGGGTTTGTTGGATAAATGCTAGCTAGATGTTGTGAACTATGATTTTAGGTGCTGCAATGATTGGGGCTTTTAGGTTTGGATAAATTCGTTGCAAAAATGCTAGATGTTGTGAACAGATTGGGGTTTTTAATGCTATGATGCTTATTAGATTTATTTTAAGTGCTCATAGATTGGGGTTTTTAATGCTATGATGCTTATTAGATTTGTTTTTAGTGCTCACAGATTGGGGTTTTTAATGCTATCATGCTTATTAGACTTGTTTTTTATGCTTATTAGATTCGTTGCAAAAATGCTAGATGTTGTGAACAGATTGGGGCTTATTAGATTGATTAAGAAGTTATTTGATTCAAGTTATATTAGCTCTGTTGTTCACAATATGTCCACAATATGTAGTTACATTAGCTCTGTTGTTCAATGTGTGCATGACAATGGAAAATGCAAATACGATCATAGTATATTAGCCCTATGATTAAGTGTGCATATCTAAATTTCAATATGTAGTTATATTAGCTCTGTTGTTCAATGTGTGTGCATGACAATGGAAAATGCAAATAAGATCATAGTATATTAGCCCTATGTATTTACTAGTGATGGATGTAATTGTATATTTAGGAGGATGATGGTTGGGGGAAGAAGAGGAAGATAGACTATACTTTTGACGACCCATACGATCCAGCGTATGGTGATGACGAAGAGTATGAGGTAAGCCTACTTGAAATTTGGATTGTTCATTTAGTTCGTTCACATGGTGTATTCCCATGAATCTATAATGTACTAATTTAATCCATTCGTGTGTGCAGTATGTCTCTAGGGAAGATGTGGATGTGGACCACGGCAACTTCACCTCCTTCAAAGAGAAGGAAGAGGAGAAGATCAGAGTCAACTACGTGGGTTACTACTACAAGAGCAGGACCAAAACTTGGCGCTGCCCCTACTGCATCACCAAGACAAAGCCAATGTCCGGCCACTTTTCTCACCTTCTAGCTCATGAAGAAGATGTGGACATCCACGGCGAGGACTACAAGATCATGGGGCAGCATGCTGCCCTAGCCAAAGTCATGTCTCCCCTTCCCTGATGTTATGTTATGATGTGTTTTAAGTACTTTAGGTTGTGCTGAACTATGTTGGTGAACTATGTTTGTGGGGCCCCATGTTTGTGAACAGGATGTGGGTTAACTTTTGGTGGTTTGATTTTACTAGTTAGCATGCACGTGCAACGCACATATTTCTTAAGAAGAAAATACATGTTCATCTAGTGATAAAACAATTCTAGTGATGCAGCAGAAACAAAATTACTGAATCTGAAACATCACACCTTATTTGCCATACTGCATTAGCATTAGTGATATATTCTTATAGAAGAAGAGGTAAGATAAATAGAAATCTATCATATATGCGGGCAATAAGCTGCATTAGCAATCGTCTTTTTTGACCTGCAGCAAAACAAGCACCAGGATGAGCAGTAACAAAAATAAATCCCCAGATGCACCAAATCTTGATGGAGTGGAAAATAACAATCTTTGAGAGTACATATACTTTTGCTTTGTACTTTGTAGGCATGAAAATTTTCTATAGGTTTACTCTTTCTTTAGCATAAACCTCAATGTGCGGGTGAGTAGTAGTTCTTTTTTTCTCGAAGAATAGTAATCGTGCACGTGTAGAAAGCACTTGAGCCGCCAACTTGCATGATGGTGCGTTTCTTATTATACCGTGAGAAAAGTGCATAAAATCTGGCAATCAGAAAAACGAAGAAAAGTGTTTACAGTGAAGATTATAAGCAAAAAATGTAGTTATAACTCATATATATTGTGTTCATACATAATGGGAAGTTGGGAACCATGTAACTAAAGAACCTTGCAGGTAATTGATACGTCCAAAACGTATCTATAATTTCTGCTTGCTCCATGCCACTTTTGGGTGATATTGCTATGATATTTATACACTTCCATACACTTTTGATCATATTTGGACTAACCTACTAATCCAGTGCACCCCAGTGCCAGTTTCTGTTTTCGGCTGTTTTTGTATTTCAGGTTTTCACATTACGAGAACTGTCAGGAAAAATCCAGAAAAATTATATAAAAAATCAGCGTTCCAGAACCTACCTTGCGCCCGAAGTACAGCCGGGGGGGGGGGCACCAGGGCCCCAGGCGCCCTGGCAGCACGCCCCCCCTGGGCCGCGCCGGGGGGGCGCCTGGGCCCCCCGAGCCCCGTCTGGTGCCCCCCTTTGGCATATATTTAGAGCATCCTTCGAAACCCTCGGGACGGGAACTCTTTTTCGCGATCTCATCTCTATTCCGCCGCCGCCGCTTCCAAGATCGGGAGCACCAGGAGAACTCTTCCCGGCACCCTGCCGGAGGGGAGGATCACCATCGGGAGCCTCTCCACCACCATGGACGCCTCCCGGATGAGTTGTGAGTAGTCTCCCTTGGACCATGAGTCCATGACCATTAGCTATGTGATGTTCTCCTCCCGTTCTTGTGCTTCACCAATTAGTCCTCGTGAGCTGCCCTACATGATCGAGGCACATATGTAATCCTTATGTTGTTGCTATGTTGAGTTTGCTGGGATCCGATGGATTATGAGATTATGTTCAGATTGTGATTGAGTAATATATTTGATCTACCTCTTTTATACTTATGTTCATAAGTAATTCTTGCATGTTCTCCGTTGTTATTTATTGCTTTGGCCAAGTAATAGGTAGTGACTCCAAGAGGGAACGTTATGCTCGATTGTGGGTTCATGCCCCTCGATGACTAGTTTGAGTGACAGAAACATGAGTCTAGGGGATGTGCTGTTTCCACAAGGGGGAAAACAACGGTGCTTGTGCCCGCGGGTGCAAGGATTGTTTACTTTACGCAAAGTTCTTTTAATGCAGTTGTCTGTTGCTTTGAGTTTACACTATGGGTGGGGCTCGCAACTTAATACCAGCGAGATGTTCTGGATAGATATCTCAAGGTGGATGATTAGTAGTAGATATTGATGGATTTCGGTCTACTTACTTTGGCGTAGCGCCCATGCTTTGAACCTCAACCTTTCTTGCAATGTAGTCAGCATTGGTTTGCGTTCGTGGTCCTGTCAATTGCCCAGCTGTAATTCATTTACCTCACATAGCTGTTTTATCGTCTTTTGGGAGAGAGACATCACTAGTGAACATCATGAGACTCCGGTCCATATTACCATCATTGATCACATCCGCTATTTACTTTTCGCTTTTACTTACTATTGCAAACATTATCTATCACTACTATCATTTGCGTTTAATCCTTTGTGAACTACAAGGCCGGAGGGATTGACAACCTCTCTGTACTCGTTGGGAGCAAAGTTATTTGTATCTGTGTGCAGGTCCACGTTGATTGCTAATATCTGGCATCGTTAGCAGTTGACACCTACTTGTTGAACCTAGGAGTCTCTGGGGATTCGATCCTTGGCATCTTTGCTAAGGGAAAAACTTCCACAACACTGCATCTCACACCTTCCACTTGGGGTAACCAACGAGGGGTTAGAGGCCCATCAGTAATATACTGCAAGCAGCTAAGTGTACAGCCATGGTCAAACAATTTTCAAATCTGACTGTCTGGTCTACCTACATAACAGGATACACTACACACAGGTAAATTTCATCTTACCTTCGCTAAATTAAAAAAAAGGCAGAATGGTTAGATATACCATGCAAATAATCATAGATGTAACATGTACATATTCAAAAGGATACATCCATAAATTTTAACATGAGTTTAAACACCAAAGCAAACTGGAAGGCAAGAGTTAACACTGTTGTACGAATTCCTTGAATATGGTGCTGCTGGAGGTGATGCAGAACCCCCTCCGCCCCTTCCCATACATGTTTTCCTCTTCCATAAATCGTCCTGCATGTGGAGAGCGACGCGTTCGACAACTTACATGCCTGCAGATGCTCCCTTTTGGAGGCTGACCTCAAAAGTACAACACCGTTGTTATTTTGTCGAACACGTTGTGAGCATGGAGGTTTTCACTGGTCCAATATACGGTAGAAGCTAGCGATGTTACAGAAAGGTAGAAATTAGAAGGCATAGCAGGCTTGTTACCGGTCCTGGTGGTCGCCTGCTTCTGCGTCTTCGTCGTGTTCGTGTTCCGTTGTTGCTTAGTTGGAATCGGAACCTTCGAAGTTCTGGAGGCTTTCAGCTTGCCCCTTCCGCCGCAAGCAGAGTCCATCTTCAGATAGGCACGAAGGGTTGACTCGCTGGTACTGTAGTCTCCTCCTCGCCGGAGAGACGGCCGGAGTCAAGTGGGTAGGTGGGGGAGGGACGAAAAAGAGGAGGCATGAGCTCTCGCCGACGCACTGCTACCCCATGGCCTTGTTACATGTTTGCTCGACCTCAAAATACCAGCAGCGCCCGTGGTTGCTTGACTGCACCTTGGAAATCAAGAAGCAAGAGGACCCATGATGCTAGGCGGAGCTGTCGGCTGCGGTGACCAAGATCGGTCGAGGCCGGACGGGGGTGGCGGCTTGGCGTACACACGGCGTAGGAAACCTCAATGGCATGCAGCTCCTCCTCGACCGCAACGTCCCAACATAAATTGAGTTCATCTCCGCCGCCAGCGTCGTGGGCAGCGCAATCACCGGAGCTAGAGCTGGGCGGCGGCGGTAGTTTTTGACGGAGGGCGATCGTGGCGACTCGTGAGGTGTGGGGTAATTTTTATTTTTTTGCCTTTTTTTAGGAGGCGGTTGCGGAAACGATCTGGAGTGGCAGAAACATGTGTGGGATCCTGATGGCAGAACATTAAATCTTGACCATTCACTTGGGTGGCAGACTATCAAATCAATATTGACCCTCAGATGTAGCGAAGTGGATTAGATCGAAGGGTGCTGGTTTTCTTGTATACAATTTATGGTGTGTCTTTAGAGCAATTGAAGTTTGCTCTTTTAATAGTAGTATAGATATGCATGTGGCTATCTATGTTGGGTATTTTTGTGTTTTTAAATTTATCTGCTATGATTTTTTTCAGTGTTTTGAAAGTTCAGGTGCTGCAATGATCACACATATGCTACAAATATGCTGCAATTCATCGTTTTATCAAGGGTTACCTTTTATCAAATATTCCAATAACAGAGCAAAAAACAACATTTTAATGAAGATGTATTATCAACTATCTATGTTTGTGTAGGAGATCATGTGAGCAAAATTTGAGGTGATTTAGAGGAGGTCAAAGAAATTTGAATTTGAGAAATGTGCTCCAAATGAGCTCCCAGGCAGGGAAACGTCGGCTGTCCGATCATACCCTCGCGCCAAGCGGCATCCCTCAGATGTGGCCTTCTAGAAGGAACTAGGTGGGCTGGCTGTGTGCAGGCTCCGCGCTGTTGGATCACAAGGACGGCTCTGCATCGTTGGATCGTGGGGCGATCCACGAGAGGCGATCCTATTTGTTGTGCTCGGCTGCTCGCCCACCACTGACTCCGTGAAAAAATACGTTGTTATTGGGCCCAAAAGGAAACCAAGCTCTGGTTGGGCCGTCGAATTGCGTCATTTTTTTTTTTGCATCCTTTGCTCTGTTTTTTGTGAACGTGCTGGCTCTGTATTTTTGCATCGTTTGCTCTATTTTTTGTGAACGTGCTGGCTTTGTATTTTTGCATCGTTTGAGATCAATTGACATTGTGTAGAAAATGACCAATTAGCTTCCCACGCGTGCAATTAGCTTCTTTTACTTCTTCTTTTTCAAACCACCTTTCCCACGCGTGTACACTCCCGATATTGCGGTGGGTTTGAAAATAGGTTACTTCACATTTGGCCCCATTATTGCCACAGCCAAATAACACGTAGCACTACGGCTATTTAAGCCACCCTCTGCCCCTGCCATCCCTCATCCATCTCCCATCCTCTCTGCCATCTGCCCTTCTTGCTCTTCGACCACTTCTCCTTCTTCTAGCACATCCTCAGCCATGCAGTACACCGGACCAACCTACCACTTCCCACCCACCATGCCGTAGAGGCTCTACCCTCCTGGCGTGTACGTTGAGCGCACACTACGTGTGTGGGCCATATCAAAGTGGAGGACCGCAAGGAACTTCATTGAGTTCTTCCTCGCGTCCGGCTACCACCGCCTCCCGCGGGGATCTCCAAGGATGTTCCGTGTTGAGGACGTCATCCAAAATGGGGTGGTGGTTTCTCTCGTTTCCCACTTCACCAACACATTCGACGCCTTCTACCTCCTCGGCCGGGTGTTTTGGTGTGGCTGCGAGTTCATCGCTTTCACCACCCACAACATGTTCACGGAGTACATCAACATCTTCCCCACCGTGTCCCACATGCACACTCTTCCGTACCCCATCGACAACGCCCCGGAGGAGCAGTGAAGGGCGCCCGAAGAAGGAGCAACGTGGAGAAGGTGGCATCTAGGGTTCTAAACCCTCTATCTATTTTTTGAGTCTATGTTTTGTTAAGTTGTAATACCATTGAACTATTGAGAGATGCTATGGGCTTGTTGGCCCTTTTATCAAGTTCTATTATTAAATTTTCTATCTATTCTATTATGATGTTCCTCCTAGTTTCAACTATGTGATCGTGCTATGGTCTTGATGGCCCTATCTACATGTATGTTGATTGTTTTCTTAGAGAGCTTGCTTTGTTAGTAACCACCTAGTGCATGCAGCCAAAACGAACCCTTCTTTCCTTACACAAGCCGCAAATATGTAGCCACCTAGCTAGTGCATGTAGCCACAACATATTTGTTCAATTTATTTGTCGTAGCAAAACGGGTTCTAAGTAGAGGAGACAAGTGTGCGAGAAGAGAGGAACCAGCGGCAGCGACCGTCGCTGCATCCGTGGTGGCTGGCGTGCACGAAAGCGGCTCGGTCAGTGCATCGGGGCGGCACTCATCAGCGCATGCAGGCTCGGTCGGCGCATGGAGGCAGGCTTGTTGGGTGCATGCATAGCAGGCTTCTGTCGTGGCGGCGCGCGTAGGCGTTTAATGCAAGGGACGGCCCAATGAAACCACGGCCCAACGGTCGAACAGCTACACCCCCAACGCGCCCCCTCTCGTCAGAGTTAACGATCAAAGCACTGACCCGACGGCGACGTCCGTTGTGACCTCTTCTGAGGGTTTCGGGCAAGGGAGTGGGGAAAACTGAGCAAAAGTTAAGAGCGTGGGGATGTATGAGTAGAGCTAAGGAACCAGGGGCACAGATGTAAAAAACCCATATATATATATATATATATATATATATATATATATATGTGTGT
>LR738715.1:428382756-428397144 GCA_902687465.1 Secale cereale | reverse complement strand
GTGTGTGTGTGTGTGTGTGTGTGTGTGTGTGTGTGTATGCATGGTCGTACGAGAAATTCGATGATATATGATTGGACGTACGATAAATTGTATTATATATGCATGACGTGTACAATATGTAGTAGCAGTGGAGGTGTTTTCATGCTCTCGTGTCCCGTCCCGCCGATTGGATAAAGAAAGGGCGATAGGTGCAAATGGAAGTCAGCTCTGTGGCACTTGCATGCACTACGTTGTCATCCTTCGCGTGTGCTGTTTTGCTCGTGCTCTACAGTGGCACTTGACGACTACAGTAGCGTAAAATATGTTAGGAATGAAAAATAATTAAATGTAAAACACAAAATGAAAAGGAAAAATAAACCATAATTAAACCCTAAAACCCTAAAACTCTAAACCCCTAAACCTTTAGTCCCAGTTGGTGTCACCAACCAGTACTAAAGGTCCCCAGCCCCCGGCGCGCGCTGCCGGCCACATGGAAGGGATTTAGTCCCGGGCCGTGGCCAACCGGGACTAAAGGGTGGGGGCCTTTAGTCCCGATTTATTTGTCCCGGTTGGTGAACCGGGACTAAAGACCATTCCTCTACTAGTGGTAGGCCCTCTGGATAGGGTTAGCCTCCCAGTAGCTCACATGAGCGACGCCAAGGGAGAGAGGAAAGAGGGGAGGTCTCCTGACTAGCCACTCGAGTTGTTTTCTTAGTAGCAAGGAGTGTGTACCTAAGCACACTGTCCATGGTTGAATCGATGGACACTTACGGCCTCAAGGTAGCCCAGAAAAGCAATCAAGTCTCAGGTGTAGAATGCACAATTAGACTTGCTTGTAACAATTTTGGTAGCTAATGAGTTAGAAATAAATACATTCATGTGTTTTAAGAAGATTTCTCATCTAATTTGGCAAAAGGAAAATGTGCTTGAATGGTACAAATGGGCGTTTCAGTGATTTGTTATCGATGCCTCACAACCATCACAAAGTATCCAATGGTCACATTTTCGTATACTAGAGGAAATACTCTAAGTATAGTTAAATAAGAGCACCTAACCGAACTACATAATTGGACGATGTTTATGATAGCGGCCAACCATGGACATCACTAGCAATAGCGTCCAGCCTGGACGCCGTTGTCCATAGCATCCTTCCTATTCTTCAAATTTCGGCCGACCCATTATTAATTTTCTAATTGTTACTGTACTAGTCCTATGTATTCACCTTAACTAAAATCATTCTTGTGAATGAGAAGTATCATATGAGGAAATCTCTTGTTCGGTCTTCTGAGTTGATGTCAGACTTGGATTTGCCTTTGCTGCACAAGATGCACAACCCTCCCCCTCGCGCCGCCAGGACTTGGCCCATTACGGGGGTTTTTGTGTCTTCATATTCAAAAATAGGGAGCAACTAGTTGAGGAGCGCTTGTTTGAGAGTCTCCTCAACGATTACATGGGGTGACCCGAGAGCACGTTACTTGGCACACTCTCAGCGGCGCCACCTGTCGCGCCCTGGGCTCTCCCTCCTGGTTTTTTCGCACGCGTTTTTGGCTTGTTAGATGGTTTTTCCCTGGTTTTTTACCTTTTGGCATTTCACTGGTCTTTTTACCTTTTCGACCAAAAAATGTAGAAAAATTTGCATGAAAAACATGTTTTTCATGAAAGACATGGTTTTGCTTCCCCGAGAGGCACAATTTTGCTTCCGCGAGAGGCACGACCGTGCCTCTCGGAAATGAAAAAAAATTGTTTTCTCTCTTTTCTGTGAGAATAACGGTTTTGCTTCCGCGAGAGGCACATGAAAGGATCGATATGGTTGACTAGAGGGGGAGGGGGTGAATAGGCAAGTACCATTTTTAGCTTTTCTTAACAATTTATGTTTAGCAACAAATAGGTTCTCTAAATGTGCAACTAGGTGAGCAACCTATATGATGCTAACAACAACAATAACACGAGCAAGCAAAATATACAACACAAATATATCTTGCACAAGGTAAAGGTAAGAAGTAACCACAAGTGGGGCCGATGAAGACCTGGATGTGTTACCGAAGTTGCTTCCCTTTGAGGGGAATTATGTCTCCGTTAAAGTGGTGTGGAGGCACAATGCTCCCTAATAAGCCACTAGGGCCACTGTATTCTCCTAACGTCCTCGCACAATGCAAGATGCCAGGATTCCACTAGTGCTACCCTTGAAGGCGGAAACCTAACCTTTACAAACAAGGTTGGGGCTCTCTCCACAACCAAATTGGAGGCTCCCAACACCACCACGAATCTTCACCATAATGGATTGTGGCTTCGGGGTGGCCTCAACCATCTAGGATGCTCAAACACCCAAGAGTACCAAGATCTGCAAAGGATTAGTGGGGGGGGAATGAAAATTCGTGTACTATAAGTGTAGATCTAGGCCTTCTCAAGCAATCCCTGAAGAATCCCGGAATGAATGGGCTTGTGAGCAACAATGGAGCTTGGGAGAGGTAGAGGTAAGTCAACTTGGATAAGATGACTCCCTTATATAGTGGGGAAAGAAAGCCAACCGTTATGCACCCATAGCCCATGCACAAGCGGTAGTACCACTTAGGTGAGCGGTACTTCTGCTAGCGCGGAACTTCCAACCACTACGTTGAAATGAGCATGTTAGGGAGGCGGTAGTGCCGCTGGAGTGGTACTACCGTTCCCACCAGCGACACTTCCGCTTGGTGTTGAGCAGTAGCCGGAACCAACGATAGAAGAGGAGAGTAGGGTGGTAGTGCCAGGTTGGGCGGTACTAGCGCTCTACTTCGGCTCGCGGGATAGAACTATCCAGAAGACAAAAGACAAGCGGTACTCCGTGCGGCAGAAGACCGCGGTAGTTCCACCGGAGCAGTACTACCAAGCCCTAGAACGGTACTTCCGCATAGCTATGTAATGCACAATAAACTTGTGGTAGTGGAGTGGGCAGTCAGAGCCGCAGTACCACTGAGGCGGTACTACCGCGCTGAACTGCCGCTCTACTGAGAGGATCGAAGAAGAGGTGTGTAGAGGGGGGGGGGGATGATTAGACACTCAACAAGAAAAGTAACAGTTCTTTAAGTTGAGGTGGAGTTTTTAGTACAATTTCAAACATTCACAATACATTTCAAGCTAGCATGGCAAGAGTATATGAGCAGCAGAAAGTAAAGCATGCAAGTTGAAAGAAAGTAAAGGGATGGGATTGGAGTGTGCAAACGCACCTGGAGACACAAATGTTTTTGGCGTGGTTCCGATAGGTGGTGCTATCGTACATCTACGTTGATGGAGACTTCAACCCATGAAGGGTAACGGCTGCGCGAGTCCACGGAAGGATCCACCCATGAAGGGTCCACAAAGAAGCAACCTTGTGTATCCCACCATGGCCGTCGCCCATGAAGAACTTGCCTCAGTCGGGTAGATCTTCACGAAGTAGGCGATCTCCTTGACCTTACAAACTCTTTGGTTCAACTCCACAATCTTGAAAGAGGCTCCTACGTGGCACCTAACTAATCTAGGAGACACCACTCCCCAACAGGTAATAAATGATGTGTTGACGATGAACTCCATGCTCTTGTGCTTCAAGTGATAGTCTCCCCAACACTCAACTCTCTCTCTCTCTCTCATATTTAGATACGGTGGAAAGAAGATTTGAGTGGAATGCAACTTGGGGAAGGCTAGAGAAGAAGATTCTTATGGTAGGATTGGAATATCTTGGTCTCAACACATAAGCAGGTGGTTCTCTCTCAGAATATGAATAGTGGAAGTGTAGTCATGTTCTGATGGCTCTCTCACTGATGGAGAAGGGGTGGAGGGGTATATATAGACTCCACAAAAAATCTAGCCATTACACACATTTGACCCAACTCGGTCAGACCGAATAAATGAACTCGGTCACACCGAAGCAGTTCAAAATGTGAATGTTAGACATTTCGGTGGGACCGACAGTATCAACTCGGTGAGACCGATGCGTTAGGGTTAGGGCAAAACCTAAACTTGGTTTGACCCATTACACAAACTTGGTGAGACCGATTCTGGTAATAGGATAACAGAGTGTTGGTCAGGCAAACTCGATGGGACCGATTCGCTCATCTCGGTGGGGTCGAAACATTACGAAGAGGAAACATAGAGTTTGCAATGCCATCTCGATGGGACCGATTGCCTATTTCCGTGAGACCGAAATAATTGCAATAGGAAACAGAGAGTTTGCAATCCCATCTCGATGATGCCGAGATCCCTATCGGTGAGACTGAACTGATTAGGGTTTGTGGCAGTGGCTATGTCAAGTGAACTTGGTGGCGCCGGATAGATCAAACCGCTGGGGCCGAGTTGAACTTCTAGTTTTGGGACATATGTGGAAATGGGAAACTGGTTGAGGGATTTGGAGTATATTACTAAGCACTTGAGCAAGTAGACCATTAAGCAACACCTCATCCCCTTTTAATAGTATTGGCTTTTCCTATGGACTCATTGTGATTTTGGACCACTAAAATGAAAATGTACAGTCTTGAGCTTTTACCAATCTTTGTCCTTAGCTTCTTGAAAAGGGTTCCACATCCTCTTGTCCTGCCACTCCACCGTTGAACTCATCTGGAATATACTAGATGAAAATATTA
Organism: Secale cereale; assembly: GCA_902687465.1. Taxonomy (NCBI): domain Eukaryota; kingdom Viridiplantae; phylum Streptophyta; class Magnoliopsida; order Poales; family Poaceae; genus Secale; species Secale cereale. The sequence continues at coordinate 428,392,570 of LR738715.1, read as the reverse complement.
GTCCAACAAGAGATACGTTGTCATTAATTACCAAAATCACCCAGGGAGCACTTGTGCTTTCAGTCTCCCCCTTTTTGGTAATTGATGACAATCATACATCAAAGCTTCAGATAAAGATACGAAGGATAACAAGTAAAGCTTTGGAAAAACATGTAACAAGCATATACTCCCCCTACGTGTATGCAATCATGTGAATATAGAATATAAGAGCATGTGAATGCATAAGCATGTCAGAGCATGTAATGGGTTAGTTGTATCTTGGCTATATGCATCCGAGCAAATGGTTTTGAATATAGGAAATGTACCTCCATGTTTAGGAGTCCTCCTTGCAAACAATATGTACAACAGCAAGAAATCATCATGCACATGGATGTGATGCATATACTTACCTTGTGGTCTTGAGCTGGCTTTGGAGAGAGTGAACATGAGAAAGCAAGGGTAGATATCACAAGATCACCTACTAAACAAGGCCTAATGAGTAACCACAAATGTACCAAGATTGGGATGACATGTAGAGAGTGAGTACTTGGTACTCTATATGGATATAGACATGTCCCCAAAGATTTTCTTCCCTTAAGAGTCTTTCTCCCCTGAATCTTATATTGGATAATGGGATAAGATAGGGTAGAAGAAAATCAGAACAAACTAGCAAGATAGAAAAATAGAGCAAAGCAATCATAATACATACTAACATGTCTTTCCCCTCTTGAAGACATGTGACTTCTCTCCTCTTCGGATAATAAGAATCTGGGGATAAGCTTTGATGTGCTCTCTCTCCCCGTTGTGTGATATGCTTTGATGTGCTCTCTCTCCCCCTTTGACATCAATTTCCAAGAAGGGATCTTCTGGAGCATGAGTCAAGTAGGTTTGGTCCTTGAGTCACATTACAAAGCAACATGTGATTTTAAGATGCTAGTAGAGGAAAAGAATAATTGAGTGGAGCTGAAATAGATATGCATGATACAAATGGCAAAATCTATGTACAGCGTTGAAATCGGTGCGGCCGACTTATTTGCATCGATGACACCATGTTGACAGTGTCAAGGATGATGCATATCGGTCAGACCGGGTTTGTCCTTGTCGGTTGGACCAATGAACAATCTGCAATGTAGCATTACATTTCGGTCTAGCCGAGAGGCAGAAATCGGTGAGACCGAGTTCAATACAAAGAAAGGATTTTGTCATCTCAGCTCACTTAGGCAAATAAGATTTCACAAAGATTTGCAGGGAATTAACTAAAGAATTTGCAATGAATTTAATGCTTAGAATAACAGAGAAAAGAAAAGAAATCTAGATGAAGTTTTTTTTGAAAGGGGAACGAGCATGCAAAAGTTGAATGCAAGAACATAAAGAAACACTAGAGAACTTCATCTAGAACTGGTCGGCGACAGTCACCTATGTTAGAGTATATTGACTTAGGAGTCAAGTGAGGAAACTTTATCATAGGTCATACTCATTGTTTAAGCTCAAAATGGGGTTGCCATTTTTCGTTTAAGCATTTTGATGTATTCACATCTTGTTGAGTTGCTTTGACCCATGTCTTGGGGTAAATCTTCTCTAAGATGGAATAACATACCTTGGGTGGTGGTGTTGATCTTGATCATGTAGTTGATCTTGTGTTGGATGCTCAAGGTTGACGTAGTTCATCAAGAGTTGGGAGCACCACTTGTAATTTGAGTTCATCTACCTACTTGGGTTAGATTTGCCACGAAGAGCACTTGTGTATCCAAAGTGATAATCATGAAAATTTGATACCAAATGAAATTTGATATGTAGAAATTGTGAAAGGATATGTTGAAAGGATTCATGCTTCCTTGACTTCAACCACCGTATTGTAGAGACTTGGTGATGTAAAGGTTGCTTAGGATGTGAGAGAGTTGCAAATTCATAGAATTGGTGTCACGCCCAAGATGCGATTCTATCCCGATCACGTGATAACTTCGTGATTGGGGCACAACTGCATTTCGAGCGCTTAGCAAGATGGATATCACTACATCGTACCATTACATAAATAGATGGGGATACATACAAGTTAGACAATTGTCACATGAATACATCAGCAACATACAAAGACATCCATCTACGGATGAAAACATGAAAAGCACAACGACATCCATCCTGCTATCCCAGGCTGCCGACCAGGAACCTATCCCAAGATTGACGAAGAAGAAGAAGAAAGAACTCCAACACAAGTATACATCGCTCTCACATCAAGTCATTGGAAACCTGTACCTGCAACTGCTGTTGTAGTAACTGTGAGCCACTGGGACTCAACAATTCCATAACCACGGGTATCAAGACTAGCAAAGCTGAATTGGTAAGGAGAGGCTAAGTGGTGAGGTTGCAGCAGTGGCTAAGCATTTGTGTGGTGGCTAACTTACGAGTACAAGAATAAGATGAGCATCTGCGCAAACGGTTGCAAACTAGTAATGATTGCTAAGTGATCCTGAACTACCTACGAGTCAAACATAACCCCACCCTGTTCTCTTCTCAAAATGAAAAGAGACGGGCACAATTACTCACATGGTTGGTATGTTTTATTTCAAATCTCCTGTCAAGTTCTCTACAACCGGATATTAACAAATTCCAATCTGCCACATAATTGCGGGCACGGCTTTCGAAAGATCATAACCCTGCAAGGGTGTCCCAACTTAGCACTTCACAAGCTCTCACGATTAGCAGAGGTAAAAACCCCTTATCTTAGGGGCAACCCGATCAGACTCGGAATCCCGGTGCACAAGACATTTCGACAATGGTAAAACAAGTCCAGCAAGACCTCCCGGTGCCGACACCCTGATAGTAGCCGCGCGTATCTTGTCTCAGGCCACGACCAGATGAGCACAACGTACGACTATCAGATACCCGAGTTGCCCCGGGCGGCGCCTCAAGTGACTCTAGTTTGGACCAACACTCATGAGGAGCACTGGCCCGGGTTATAAATTAAGTCCTTGGGGTCCGGAAAGTCCCTATGCAAGTTTTAGTTATTAGGCAAATGGTAAAACCAATGTTGGGCCTTGCTGGAGGAATTTTATACAAAGCAAACTGTCAAGGGGGTCCCATAAGCCCCAACCGTGTTAGGAATGCAAACTCAAGGAACATAACACCGGTTTATCGGTTCTTAAGGCAACATGAGTGGAACAAAACACCAAGAAAAAGGCCAAGCCTTCCACCCATTGCCAAGTATATAGGTGCATTAATTATAGTAATAGATATTATGATATTCCAGAAACCAAGATTTGACATGGAGCAATGTTCATCTTGACCTGCAACTAACAACGCTATAAGAGGGACTGAGCAAGCGGTAACATAGCCAAACAATGGTTTTCTGGGACGGCGTCCAAGGTTAGAGGTTTCATGGCAACAATGAGAGGCTGACAACAATAGATAGGCAGCACGACGTATAGCGATAGCATCGAGACAAGTAGCATAGCAATGATAGTAATGATATCCAAGGTGACGGTCATCTTGCCTGGATCCCTCAAGGAAGAAGAACGAGTCCATGAAGAAGAAGAAGCCACGAAGACGAACCAAGCGTAGTCGAACGAATCTTCACGATCGCAACGAAACAAGAACTAATGAGAAGAAGCAAACAACATTGTAAACACACCACACATAAACAAGACAAGATGCTCAACCAAGTATGATGCATGACAAGGATACATGATGCAAAACATGGCAAGAGATGAAGCACACAAGATCAACACACAAAGCAAGTTTAAATGAGGCCGGAAACAACATATAACAATCCCGGTAAGTTCTCATATGCAAATTTGGAAATTGGTCCAGATCTAAACAAACCTTAAGTTAAAGTTTTTAAACAGCAAGTTAACTTGCACCATGATGATCTACACGAAATTCTAGTCAAGTTACATATAAAGTTCATTTAATTCGGAGCAACGGCCTAGAAGATATGAGCAAAACAAGATGAACATGGCATTGATGCAAAATGCATTCAAAAACCAAGCAAACCCACTCAAAACATGGATACAACATGATACGATGCATCTACATGCAAAAACAAGCAAGTTTCATATAGAGCACGCTCAAAACGGAGCAACGGTTCAACACATACACATGAAACAAGATATAACAACAATCTGTCCCAAAACAACAACTAGGCACTTTGCAATCATCAAAGCAACATGCTACATAAACATTTAATGGCATTAACGGGCATGGCAAGCATGTACATGTCAAGCACTACAAAGGTGATCACTGAGCTACTGCCAAATACCACTAGAACATGCTCAAAACATCATGGCAAGATTGCAAATGATAACATTTTCACAGACTTGGTGAAATAAAATGAACATGGCAGCAACAACGACAAGTAGGCATGTTTGCAAGCTTGTGCAACTAATATCAAATCATATCATGGCATGTGAATATAACCAACAACAAGAAGACATGTTTATGCAGCTACTCATGGCAAGAACATGGTCATAGGATGCATAGAACACTAGCTATTCACATGGAAAAACTGAACTTACTGATAACAAGCTGACGGAAACATTATATAGCAATTTGAGAGAAAGGAGGAGACATGCTACAACAACCTATAATTGCAAACAAGGACATGGATGGATAGAGCATAACATGGACTTCAAGACATGCCCACTGAACATTCCAAAACATGCATGGATATGACTGTAGCATCAAGCAAACATGGCATCATAATATAACAATTTCAGACTTTGCAGTTTTTAACATGTCTCAGAAATCAGCAAACAACAAGTAGGTCACTTAACAAGCTTGTTTCACTCATCACAAGGCATAACATGTAAAGTGGATTGCACCACAGCAAAGATGACATGATTGTGCCCCTAACACATGTTGATATGATGCTCAAACAAAAATCACACAAAAAGATATGAAGAAGACAAATCAGCAAGTTATACTAGTTTTCAGCAGTTAATATCACTTAACACTTTTGCAACAGAGATTAACATGGCAATATGCAACCTAACATGCATGCAAAAGGCACTAACATGTAGAGCACAGAGAGACAAACATTTTGACATAAAATTCAGCATCATAGGATGAACATGCACAAGGTTTTGAGCTCCACAAGATGCCTATATGATGCTGTATTTTAGGGACTTAGACAGGTTTCAGAAAAAGGAAAAACAGAGTGAACGCAGGATAGCTAAGCAGCACCTAGGGCGAGGGATTAGGCGCGCTCACCCTGGGCCCTTGGACCTGACGTGGAGGGAAGCGGGCCGGGGCAGATCTGGGCTGTGGCCCATGTCAGCGATCGGACCGACTCGGGGTTCGTCTCCCTCGTGCCCGAGGCAGAGACAGTGATGATGAAGAATGGAGGAGGGGTGACGCTCCGGTGGCAGGGTCGACCGGCGGATGACGGGGACGGTCGGATCCGGCCGAGACTCGCCGGATTCGGACGGTCTCCGGCTTGGGGCGGCGCACGCGGGGAGGCACCCAGCCGGGCTTGCCTAGAGGAGGAGGATGGTGGCGAGGCGCAGCTCGGGATCCGGCGGTGAGGTTGATGTGGAGGCGGGCGCGTGGGGTATGGCCTAGCTTTGGCCTCCGGCGGCGGGCGAGGAGATCAGGAGCGGGGCGAGCGGGCGCCAGCGCAGGGGCGTGGGAGGCAACGTGGTTCGGGCCGGCGGCGGCGGAGGATCGTGCCTGGAGGGCCCCGCCCGGGTCCTGGCGGGCCGTGGCGCGGTGCGGTGGAGCGGAGGCGGCGGTGGACATGTGGCGGGCTTCGGTTGGCTACAGTCGGCGGCTGGACGCGTCCGCCGGTGTACGGACGTGTCCAGCGCGAGGAGGAGGAGGAGACTAGGGTTTTTACCCCAAAATTAGGGAGAGGGGGACGTTTTTATAGGTGGATGGAGCTAGGCGAGTCCAAATGAGGTGCAGTTTTCGGCCACGCAATCGTGATCAAACGACGAAGAGCATGAGGGGGGTTTAGATGGGCTAGTGGGCTATGGTGGAGGGGTGATGGGCTGCAAAGGGAGAGGCATCTGGCGGTTAACACGGTTAACTATTGGGGCATCAAATGACCTCCAAATGGAACGAAATTTGACAGGCAGTCTACCTACACTATAATAAGATCGCACACAAACTTTTACCTCATTCCGAGAATATTTTCCGGCCACTTACAAAAGGAGGTTTCGGAGGTGCCGCGGGCATGTGCGAGTGTGTCTGGGCTCAGAACGGACAACAGAGAGAACTAGGAGATGTGCAACTACGAACGGATGCAAGTTTTGAAAACATGCTGATGACATGCACATGATGACATGGGAAAATGCAACACGCAAGCAAATGACATGGCAACGACAGCGAATAACTGGAAGACATCTGGCACACCGATCTCGGGGTGTCACATTTGGGTTCATCCAAGTACCTACAAGGGTTAGATATCATGCAAGGGTACAAGTAGATCCAAGACATATGATCATCATCATAAGAGAAACATCAAGGATTAGTCAAAGAATAATGCCTTGCATACATTCAAAGGAGTAACCACTCCAAGTTTGAGGCATCAATAATGTTCAATTCACCTCTCAAACGGGAAAATACTTTCTCATCAAGTGGTTTGGTGAATACATCCGCCAATTGCTTATCCGTACGAACATGTTTAAGATCGATGTCTCCCTTAGCAGCATGATCTCGAATGAAATGATGACGAAGTTCAATATGCTTAGTTCAAGAATGTTGCACGTGATTGTGAGCAATGTTAATAGCGCTTTCATTGTCACAAAGCAATGGAACATGTTTCACATGGATCCCATAGTCCTTAAGAGTTTGGGTCATCCAAAGTAATTGAGCACAACATGAACCGGCGGCAATGTATTCTGCTTTGACAGTGGATAAGGATACCGAGTTTTGTTTCTTGGAGGACCAAGATACAAGAGATCTACCAAGAAATTGACAAGTACCCGAACTGGACATTCTATCAACCTTGTCTCCGACATAGTCCGAATCGGAGTAGCCAACAAAATCAAAAGAAGACCTCTTAGGATACAAAATGCCAAAGTTTGGTGTGTCAATTAAGTATCTCACTATCCTTTTCACAGCTAAGATGACATTCTTTGGGGGCCGCTTGATATTGTGCACACTTGCACACACTTAGCCTAATGTCGGGATGGGAGGCACATAGATATAACAATGAACCAATCATAGAGTGGTACACCTTTTGGTCAACCGGTTCGCCATCCTTAGTCAAGTCAAGATGTCCACTAGTAGGCATGGGTGTATACATACCTTTGCATTCTTGCATGTTGAACTTCTTGAATAAGTCCTTGGATTACTTTGTTTGGGAAACAAAGGTACCCTCCTTAGTTTGCTTGATTTGCAAACCAAGAAAGAACTTGAGTTCACTCATCATAGACATCTCGAACTTCTCCGACCTTAATCTTCCAAACTTTTCACTAAAATGAGGGTTAGTCGAGCCAAATGTGCTATCATCAACATAAATTTGGTAGAGAAATAATTCACCATTAAACCTTTTAGGAAAAAGTGTTGAATCAATTTTCCCAACTTCAAAGCCTTTTTCAATAACGAACTTGGTCAAGCATTTATACCACGCTCTAGGAGCTTGTTTAAGAACATAAAGATCTTTGTGAAGTTTGTAAACATGATTAGGTTTCTTGGGATTAACAAAGCCGGGAGGTTGTTTAACATAAACTTCCTCCTCAATTTCACCGTTGGGAAAAGCACTTTTAATGTCCATTTGATATAAAGTGATATCATGATGGTTGGCATAAGCAAGTAAGATGTGTATGGAGTCAAGTCTAGCAACTGGGGCATATGTCTCACCGCAATCCATACCTTTGAATTGAGTGTAGCCTTGGGCAACGAGACGGGCCTTGTTGCGTACAACTTGTCCATATTCATCTTGCTTATTCGAAACACCCATTTGGTGCCAATGATGTTGTGGTTGTTGTTGGGCTTCTCAACCAATGTCCAAACTTGGTTTCTCTCAAAGTTATGTTGTTCTTCGTGCATAGCGTTCACCCAATCCGGATCATCAAGAGCATCTTCAACTTTCATAGGTTCAAGGTTAGATATGAACTCACAAAAGTTAGATAAATGAGATTTAGAGGGAGTGATTCTCCCGGTTTGGATGTCATCATAGATTTTCTCTACGGGATGATCTCTAGCAATTCTTGCTCTAACTCGTGAGAGCTTTTGCTTGGGTCGGGGTGGAACATCCTCTTAATTTTCTTCTTCTTGTTCTTCTTCATTGTTGTTGGTGTTATTGTCCTCTTGTGGAGGTGGAGAAGAAGGTCGATGAGGTTCATCTTGAAGCACTTCCTCGTTTCCTTCATCTTGGTGTGTTCCACTTGTGGATGCCTCCAAGTCAACTTGTGGTTCACCTTGATGTTAAGTTGAGGCTTCCACTTGAATGGATGAAGTATTCTCCTTCACTTCGGTTGGACGAATATTGCCAATAGATAAGTCTTGTATTTCTTCCGAAGGGTCTTTGTCTCCTACATCAATTGGCAATTGCTCTACTGCTAGCTGTTAGATTCATCAAACTTCACATCTACCGTCTCTTCAACATTTCGGGTGAAATTGTTGTAGACACGGTAATTGTGAGAGTTTGAGCCGTAACCGAGTAGAAAACCTTCATGAGATTTAGGAGCAAATTTCGAACGACGATGCTTGTCAAGAATGTAACACTTTGAGCCAAATACTCGAAAGTATCCAACTTTGGGTTTGTTACTGGTGAGAAGCTCATATGCCGTCTTGCCGAGAAATTTGTGCAGATATAGTCGATTTGTAGCATGACAAGCTATCTCAATCGCTTCTGCCCAAATGTGTCTTGGCGTCTTGTACTCATCAGGCATCGTTATCACCATTTCGATGAGTGTCCTGTTCTTCCTCTCAATAACTCCATTTTGTTGAGGTGTGTACGTAGCCGAGAACTCATGTGAAATCCCTTCCTCGTTAAGAAAGGTATCCACATTGGCGTTCTTGAACTCTGTTCCATTGTCGCTCCGAACCTTCTGGATCTTCACTTCAAATTGGTTTTGGGCCTTCCTAGCAAAGTTCTTGAAGATCTTTTAGACCTGCGATTTATCATCAAGAAAGAACACCCATGTAAATCTTGAAAAATCATCAACCATGACCAATCCAAAAGAGTTACCACCGGGACTCTTGTAAGCATTGGGACCAAAAAGATCCATATGAAGCTGCTCAAGTGGTCCTCTAGTGGTCATGATGTTCTTCACGGGATGACTTCCTCCAACTTGTTTTCCTGCTTGACAAGCACTACAAAGTCTATGCTTGTCAAATATAACATCTTTAACACCAAGGATATGATCACCTTTAATAAGCTTATCAAGATTTCTCATGCTGACATGACCTAACCTTCTATGCCAGAACCAACCTTTAGAAGATTTAAGAATAAAACAAGTGCGAGGTTGGGCTTTTTTAGTGAAGTCAACAATGTATAGGTCACCTCTATGAATGCCGGTAAAAACCATATTATGATTATCACTACGGAAGACTTGGCAATCAACATGAGTGAATAGCACATTTAAACCAAAACCAGCTAATCTAGATACAGAAAGAAGATTATATCCAAGAGATTCAACAATCATGACATTTTTGATAGAGCTATCATAGGATATGGCCACCTTACCAAGGCCAACAACTTTACCCTTAGAATTGTCACCAAATGTAACATACTTTCGTGGACCATCATTTCTAGCAAGCTCATCAAAAATGTCCTTGTTCCGGTCATATGATCCGTCCATCAAGTATCAAGAACCCATTCCTTTCCTCCGGCTGCGTAACCATGAAGATTAGTCATAAGACCAAAGTGTCTCATTTGTTCATCAAGGTC
>LR738715.1:428334870-428372294 GCA_902687465.1 Secale cereale | reverse complement strand
GGGGGGGGGTGATTAGACACTCAACAAGAAAAGTAGCAGTTTTTAAGTTCTTTAAGTTGAGGTGGAGTTCTTACCACAATTTTAAACATTCACAATACATTTCAAGCAAGCATGGCAAGAGTATATGAGCAGCGGAAAGTAAAGCATGCAAGTTGCAAGAAAGTAAAGGGATGGGATTGGAGTGTGCAAACACAACTGGAGACACCGATGTTTTTGGCGTGGTTCCGATAGGTGGTGCTATCGTACATCCACGTTGATGGAGACTTTAACCCATGAAGGGTAACGGCTACGCGAGTCCACGGAAGGCTCCACCCACGAAGGGTCCACAAAGAAGCAACCTTGTGTGTCCCACCATGGCCGTCGCCCATGAAGAACTTGCCTCAGTCGGGTAGATCTTCAGGAAGTAGGCGATCTCCTTGACATTACAAACTCTTTGGTTCAACTCCACAATCTTGTCAGAGGTTCCCACGTGACACCTAACCAATCTAGGAGACACCACTCCCAAAAAGGTATTAAATGGTGTGTTGACGATGAACTCCTTGCTCTTGTGCTTCAAGTGATAGTCTCCCCAACACTCAACTCTCTCTCTCACATATTTAGATACGGTGGAAAGAAGATTTGAGTGGAAAGCAACTTTGGGAAGGCTAGAGAACAAGATTCTTATGGTAGGATTGGAATATCTTGGTCTCAACACATAAGCAGGTGGTTCTCTCTCAGAAAATGAATAGTGGAAGTGTAGGCACGTTCTGGTGGCTCTCTCACTGATGGAGAAGGGGTGGAGGTGTATATATAGCCTCCACAAAAAATCTAGCCATTACACACATGTGACCCAACTTGGTCAGACCGAATAAACGAACTCGGTCACACAGAAGCAGTTCAAAATGTGAATTTTAGACATTTCGGTGGGACCGGCAGTATCAACTCGGTGAGACTGATGCGTTAGGGTTAGCGCAAAACCTAAACTCGGTTTGACTGATTACACAAACTTGGTGAGACCGATTCTGGTAATAGGCTAACAGAGTGTTGGTCAGGCAAACTCCATGGGACCGATTCGCTCATCTCGGTGGGACCGAAACATTACGAAGTGGAAACAGAGAGTTTGCAATGCCATCTCGGTGGGACCGATTGACTATTTCCGTGAGACCGAAATAATTGCAATAGGCAACAGAGAGTTTGCAATCCCATCTCGGTGATGCCGAGATCCCTGTCGGTGAGACTGGACTGATTAGGGTTTGGGGCAGTGGCTATGTCAAGTGAACTTGGTGGCGCCGGATAGATCAAATCGCTGGGGCCAAGTTGAACTTTTAGGTTTGGGACATATGTGGAAATGGGAAACTGGTTGAGGGATTTGGAGTATATTACTAAGCACTTGAGCAAGTAGACCATTAAACAACACCTCATCCCCTTTTAATAGTATTGGCTTTTCCTATGGACTCAATGTGATTTTGGATCACTAAAATGAAAATGTACAGCCTTGATGTTTTGCTAATCTTTTTCCTTAGCTTCTTGAAAAGGGTTCCACATCGTCTTGTCATGCCACACCACTGTTGAACTCATCTGGAATATACTAGATGCAAATATTAGTCCAACAAGAGATATGTTGTCATTAATTACCAAAATCACCCAGAGAGCACTTGTGCTTTCATCTACTACCGCCCATTTACAAACACAAATAACATGCGGAAGTGAGCGTAGCACTGACTTATGGTAGTACCGTTGGGCAGAGCGGTACTACCGTTTAGTCTGCTATGAAAAGTCCAAGCACAAGGATGGACAAGCTTAATTGCCGAGAAAGAACGAGGGTGCAAAGTGACTGTGTGCGTGATGATTCCACCCAAATATTTTCGAAGCAGACCCCCTCTTAATAGTATGGTGTTCCTATGACTCAAGTCCAACGAAAATGAAACGAAGAAAAAACATTGTCTACATAGAAACTCCGAAGGGGCACACGATTAGTCCGCAAAAGCATTGTCATCAATCACCAAGACCACTAAGGGAGAAATGCCCTTACAATCTCCCCCTTTTTGGTGGATTTATGACAACACGAGATTTGCACAAATATAGAGCAAGAAACTATGCAAACCCAAAATCTACAAACTATAGATGCCCCCCTAGATATGTGCACTAGTCGAGTATGCCTTTGGAATGCAAAGCACACACTAGGATCAACACTCCCCCTATATTTGATAGACCAGCAACACTTGCATCAACAAATTATGATGGATAAACAAGGATGCAAGATAATATCATGTGAGCATAAAGATAGGGCATAAGATAAATAACATCTCACAAGCTAATACGGTACCTTGACATAAAGATAAAATACGGTAGCATATGTCTCACACCATATGATAGGTACTTAAGTTTCCACACATAAAGTTAAAGCAAACCAACGAGGAAGAGTTCACGAGAGAACGAAAGCAAACTACAAAGAATACACACTCGTGACTTGGCAAATCCCTAAACTCTCTCCCCCTTTGCATCGAGACACCAAAAGGGCAAAGAGAACTAAACATGTCCAAGGTGATGGAGATGGTCCAGAACATCAATACTCCTCGTGCTCATCAGAGTCCTCATGATCCTCAGACTCCTCAGTTGTCCGGGCTTCCTCATGCCGACGCTCAACCTCTGAATCTGACCACTGATAGTGTTGCGAGACCGAAGTCTTCTCATCCATGACCCGCTCCTCGAATCCACTAGTGATCTCCTGACCCAAGGCCCTCATCATGGTCTTATGGCATGTACGAGCAACCTTCTTTGCCACACGAGCCCTATACCAACCCTGGCTTCCAATCAAAACAACTTCTTCATCTTTGCCTTGAGCTTGGAATCCCAAGATGGTACCTTCTCTAGAGAGGGAACAAACTCATAATTAGGCTCATGCTCATCATCAGAGTCACTAGGCGCAATCTCCTCACCAGGGGCAGCAGGGGCAGTCCCCCAGTTCTCCTTTTGGCGCAGGTTCAGAACCCCATGAGATACCATTTGCTTAGTTAGAAGCGCCTCTCCTGAATACCTAACAACCCATATTTCCTCAATCAACTTAAACAGATAAGGGCCATAGATAGGCACCTTCCGATCCATCATAGCGGAGCGAAGCTCTCACCACATAATGTGGGAGATGTCCAAAGTAGATGTCCTGCCCTTCTCCTTGATGCACATCAGCAGCAGATCCACCAGATAAGAGTGTACCTGGTCCAGGTTTCCAATGTGAGGGAAGAGGGTGTTGCAAAAAATGCGGTGCATGATATCCAAGAAAGGAATGAGCTCCGTGCGAGTGCCCCCCTTGGCAGAGTCATAAACCTGGAGTAAACAATGAGCTTAGACTTGTGTGTAGCAGGTGTATCCTTGTGAGGCCAGAAACCAACTGGGTTGTCTTCCCCCTCATCAACAATTCCCAGACAATTCAAAAGGTATATTTGACTACTATTAGGTATAGGACTCCCATAAACCACAAAAGATAATTTTAAAAGCTATTTTCCTATTTTATTTAAAGGCTTTTTCTTTAGTCCAAAAATGTTCTTTAATAGGTTAAAATTATTTAACTATTTCAAAAATATTTGATAAACTTTAGGGAAGCTCAGTGGTCATATATTGTCCATATATATGACTTTCAACATATGGTCATGTTCAAAATATTGGTCAAATCCAACAAAAACGCTTTCTAGATATTTCAAGCTTTTGAAACATTTACAAAGGAAATATTCTCCAAAAATTCCAATAAATTTCTAGCAAGTCATATATGACAAATTTGATAATCTTGCCAAGACTCATGCCTTGGAGATCAATAGAACTTCATCAAAGCCCCTCAAAACAATTTATGTCAATTTTGAAGTTTGAGCAACTTTACATTGCCAAACATGTTCAAATGCTCTCAAACTTGGTGCAAATGCTCAAATGGTGTAATTATGCATCTAGACCAAATGGAACAAGTTGGAGAGAAGGATATCATGATCAAAGTGTTCCAAAATCCTCTCTGTCCAGATCTAAGTTTGAACAACTCTACATTACCAACTTTTTACTTGTGGCCTTAAATTTTGTGGACATGCTCACATCTCCAAATGATGACACTACACCAAGTGGTACATCAACGAGGATTGATTTGCATGACTAAATCTTGGAAAAGCCATTTCTGTTGATTTCGAGGGTTTACCAAAGTTACATTGGCAACTTTACCCAAATGGACTCGAACTTGGTGGAGCACCCTAATTCTATATACCACTTGATCCTGTTAAGTCTCATGCCAAATGGATTTCTTTTCCTTGCCCAAACCAGCAACAAACACCTTCTGTCATTTTTCTAAAAACACCATTTTGGCCTCTTCCACTAATCTCCCTTGCCTCAAATTTTTACCACAGCTGCACCTGATCACCAGCAACCTCAAGTAGCTCCCCCTCTTCCAAAGCTCAATGATTGAGGGGTGAAAACTCTCACTTTACCCCTATGGACAGCACCATTCGCCCTCTCTCTCAACCCCTCCTTCCCTCCAGAGGATTCACAAAGCATCCAATGCATCATCCCCATTCTTTACACCTCCCTTGAGCTCCCAGACATAAGAGGACACGCCCAGGACACTTTATTTATGCCATGGCATGCAGAGCTCGCGCTTTGGAGCACGCTACAGTGCTCCCCCGCACTGTAGCTCACCCATTCCAAGCGAGTGCGACAACCTTGGGCGTCGGGAAGATGACTCACGAGGTTTCCTCGACGTCCAGGACACGGCTAGCTGTTGGGCCCCTCCTCCCTCACCCTCCTTTGCCCCTGTCGAGCTCACCCGAGCATCGCCCGAGCTCACCAGTCGTTGCACTCGTGAGGGACCGCCTCGAGCTCGCCCTGCTCCCCCTTAATGTTCCCCTCGGCCTGGACGACACCCACGAGCACCCTAGACACGACCCCGAGCGGAGATTTGGCCTCTGGTATCACCTAGGCCGTGGTCCTCGACGCCGTCCACGGTACACCATCAGCCCACCTTAAACAATCATCTCGAGCCCCTCCTCTGGGCGCCATTCGCTCTCTCTCCTTCTCAGCTCTCCCCTAGACTAAAGTTCTCGCTCTCCCATGCCCTCTACCCACCGCAATGACTAGAGCAACGCCGTCGGCCTCCGCCCAAATTTACATCGCCTGAGCCCCCTTCTTTCCACCCAACCGATCCATGGCATCTCCACCACCATCCCGGAGCTCTCCCCGCTCCAATTTTCCCTTTTCCACGACTGTTTTTCCATACCCAGCTATGGCCGACGGCCCCGCCAGCGGCTACCCACGCCATGGCCACTATGTTCTTCCCCTGCTCGCGCGCGTCGCTTGGTTGGATGCACGTCCTTTCCCGAGATCACCGATTTGCGGAGCGTCACCGGAGGTGACCGGAGCCACCGGGGCGAGCGTCGGTGCCACTCGTCCGTTCCCTCCCCGTCGCTCCTCTGCATCAGATGAGAGGTAGGGGACGACCGCCTGGGAGCTGGCAGGGGCCCTGCCTGTCAGGGGCAGCGGCGGTTGGGCCGACCCACCGGTGAGGTTAAGTGGAAGCACGTTCTGGTGCTTTCGCCTCCCAAAGCGGAAGACGTAATTCGCTTAGGCGTCTTCGACATCTCCCCTCCCCTGCTGTGCAGCGAGGGAGCTGGGCCAGGCCCAGTGCGCTCCGGCCCTAAGCCTCGCCCAGGGCGCACAATAAGGTAGATGACTTTTTTATTTTTATTGTTTAGTGAACTTCAAAAATCCATAAACAAATCAAAAGGACTCCAAATTTGATGATTCAAATTTACATTAGATCCTAAATTCATTATCTATCACATGGTTCTATTTGCACATTTTTCCAGAAACGTTTACTTGACAAATATTTATGAAATCTCATTTTCCCTTTCTGTGATAAACTTTAGAAAATCATAGAGAGCTCAAAGTTGATCCAAATGATATAATTCAAATTCGTAGATACTTATACATTCATAACTTAATTTTTGAACATTTTTCCCAATGCTTTATGCACCACATCAAATATTGGCCTATTTATCCATGTATAGCCAACTTTACAAATAACTAGGAAATTCATTTGAACTCCAAATCCAGTGAAACCAACTCTTAAATGCTTCTAAAATCATTCCTTGTTAAATGGATGCCTTTGCTCATTTTTTTAGAATAATTCTTCTGTACACTTCTTGCAAATCCACTAATCCCTTGGATCCTTCATTTTGAAATGCTCAGAAATATCCACTAATCCAATTCCAATAAAACCACTTTGGTCATTTTTCATATGACCAGAGGTATCCTAGAAAAGTCAAACTCCTATTTTTAGAGCGCTTTTATTTTGCCTTGTTGTGTTGCTTATTGTGATTGTTTCCCACATTAGTTGACGAAGTAGATGAGTACTTGGAGATGGACCAGAAACTTTGAAGACTCTAATGAACCAGGCAAGCAGCCCTTTGACCATGTTTAAGAAACCCTTTTTATGCATGTCATATAGAACCTTGTTATCAATGCATCGGGATCGTGTTGAGGTGGTGACCACTTTGGTTGGTTGCCTTTGTTACTTTCCTATTGAAACTTGCATCAAGCATGACTCTACCTTCCTATGAGGGTTATGCGGGTGGGAGTAGATAGGATGCTAAATAAGTAGTGGCTAGGCATATGGGTCGGGTATATGCATGGTGATGGAGACAAAGTATTTTCAAAAGACTTTTCGAAAACCCCGTTGGGTGCCACTTATGCCCAAGGGAGATGTTGAGTTAGGTGACCACTTGATGACAAAGGGGTGTACCGAGGCAAGTGTGAGTGTGTTGTTTTCAAAAATAGATTGGTTTAAGTTGCGACCGTTACTCCAACCTTACATGCGCAACCATTCTACCCTTATATATGGGAAAGGGCATTATTAATTACCTAGTCCAATACTATCATGGCGCCCATATTACTAGTGAGGGGAGTGACTTTAGGTCACTCTCGGGATGTGGTCGTCCTAGGATAGGCGGCCATGACTGTTTTTATAGGGCACCGGACACACTGTTGCTCCCCTCGTGTATGTGTGATAATAAAAAGGGCAGAGTCCCAATAACGAAAAGGGCAGAGTCCCAATAACGAAAAGGCCAGAGTCCCAAGATCTTGACGCTTATACACAAAGGTCGTGTACCAACGAGTCGACCCTATATTAGTGTCGCCTAGGGAAAGATAATGATCGAGTGCTTCCCCCGAGTACTTGAGGTACTACGGGATCGTGGGTGACACGAAGGCTTCCCGAATCTTGTGGGTAAAGTGCCTCTGCAGAGTGTAAAACTATTCGAATAGACGTGTCGACGATAAAGGACAGCTGGGTAACTGCTCTTGGGCTACGTCCAATGTTTGCGAAACCTGGTGTGTGTGTGTGTGTGTGTAAAGAGAGCTGTCTGAGTCAAGTCAAATGACTCAACGTGATGACTAAGTTGGAGCTGCTCTAAACTTGGTTTATGTTGATATGTGTAACATATTCACATGGATAACTGGATTCTTATAATGCATGTTTTACAATTAGGTAGTACATGGCATTGCTCTCAAAATTAGCTTTCTGCAAAAGTCCTATTTAGTGCTATATCATGCCTTGTCGTACTTGTTCCAAAACATGGGTCGCTTGTGATTACATTCAAACGTACTCACTAGCTTGTCCCTGGCTATTTACTTGGCCAGGCTTGAAAGAGGAGGTATACGAAGAAGAGTTCTTTGGTGACTATCATGCGAGCTAGGACACTTCCCAGTCAGAATGCCTATAGGGTTAAGGCGGATGGCATGGGTCCAAGTTGTCAACAAAGATTTCTGTTGCGATGATATACTCAAGACTTAACCATAATGGTCACAAATTGTGTAAAACGGTATGTATGGATGTAAGAATCTTGTTATTCAGCTTCTGTGTGTTAACTGAGCATTAATCTCTGGGATCACTATACACGTGCATTCGGTGATCACGACTTATGAGTCGGGGTCCCCACGGAGCTAGTATCAGAGCCATCCTGATTGTAGGAAGCCTTAGTTAGCCTAGTCGTTAGTTAGGGTAAAACTATTTCCAATACTATTACCTGTTTTCAAAACTATATATACTTCTCTCCCCTTCTAAGTTTTTCGAAAACTAAGGTATACTTTCCTCATTGATCTCTTCCCCTTCAAAACTTCTTCAAATGATCGCTAGCACCCTCAAGCCCCTAACCACGGGATTACTTGTAGTCCTCGTGGATAGCCTAGAAGGAATTCACCTTGCCAAACACTCACCCACCTCTTCTGAACACAAGATTGGCAACCCCAGGCCAAGATGATGCCAACCAAGATACCATTAAGACCCAGAGGATGGTGACACCTTCGGCATTACCCCTAGATGGTGCAACCTTAGGCTACGATGACCAGGGCACATGATATGCAAGATCATGATATACATCGCTAATAGAGTAATCATGTCACTACCGTTGTTGTATCGGCAACCACCGGTGGATGAGAACCTCGCCATTTGGTTCGCCCACTATAGTGAGCATGAAAACGGTTATCTTCATCCCCCGCCCTTGGTGTCGATGTTTTCATCAACAATGTGTCCGACGGATTGGACCTATACTATGCCTTGTTAATGCCATTGCATAAAGGATTGCCTACCTGGTACCGTCGACGCCTTAGAAAACAAAAGGGATTGTCATGATTAAGAAGACAAGAGAAGACCAAGTCAATGTCAGCTACGAGGATCCACCTTCACCCCATCACTTCAACAGGTGAGAAGTTGTTTAAGACTCTTCAGGCTCAACCCAGATCGTTTCACCAAACAACTACAAGAGACGTAGCGACACCTGAGAAAATGCACAAGACACGAAGTAAAGCACGACTACTCAGTCTGAGAACCCCTAGTGTAGGATGAGTCATGTACCCCCTATGTGCAGTCGAGTCCGTATGATGGTTCGAATAGAATCATGATTATGTGTTGCTTGTTTTTGTTTGTGTTTTGATATAAGTCGCGCTTTTGCCCTAGGAAACAAGTACACAACTATATCACCTTCCTTGCCTTGTTTCTTTTGTATGGCCCTTTTTGCACCTATTTGTTGCACTTGCACAATAGACCCCCTTTAGGCATTCCCCTCCTCTATGCTACTTCTCCCTCTCGTGTCTCTCATCAACTGAAGATTGGCAAGACAAGAAGCACCAAGGATTCCACCTAGGCAACCAACAAATACTCAAGACTTTTGCTACGGCCTCCTCGACCAAGTGCAATCCCGTAGAGCCATGTTTGCCCCTCAAGATTAGAAACCCATCCCTAGACCCTTCGAGACTTCACAGGATACTTCAGCTCAATCCTTAACCATGTGCTTAACCCACAGAATTTCAAGAGAATCAGTAACGCCCCCGTAACCTAGCACAACACATGGTTTAGTATGGGACTAGTGAACATAGTGAACGAACTCATTATCATCTTAAGATAGCAACAAAACTGACGATGCCATAGGGGATACCAACTTTAGGATATATGAATAGAGGATAAATGACTTGATGAGTTTGTATCTATGACCATGAGGAATTATCCGAGACTCTTGGTGGATTCTGAGGCTTTCATGTTGATAGCTGAACTTGTGGGACCATGATAACAGAGTAGCGTAACTTTCATCACCCTAGAGTAACTTGGATTTGCAGGGCAATTATGATCACAAGCTGAAATTTTTTGAGGTATAAGGATTTGACTTTACCAGGGGATATTGACAGGAGATAGTTGGTGTTACGATAATGACTAGGGGGAAAGTGTAGAAATTCTCGTTGGACATGAGATTAGGATTTAAATAGGTGATTCTACTTGACTATAGATGTTGAGTATGTCTAGATGGTACATAGTAAATTGGATTTAGACTGGTGATCTCGATCACGATACCATGTTTCTCGGTGGTCAATAAACTAGGAGATTGAATTAATTGTCGGAGTTGATTTAGGGATCTATATAAGCCTAACCTTGGAGTTTACTTGACCATGATAATGGAAGTTGGTGGACTGACTATACTAAGGTAGCCCTTTCAAGTATTTGGAGAATATAGGACATTAGAGGGTCATGTGGAATGCCATAGATATTGGATTTGTAGAATTAGTGGATTATGTAGTGATTGATGGAAGTTAACGAGTTGTTGGAGTTGATTCATAGGAAGGAAACAAGATCTTGGAGTGGCTTGCGACGTGTTTGCTCGGGATAGAAATGCACTATCTTGAACCTTGGAAGAGTAGGCTGAGTACTTGGATTGTGATGTCTAATTCAAGCTTAGCAGCTTGTACGCTCTACCCATGGATTATTAGGGATAACCATACATATGAGTTCGGGATCGTACACATATATTGTTGGGGATATAACTATTTGATATGACCCGTCCGGGAGGGTCCGGGTTACCCAATGGTGGTTCATGGGCCAAGCCCAGAAGCATGTTGAAGATGGCAGTTCAATAAGAGTAATGTATAAAGGGCCCGAAGCCCAGAGTGGCTTAAAGCCCGTAAGTGTAAACCGCCATGTATGTTTAACTTTTATTGTAAGGCATGTAACAATGAGTGACCGGGCCGAACACAATTGTATGAGCCAGCCGGGACTCCGTAGGCCGCAGGGCGTCAACCCGTGTATATAAGGGGACGACCCGGCAGCGACTTAGGGCAAGAAACAACAGATCGGAAGCCAGGCAAGCGTATTCGCTCCCTAGCAATCGAAACCCCAGCAATTCCACCTCAAACTGGATTAGGTTTTACCCTCACCGCAAGGGGCCGAACCAGTATAAACGTCCCGTCTCTCTTGTCCTGTTTTAACCCCTTTAAGCTAACCACGTCGATATGGCTCCACAATTAAGTCCTTTCCTTAGGACAACTGTCGTGACAACTCCACGCAGTTGGCGCTCACCGTGGGGCCTGCGCACTATGGCTTCGAGTTCTTGAAGGGCAACTCTGAGGGGCTCAAGGGATACGTTGTGGGCCGTATAACCAAGAGTCGTCGCGGCAAGCTCTACATCGATGATGCAGGTTGGGGTCCCGAGGCCGGCTCAATTGAGTACGGGTACCGGTCCCCTTCGGCGGAATCCATGTCTTCATCGGCAAGATCGGCGAACCGGGCCCTGAGCCGGACACCTGCACCGACATCATCGAGACGGCTCAGCGTGCGCGACCCGCCCGGGTTCAGCCCGTCGTGAAGCGTGGCTTTGTTGGATACATCCAGGGCGCTGGAGACTCTGGGTCTCGCGGTGAGACGGCAGTTCTCTCTGACGGTCAATCGTCCACGGGCGAGACCAATTCAATGTATCAGATTAGACCGGACGGCTTGGGGGCTGGTCCGATGGTAACAGTATTCCGAACCCCCGTGAGCCGCCGAACAGGGTGGTGATTTTCATGACTGGCACCCAGCCGGTTCTCGGCTCGACAATCGCCGGGGCCATAACACCCGGTGCGACGGCGACTAGGGCAGGCGCGGGCGGACCAATACGCCCGCCGACTCAAGTCTTGACAGATCTGTTGGAGGCTCTGGCGACTCGGATGTGAACGGAGGTAACTCTGGACAACCAGGAGCAGTGCAAGGCGGATGTGGCTAAGCTATGACAGGAGCTAGCGCAAGCAAAAGAAGACCTGGCGGCGGAGAACGCCAGGATGACTGCAGAACGAGCTGTTTTGGACGCCCAGGCTTAGTGGGTTCAAGCAGATTCGTACCGGCTCACGGTGGATCAGAACACTGCTAACGAGACCATGAGGTGAAAACACCGGAGTCATCTGCCTTTTGTTTACAAGCCAAGGAATCTTTTCAGCACAGCTGGAGCAGGGGGCAGTAACCCGCAGGGGATAAACCGGACGGTTGAAGTGCCTAGGCCAGAGCGCCAGTTCAACCACGCATGACAGGTTCTCTATATGTGAATCAAAACCCCCACACCTTATTACCTGGCGATGCCGGCGGGTCATTATTCCAACCCTCTGGATAACATGATAGCAGCAGCAACGAGATTGGCGGCTCTGCCAGTTGAGGGCGAAACTCATGTAGCAGTGGAAACCCGGAGGGCCCAGGAACTTCTTCAGACAACACTAGCACAACAACAGGCTTATTCTTATAGTCGTGACCGGATTCATTCAACCCCTTGTCCAAGTCTTAGCTACAGCAGGCACGTTGACTCGCCGGAGGTTTAAAGCACAGAGCGGCACCGTGACCAGCCTCATGGGCATGACCCGGCGCGACATGGTGCCAATGCACAGGACTTAGTGGATCAGGGTAGGATGCGCCGAGAGGCCGAGCTGGCGGCTCAGGCGGCAGATCATCAGCCGGTGCCGCTTTACCCGGCGGCTTCAGTAGAGATATGTAGAACTTCTCGAGCGTGGGGCGTACCGTGCTTAACGGCGGCTATACAGAACGAGCATTTATCCAAGGACTTCAAGGTCCATCGTAAGGTGCCTAACTACACAGCAGATCAACCCCCAAGGCTTGGGTGGAGAGTTACGAGATGGCTATGGAGATGTTGGATGTTCGTGAGGCCGCGTGTGCTAATTATTTCACCATGATGCTGGAGGGCACAACCCGTAACTTGTTGAAGGGATTGTCCCCCCCCCCCAATTCCATTTGATCGTGGGCAGAGTTGAAGACCAAGTTTATCCAACATTTCAAGGATACATGCAAGCAGCCGATGTCAATTGTGGATTTATCTTATTGTGTTCAAAATGAGGGCGAGTCAACGACCAGCTGGGTGCGCCGGGTCTCAACCATTATACATTCTTTAGATAAGATCAACGTCAGGCCAACAGTGTTAATGTTGGAAAAGAATTGTCGTTTTCTTCCACTCAATAAGAAGTTGGGACAGCTTACGCGTCATCGCGATGATATGGGGGAGCTTATGGAGGCTCTCGTCAAATATGCCAACTCTGATAGTACCAAGGACCCCGAGTCTGAGGCTGAAAGATCGGGAAAGGGAAAGAAGAGCAATGATACGAGAGGATAGCAGTTTAACCCAGCCAATCAGAGCAGTGGCGGTAAGCACAAGGCTGATGATTTTGTGGCTAACACGGCAGCACAGAATTTTAACCAGCGTCAGAAGGGAAAGCCGCCTCCGAGATATAACCTTGACAAAGTAATGAATCAGCTGTGTCCAAAAGCATGGAACTGAGGAAAGACCGGCTACCCATTTGTGGAAGGATTGCAGCATTATGAGACACTTCAGGGAGTCTATCTAGAACAACCATGCACCGAACGGCGGTTCAGGGTCCGGCTCACACGGTCCGGATTATGGAGGCGGCGGCTCAGGTTCAGGGTTTCAAGGCCAAGGTAATCAAGGCGGCAACAACCAGCAAAACAATCAAGGGAATCAGCAGCAATCCGGTTATTAGAGTAACCCGAAGCAGCTGAGCAGTGGGCAGTACCACGTTTTTACCACGAGTCTATGCAAGCGGGATCAGAAACTTCATAAAAGGGCGGTGAATGCTGTTGAGCCGGCAGTTCCCCGTTTCTTGCAATGGTCTGAGCAGCCCATTGTGTGGAGACGCGAGGATCACCCGCCCCAGGTTGATAATCCGGGTCAGTTGGCTTTGGTGGTGGCGCCTCAAGTTGGAGGATATAAATTCACTAAGGTGGTCATGGATGGAGGCAGCAATATCAATATCCTTTACTATAATACTTTCCGTCGTATGGGATTAACTAACAAGAATCTTAGTCCGTCCAACATTGTTTTCCATGGAGTGGTGCCTGGTAAGTCGGCGTACCCGATGGGCAAAATTGATTTGAAGGTAACCTTTGGGGATGAATATGATACCATAATGAAGACTCTAACATTTGAGGTTGTTAGGATCCACAGCCTGTATAATGCTCTGTTTGGGAGGCTGGGTTATGCTAAGTTCATGGCAAGGCCGTGTTATGTTTATCTGCACCTTAAGATGTCGGGTCACAAGGGGACCATAACAGTGCATGGAGTCGCACGATAGCCTTGGAGTGTGAAGAGGGTGATGCGGCATACGCAGAGTCAGTTTGTGCCACTGAGGAGCTGAAATTCTACAAGGATAATGTTGACCCGACAGATATGACAACTTTAAAGAAGCCAACCACAGAGTGTGGCCCTTTGTTGAAGTTTAAGTCAGCGGACGACACCAAACTAGTTGACTTTGTTCCCGGCGACTCATCCAAGCAGTTCAGTATCAGTGCTAATCTAGATCCAAAATAGGAAAGCGCGCTCATCGAGTTCATCCGTGAGAACCAGGACATCTTTGCATGGAAACCTTCAGACATGCCGGGTGTACCGAGAGAACTCTCTGAGCACACTCTCAATATTGATCCGAAGTATAAGCCGGTCAGACAGTTTCTTCGTCGTTTCAACGAGGAGAGGCGGAAGGCCATTGGTGAAGAAGTGGCCCGGCTCCTGGCAGCCGGGTTCATTGTTGAAGTTTTTCATCCTGAGTGGTTAGCTAACCCGGTTTTGGTGCTTAAGAAGAACGGCACTTGGCGAATGTGTGTGGATTACACGGACTTAAACAAGGCTTGCCCAGCTGACCCGTTCGCCCTCCCTCGTATTGATCAGATTATTGATGCTACGTCGGGTTGTGAGTGTTTGAGTTTTTTGGATGCTTATTCTGGATATCATCAGACCAAGATGGCAGTTAAGGACCAGGAGAAGACAGCTTGCATCACTCCGTTTGGAGCCTTCTGCTATGTGTCTATGCCTTTCGGGCTCAAGAGTGCCCAGGCGACTTACCAGCAGTGTGTACAGAATTGCCTTCATGGTCAGATTGGGCGTAATGTTCTTGCTTATGTGGATGATATTGTGGTTAAATCCAGAAAGAAGGAGACCCTGATCGATGATCTGAAGGAGACGTTTGACAATCTCCGGGTGTATAAGATGATGCTTAACCCGACCAAGTGTGTCTTTGGTGTTCTACCAGGCAAGCTTTTGGGTTTTTTGGTCTCTGAGCGAGGCATCGAGGCAAACCCAGAGAAAATCAAGGCTATCACTTTCTTGGCAAGGCCAAATTGTGTCAATGATGTCCAGTGCTTGGTAGAACGGATAGTGGCTTTGAGCCGGTTCATAAGTTGCCTGGGTGAGAAGGCTATCCCTCTGTATCAGATGATGAAAAAGACGGATAATTTTGTCTGGAGTGAAGCTGCCAATGAGGCGTTTGAGGCCCTTAAGAAGCAGTTGGTTGAGCCGCCGGTTCTTGCTGCTCCCATTGACAAGGAGCCTTTGTTGTTATATGTTGCTGCAAATAGCAGGGATGTCAGTGTGGCCATTGTTGTGGAAAGGAAAGATGCCGACAAGGAGTATCCGGTTCAAAGGCCAGTTTATTATATCAGTGAGGTGCTTATTGAGTCCAAGCAGAGGTATCCGCATTGGCAGAAGCTGGTATATGGGGTCTTTATGGCAAGCCGGAAGATCAAGCAATATTTTTGGGGTCATCCTATTACTGTGGTGAGTTATACTCCCTTAGGGGATATCATCCAAAACAGAGAAGCTACAGGTCGGGTAACCAAGTGGGCCATTGAGCTTGGGCCTCATGGTTTAAAATATGTGCCTCGAACGGCCATAAAATCGCAAGCGCTCGTGGATTTTATCAATGACTGGACAGAATTGCAAACGCCTGAGGAAAAGCCGCATAACACATACTGGACTATTCACTTTGATGGGTCCAGATAGTTAGAAGGCTCGGGGGCTGGAGTTGTCTTAACTTCCCCATGAGGTGATAAATTTTCTTATGTTCTCCGGTTAATGTTCCCCTATACTAATAATGCAGCTGAATATGAGGCTTTTCTTTGGCCAAGGAGATGAACTTAAGCCGGGTGAGATGCTTTGGCAATTCAGATCTGGTAGCTCAGCAGGTTTCTGGTACTCGGGATTCCAAAGATCCACTCATGGCGGCTTATCATCGAGAGGTTGATGCAATTGCGGGTCACTTCAAGGGTTACCAAGTTGGCATGTTGATCAGAGGAAGAATGAGGCAACTGGTGCCTTAAGCCGGTAAGGATCACAGCGTAAGCCGGTACCGCCTAACATGTTTTTGGATGTTCTGATTAACCCGTCTATCAAGTTACCTACAGAGGAGGACCTTGTTGTTCCTGACCCAGAAGCACAATTGGTGCCGGCTCTTCATGTCATTCCGGATTGGACGGTTCCATATTTGGCTTACATGACCCGGGGTGAGTTGCCTGAGGATGAGATTTTAGCCAGACAGATAACCCAGCGGTCTAAGTCAATGACAATTGTCAATGGAGAATTGCACCATGGTAGTGTTACAGGAGTGTTTCAACATTGTGTCTCCCCTGAGGAAGGCTGTGAGATCCTACGAGAGATCCATGAAGGAGATTGTGGTCATCACGCCGGCTCTAAATCTCTTGTAGCCAAAGCTTTTCATCATGGGTTCTATTGGTTGACGGCTCATGCTGATGCGGAATACTTGGTCAGCAGATGTGACGGTTGTCAGAAGTTTTCACGGCGTTCTCATGTTCCGGCTCAAGAGTTGAAGATGATCCCAATAACTTGGCCGTTTGCGACTTGGGGGCTTGATATGGTGGGGCCTTTCAAGAGGTCCAAGGATAAGAAAACCCACCGTTTGGTGGCAGTGGATAAGTTTACCAAGTGGATTGAGGCAGAGCCGGTTAGCAAGTGTGATGTGGAAACAACAGTTCAATTCATCAAGAAGGTGACTTTCAACTTTGGTTTTCCTCATAGTATCATAACAGATAATGGCACTAATATATCCAAAGGTGCTATGAGGGAATTTTGTCAACGAGAGCATATTCGACTTGATGTTTCCTTTGTGGCTCACCCCCAATCTAATGGTCAAGCGGAACAGGCTAATCAAGAGATTCTGCGAGGCATCAAGCCCCAGCTTATGGTTCCTTTGAAGAGAACGCCAGGTTGTTGGGTGGAGGAGTTACCTTCAGTGTTATGGAGCATCAATACAAGACCCAACAAATCTATAGGTTACACACCTTTCTTCATGGTTTATGGAGCTGAGGCGGTTCTTCCTAGTGATATCCGTCATGACTCGCCTCGAGTGGCGGCTTATGATGAAGCTGATAATGAGAAGACACGTCAGGATGCATTTGATTTGTTGGATGAAGAGCGTGATCTCGCGGCGGCTCGTTCGGCTATCTATCAACAGGATTTACGACGATATCACAGCCACCGGGTCAAAACCAGAACCTTTCAAGAGGGCGATTTAGTACTCCGGCTCATCCAAGATCAAACTAGTATGCATAAACTATTGCCGCCTAAGGAAGGACCTTTCGTCGTCATCAAGAATCTGCATAACGGGTCATACTATCTGATTGACGTTCGAGAACACAAGGATTCATGCACATCAGAGGAGGAGACCTGTTAGCCATGGAATATTGCTCATCTCCGGCCTTACTATACTTGAGCCACCAGCTCTTATGATGTACATAGTTTGATGATGTAAATATTAGAACAATGTAATAAAGCAGGCATCCCTGATAATTCGAGGCCTCTGTCGTTTTCGCTTCCTCGAAGCTAAGTCCTTGTCATCGTCCTACATGTTTACTCAAGAGGCTTAAACGCCCAAATTATAGGGACCAAAGAGAGTTGGATGTATAGCACAGCTCAAACATAGGTCCTCGATGAGAATAATTCGTAAGTATGTCACTTGGGGGCTTCCTGTTCAAACATAGGCATATTCGACCAAAGAGAACACAACATTACTACCCATTTGACCGGGTTATGTTCAAACTTAGGTGTATTCAACCAAAGAGGACATAACATGTGGGTCATCCTACCTGTACCCAGCTGCTTCAACTCCACCAGGTCATCCTGATTGACCCGGCGAACTCTTGGCGATCAGTCTTATATGGCGTATTCGACCAAAGACATGAGCATGCTAAGGTTCAAACACCGGCTATCAGACGAGAGCCGGACACAATTGTATGAGCCGGCCGGGACTCCGTAGGCCGCAGGGCGTCAACCCGTGTATATAAGGGGACGACCCGGCAGTGACTTAGGGCAAGAAACAACACATCGAAAGCCAGGCAAGCGTATTCGCTCCCTAGCAATCGAAACCCCAGCAATTCCACCTCAAACTGGATTAGGTTTTACCCTCACAGCAAGGGGCCGAACCAGTATAAACTTCCCATGTCTCTTGTACCGTTTTAACCCCTTTAAGCTAACCACGTCGCTATGGCTCCACAATTAAGTCCTTTCCTTAGGAAATCTACCGTGACAACTCCACGACATATATGATTTTGGTTGACCTCCTCTCGAGAGTCATGAGGATATGAATAACATGAGTGATGATTGGAGTTGACCTATACGAAATGATGCTTCCGGTGGTATAAAGTGAATTGTTTATAGGACTAGATAGAGTATTGGCATCTCAGAAATAGTACTTAAGGATAAGATGATAAGCGTTCACCCACACACTAGAATCCTTGAACCCTTAAGCCCCACCAAGCCACAACATGGATGGATCATGACCACGGGCTTTCGCTCTAGGTCAAGAAGACCTTGGCCAATACTCAACCACCACCAATACCCCAGCCTACTTTATGTACCTCATGAACAAAGACTTCATGGAGTACTTGGACAAGTTAGTTGTCATCTTTATTTGGCGACATACTTGTCTACCCAAAAACGGAAGAAGAGCCATTCCACTGGTTAGAAGACATTTGAAGACCGCCATGTCAGGAAGGAAGAACTACACCAACCACCATCGTCAAGAAGTAAGCCTCCGCATCGAAGACTAGGTGTATATGCAAGACACTTCTCTCGAAGGAACCAAGCATTTCCATGTCAAAGAGAAGCTCACACCAAGATTTATCGGCCCTCTCCAAGATCACTTCAAAGACAAAGAATAGACGGCTACCAGCTAGAGTAACCACCCGAGTCACCTGCTGTGCACAAAGTTTTTTAAACAAGACACCACTCCGGAAACGTGTCCAACTTCCTAACTAGCCCAGTCTCTGCGAGGACATCGATCACCGAGCCATCGACCTCCAGCCCATTATAACCTATGTGACAAACCCATTAGCAACCGAGGTCAAGCAGAACGTCATACACGAAGCCTCACCATCAAATACTCCAAGGTTCAATGGAGCACTACTCGTAAGCAGAAGCAACATGAAGAAGTGAAGACTACCCCAGATCTGATTTTCCGTATTCCCTTCCACGCCTAGTTTGGGAATCTCGGGGACGAGATTCTTGTAAAGGGGGTAGGTCTGTCAAACCATGTTTTTCATGTCATAACACTTATGTAAATAAATCATGACAAAATGTGGTTCGACAAAAACTTTTGAGTGTTTTGGTCATTGCTTGATTTGGTTTCCATTTGTTGTTTGCAAGTTGATGTAGGGTGGAACCCTAATCAGCGGACCTTTCATGATTTGGAGGGTGGCACACGATGAACACGGGGAAAACAAGGAGAAAGACGGGGAAAACACAAGAGAGAACACTCAAATCAACACGGAAGCAATCACACAAGTGCTAGATTCGCGATACAAAGCCGAGATCCATGATCCAAAGTCAACAACGGTGATACAGATAGTCTTCTCCCGGAGGAGGTCTTGATATCCCGGGGGATCTTCTCCGTGAAGGAGGTCCTGAATCCGTAGTGGATCTTCTCCGTAGAGGCGCACCGTCTCGTGGGAGAAATCCACACAAGTATGAGAAATGAGCTAAACCACAGCTAACCCTAAACGGAATGAGGAGAGGGGTATATATAGTCTACGGGGCGAAGGGGGTACACGGGCCTCGGCCCAAGTGCTGCGCGCAGGCAGATCAGGAGCCGGACGTCCGGGCAGCGGGCCGGATGTCCGGGGCTTCGCGGGGCGCCGGATGTCCGGGGCGGGGGCCCGGATGTCCGGGCTGGAGTGGATGCGCCTCGGGCGCTCTCTGGACAGAGGCGCCGGATTTCCGGGCGCGGGGCCGGATGTCCGGGCCGTGCCTGGCCGGATGTCCGGGCCCTGGCCGGATGTCCGGGCCCTGTAGTCTCAGCTGCTGTTGGCCTTCTGTAGGTGAATGCCCAGGGGCCGGATGTCCGGGCCAGGGGGCCGGATGTCCGGGACCTGGAGCTCTCTTCTGCTCTTCTCGATGCATTGGCTCGTCCATGAACTTGAGGACTCGTCCATCTTCACGCCCCTCTCCGATGTGTTCTTCTTCACACCTGAGCACACAAAGCACACCCGTTTGAGGTAGCAACCATGTCTCGCAAGATTCGTATGGAAGTAGGGCTAGGAGTGACGTCACCTCGGTCTCGAAAGCTCTAGCACGAGCACGTGTCATCGGTCCTTGAAGCACTTGGGGAGGTGAAGGAGGGTCCGTGGGGATGACCTTGGGATGCTCCGCATCATCTCCCCTCCCTTGGGAGAGATCCGTCCTCGGATCGAATTCGTCATCACCATGGAACGGAGAGAGATCCTTGACGTTGAAGGTGTCGCTCATGGAGTACTTGTCTCGAGGGAGTTCGATCTTGTAGGCGTTGTCGTTGTAGCGGGCGAGCACCTTGAATGGTCCGTCGGCGCGAGGTAGAAGCTTGGACTTGCTCTCGTGTGGGAAGCGGTCCTTGCGAAGATGAAGCCAGACAAGATCGCCCGGTTGGAACACCATTTGTGTCTTGTTGACGTTGAGCTTGGTGGCGAGACGTTGGACTTGGCGCTCGATCATTGCCCTTGTATCTTCGTGCACCTTCTTGAGATAGCTTGCTCGAGCACTTGCATCCATGTTGATGCGCTATTGTAGCGGTAGAGGTAGAATGTCCAAAGGTGACAACGGGTTGAAGCCGTAGACAACCTCGAATGGCGACTTGCCGGTGGTCGAATGTCTTGCGCGGTTGTAGGCGTACTCGGCGATGGGTAAGCAATTCTCCCATTCCCGGATGTTCCGCTTGATCAACACACGAAGAAGAGTGGAGAGCGTGCGGTTCGTCACCTCCGTCTGGCCGTCCGTTTGTGGGTGGTACGCCGAAGAAAAGAGTAGCTTGATTCCCAGCTTGGCACATAGTGTTTTCCAAAAGTAACTCAGGAACTTGACGTCCCGGTCCGACACGATCGTTTTAGGCACGCCATGAAGACGAAGTATCTCCCTGCAAAAGAGAGTGTCAACATGTGAAGCATCGTCGATCTTGTTACAAGGAATGAAATGAGCCATTTTGGAGAATCTATCTACCACCACAAGCACAGAATCTTTGCCAGTTTTAGTCCTAGGCAAGCCAAGTATGAAATCCATGCTTATGTCTTCCCATGGATGATATGGTATAGGGAGAGGCATATAAAGACCGTGAGATTGAGCTTTGGACTTAGCTTTGCGGCATGTCGAACATCGGTTGGTGAGGCGTGAGACGTCACGAAGCATCTTGGGCCAAAAATAGTTCTTAGAGAGAGTAGCAAACGTCTTGTCGCATCCAAAGTGTCCCATGAGTCCTCCTCCATGCGATTCCTGCAAAAGGAGCAAACGAAGCGAAGACTCGGGAATACAAAGTTTGTTAGCTCTCATAAGATATCCATCCTTGATGTAGTAATGTTCCCAAGAAGTGTGAGTCAAGCATTTAGCATAAGCATTTGCAAAGAAAGGATCATGCTCATATAAATCTTTAATATGCTCAAAGCCAATCACATTCAACTCAAGTTGTGTTACAAGCATGCATTTGCGGGAAAGCGCGTCCGCCACAACATTTTCTTTGCCCTTGATGTATTTGATGACATAGGGAAAAGACTCAATGAACTCACTCCATTTAGCATGACGCTTGTTCAACTTAGTTTGACCTTTGAGATACTTGAGTGTCTCATGGTCCGTATGAAGAATGAATTCATGAGGTCTAAGATAGTGTTCCCAAACACGTAGAACTCTCACCAAGGCATAAAGCTCTTTATCATATATGGGGTAGTTAAGTTGCGCTCCCGATAGCTTCTCGCTGAAGTACGCAATTGGGCGCTTTTCTTGCATTAGCACGCCACCTATGCCGGTACCACTAGCATCACAATGAATCTCAAACGGTTTGTCAAAGTTTGGTAGGGCTAGAAGTGGTGCGTGCGTGAGCAAGCTCTTAAGCTCATTGAACGCGGTGTCTTGCGAAGGACCCCAAATGAAGGGTGCGTTCTTCTTGCTCAAAGCGTGTAGAGGCATAGCAATGGTGCTAAAGTCCTTCACAAAACGTCGATAGAAACCGGCTAAACCAAGGAAACTTCGCACTTGCATGAGATTCTTTGGTTGAGGCCAAGTTTTAATTGCTTCAATTTTAGTTTCATCAACGTGAACACCTTGAGAAGACACGACAAATCCTAGGAAGACAACCTTGTCAACGCCAAAAGTGCATTTCTCCATATTAGCATATAATTGTTGTTTGCGAAGTGCTTGCAAAACAAGTTGGACATGGTCAACATGTTCTTCAAGAGACTTGCTAAACACTAGAATGTCATCAAAGTAAACCACGACAAAGACACCTATGTAGGGTCTAAGAACAAAGTGCATAAGACGCACAAAAGTGCCGGGTGCTTCCGATAAGCCCATTGGCATAACAAGCCACTCGTATAACCCGAACTTGGTTTTGAAAGCAGTTTTCCACTCATCACCCTCTTGAATGCAAATTTGGTAGTAGCCACTTTTAAGATCAATTTTTGAAAAGATGGTGGCACCACATAGTTCATCAAGCATATCGTCTAAGCGAGGAATAGGGTGACGGTATCTAACGGTGATAGCATTTATCGGACGACAATCGGAACACATGCGAAAAGTTCCGTCTTTCTTAGGCACGAGAATAACGGGAACGACACAAGGGCTTAGACTTTCACGTACATGACCCTTGTCGATGAGTTTTTGCACTTGCCGTTGTATCTCCTTTGTTTCCTCGGGGTTGACGCGATAAGGAGCCTTGTTTGGAAGTGGAGCACCGGGTACGAGGTCGATGCGGTGTTCTATCCCGCGAAGTGGAGGTAGACCCGGTGGTAGCTCATCGGGAAAGACGTCCGAGAATTCCTGCAACAATTGAGACAACACAAAAGGTGGAGGTGGTGAAGTGTTAGTAGGTTTGGCTTCCCCTTTGCATAAAAGCACAAGGTGGAAGACGCTCGATGGGTTCTCACACACTTCTCTCATCTCACGTTTGGTGGCAAATAACACTAGTTGCTTCTTGTCGCTCATCGTGGAGGCGCTCATATTTGGCTTGTGGCTCTCGCTCTCCTTTTGGTGGCTCGCTCTCTCACCATTCTCTCCACGAGGGGTGGTAGGTACAAGCTTATCGGCGGCAACTTGACTTGGAGACATTGGCTGAAGCACGAATTCCTTGCCCTTCATCTTGAAATGATAGTGATTCGCCCGTCCATTGTGTGTGACTCCACGATCATATTGCCATGGGCGTCCAAGAATAAGGTGGCACACGGACATGGGTATCACATCACACTCGAGAGTGTCCTCGTAGGCGCCAATCTTGAAAGAGACTTGCACGGTGTGCTCGACTCGAAGAATTTCGGCGTCGTTGAGCCACTGGACCTTGTAGGGGTGAGGATGCTTCGTCTTGACCAAATGAAGCTTGTCGCATAGCTCTTCGCTTGCCAAGTTGTGGCAACTTCCTCCATCGATGATAACCTTGACGGAGCGTCCATTGATGCCGGCCTTCGTAGGGAAAATATGACATCATTGGTCGTCATCTTGTTGATGTTGGAGTGTCAAGACTTTGGAGATAACAAGGTTGGGGCTTGAGTCATTGTCGCAAAACACTTGATTGTTTTCTTCTTCATTGACTTGACGATGCATAGCGACATGCTCAAGTGCTTCCATCTCATCATCGCTCATGGAGTCATAAGATCCGTCGTCATTGATGATCATGGTGCGAACGGTCTTGCACTCAAATGACTTGTGGCCTCGTCCTTGGCACTTGAAGCATTTGATGGAGCTCGTCTTGTTATTGTCTTCGGTAGGAGTTGTAGTTGAGGAAGCTCTTGGCTTGAAGTTGTTGGTAGAAGGTGGACGACTCGATGTAGCCGCATTCTTGTAGCTTGACTTGTCACCGAAGTTTGTAGAAGGCTTGGTAGAGGTAGGAGGAGTAGCCGAAGTCGTTGAAGCTTGGTTGTAGGAGCCGAAGTTCTTGGAGTTGAACTTGGAGTACTTGTAGTCCTCTTGAACTTGTCGCTCCGCTTTGGTTGCTTGGTGTACTAGCTCGAGGAGATTGTTGTATGGTTGGAAGTCCGCAATCTTCTTGATGGGATAGTTGAGTCCATTCAAGAATCTCGCCATAGTTTTCTCTTCATCTTCCGTGATGTTGGCTCTTATCATGGCAATCTCCATCTCCTTGTAGTACTCTTCAACGGACTTGGTTCCTTGCTTGAGGAGTTGTAGCTTCTTGAACAAGTCACGATTGTAGTGTGTAGGCACGAAGCGTGCTCTCATCACTTCCTTCATTTGAGCCCAGGTGGTGATAGGAGGTTCGCCTTTGGCTTCTCTTCTCTCTATGATTTGCTCCCACCAAATGAGAACATAGTCTTGGAACTCAAGTGATGCCATAGCGATCTTCTTCTCTTCATCGAAGTTGTGAAGGCGAAAGATCTTGTCAACTTTCAATGCCCATGAGAGGTAGTCTTCGGGGTCAATGCTTCCGGAGAACTTTGGCATTGTGAATTTGAGCTTGCCATAGCGATGCTCGTCATTGTGTCCTTGCCTATTGGGAGGGCGATCTCGATTTTGGCGGTTTGCCATATCTTGTTGCTCTTGTTGATGTAGACGTTCTTGTTGGGTTTGATGTTCTTGTTGAGGTTGTTGCTCTTGCCGCGCTTGAGGAGCTTCTTCTTGCAGTCTTGCTTGATGGCGCCTTTCTTGCATCTCATCTCGAAGGAAATCCTCTTCTTGATGAGTGTGTTGATTGCGGGCGGCCACATTGCGATGTGCATCTTGTAACGCTCGTTGCGCCTCCATAGCTTGAGCTTCTCGACGTTGTTTTGCTTGACGGTTAGCTTCGACATCTTGTTCTTCTTGATATTGACGAGCTCGCTCTTGTTGTTGTTGGCGTAGTCGGTGTCGTTCTTGTGCTTGCTCAAGTGTAGCTTGGTTTTGACGACGTCGGCCTTCTTGCTCGTCGAATAGCTCTTGAGAACTCTTGTCATGTAGAGGATGCCGATGGTCATGTCGAGCTTGACGTGCGGCTTGACGAAGAGTGTTTGACGTAGGTGTACTTGAGTCTTGCGTTGAGTCGGTATGTCGACTTGAGCGGCTTCGTCGATGAGATGATGTTGAGGAAGAACGTCGGTTGATGATCAATGTCCGTAGCTCATTGTATTGAGTAGACATGTTGGTGTTGATGAGGTCGATTTGCTCCTTAGTACTTTGTTGGAATTGGCGCGCGTCCTCGGCGACTTGACCAATGTACTCTCGCATAGCTTCACTCTCTTGATGTAGAGCTCGTTGGACACCGAATAGATGTAGTTTGGTGACGTAGTTGTTCGCTTCTTGAGGATCGTCGAAGATCGGGTTGGTAGATGAACTTGGCATATCCATCATCACAAGCAAGTATGTGAGTGGGAGAAAGGAGAAGACAATATCAATGTACCTTAACCGAGGTTGAAAATGGATCAATGATCACTCAACAATGTAACCCGGAAATAGCACTATTGGTATCACTTCGTGTCGATTCTCACACCTACACAAGTAAAGCTTTGAGAGGAGCTCGGTTAGGATGTGGCACAAATTCAATGCAATCGTCAAAATGACTCAAAGATGTTGAAAATGGTTCACAAATTTGCTCATGCAACAAGTAGATCACTAGCAAAGAGTAGCACACGGAACACACGCATGGATAGATAAATGTGGTTGTGCAACCAAGGATGAGCAAAAATGTGGACAACCACGGAAAATGCTCGTGTTGCACAACGCTAGAGAGACGCTAACCGATTGCTTAATAGGCGGATACGCACTTGTGCACGACCTATAAGGGCAAAACGTAACGACTATCTATCACAAGTATGCTATGAGTGTATGATGTGCCGATGCTTGAGCACAAGATGAAGTTGCTATGATGTATGATCTCTTTGGATGCAATGCGTATGATGTTATTGTTTCTTTGCTTTGGTGGCTCTTTTGCTTAAAAGCTTGTGAGCTCTTTCTTTGGGCATATATGCATGCTTCTCGGATCGAGGTAGCTATTGTGTATGCGGAACACTCGTTTGGCACATGGAGATATGCAATATACAAAGATGATGTGGTATGCAATATATATGACTATCACTAATGTGCACAAGTGTCGTGGCCCGGCAATACTCAAATGGCTAGTCTCAATGGGAAAGCTATGCAAAGATGGTTCATAGGGTGACAATGCAATTGCAAGATAGAATGAGCGAAGTGTCGTCGATGTTACCGTCCTTGCCGAAGTTGAGCGGTGGTGGTGTCGAAGTCTTGCCGTTCCAAGGTAGCCTAAATATCCAAGGAAACGGGGGAAACCACAACTCAAGTATCCAAGGCAAATGGAGACAAACTTTTCAAACTCGGAGCGGGTAAGTGATGGTGGATGCGGAAATGGTGGTGGTATGCGGAAGAATGGGTGGATCACCGAACGAAAATGGCGGTGGAAGAGTGCAAGATGGTGTGTGGTGGTGGTTTTGTGGCTGCGGGAGGCCAGATGTCCGGGCCAAAGGCCGGATGTCCGAGCCGGGCCGGATGTCCGGGGCACGTGCCGGATGTCCGGGGTGCCCGAGCCAGGAAGAACTCCTTGCAAACGGTGGTGTTGGGGCAAAAATTCGGCGGATTTTTCGGATGAAAATTGGGGAAAAGTGGAGGAAAAGCTAGATCCACACCTGGCACAGCAAATCCATGGAACACGTTCAACAAAATCTTGCCAAATCAACAGATCACAAAAAATTTTTGGGGCTCTTTTCGTGGGGAATTTTCGAAATTGGGAAGAACACGACAAAAACAGGCTAGAAAACAAAGTGTGGGACTCCAAAATCGTGATCAACCTTGCTCTTGATACCAAGATGATGTAGGGTGGAACCCTAATCAGCGGACCTTTCACGATTTGGAGGGTGGCACACGATGAACACGGGGAAAACAAGGAGAAAGACGGGGAAAACACAAGAGAGAACACTCAAATCAACACGGAAGCAATCACACAAGCGCTAGATTCGCGATACAAAGTCGAGATCCATGATCCAAAGTCAACAACGGTGATACAGATAGTCTTCTCCCGGAGGAGGTCTTGATATCCCGGGGGATCTTCTCCGTGAAGGAGGTCCTGAATCCGTAGTGGATCTTCTCCGTAGAGGCGCACCGTCTCGTGGGAGAAATCCACACAAGTATGAGAAATGAGCTAAACCACAGCTAACCCTAAACGGAATGAGGAGAGGAGTATATATAGTCTACGGGGCGAAGGGGGTACACGGGCCTCGGCCCAAGTGCTGCGCGCAGGCAGATCAGGAGCCGGACGTCTGGGCAGCGGGCCGGATGTCCGGGGCTTCGCGGGGCGCCGGATGTCCGGGGCGGGGGCCCGGATGTCCGGGCTGGAGTGGATGCGCCTCGGGTGCTCTCTGGACAGAGGCGCCGGATTTCCGGGCGCGGGGCCGGATGTCCGGGCCGTGCCTGGCCGGATGTCCGGGCCCTGTAGTCTCAGCTGCTGTTGGCCTTCTGTAGGTGAATGCCCAGGGGCCAGATGTCCGGGCCAGGGGGCCGGATGTCCGGGACCTGGAGCTCTCTTCTGCTCTTCTCGATGCATTGGCTCGTCCATGAACTTGAGGACTCGTCCATCTTCACGCCCCTCTCCGATGTGGTCTTCTTCACACCTGAGCACACAAAGCACACCCGTTTGAGGTAGCAACCATGTCTCGCAAGATTCGTATGGAAGTAGGGCTAGGAGTGACGTCACCTCGGTCTCGAAAGCTCTAGCACGAGCACGTGTCATCGGTCCTTGAAGCACTTGGGGAGGTGAAGGAGGGTCCGTGGGGAT
This sequence comes from Secale cereale, assembly GCA_902687465.1. Lineage (NCBI taxonomy): Eukaryota > Viridiplantae > Streptophyta > Magnoliopsida > Poales > Poaceae > Secale > Secale cereale. The sequence goes on along the minus strand of LR738715.1, from coordinate 428,344,472 downwards.
GACCTTGGGATGCTCCGCATCACAAGTGCTCTAAAAATCAAATAAATCCTCCTACTCTTGTACTCTTCCTCCTTGCTCCAAAACTTTGCCCAATGATCATGCCATGTGTATAGAACAAAATAGTATTTTCTTACAAAAATATTTTGGCCAAAAAGCATTTTTCTAAATTAGGTTTTCCAAAACCTCCTGAATTCAGACTTGCACTACAAGTACTTGATTTGGGGTGTGAAAAATCTTTCAAAAAGTATATTTGACTCCTATTAGGTATATGACTCCCATAAACAACAAAAATAATAATTTTAAAAGTTATTTACCTATTTTATTTAAAGGCTTTTTCTTTAGACCAGAATTGGTCTTTAATAGGTTAAATTTTTTTAACTATTTAAAAATATTTGATAAAATTTAGGGAAGCTCAGTGGACATATATTGTCCATATATATGAGTTTCATCACATGGTCATGTTCAAAATATTGGTCAAATCTCTCAAAAACTATTTTTGGATATTTCAAGCTTTTGAAATATTTACAAAGGAAATATTCTCTAAAAATTCCAATAAAATTCTAGCATGTCACATATGACATATTTGATGATCTTGCCAAGACTCATGCCTTGAAGATCAATAGAACTTCATCAAAGCCCCTCAAAACCATTTCTGTCCATTTTGAAGTTTGAGCAACTTTACATTGCCAAGCATGTCCAAATTTTCTCAAACTTGGTGCAAATGCTCAAATGGTGTAATTATGCATCTAGAAAAATGGCACAAGTTGGAGAGAAGGACATCATGATCAAAGTGTTCCAAAATCGTCCCTGTCTAGATCTATGTTTGAACAACTCTACATTACCAACTTTTTTACTTGTGGCCTTAAATTTTGTCGACATGCTCACATCTACAAACGATAACACTACACCAAGTGGTGCATCAAGGAGGAATGATTTGCATGACTAAATCTTGGAAAATCCATTTCTGTGGGTTTACCAAAGTTACATTAGCAACTTTACCCAAATGGACCAAAACTTGGTGGAGCACCCTAATTCTATATGCCACTTGATCCTGTTAAGTCGCATGCCAAATGGAATTTTTTACCTTGCCCAAACCAGCAACAAACACCTTCTGTCATTTTTCTAAAAACACCATTTTGACCTCATCCACTAATCTCCCTTGCCTCAAATTTTTACCATAGTTGCACCTGATAACCAGCAACCTCAAGTACCTCCCCCCTCTTCCAAAGCTCAATGATTGAGGAGTGAAAACTCTCACTTTACCCCTTTGGACAGCACCATTCACCCTCTCTCTCAACCCCTCCTCCCCTCCAGAGCATCCAATGCATCCTCCCCATTCTTTACACCTCCCTATAGCTCCCAAACACAAGAGGACACGCCCAGGACACTGTGTTTATGCCATGGCATGCAGAGCTCGCGCCCTGGAGCACGCTACAGTGCTCCCCCGCACTGTAGCTCACCCATTCCAAGCGAGTGCGACAACCTTGGGCGTCGGGAAGATGTCTCCTGAGGTTACCTTGACGTCTTGGACACGCCTAGCTGTCGGGCCCCTCTTCCCTCGCCCTCCTATGCCCCGTGTCAAGCTCACCCGAGCACCGCCCGAGCTCACCCGAGCGCCGCCCGAGCTCACCCGAGCGTCGCCCGAGCTCACCAATTGTTGCATGATACGTCTCCAACGTATCTACTTTTCCAAACCCTTTTGCCCTTGTTTTGGACTCTAACTTGCATGATTTGAATGGAACTAACCCAGACTGACGCTGTTTTCACCAGAACTGCCATGGTGTTCTTTTTGTGTAGAATAAAAAGTTCTCGGAATTGCCTGAAAATCAACGGAAAATTATTTCAGAAAATATAAAAAATATCTGCAAGAAGATACTCACCGGGGGGGCCCACACCCTGTCCTCGAGGATGGGGGGCGCACCCACCTGCCTCGAGGTCCCCCCGATGCTCCACCGAAGTACCCCCAGATCATATATCTTCCGTTTTGGGGAGAAAAAATCAGAGAGAAGGATTATCGCGTTTCACGAGACGGAGCCGCCGCCAAGCCCTAATATCTCTCCGGAGGGCTGATGTGGAGTCCGTTCGGGGTTCCCGAGAGTGGAGATCGTCGCCATCGTCATCATCAACCTTCCTCCATCACCAATTCTATGATGCTCACCGCCATGTGTGAGTAATTCCATCGTAGGCTTGCTGGACGGTGAGGGGTTGGATGGGATCTATCATGTAATCGAGTTAGTTTTGTTAGGGTTTGATCCCTAGTATCCACTATGTTCTGAGATTGATGTTGCTATGAATTTGCTATACTTAATGCTTGTCACTATGGCACGAGTGCCATGATTTTAGATCTGATCCTATTATGTTTTCATGAATATATATGTGTTCTTGATCCTATTTTGCAAGTCTATAGTCACCTACTATGTGTTATGGTCAGGCAACCCCGAAGTGACAATAATCGGGACGACTCCCGGTGATGACCATAGTTTGAGGAGTTCATGTATTCACTATGTGTTAATGCTTTGGTCTATTACTCTATTAAAAGGAGGCCTTAATATCCCTTAGTTTCCAATAGGACCCTGCTGCCACGGGAGGGTAGGACAAAAGATGTCATGCAAGTTCTTTTCCATAAGCACGTATGACTATATTCGGAATACATGCCTACATTTCATTGATGAACTAGAGCTAGTTCTGTGTCACACTAGGTTATAACTTCTACATGATGAATTGCATCTGACGTAATTTTCCATCACCGATCCAATGCCTACATGCCTACATTTCATGATAGCTTCCTCAACGACCAGAAAGAACATTATCTCTTACTCACCAATATTTTCACGCAAAGCTTTCATTTTCACTCTAGGAAAACACCACCCACGGTGGAGTTTCGCGTATATGATGTGGTTAAGGAGATATCACTTTTAGATTTTTGTGAAATATGCAAAGTACCCTTTGGAGGTAGACTTGATGAACCACGTCATGAAGACGTCAAAGGGTTCATTGAAATGATAGTCGTAGGTGAAACTAGACAAGTTTCAGGGGCAAGAATCACTAGTATACACTTCCCTGTTCTGCGCTACTTCGCTTTATTTGCTAGTAGGTGTTTAATTGGTCACGGGAACAGTGGGAATCTCAGTGCTTCTGGTATTATCATTTTACGCCATGCTTGGTTTCAAGACAGAACTTTTAGCTTGGGCGCCGTCGTTTCCAAACGATTGAGTCTGAACCGCTCAAAGGGGCCCGTCTTTCGAGGCATCTTTGCTTCTCGCCTTGCTGAATATTTTAATATACCTATTAGGCATCATGAGAAGGAAGAAAAATTGCTTTCCCCTGTTTATCTAGACTACAAGAGCATGGTAGCTCATGACTTTATTGTTAAAGACAAGAATATGCAGCTCAATTATAAATTGAGGTTTGATGAAATATACTGTGAAATTGTTACCTTGCCTGCACCTTCTTTGTTTGATCTATCTACAAGCAAATTCCTGATCACCTCAGATGCCTTCTACAAGTACCAAGGCCAGGCACAAGCTTCAGAGCCTGAGCCAGAACCACCACTTGATCCTTCCCATCAATCTGTTTATGGGTGGGAGCTGGCCGAGCTCGCCAACCAGTGGCACCCAGAGGACACATCTCAGTACACTGGAGGGAGTGGCTTCGATCCATCAGGCCAGTACTAGCCATAGACCAACTTAGGCCAAAAGCCTAAGCTTGGGGGAGTACGTGATTCTCACCGACTTACATTCATGTTCACACTTATTCTAGTTGTTGGTGCTCACACTCTTTCACTGTACCATCCATGCATAGTTTAAATTTCTTTTTCTTAGTCTTTTTCTTGTGTGCTAGAAAAACCCAGAAAAATAAAAACTATTAGTTGTAGCTTCTAGCTAGTTTACTTTCTTTGCTTCTAGTAGTAACTAAAAATGAAAACCCAAAAGGATTTCCCGTTCTTCTTTAGCTTGTTGGGAGCTTTCCCGTGTACATAGTTTCTTTTCTTTTCTTTAGGGGTTAAGAGTAGAAGATCATGATGAAAATGCTTAGTGGCTCTCATATGCTTTGTTGTTGATTTAACCTTGAGCCATATTACCTTGTCTTTTCTCTTGTATTAAATGCCTGTAGATTCCAGCTTAGTCCAATGCACGTGCACTATTATTATTATCCACACCGTTCGGTCGTGTGAGTGAAAGGCAATAAGGATGATATATGATGAACTAATTGAGATAAGAAAAGCTGGTATGAACTCGACCTCTTTATTTTTGTAAATATGATAGCTCGTTGTTCCTGATTCAGCTTGTTATGAATGAAACATGTTTGCAATGAAAATTAGAGATCATAGCTGCTTATGCCATGCTTAATTAGCTGAGAGTTTATAATGGTCTATCTTGCGTGCCAACATGATATTAAAATGGTTGTGATGTGGTATGATGGGTGGTATCCTCCTCTGAACGATTTAAGTGACTTGACTTGGCACATGTTCACGCATGTAGTTGAAACAAATCAACATAGCCTTCATGATATTTATGTTCATGGTGATTTATATCCTACTCATGCTTGCATTCATTGTTGATTAATTTTAATGCATGTTCATGACCGTTGTTGCTCTCTAGCTGGTCGCTTCCTAGTCTCTTTCTAGCCTTCATTTGTACTAAGCGGGAATACTGTTTGTGCATCCACTTCCATATACCCCAAAGTTATTCCATATGAGTCCACCATACCTTCCTATATGCGGTATTTACCTGCCGTTCCAAGTAAATTTGTATGTGCCAAACTCTAAACCTTCAAATGAAATTCTGTTTTGTATGCTCGAACAACTCATGTATCAACTAGGGTTGTCTATATCTTCCATGCTAGGTGGGTTATTCTCACGATGAGTGGACTCCGCTCGTCATTCATGATAAAATGGCTGGTAACCGGGATGCCCAGTCCCATGCTCAAAATCATAATAATTAAACAAAACTCCCCCAAGGTTGTTGCTGGTTTGGACGGCACCCGTTGTTTCGGGCTAGCCGTGGAGTGTGCTTGTTGGTGGTTGGTGGAGTATAAACTTTACCATTCTATTTGGAAACTGCCTATAATGTGCGTAGCATGGGAGATATCGAGATTCTTGGTTGTTATGTTGACAATGAAAGTATACCGCTCAAAATGTTATTCATCTCTATTTAAAAATCAAGCTCTGGCACCTCTACAAATCCCTACTTCCCTCTGCGAAGGGCCTATCTATTTACTTTTATGCAGAGTCATCATCCTCTTATCAAAGAGCACCAGTAGGAGAGCACCTCTGTCGTTGCATGTATTACTATTAATTTGCATTGAGTATGATCATGATTGGATCTCTTTTATCATGAATTGCAATGTCCAGTCAGTCCTTGATCTTTAAAGGTGCTCTGCATTTATGTTTTGCGGTCTCAGAAAGGGCTAGCGAGATACCATCTTGTTATATCATATCATGATTGTTTTGAGAAGTGTTGTCATCCGAGATTCATTATTATTGCTCGCTGGTTGATTATGCCATTGATGTGAGTAGTCTTGAGACCTGAAAGTTATTGTGAATGTGGTTAGTTCATGATCTTGTTGAAAACCTGAATGCTAGCTTACATATTTACAACAACAAGAGCAAACAGAATTTGTCAAAGTTTTTCTTTATCACTTTCAGTTTATCAACTGAATTGCTTGAGGACAAGCAAAGGTTTAAGCTTGGGGGAGTTGATACGTCTCCAACGTATGTACTTTTCCAAACCCTTTTGCCCTTGTTTTGGACTCTAAATGCATGATTTGAATGGAACTAACCCAGACTGACGCTGTTTTCAGCAGAACTGCCATGGTGCTGTTTTTGTGCAGAATAAAAAGTTCTCGGAATCGCCTGAAAATCAACGGAGAATTATTTCAGAAAATATAAAAAATATCTGCAAGAAGATCCTCACCGAGGGGCCCACACCCTGTCCTCGAGAGTGGGGGCGCGCCCCCTACCTCGAGGGCCCCTCGATGCTCCACCAACGTACCCCCAGATCCTATATCTTCCGTTTCGGGGAGAAAAAAATCAGAGAGAAGGAATTATCGCGTTTCACGAGACGGAGCCGCCACCAAGCCCTAATCTCTCTCGGGAGGGCTGATCTGGAGTCCGTTCGGGGCTCCGGAGAGTGGAGATCGTTCCCATCGTCATCATCAACCTTCCTCCATCACCAATTCCATGATGCTCATCACCGTGTGTGAGTAATTCCATCGTAGGCTTGCTGGACGGTGAGGGGTTGGATGGGATCTATCATGTAATCGAGTTAGTTTTGTTAGGGTTTGATCCCTAGTATCCACTATGTTCTGAGATTGATGTTGCTATGACTTTGCTATGCTTAATGCTTGTCATTAGGGCCCGAGTGCCATGATTTCAGATCTGAACCTATTATGTTTTCATGAATATATGTGTGTTCTTGATCCTATCTTGCAAGTCTATAGTCACCTACTATGTGTTATGATCCGGCAACCCCAAAGTGACAATAATCGGGACCACTCCCGGTGATGACCATAGTTTGAGGAGTTCATGTATTCACTATGTGTTAATGCTTTGGTCCGGTACTCTATTAAAAGGAGGCCTTAATATCCCTTAGTTTCAAATAGGACCCCGCTGCCACGGGAGGGTAGGACAAAAGATGTCATGCAAGTTCTTTTCCATAAGCGTGTATGACTATATTCGGAATACATGCCTACATTGCATTGATGAACTAGAGCTAGTTCTGTGTCACCCTAGGTTATAACTTCTACATGATTAATTGCATCCGACGTAATTTCCCATCACCGATCCAATGCCTACGAGCTTTACCTATATTGCTTGTCCCTTATTTACTTTTCCGCTGCCACTATCACAAAAATTACAAAAACACTATCATTACTTTTATTGCTGCTACCACCACTATCATATTACTTTGCTACTAAACTATCTTGCTGCAGATACTAAGTTTCCAGGTGTGGTTGAATTGACAACTCAACTGCTAATACTTAAGAGTATTCTTTGGCTCCCTTTGTGTCGAATCAACAAATTTGGGTTGAATATTTTACCCTCGAAAACTGTTGTGATCCCCTACACTTGTGGGTTATCATTGCACTCGTGCGGGACCGCCTTGAGCTCGCCCTGCTCCCCCTCAACGTTCCCCTCGGCCTAGACGACACCCACGAGTACCCTAGACACAACCTCAAGCGCAGATTTGGCCTCTGGCATCACCTAGGCCGTGGCCGTGGACGCCGTCAACGATACACCATCACCCCACCTTAAACGACCATCCCGGGCCTCTCCTCTGGGCGCCATTCGCTCTGTCTCCCTCTCATCTGCCCCCTAGACCAAACTTGTCTCTCTCATGTGCCCTCTACCCACCGCAATGATCAGTGCAATGCCGTCGACCACCAACAAAATTTGCATCGCCTGGGCCTCCTTCTCTTCACCCAACCGGTCCATGGCATCTCCACCACCATCCCAGTGCTCTCCCCGCTCCAATTATCCCTTTTCCACGACTGTTTCTCCATACCCAGCTATGGCCGATGGCCCCGCCCGCGGCTACCCATGCCATGGTCGCGACGTTCTTCCCCTGCTCGCGCGTGTCGCTTGGTCGGATGCGGCATCCTTCCCCGAGCTCACCGGTGTGTGTAGTGTCACTGGAGGTGACCGGAGCCGTCGGGGCGAGCATCGGTGCCACTCGGTCGTGCCCTCCCCGTCGCTCCTCTGCCTCAGGCGAGAGGTAGCGGATGACCACCTGCCAGCTGGCACAGGCCCTGCCTATCAGCGGCAATGGTGGTTGGGCTGACCCACCCGTCAGGTTAAGTGGAAGCACATTCTAGTGCTTTCTCCTCCCAGCACGGAAGGCGTAATTCGCTTAGGCGTCTTCGACATCTCCCCTCCCCTCCTGGGCTGCGAGGCAGCTGGACCAGGCCTAGTGCGCTCCGGCCCTAAGCCTCACCCAGGGCGTACAATAAGGTAGATGTTCTTTTTCTTTTTCAGTAAACTCCAAAAATCCATGAACAAATCAAAAGGACTCCAAATTTGATGATTCAAATTTATATTAGTTCCTAAATTCATGATCTATCACATCGTGCTATTCACACATTTTTCCAGAAACGTTTACTTGACAAATATTTATGAAATCTCATATTTCCCTTTCTGTGATAAACTTTAGAAAATCACAAAGAGCTCAAAGTTGATTGAAATGCAATGATTCAAATACCCAGATACTTATATGTTCATAACTTAGTCTTTGAACATTTTTCCCATTGCTTTATGTACCACATTAAATATTGGTCTATTTATCCATGTATAGCCAACTTTACGAATCCCTGCGAAATTCATTTGAACTCCAAATTCAGTGAAATCAACTCCTAAATGCTTCTAAAATCATTCCTTGTTAAATGGATGCCTTTGCTCATTTTTCATAATAATTCTTTTGTACACTTCTTGCAAATTCACTAACCCCTTGGATCCTTCATTTTGAAATGCTCTGAAATATCCACTAATCCAATTCCAATAAAACCACTTTGGTCATTTTTCATATGAACAGAGGTATCCTAGAAAAGTCCAACTCCTATTTTTAGAGCACTTTTATTTTTGCCTTGTTGTGTCGCTTATTGTGATTGTTTCCGACGTTAGTTGATGATGTAGACGGAGTACTTGGAGATGGACTAGAAGCTTTGAAGACTCTGATGAACTAGGCAAGTAGCCCTTTGACCATGTTTAAGAAACCATTTTATGCATGTCATATAGAACCTTGTTATCAATTCATCGGGATCGTGTTGAGGTGGTGACCACTTTGGTTGGTTGCCTTTGTTACTTTCCTTTTGAAACTCGCAACAAGCATGACTCCTACTTCCGATGAGGGTTATGCGGGTGGGAGTAGATAGGATACTAAATAATTAGTGGCTACGCATATGGGTCGGGTATATGCATGGTGATGGCGACAAAGTATTTTGAAAAGACTTTTCGAAAACCCCGTCGGGTGCCACTTATGCCCAAGGGTGATGTTGAGTTAGGTGACTACTTGATGATGAAGTGGTGTATCGAGGCAAGTGTGAGTGTGTTGTTTTCGAAAACGGATTGGTTTAAGTTGCGGCCGTTACTCCAACCTTACATGCAAGACCATTGTACCCTTATATGGTAAAGGGCATTATTAATTACCTAGTTCGATACTAGCATGGCGCTCACATTACTAGTGATGGGAGAGACTTGATGTCACTCTCGGGACATGGTCGTGCTTGGATAGGCGGCCATGACTGTTTTTTACAGGGCACCGGACACACTGTTGGTCCCTTCATGTATGTGTGATAATAAAAAGGGAAGAGTCCCAATAACGAAAAGGGCAGAGTCCCAAGATCTTGATGCTTATACAAAAAGGCAGTGTACCAACGAGTGGACCCTATGTTAGTGTCGCCTAGGGAAAGATAGTGATCGGGTGCTTCCCCCGAGTACTTGAGGTACTAATGGATCGTGGGTGACACGAAGGCTTCCCGGATCTTGTGGGTAAAGTGTGCAACCTCTACAGAGTGTAAAACTATTCGAATAACCGTGTCCATGGTCAAGGACAGTTGGGTAACCAATCTCGGGCTATGTCCAATGTTTGCGAAACCTGGTGTGTGTG
>LR738715.1:428314712-428334831 GCA_902687465.1 Secale cereale | reverse complement strand
GTGTGTGTAAAGAGAACTGTTTGAGTCAAGTCAAACGACTCGACGTGATGACTAAGTTGGAGATGCTCTAAACTTGGTTTATGTTGATATTTGTAACCTGTTCACATGGATAACTGGATTCTTATGATGCATATTTTACAAATAGGTAGTACATGGCATTGCTCTCAAAATTAGCTTTGTGCAAAACTTCCTATTTAGTGCTATATCATGCCTTCTCATAGTTGTTCCAATACACGGGTTGCTTGCGAGTACATTCAAACGGACTCACTGGCTTGTCCCTGGCTATTTACTTGGCCAGGCTTGAAAGAACAGGTATACGAAGAAGTGTTCTTTGGTGACGATCGTGCGAGCTAGGACACTTCCGAGTCAGAATAATTGTAGGGTTAAGGCAGATAGCATGGGTCCAAGTTGTCAACGAAGATCTCCGCTGCGACGATATACTCAGGACTTGACCATAATGGTCATAATTTGTGTAAAACGGTATGTATGGACGTAAGACTCTTGTTATTCAGCTTATGTGTGTTAAGTGAGCATTGATCTCTGGGATCATTGTACACGTGCATTCGATGATCATGACTTATGAGTCGGGGTCCCCCAGAGCTGGTATCAAAGCCATCCTGACTGTAGGAAGCTTTAGTTAGCCTAGTCGTTAGTTAGGGTAAAACTATTTCCAAAACTATTACCAGTTTTCAAAACTATCTATACTTCTCTCCCCTTCTAAGTTTTTCGAAAACTAAGGTATACTTTCCTTATTTATCTCTTCCCCTTCAAAACTTCTGCAAACTTTCACTAGCACCCTCAAGCCCCTGACCACGGGATTCCTTGTAATCCTCATGGATAGCCTAGAAGGAATACACCTTGCCAAACACTCACCCACCTCTTTTGAACACCAGATTGGCAACACCATGCCAAGATGATGCCAACCGAGATACCATCAAGACCCAGAGGATGGTGACACCTTCGACATTACCCCAAGATTGTGCAATCTTAGCCTACAATGAACAAGGCACATGATATGTAAGATCATGATATACATCGCTAATAGAGTAAATCATGTCACTACCGTTGTTGTATCGGCAACCATCGGTGGATGAGAACCTCGCCATTTGGTCCGCCTCACTATAGTGAGCAGGAAAACGGTTCTCTTCATCCCCCGCTCTTGGTGTCGATGTTGTCATCCACAATGTGTCCGACGGATTGGACCTCTACTATGCCTTGTTAATGCCATTGCATAAAGGATTGCATACCTGGTACCATCGACGCCTTAGAAGACAAAAGGGATCGTCATGATTAAGAAGACAAGAGAAGACCAAGTCAATGCCAGCTATGAGGATCCACCTTCACCCCATCACTTCAATAGGCGAGAAGTTGTTGAACACTCTTCAGGCTCAACCCAGATCGTTTCATCAAATAACTACAAGAGATGTAGCGGCACCTGAAGAAAATCAAGAAGACTGCATGAGACACGGAGTAAAGCACGAATACTGAGTGTGAGAATCCCTAGGGTAGGATGAGTCGTGTACCCCCTATGCGCAGTCGAGTTCATATGTTGGTTCGAATAGAACCATGATTGTCGGTTGCTTGTTTTTGTTTCTGTTTTGATATAAGTCGCACTTTTTCCCTAGGAAACAAGTATGCAACTATATCACCTTCCTTGCCTTGTTTCTTTTGTATGGCCCTTTTTGCACATGTTTGATGCACTTGCACAATAGAACCCCCTTTAGGCATTCCCCTCCTCTATGCTACTTCTCCATCTCATCTCTCTCATCAACTGAAGATCGGAAAGACAAGAAGCACCAAGGATTCCACCTCGGCAACCAACAAATACTCAAGACTTTTGCTACGGCCTCCTCGACCAAGTGCAACCCCACAGAGCCATGTTTGCCCCTTAAGATTGGAAACCCATCCCTAGACACTTCGAGACTTCATAGAATGCCTCAGCTCAATCCTTAATCATGTGCTTAACCCACAAAATTTCAATAGAACCAGTAAAGCCCCCATAACCTGGCACAACACATGGTTGACGAGTTGCTTGAGTTGGTTCATAGGAAGGAAACAAGATTTCGGAGTGGCTTATGACGTGTTTCCTCGGGATAGAAATGCACTATCTTGAACCTTGGAAGAGTAGGCTGTGTACTTGGATTGTGATGTTTAATTCAAGCTTAACAGCTTGTACGATGTACCCATGGATTTTTAGGGATAACCATACATATGAGTTCGGGGATCGTAGACATATAAGAATTTTGTAGACCTCCTGTCGAGAGTCATGAGGACATGGATAGCATGAGCGATGATTGGAGTTGACCTATACGAAATGATGCTTTTGGTGGTATAAAGTGATTTGTTTAGAGATTTAATAGCACTATTGGCATCTCAGAAATAGTGCTTAAGGATAAGATGATAAACGCTCACCCACACACTAGAATCCTTGAACCCTTAAGCCCCACCAAGCCACAACATGGACGGATCATGACCACAGGCTTTGGCTCTAGGTCAAGAAGACCATGTCCAATACTCAACCACCACCAATACCCCAGCCTACTTTATGTACCCCATGAACAAAGACTTCATGGATTACTTGGACAAGTTAGTTGTCATCTTTATTTGGTGACATACTTGTCTACCCAAAAACGGAAGAAGAGTCGTTCAGCTGGTTAGAAGACATTTGAAGACCACCATGTCAAGAAGGAAGAACTACACCAACCACCATCGTCAAGAAGTAAGCCTCTGCGTCAAAGACCAGGTTATATCTGCAAGCTACTTCTCTCGAAGGAACCAAGCATTTCCATGTCAAAGAGAAGCTCACATCAAGATTTATCGGCCCTCTCCAAGATCACTTCAAAGACGAAGAATAGATGGCTACCAGCTAGAGTAACCACCCAAGTCACCCACTGTGCACAATGCTTTTTTCACACAACACCACTCCAGAAACATGTCCAACTTCCTAACTAGCCCCGTCTCTGCGAGGAGATCGATCACCGAGCCATCGACCTCCAGCCCATTATAACCTACGTGAGAAACCCATTAGCAACCGAGGTCAAGCAGAACGTCATACACGAAGCCACACCATCAAATACTTCAAGGTTCAATGGAGCACTACGCAACATGAAGAAGTGAAGACTACCCCAGATCCGAGTTTTCGTATTCCATTCCATGCCTAGTTTGGGAATCTCGGGGGCGAGATTCTTGTAAGGGGGGTAGGTCTGTCACACCCTGTTTTTCATGTCACAACACTTAAGTAAATAAATCATGTCAAAATGTGGTTTGACAATAACTTTTCAGTGTTTTGGTCATTGCTTGATTTGGTTTCATGTTTGATGTTTGCAAGTGCTCTAAAAATCAAATAAATCATCCTACTCTTGTACTCTTCATCCTTGCTCCCTAAGTTTGCCAAATGATCATGCCATGTGTATGGAACATAATAGTATTTTCTTACAAAAATATTTTGGCCAAAAAGCATTTTTCTAAATTAGGTTTTCCAAAAACCCCTGAATTCAGACTTGCACTACAAGTACTTGATTTGGAGTGTGAAAAATATTTCAAAAAGTATATTTGGCTCCAATTAGGTATAGGACTCCCATAAACCACAAAAAAATTAAAAGTTGTTTTCCTATTTTATTTAAAGGCTTTTTCTTTAGGCCAAAAATGGTCTTTAATGGGTTAAAATTCTTTAACTATTTAAAAAATATTTGATAAAATTTAGGGAAGCTCAGTGGACATATATTGTCCATATATATGAGTTTCATCACATGGTCATGTTCAAAATATTAGTCAAATCCCTCAAAAACTATTTTGGGATATTTCAAGCTTTTGAAATATTTACAAAGGAAATATTCTCTAAAAATTCCAATAAAATTCTAGCATGTCACATATGACATATTTGATGATGTTGCCAAGACTCATGCCTTGAATATCAATAGAACTTCATCAAAGCCCCTCAAAACCATTTCTGTCCATTTTGAAGTTTGAGCAACATTACAATGCCAAACATGTTCAAATGCTCTCAAACTTGGTGCGAATGCTCAAATGGTGTAATTATGCATCTAGACCAAATGGCACAAATTGGAGAGAAGGATATCATGATCAAAGTGTTCCAAAATCCTCTCTGTCTAGATCTAAGTTTGAACAACTCTACATTACCAACTTTTTACTTGTGGCCTTAAATTTTGTGGACATGCTCACATCTCCAAACGATGACACTACACCAAGTGGTGCATCAAGGAGGAAAGATTTGCATGACTAAATCTTGGAAAAGCCATTTCTGTTGATTTCTAGGGTTTACCAATGTTACATTGGCAACTTTACCCAAATCGACCCAAACTTGGTGGAGCACCCTAATTATATATGCCACTTGATCATGTTAAGTCTCATGCCAAATGGAATTCTTTTCCTTGCCCAAACGAGCAACAAACACCTTCTACCATTTTTCTAAAAACACCATTTTGACCTCTTCCTCTAATCTCCCTTGCCTCAAATTTTACAACAGCTGCACCTGATCACCAGCAACCTCAAGTAGCTCCCCCTCTTCCAAATCTCAGTGATTGAGGGGTGAAAACTCTCACTTTACCCCTCTGGACAACACCATTCACCCTCTCTCTCAACCCCTCCTTCCCTCCAGAGCATCCAATGCATCTTCCCCATTCTTTACACCTCCCTAGAGCTCTCAAACACAAGAGGACACGCCCAGGACAGTGTGTTTATGCCATGGCATGCAGAGCTCGAGCTCTGGAGCATGCTATAGTGCTCCCCCGCACTGTAGCTCACCCATTCCAAGCGAGTGCGACAACCTTGGGCGTCGAGAAGATGTCTCCCAAGGTTGCCTAGACATACGGGACACGCCTAGCTGTTGGGCCCCTCCTCCCTCGCCCTCCTTTGCCCCCTGCCGAGCTCACCCGAACGCCGCCCGAGCTCACCAGTCGTTTCACTCGCGCAGGACCGCCTCGAGCTCGCCCTGCTCCCCCTCAACGTTCCCCTTGGCATGGACGACACCCACGAGCACCCTATACACAACCCCGAGCGTAGATTTGGCCTCTAGCATCACCTAGGCTGTGGACGTGGACGCCGTCCACGGTACACCATCGCCCCGCCTTAAATGACCATCCTGAGCCCCTCCTTTGGGCGACATTCGCTCTCTCTCCCTCTCAGCTGTACCCCAGACCAAACTTCTCTCTCTCCCTGCCCTCTACCCACCACAATGACCAGATCAATGCCATCAGCCGCCGACAAAATTTGCATCACCTGAGCCCCCTTCTCTCCACCCAACTGATACATGGCATTTCCACAACCATCCCGGAGCTATCCCTACTCCAATTTCCCTTTTCCACGACTATTTCTCCATACCCAGCTATGGCCGACAGCCCCGCCCACGGCTACCCATGCCATGGCCTCTGCGTTCTTCCCCTCTCGCGCGCGTCACTTGGTTGGATGTGGCGTCCTTCCCCGAGCTCACCGTGTGCGGAGCATCACCGGAGGTGACTGGAGCCGTCGGGGCATGCGTCGACGCCGCTCGGTCGTGCCCTCCCCGTCGCTCCTCTGCCTTAGGCAAGAGGTAGAGGACGACCGCCTGCCAGCTGGCAGGGGCCGTGCCTATCAGCGGCAGCGGCACTTGGGCCGACCCACCGGTCAAGTTAAGGGGAAGCATGTTCTGGTGCTTCCGCCTCCCCGCACGGAAGGCGTAATTTTCTTAGGCCTCTTCGACATCTCCCCTCCCCTCCTATGTAGCAAGGCAGGAGGGACAGGCCCAGTGCACTCCGGTCTTAAGCCTCGCCCAGGGCGCACAATAAGGTAGATGACCTTTTTCTTTTTCTTTTTCAGTGAACTTCAAAAATCCATAAACAAATCAAAAGGACTCCAAATTTGATGATTCATATATATATTAGTTTCTAAATTCATGATCTATGACATGGCGCCCTTTGCACATTTTTTCAGAAACATTTACTTCACAAATATTTATGAAATCTCATTTTCCCCTTCATGTGATAAAATTTAGAAAATCACAGAGAACTCAAAGTTGATCCAAATGCAATGTTTCAAATTCCTGTATACTTATATGTTCATAACTTAGTTTTTGAACATTTTTTCCAATGCTTTATGTACCACATCGAATATTGGTATATTTATCCATGTATAGCCAACTTTACAAATCCCTAGAAAATTCATTTGAACGCCAAATCCAGCGAAACCAACTCCTAAATGCTTTTTAAAATCATTCATTGTTAATTGGATGCCTTTGCTCATTTTTTAAAATAATTCTTCTGTACACTTCTTGCAAATCCACTAATCCCTCGGATCCTTCATTTTGAAATGCTCAGAAATATCCACTAATCCAATTCCAATAAAACCACTTTGGTCATTTTTCATATGACCAGAGGTACCCTAGAAAAGTTCGACTCCTATTTTTAGAGAACTTTTTTTTGCCTTGTTGTGTTGCTTATTGTGATTGTTTCCGACGTTAGTTGAAGATGTAGACGGAGTACTTGGAGATGGACCAGAAGCTTTGAAGACTCTGATGAACCAGGCAAGCAGCCCTTTGACCATGTTTAATAAACCCTTTTATGCATGTCATATAGAACCTTGTTATCAATGCATCGGGATCATGTGGAGGTGGTGACCACTTTGGTTTGTTGCCTTTGTTACTTTCCTATTGAAACTTGCATCAAGAATGACTCTACCTTCTTATGAGGGTTATGCGGGTGGGAGTAGATAGTATAAGTAGTGGCTACGCATATGGGTCGGGTATATGCATGGTGATGGAGACAAAGTGTTTTCAAAATACTTTTCAAAAACCCCGTCGGGTGCCACTTATGCCCACGGGAGAGTTTGAGTTAGGTGACCACTTGATGACGAAGTGGTGTTTCGAGGCAAGTGTGAGTGTGTTGTTTTCGAAAATGGATTCGTTTAAGTTGCGACCGTTACTCCAACCTTACATGTGCAACCATCTACCCTTATATGGGAAAGGGCATTATTATTTACCTAGTCCGATACTAGCATGACGCCCACATTAATAGTGACGGGAGTGACTTGAGGTCATTCTCGGGACATGGTCGTGCTTGGGTAGGCAGCCATGAATGTTTTTATAGGGCACCGGACACACCATTGGTCCCTTCGTGTATGTGTGATAATAAAAAGGGTAGAGTCCCAATAACAAAAGGGTAGAGTCCCAAGATCTTGATGCTTATACACAAAGGCTGTGTACCAACGAGTGGACCCTATGTTAGTGTCAGGGGAAACGACACCTATGAGATCCTGGGGACCCCTACTACGGTTGGCGGGGGCGTAAAGCTGCGCAAAGAGCGGGTCTAGTCGATCAATGCGTGGGAATTTTTACCCAGGTTCGGGACGCAAGTGATGCGTAAAACCCTAGTCCTGCTTGTCTATGTTTATTTGGTGTTCTTGAGCTCTCGAACTGGCTACTATGTGTGCCTGTCCAAAAAGTCTGAATCCTTCCACTGTACGGCTCGGGCCTCCTTTTATATGACAAAGGGGTCGGCACGGTAGCACACAGCAAGTGGAAAGTATCTATAGTGTACAAGTTTATCGCCTGACATCATAGGACAAATGCATTTAATGCATCACCTATATGTCATCTAGCTTTATCGGGGACGGCAACAGAGCTTGTCCAGCCCGTCGCCACCTCACCTTGCTTTGACCACGTCCAAGGTGACGAGGCATGCAGCGCCATGCTGGCTGGCTGGTCGCTGTGCTGGTGCGGTGCCAGGGTCTTCACGAAGATCTGCATGCCACCACGCTGGTCCTTGACGAGTTAGCCTAGAAGCTGCATGCTGCCAAGCAGGCACTTGTCCAGTTGGCCGGTTGGTTGCCGCGTAGGAGTGGTCGCGGGGTAGCGAAACCTTGGCGGGTGCGGGTCTGGCTGTGTCCCCGCAGACGCCCCCGGCAAGGGTCTTGCTGGGGTCTCGTGGCTGTCCCCGGCAAGGATCTTGCCGGGGGTCTTCGGTCGTCCCCGGAAAGTCTCTTGCCGGGGGTCTTTGTCTTCTGGTCCTCATCTAGATCTCAGGCCTTTGGTCTTCACAAAGATCTGCATGGCACCATGCAGGCGCCCCTGAATCTTAGTATTGATGCTGTTGATGGTGGCAGAGCTCCCATGCCCAAGGGTGGCGGCCTTGCTGGTGTTAGGCAAGTTGCACCGGCAAGACTCTTGTCGGGGCTATGTAGGCCACCCCGGCAAGGGTGTTGCCGGGGGGAGTCCATCTTGCCCCTTTGCTCTTCATGCCTCTAGCTTGAGTGCTGCCTTGGCAGTCTCGTGCTTTTCCATCCTCTGCCCCTCCAAGCATGGCCGCAGGTGTGGCTACGACTGCCCGTGCACAAGTAAAGGGGTACAGAAAGGCCCCTACTTTTGTACACCGACAGGAGCCCCCGGGCCTGGGACACACATAAGCGTGAAGCGTTGTTAGGCCAGGCCCAGAACGGTGCCTGGGCACGTGTGCCAGAGTTTTAACTATGGTGATTTCTTTGCCAGTTGCTCTTCCCCACGACTCACATTGGGTGCGTGACGTGGGGGTCATGTGTGGAGCAGTTGCAGCATGCTTGCGTCACGTCGCGGTGGACAGTAAAGAGGCGGCCCGCGTCTTCCCCATAAAAAGAGGAAGACGCAGGGGCCCTGCTCATTTACAAAGTGGACCCTGCTCTCCCCCCATGTGTCCCCCATGCTTTAGGGAGGGTAAGTGGCGGATACGGGGGTGTGGGCATTAACGTCGAGGCCAGAAGCCGGGCATTTGCTGATGGGAGCAGTGGGTCGGTCCTGATTCCTTGCACTTCTGGTGGCCCGATTGGTCGAGTGGGGCGGCCGCCCTTAGGTTGGGGGGCCGAGCCCCCGGCTCTGCCTCTTTATAAAAAGGGGAGAGGGGCTACGTCCTTCTGCGTCCATCTCCTTCCTGCTCGATCTTTTTCTTCCACTTGCCATGGTTAGAGGGCGCGCCGGTGCTCCAATGGCGGCAACGAGGGCTTCTGCCCGATAGCATGTCCCCCCTCCTCTAGAGCTCATGGCAGCGGAGCCCTCCGTGAGAGGAAGATGGAGGGGGTGAGGCCGAAGCCATCGTGGCGCTCGGGGGATAGGAGGACGGGCCGACGCGCCAGCCGTGCTTCCGCCAGAGGCTCTTCCCCCAATGGAGGGCCATGTCGGAGACCAGCCCCGCGAGTTCTTCCTCAGGTTGTACAAGCCAGTGTGCGGTCATCTCCGCCTCCCCATCCCGTTCACTCGGGTACTTGAGCTTGACATTGGTCGCAGCGCGCTCGCGGGTCGGATGACACTGTGGAAAAGTTGTCACGAGCGTCGGCCCGACGAGCCGGCGACTGCTGTTGCTGGCGTGGGGGAGGAGAGTGCACCATGGTCGCAACAGCTTTGGTCCTTCCACCACCGGCGTCCGCCGGCTCAACAGAGCGCCGGCACGAGGGTTCCACTAGTCGCGGTTCTTCTTTATTGGCGAAGCTAATGAAGCTCCGGATGGTGGCTCTCCACTCGTCGAGCTTCTCCGCAGCGGGAGGAAAGTCGAGGAGCAGTTGCACGCGTGCCAACGCTTCTGCTGGCATGGATGGCGGCGAGAGCTGCATCGACCGTGACACGCTCTGACTTCTAACCATGTTAGAAGCAGCTATATCATGGTCTCGCAGTCGCACGCCACTCCCGCCAGCATCTGGACGTGCATGCTGGCCCGATGCATCTTGAGAGTGACGCAAAGGGCTCTTCCCACGGCAGCGGCCGAGGGCACCGACATCGCGGCGTTGCTCGTCATGCACGAGCTGGGAAGGCCGTGGCGCAAGCGCCGGCGGGGGTGTCCTGGAGGTTGCCGCGCCGCCTGTGGGCAGCACGGCGATGCCCTTGGACCCGGCGTCGTGCGGCTCCTCGTCTTGGGCACGAACGACGCTGCTCGCCTCGCTCCGATGGCCAGAGTGTTGTGGATGCTTGCAGGCCACGCCTCCGCACCATCCACGGCCACACCATCGCCCGCCCGTGTGGCACGAGCGGTTCGGCTCTAGACGGACCGATCGCCGCGATTGTTGGGGATCCTAGCAGAAAATCAAAAAAATTCCTACGCATCACCAAGATCTATCTATGGAGTAATCTAGCGACGAGGGAGAGGGGAGTGCATCTACATACCCTTGTAGATCGCGATGCGGAAGCGTTGCAAGAACGCGGATGAAGCAGTCGTACTCGCTGCGATTCAGATCGCGGTTGATTCCGATCTAAGCGCCGAACAACGGCGCCTCCGCGTTCAACACACGTGCAGCCCGATGACGTCTCCCACGCCTTTATCCAGCAAGGAGAGAGGGAGAGGTTGGGGAAGACTCCATCCAACAGCAGCACAATGGCGTGGTGGTGGTGGAGGAGCACGGGACTCCAGCAGGGCTTCGCCAAGCACTGCGAGAGACGAGGAGGGAGAGAGGTAGGGTTGCGCCAAGCGAGAGAGGTCAAACCGTGTTATGGGCAGCCCCAAACCTCACATATATATAGGGGGAAGGGAGGGGCTGCGCCCCCTTTAGGGTTTCCCACCCCTAGGGGTGCGGCCACCTCGGATCCCATCTGAGGGTGGCGGCCAGAGGGGGAGAGGGAGAGGGGGGCGCACCAGATTGGGCCCTAGGGCCCATCTGCCCTAGGGTTTGCCCCCTCCCCTCTTAGAGGCGCCTTGGGCCCTGGTTGGGGGGGGGGGCGCACCAGTCCACCTGGGGCTGGTCCCCTCCCACACTTGGCCCATGCAGCCCTCTGAGGCCGGTGGCCCCACCCGGTGGACCCCCGGGACCCTCCAGGTGGTCCCGGTACGCTACCGTTAGCGCCCGAAACTTTTCCGGTGACCAAAACGGGACTTCCCATATACGAATCTTTACCTCCGGACCATTCCGGAACTCCTCGTGACGTCCGGGATCTCATTCGGGACAGCGAACAACATTCGGTAACCGCGTACATACTTTCCCTATAACCCTAGCATCATCGAACCTTAAGTGTGTAGACCCTACGGGTTCGGGAATCATGCAGACATGGCCGAGACAACTCTCCGGCCAATAACCAACAGCGGGATCTGGATACCCCTGTTGGCTCCCACATGTTCCACGATGCTCTCATCGGATGAACCACGATGTCAAGGATTCAATCAATCCCGTATACAATTCCCTTTGTCTACCGGTATAGTACTTGCCCGAGATTCGATCGTCGGTATCCCGATACCTTGTTCAATCTCGTCACCGGCAAGTCTCTTTACTCGTTCCGTAACACATCATCCCGTGATCAACTCCTTGATCACACTGTGCACATTATCATGATGTCCTACCGAGTGGGCCCAGAGATACCTCTCCGTCATACGGAGTGACAAATCCCAGTCTCGATTCGTGCCAACCCAACAGACACTTTCGGAGATACCTGTAGTGCACCTTTATAGCCACCCAGTTATGTTGTGACGTTTGGTACACCCAAAGCATTCCTACGGTATCCGGGAGTTGCACAATCTCATGGTCTAAGGAAAAGATACTTGACATTTAGAAAAGCTTTAGCATACGAACTACATGATCTGTGCTAGGCTTAGGATTGGGTCCCTTCCATCACATCATTCTCCTAATGATGTGATCCCGTTATCAACGACATCCAATGTCCATGGTCAGGAAACCGTGACCATATGTTGATCAACGAGCTAGTCAACTAGAGGCTTACTAGGGACATGGTGTTTGTCTATGTATCCACACATGTATCTGAGTTTCCTATCAATAAAATTCTAGCATGGATAATAAACAATTATCATGAACAAAGAAATATAATAATAACCAATTTATTATTCCCTCTAGGGCATATTTCCAACAGTCTCCCACTTGCACTAGAGTCAATAATCTAGTTCACATCGCCATGTGATTAACACTCACAGGTCACATCGCCATGTGACTAACATCCAAAGAGTTTACTAGAGTCAGTAATCTAGTTCACATCAATATGTGATTAACACTCAATGAGTTCTGGGTTTGATCATGTTATGCTTGTGAGAGAGGTTGTAGTCAACGGGTCTGCAACATTCAGATCCCTAAGTACTTCGCAAAACTTTATGTCATATCGTAGATGCTGCTACCACGTTCCACTTGGAGCTATTCCAAACTGTTGCTCCATTATACGTATCCGGTATCTCCACTCAAAGTTATCCGGATAGGTGTTAAGCTTGCATCGACGTAACTCTTTACGTTGAACTCTTTATCACCTCCATAACCGAGAAACATTTCCTTATTACTCTAAGGATAATTTTGACCACTATCCAGTGATCTACTCCTGGATCACCTTTGTACCCTCTTGCCAGACATGTGGCAAGGCACACATCAGGTGTGGTACTTAGCATGGCGTACCGTTCAGAGCCTATGACAAAAGCATAGGGGACGACCTTCGTCCTTCCTCTTTCATCTGCCGTGGTCAAGCTTTGAGTCTTACTCAACTTCACACCTTACAACTCAGGTAAGAACTCCTTCTTTGACTGATCTATTTTGAACTCCTTAAAAATCATGTCAAAGGTGTGTGTTCATTTTGAAAGTATCATTAGGCGTCTTGATCTATCTCTATAGATCTTAATGCCCAATTATGTAAGCAGCTTTATCCAGGTCTTCCTTTGAAAAACTCCTTTCAAACAACCCTTTACGCTTTCCAGAAATTCTACATCATTTCGGATCAACAATATGTCATTCACATATACTTATCAGAAATGTTGTAGTGCTCCCACTCACTTTATTGTAAATACAAGTTTCTAACAAACTTTGTATACCCAAAAACTTTGATCACTTCATCAAAGCGTATATTCCGACTCCGAGATGCTTGCTCCAGTCCATGGAAGGATCGATGGAGCTAGCATACCTTTTAGCATCCTTAGGATCGACAAAACCATTCTGATTGTATCACATACAACCTTTCCTTACGAAAACTGGTAAGGAAACTTGTTTTGTCATCCATGTGCCAGATTTCATAAATACAGCTAATGCTAACATGATTCCGACGGACTTAAGCATCGCTACGGGTGAGAAAATCTCATCGTAGTCAACTCCTTGAACTTGTGAAAAACTCTTTGCCATAAGTCGAGCATCATAGACGGTGACATTACCGTCCACGTCCGTCTTCTTCTTAAAGATCCATTTATCTCAATGGCTTGCCAATCATCGGGCAAGTCCACCAAAGTCCATACTTTGTTTTGATACATGGATCCTATCTCGGATTTATGGGCTTCTAACCATTTGTCAGAATACTGGCCCACCGTCGCTTCTCCATAGTTTGTAGGTTCATTGTTGTCCAACAACATGACCTCTAAGACAGGATCACCGTACCACTCAGGAGTAGTACATATCCTTGTCGACCTACGAGGTTCGATAGCAACTTGATCCGAAGCTTCATGATCACTGCCATTAGTTTCCTCTTCAACAGTCGTAGGTTCCACAGAAACATCTTTCTGTGTTGCACTACTCTCCGGTTGAAGTGAGGGTTCGACAACCTCATCAAGTTCTATCTTCCTCCCACTCAAATCTTTCGAGAGAAACTCCTTCTCGAGAAAGGACCCGTTCTTAGCGACAAACATTTTTGTCCTTGGATCTGAGATAGAAGGTATACCCAACTGTCACCTTTGGGTATCCCATGAAGATGTATTTGTCCGCTTTGGGTTCGAGCTTTTTCCGGTTGAAGCCATAAGCATCGCAGCCCCAAACATTGAGAAACGAAAACTTTGGTTTCTTGCCAAACCATAGTTCATACAGCGTCGTCTCAACGTACTTAGATGGTGCCCTATCTAAAGTGAGTGCAACTGTCTCTAATGCATAACCTCAAAATAATAGCGGTAGATCGATAAGAGACATCATAGATCGTACTGTATCTCATAAGGTTCGACTACGACATCCGGACTCACCATTACGATGTGGTGTTCCAGGTGGCTTCAACTGCAAAACAATTCCACAATGTCTTAAGTGATTGCCAAACTCACAACTCAAAAAATCTAGCCTTGATCAGATCGTAGGAACATGATCTTCTTGTTATGATGATTCTTAACTTCACTCTGAAATTGCTTGAACTTTTCAAACGCTTCAGAATTTTGCTTCATTGAGTAAATATACCCATATCTACTCAAATCGTCAGTGAAGATGAGAAAATAACGATATCCACCACAAGCCATAATTCTCATTGGATCACACACATCAGCATGTATGATTTCCAACAAGTCACTTGCCCGTTTCATTGTACCTGAAAACGAGATCTTAGTCATCCTACCCATGAGGCATGGCTCGCATGTGTCAAGCGATTCAAAATCAAGTGACTCCAAACATCCATCAGCATGGAGTTTCTTCATGCATTTTATGCCAAAATGACCTAAGCGGCAATGCCATAAGAAAGTGGTACTATCATTATTAACTCTACATCTTTTGGCATTAATATTATCATCATGTGTATTACTATGATCGAGATTCAACAAACCATTGGGTGCATGACCATAAAGGTATTATTCATGTAAACAGAATAACCATTATTCTCTTACTTAAATGAATAACCGTATTGCAATGAACATGATCTAATCATATTCATGCTCAATGTAGACACCTGATAACATTTATGTAGGTTCAACACTAATCCCGAAAATAGAGGGAGCGTGCGATGGTGATCTTATCAACCTTGGAAACACTTCCAACACACATCGTCACCTCGCCCTTAGCTAGTCTCCGTTCAGTCCGTAGCTTTTGCTTCTAGTCACTAATAATAGCAACTGAACGTATCCAATACCCATGTGCTACAAGGAGTACTAGTAAGGTACACATCAATGACACGTATATCAAATATACTTTGTTGAAGTTGCCAGTTTTTCTTATCTACCATGTATTTGGGGTAGTTCAGCTACCATGTGACTGTTCCCCTTACAATAGAAGCACTTAGTCTCGAGGTTTGGGTTCAACCTTGGGTTCCTTCATCAGAGCGACAACTGGTTGCCATTCATGAAGTTTCCCTTCTAGCCCTTGCCCCCTTTGAAACCAGTGGTTTTGTTAAACCATCAACACTTGATGCTCCTTCTTAATTTCTACTTTTGCGGTCTTAAGCACCGCTAATAGCTCCGGGATCATCTCCATCCTTTGCATGTCATAGTTCATCACGAAGTTCTAGTAGCTTGGTGATAGTGTCTAGAGAATTTCGTCACCACTATTTCACCTGGAAGATTAACTCCCACTTGGTTCAAGTGATTTTAGCACCCAGACATTCTGAGCACATGCTCACTAGTTGAGCTATTCTCCTCCATCTTTTTGGCAAAATAACTTGTCAGAGGTCTCATACCTCTCAACACGGGCATGAGCCTGAAATCCCAGTTTCAGCTCTTGGATCATCTCATATGTCCTATGGCGTTCAAAACGTCATTGGAATCCCGATTCTAAGCCGTAAAGTATGGTGCACTTAACTATCAAGTAGTCATCAGGACGTGTCTATCAGGTGTTCACAACATCCACAGACAACGTTGTAGGGGTTTGCACATCGAGCGGTGCATCAAAGACGTAAGATTTCTGTGTAGCAGTGAGGACACTCCTCGGACTACGGACCTAGTCCGCATCATTGCTTACAATATCTTTCAACTTAGTCTTTGTCTAGGATCATATTAAACAGGGATCTACAACGCAGTTATTGGTCTACAACATAATTTGCGAAGACAACTTAGAATATTGTTCATGACAATTAAGTTCATCTAATGAACTCCCACTCAGATAGACATCTCTCTAGTCATCTAAGTGATACATGATCCGAATCGACTAGGCCGTGTCCGATCATCACGTGAGACGGACTAGTCATCAACGGTGAACATCTTCATGTTGATCGTATCTTCTATACGACTCATGTTCGATCTTTCGGTCTTCCGTGTTCCGAGGCCATGTCTGTACATGCTAGGCTCGTCAAGTGAACCCTAAGTGTATTGCGTGTGTAAATCTGGCTTACACCCGTTGTATGCGAACGTTAGAACCTATCACACCCGATCATGACGTGGTGCTTCGGAACAACGAACCTTAGCAACGGTGCACATTTAGGGGGAACACAATTCTTGAAATTTTAGTGAGAGATCATCTTATTTACTACCGTCGTTCTAAGCAAATAAGATGTAAAACATGATAAACATCACATGTAATCAAATAGTGACATGATATGTCCAATATCATTTTGCTCCTTTTCATCTTCATCTTTGGGGCTCCATGATCATCATCGTCACCGGCATGACACCATGATCTCCATCATCGTGTCTTCATGAAGTCGTCTCGCCAAACATTACTTCTACTACTATGGCTAACGGTTAGCAATAAAGTAAAGTAATTACATGGCGTTTTCAGTGACACGCAGGTCATACAATAAAATAAGACAGCTCCTATGGCTCCTGCCGGTTTTCATTCTCATCGACATGCAAGTCGTGATTCCTATTACAAGAACATGATCAATCTCATACATCACATATATATCATTCATCACATCCTTTTGGCCATATCACATCACACAGCACATGCTGCAAGAACAAGTTAGATGTCCTCTAATTGTTGTTGCAAGTTTTTACGTGGCTGCTATAGGTTTCTAACAAGAACGTTTCTTACCTACGCCAAAACCACAACGTGATATGCCAATTTCTATTTACCCTTCATAAGGACACTTTTCATCGAATCCGATCCGACTAAAGTGGGAGAGACGCACACCCGCTAGCCACCTTATGCAACTAGTGCATGTCAGTCGGTGGAACCTGTCTCACGTAAGAGTACGTGTAAGGTCGGTCCAGGCCGCTTCATCCCACGATGCCGCCGAATCAAGATAAGACTAGTAATGGCAAGTAAATTGACAAATCCACGCCCACAACTACTTTGTGTTCTACTCGTGCAAGAAACTACGCATAGACCTAGCTCATGATGCCACTGTTGGGGATCGTAGTAGAAAATCAAAAAATTTCCTACGCATCACCAAGATCTATCTATGGAGTAATCTAGCAACGAGGGAGAGGGGAGTGCTTCTACATACCCTTATAGATTGCGATGCGGAAGCGTTGCAAGAACGCGGATGAAGGAGTCGTACTCGCTGCGATTCAGATCGCGGTTGATTCCGATCTAAGCGCCGAACAACGGCGCCTCCGCGTTCAACACACGTGCAGCCCGATGACGTCTCCCACGCCTTGATCCAGCAAGGAGAGAGGGAGAGGTTGGGGAAGACTCCATCCAACAGTAGCACGACGGCGTGGTGGTGGTGGAGGAGCGCGGGACTCCAGCAGGGCTTTGCCAAGCACTGCGAGAGACGAGGAGGGAGAGAGGTAGGGTTGCGCCAAGCGAGAGAGGTCAAACCGTGTTATGGGCAGCCCCAAACCTCACATATATATAGGGGGGAGGGAGGGGCTGCGCCCCCTTTAGGGTTTCCCACCCCTAGGGGTGCGGCCACCTCAGATCCCATCTGAGGGTGGCGGCCAGAGGGGGAGAGGGAGAGGGGGCGCACCAGATTGGGCCCTAGGGCCCATCTGCCCTAGGGTTTGCCCCTTCCCCTCTTGGAGGCGCCTTGGGCCCTGGTTGGGGGGTGCACCAGTACACCTAGGGCTGGTCCCCTCCCACGCTTGGCCCACGCAGCCCTCTGGGGCCGGTGGCCCCACCCGGTGGACCCCCGGGACCCTCCCGGTGGTCCCGGTACGCTACCGATAGCGCCCGAAACTTTTCCGGTGACCAAAACGGGACTTCCCAGTTATGAATCTTTACCTCCGGACCATTCCGGAACTCCTCGTGACATCCGGGATCTCATCCGGGACTCCGAAAAACATTCGGTAACCGTGTACATACTTTCCCTATAACCCTAGCGTCATCGAACCTTAAGTGTGTAGACCCTACGGGTTCGGGAATCATGCAGACATGACCGAGACAACTCTCCGGCCAATAACCAACAGCGGGATCTGGATACCCATGTTGGCTCCCACATGTTCCACGATGATCTCATCGGATGAACCACGATGTCAAGGATTCAATCAATCTCGTATACAATTCTCTTTGTCTACCGGTATAGTACTTGCCCGAGATTCGATCGTCGGTATCCCGATACCTTGTTCAATCTCGTCACCGGCAAGTCTCTTTACTCGTTCCGTAACACATCATCACGTGATCAACTCCTTGATCACACTGTGCACATTATGATGATGTTCTACCAAGTGGGCCCAGAGATACCTCTCCGTCATACGGAGTGACAAATCCCCGTCTCGATTCGTGCCAACCCAACAGACACTTTCGGGGATACCTGTAGTGAACCTTTATAGCCACCAAGTTACGTTGTGACGTTTGGTACACCCAAAGCATTCCTACGGTATCCGGGAGTTGCACAATCTCATGGTCTAAGGAAAAGATACTTGAAATTTAGAAAAGCTTTAGCATACGAACTACACGATCTGTGCTAGGCTTAGGATTGGGTCTTGTCCGTCACATCATTCTCCTAATGATGTGATCCCGTTATCAACGACATCCAATATCCATGGTAAGGAAACCGTGACCATCTGTTGATCAACGAGCTAGTCAACTAGAGGCTTACTAGGGACATGGTGTTTGTCTATGTATCCACACATGTATCTGAGTTTCCTATCAATACAATTCTAGCATGGATAATAAACAATTATCATGAACAAAGAAATATAATAATAACCAATTTATTATTGCCTCTAGGGCATATTTCCAACAGCGATCCCCTTCTTCTTGGGGAACATGGTGATGAAGAAGTCAATGCGCTAACTCCTAGACCAGATTTTCATAGCCTAGCCCCCCTACCTGGCATGCCAAAAATGTCGGGGGAAATGACACCTATGGGATCCCGGGGACCCCTACTATGGTTGGCGGGGGTGTAGCAATGCGCAAAGAGCAGATCTAGTCGATCAACGCGTGGGAATTTTTACCCAGGTTTGGGCCGCAAGTGATGCGTAAAACCCTAGTCATGCTTGTCTGTGTTTATTTGGTGTTCTTGAGGTGTCGAACTAGCTACTATGCGTGCCTGTCCAAAAAATTTGAATCCTTCCACGATACGCCTCGGGCCTCCTTTTATATGACGAAGGGGTCGCCACAGTGGCACACACGAGGTGGAAAGTATCTACAGTGTACAAGTTTATCATCTGACATCATAGGACAAACGCATTTAATGCGCTGCCTATGTGTCCTCTAGCTTTATTGGGGACGGCAACAGAGCTTGTCCAGCCCGTCGCCACCTCACCTTGCTTTGACCATGTCCAAGGTGACGAGGCATGCAGCGCCACGCTGGCTGGCTGGTCGCTGTGCTGGTGCGGTGCCAGGGTCTTCACGAAGATCTGCATGCCATCACGCAGGTGCTTGACCAGTTGGCCTAGAAGCTGCATGCTGCCACACAGGCGCTTGTCTAGTTGGCGGGTTGGTTGCCGCGTAGGAGTGGTCGCCGGGCAGCGAAACCTTGGCAGGTGCGGGCCTGGCTGTGGCCCCGCAGATGCCCCCAGCAAGGGTCTTGCCGGGGTCTCGTGGTTGTCCCCAGCAAGGATCTTGCCGGGGGTCTTCGGTCGTCCCCAGCAAGGCTCTAGCCGGGGGTCTTCATCTTCTGGTCCTCATCTAGATCCGCAAGCCTTTGGTCTTCACAAAAATCTGCATGCCACCACGTAGGCACTCGTGAATCTTGGTCTTGACGTTGTTGATGGTGTCAGAGCTCCAGGCCCAAGGGTGGCGGCCTTGCTGGTGTTGGGCAAGTTGCCCCGACAAGACTCTTGCCGGGGCTATGTAGGCCACCCCGACAAGGGTGTTGCTAGGGGGAGTCCATCTTGCCCCTCTGCTCTTCATGCCTCTGGCTTGAGTGATGCCTTGGCAGTCTCGTGCTTTTCCTTCCTCTGCCCCGCCAAGCATGGCCGCAGGTGTGGCTACGACTGCCCGTGCACAAGTAAAGGGGTACAAAAAGGCCCCTACTTTTGTACACCGACAGTTAGTGTCGCCTAGGGAAAGATAGTGATCGGGTGCTTCCCCCGAGTACTTGAGGTACTATGGAATCGTCGGTGACACGAAGGCTTCCCGGATCTTGTGGGTAAAGTGTGCAACCTCTGAAGAGTGTAAAACTATTCGAATAGCTGTGTCGACGGTCAAGGACAGTTGGGTAACCACTCTTGGGCTATGTCCAATGTTGGCGAAA
>LR738715.1:428241798-428314404 GCA_902687465.1 Secale cereale | reverse complement strand
TGTGTGTGTGTAAAGAGAACTATTTGAGTCAAGTCAAATGACTCAACGTGATGACTAAGTTGGAGATGCTCTAAACTTGGTTTTTTGTTGATATATGTAACCTGTTCACATGGATAACTGGATTCTTATAATGCATGTTTTACAAATAGGTAGTACATGGCATTGCTCTCAAAATTAGCTTTCTGCAAAAATTCCTACTTAGTACTATATCATGCCTTGTCATACTTGTTCCAAAACATGGGTTGCTTGCGAGTACATTCAAACATACTCACTGGCTTGTCCCTGGCTATTTACTTAGCCATGCTTGAAAGAGCAGGTATACAAAGAAGAGTTCTTTGGTGATGATCATGCGAGCTAGGACACTTCCCAGTCAGAATGCCTATAGGGTTAAGGTGGATGGCATGGGTCCAAGTTGTCAACGAAGATTTACGTTGCGATGATATACTCAAGACTTGACCATAATGGTCAGAATTTGTGTAAAACGGTATGTATGGATGTAAGACTCTTGTTATTCAGCTTCTGTTTGTTCGATGAGCATTGATCTCTGGGATCACTGTACACGTGCATTCGGTGATCACGAGTTATGAGTCGGGGTCCCCATACTGTGCGATTTTCGACGCATGCATGCGCCACATCAAAATGTTGTGCTTTTGGTATTCAAACATATATGCATGCATCACGCATGTCCATACATATGTTTGGAGCACATGCATGAAGTGGTTGTCTTTGGACACTCTCCCTCGCTTGGTTATCATCGACGACCTATATATTTGCGGGCACGCGTGGACGTCCATCACTTCGACTAACAGGGCGAGAGAAGTTACCAGGGTTTATTCTTGTTCTATTGGTTCGCGTTACCGTGTGGGGACTTTCTGGTTCCAAAAGCATGGTACCACATCAAAGTTATGCATTCGGTATATTCAAACACCACATGACACTTCATACATATGTTTGCATTGGGCCACATGCACACGGTGGTTGTCTTCAGGCACTCCCTCGCATGGTTATCGGCGACAAGCTAGCCTACTTTGTGGGGCCGCGTGTGGACTTCCATGCATGACTTTGACCCAACAACAAGAGAGGTTATACGACCAAGGTGGTGATTCTTCTTGGTCAGTCTTACAATACGCCTTGGTGAGATGCCCCCTCCCACCGCCTCAAAGTGTGTGTGTGGGTGCGGCACAGTACTACTTCGCACTAGATGAAACTCCGTGGTGTCGGGGATGTCCGGTTAATTTGTGATGCACATGTCCCACATCAAATTTGTGATTTTGTTATTTAAATGTCACGCACCACATCGTTTTCACACACACACACACATCGGGCCACCCGCAGGTGTGGTTTGTATGTGGTCTCACCCATCTAACGCCAGAAGAACACATCAGTGGGCCCGCACACGGTCCACATTTGATCGGAAGCAAAGGGGGGGGGGGCAGTTGACCATGATGTACTCCTTTCGGTTTTTTTGTTACAGTAGGGTGAGATGTTAGACCTAGCTATTTGGGGGCATGCCTTCATAGCTAGGATTCCCCTCCCGCCAACATGATTACACGAAGTGTGTGTGTGTGTGTGTGTGTGTGTGTCTGGGGGGTGCTAGCAATAATAATGTGCGCTTTGTGCGACAGATGCCACATCAAAGTTGTGCATTGGGTATTTGAACATCAAACCACCCTTTTCATACATATATTTGGTCCACAGGCAAGTGTGTTCGTGTTCTGACCCTTTCCCGTGTTTTTCGCCAAATTTATAAACAATAGACGAGTCGGATGCAACAACCGTCTACGATCGGGTACGAAACAGACACGATTCCCTAGGACTACCCGTGTGCCGCGCCCCTGCCCCTATCACCCACATGGTCATAGTAGATTGGGCTCCATGAGGCATCCCTCCCTCTCGAAAATATCTACTCCCTCACAATCTCGAAAATATCTACCTGCGTAGATGGTTTTTCTGTTTGATAGCACACGATTAGTATGTGTGAACCGTGTGCGATTCTGTTACTCCCGCTCTGCTTCAATCAGTAGATCCAATTTTTCAGTAGCCCCGACATTTTACTCCCGCCTGCATCCCTCACAATCTCAAAAATATTTGCTCGGCTGGAGTGTTTTCTGTTTGATACCACACGATTATTATGTTTTAACCGTGTGTGATGATCGTTACTCCCACCCCGCTCTACTTCAATCCCTTGATCCAAATTTCGATAGCTCCGCCATTTTACTCCCGCCTAGTAAAATTTTCAGTACCCGTGGCATTTCCTCAAACACCACCTTGGACCCCCTCCACACACACACCCCAAATCCTCCGCACACACATACACACCACCCCTCCCTAACTCGAAACCTAGCTAGGTCGTCGCCGCCACCGCCGAGCCGCCTCCGCCGTCAACCCCTGTCGGTCTACCGTGTAATTTACCCACCGATATACATACCCTCGCCGACCTGAGTTTCTTAGATGACGCTTGCGAAACACCCCCCTTTCCCATAGATCCCCATCCCCACCCCTCACCGACTCCAGAGCATCGTAGCCTAAGCCCGGCTATGCTTCCAGGGGAGCTCGAGGAGTGAATGGCCCAAAAGATATTTACCGCGGCCCCTTCGCCCGACGTCAGGGAGGTGGCCGCCGAGGATTCTGGCGATGCTGATTGGACCTGGATGGAGCCTTTCAATCAGCGGGCTAGAGTATTCTGACATGTCACGGGAGCCGGCTACAACATCGAGGTCATCGACAACAACGGCTTGGCGCGGGCCATGTCACAGGTTAAGTTGCCCAACCCCAACTGTCGTGGATTTGTCACAGCAGATGTTCTCACCAATAAGGACTTAGTGGTAAGGCCAACGCATCTAACTGGTAGCTTGAGAGGGGTTGATCGGGACGAGAGACTCGTGTAGATCGTCGAGGTAAGTTAACACACGAGACAAGATTTAGACAGCTTTGGGCCCCAGGAAACATCATCCGGTAATAACCCTACATGCTGTTTGTGGCTAGGTCTTATTCCGTACGCTCATGAGGGAGTCACCGTATAAACCGGCTCTCCTCTAGTTGTGTCTAGCCCTCGAGATTATTTAGCATGTCCCTCTTGGGGTGCCATGCCCCTCCTTATATAAGTTGAAGGGGCGGGTTACATATGGAGTCCTAATAGGATTAGGACTAGCTATCTTCTATTACAAGCTGGATACAAGTCCGGGTCTTGATTCCTTGTAAGGGAAATATTCCTCATGCCTTTCCTCTTAAGCCGGCCCACCATAACATGAGTCGGCCTTTTGGGCCTTGGGCCTTGTCATCCATCTGACCCGCCGTCAGGGCCATCCATGAGTCGCCACGACCAGTAATAATGAAGATCTGGGCGGGTCACTTGTGAGTCGCCAAGATCCGGGTGATTTACCAATGGAACACCAAGTCCCAGCTGGGTCATATCTCCGGCCGGGTCATACCGCGGGGTATATCCCCGACATTAGCCCCCAGTTTAATTTGGATTTATCCATGTTAAACTGATCTGCAAAATAAACACAAGAACAAATTTGACAGGTGGTGCTCCGGGTTAAACAAAAGCTGAACCAGCACCTGTTCATCCTTAAGTCCTTGTCATTTCCTTCTTGATATGTGTCCATGATCTCATAGCAAATCTTCTTTAGCAGATATGTTCAAACTTTGCCAATGCAAAAAATCCAGATAATTCTTTTGAAAAAACCGGGTTCGATAGGCCAGCTTCATAATCAATTTGCTGACATTGGTTTCTTGTAGAGAAATATTGTTAGAAATAATCCATTTGAGTCGGTTTCCAAAGCTCTGGCTTAAAAAATATTGGACTCAAGATATTCATCTGTTGATCCACCGGCTTGAAGATGTAGAGGTTGGCGGGTTGTGATCACCAAGCTTGCCAGGCTATAGAACTTGACCATACCGGGTAATGACTGCTACAGACGCCGGGTCACATAATTGGTCTTCCTGAGTCTCTTCAGGCTAAGTCCTTATTCCCTCTGATGATTTTGTGCTTGCACTTGTAAATATAACTTCCAATCATTGAGTCGGCTACTGGGTCTTTCTTATGAATAGCTTTAGAGGAGATAAACTTTGTGAACTTCTCCACTAAAAAATATGACACCTGGTTTGTTCAAAACTGAAAACTTGAAGATGTATTTCCTTTATATGCGTATCACATGTAGCCCCCAAGTCTTAAAAGGGGAACGTAGTGAGGGTTTTTATGACTTGCTTCAATATAAATGTTCCAAATTTGGAAACACGGGTTGTTCATCTGAGTGACCAGTCATAAACTGAATGCTTTGTATTTCATATGTGTAGCCCCCAAGGTCCGGCTCATCGATATTTGATGGTCGGGTCTTCAATTTGGACCTTATAATCTATTGAAAGAACCGAGCGATGTAGCCCCCAAGTGCTGGGTTGTCTTGCCAGCAGCAACCTGGGACTTGATAATTGTCTTTATGCTTTATAAAACTTCAACCAGTGTAGCCCCCGAGGGCCGGGTCATTATGCAATAATGAGCAGGGACTTTTGTAGATCTGATCATATAAACTTGAGGAGCAATGTGTAGCCCCCAAGGGCCGGCTCATCACATGTGATGGGTCGGATATTCAATGAGGCAAGTTAAAAATGACCTTGCATTAGCCCCCAAGTGTCATGGTGCATGCCTGCAGCGACATGGAACTTGCATACTTGATGTAATCTTGGTTTGATTAATGTAGCCCCCTAGTGCCGGGTCATATGCCTGCAGCGACTCGAGACTGAATAAAATCATATCCATTGTCCGGATGATGTCGCAGAAAGTCCTTGCATATTCAATATCGAACCATGCTCTCTGCTGTGAACCGGTATTCTGAGATAAAGAAATAATAGCCATTACTCTGAAGCGGCTTTGAAAACCTCAATTATCAACACTGGTTATGATGACCATAATAAGAATCCAGCCATGTTGGCTATTTTAAGATTTGGAATAATAAAATCCGGTATAAAAACCTCAATCACTCAATACTAGTTGTGATAACCATAACGAAAATCTAGCCAAGTTTGGCTATTAAAGATTTGAATAACATAATCCGGAGTTAAATACCCGGCGGCTCTTAACCAATGGCGACTTAATGCGCATCCATTGTTTTCCGGGATGCAACCCGGTGGCTTATAGCCTCAATAAACTCAATATGGAGCAATATAACTCCGAGCTGGATAACCCGGCAATATCTGTAGAATTGTCTCATATTGCCGGCTTATATCACCATATCCAGTGAATGTGACAACCCAAATATTTATAAGCACATGATCCCAATGGCGCAATTCAAAGTGTACCGGCAACTTAACGTCCAAATCAAGAGCGGGTTATCAAACCACAAATATTCATACAATTATTGAAAGACGTACCTTTAGATTGACCCCATGGTAATGCCTTGATGATTATAATCCGGAGCCAGTATTAACCCGGAGTTAGGAAATATCATCATTTTGATTGCGCAAGGCAAAAATATCCTGGCGACTTAACGTCCGCTATCAAGGCGGGTTATTAACCCATGACTCTCAAATATGAGTCATAGAACCAAGGCTATAGGGCCTATAAAAATTGGCTCCAATTGCCGGCTTTCATCGCCACATCCAATGAGGGTGATCACCCAAAGACGTATAACACATCACTTCCAATTGCGCAGTCCAAGTATATTGGTGACTTAACATCCACAGCCAGAACGGGTTATCAAACCTCACATATTTATACAACCACAAAAATAAACATGTGCATTTTATTCATACTGCGGGCTTACAATGCCATATGCAGCAAGGGTAACAGTCAAAAAAACCTTAGAGCGCAAAACTCCAAGTGCACAATCACATCATACTGGCGACTTATTGTCCAAAGCCAGACCAGGTTATCAAAACTCCGGATATGTGCAAATATGAGCCATAAAGATGAAGGCTACATGGCCTGAATCTTTTTAAACCATATGTCAATATGGTACAAAAATATGAACCCAAATAATGTTCAACTAAAACCACAAACCAGAAAAAAAAACAAGGCTTTCATAGGCTGCCAAACCTCAATATCAAGTGTTGTTCAAAGGGCCGCACAACCACTGAGTTAATCCTTTATTCAAACCTGTAAGCCGGGCCTCACATGACCAATCGCAGTTTTAACTTTGACAAGTTCAGGGTCTTTAAAAGATTGACTGTTAAGAGTACGGCGGGTCATTCTAGGATTACCTGGTTGGAGTGGTAGACATACAAAGGCAGGATAACCCGGAATTTTTGTGAATACACCTGGCGTCCAAGCCGATCAAAAGGGTAAATATAGCTATGTTCATTGAATAGGAAGTCCCCAAGTGACCTTAAACAAGCCATCAAGGCAGGTTACCTATGTTTGAACTGCACATTATAGCTAGTTCTCTTTGGTAACCATTCAACTTGGGCAAAAAATACACAGTTGTTTGCAACCCAGCGTATAAGCCGGATCAAAGGGTAGTCATAGCTATGCTTAGTGAGCAGGAAGCCCCCATGTTATTTGCAACAAGGCGTGCAAGCCAGATCAAAGGGTAGTCACAGCTATGCTCAGTGAGAAGGAAGCCCCCATGTAATTTGTAACAAGGCGTGCAAGCCGGATCAAAGCGTAGTCACAGCTATGCTCAATGAGTAGGAAGCCCCCATGTAATTTGTAACAAAGTGTGTAAGCCGGATCAAAGGGTAGTCACAGCTATGCTCAATGAGCAGGAAGCCCCCAAGTATTTTGTAACCAAGGCGTACAAGCCGGATCAAGAGAGTAGTCATAGCTATGCTCAATGAGCATGAAGCCCCCAAGTGAATAATAATATGATAAGCCAATAAGGCATGATACCCATGTTTGAACTACACATCCTGGCAGCAAGTTCTCTTTGGCAACCTTTAATTTTTTCCTGAGAACTCAAACTTGCGAGAGATGGATTCTTTTTGAACCAGAATTTTAAACTGGATATTGAGAGCTTCCAAGCTTTGTGAGAGACAGATTTCCCTTGAGCCGGATTTGAAACCCGAATCCTTCATTTTAAGCAGAATTTTTTTGTTCCCCAGGCACCTTCTTAAGCCGGAAGTTTTCCGACGGCCTTTAAATATTCATCAATGCAGCAATAGCCTCCGGGGTCGGGTTATTTTTCTCTCCAATGACCCAGGGTTCTTGAACTTGCTGAAACTAGCAAAACTTTGCCTAGTCATGTCATTGTAGCCCCCGAGTCTTAAGACGACTCAAGGAGTTGGCTTGAGATTTTTCATATTAGACCGTTGATACGTCTCAAACGTATCTATAACTTTTTATTGTTACATGCTATTATATTATCTGTTTTGGATGTTTAATGGGCTTTATTATACACTTTTATATTATTTTTTGGGACTAACCTACTAACCCATTGTAATGCCCAGGATCCGACTATAGCTCCTACGTGTCGAGGCACGAGTTAGAGACATAATCGCATTCTGGAATGATCGCAAGCGCGGTATCTTTGCACAACTCATGTAATGAACAGGGATAAAAGAGATAAATAGTTAGCTTACACTCGCCACGTCACACAATTAATTCAACATTCATACATTTATCCAAATAACACAGGGTCCGACTACGGACTAAATCAACCGAGAAAAGATACCACAACCACAAGTCATGATCGCTCCTAGTAGGAACCACTACTGATCGCCGGGATACGTAACATACATACGACCACGCTCTTCATCGAACTCCCAGTGAAGTTCTTGTCCATCTCCTGCGTCGTACTCAGTTGTACCTGCATCTGGTGTCTATAGTAATCTATGAGTCACAAGGACTCAGCAATCCCATTCCCGGGTATCAAAACAAACAAATCCTTATAGGTGTGGAGAGGTAATAAAGTGGTTGCAGCAAGCACTAAGCAACTAGCTTAAAAAGTCAGAGCGAGATGAGGATATGTGCCAACGGTCGCCAAAGATGATCAATAGGTGATCCTACCTACTCATGTTCATGCATAACCCCACCGTGTTCACTTTCTGAATCCCCTTCGAAAAGAGACTGTCACGGTTACTCACACAGGTAGTGTATTCTTAAGGATATGGTGTCAAGTTATCTACAACCGGATATTAACAAATTCCCATCTGCCACATAACCGCAGGCACGACTTTCCAAAGTTTATAACCCTGCAGGGGTGTCCCAACTTAGCCCATCACAAGCTCACGATCCACGGAGTCGCAACTCCATATTGGGAAGACCCGAGTATTCTCGGAATCCCGTGCTCAAGATATTTCGACAAAGGTAAAACTAATCCACCAAGACCTCCCGGCGTGCCGACACCCTGATAGTATCCGCGTGTATCTTGTCTCAGGCCACGACCGGATGGGACATCCTACAGGTATATACCAGCCCTCGGGTTTCCCCAAGGTGGCCCCGCAGTCTGCCCAGTTTGGACCAGCACCCATGAGGAGCACTGGCCTGGATTCTTGATTAAGAACTCGGGTTATTTACTCCCTATGCAAGTTTTTAGTTGTTAGGCAAATGTAGTACCAAAGTTGGGTCTTGCTGGAAAAGCTTCAAGCAGTGTGAATTATCATGGGGGCCCATAAACCCCAACCGTGTTAGGAACGCAAAATCAAGGAACATAACACCGGTTTATCGGGTCCTAAGGTGGCATGAGTGGAACAAAACACCAAGCAGAAGGCCAAGCCTTCCACCCATTACCAATATATATGTGCATTAATTTAATTAAGATATATATTGTGTTATCCAATTAAACAAGTCCAAACATGGAGCAGTCTTCCAACTTCACCTGCAACTAACAACGCTATAAGAGGGGCTGAGCAAAAGCGTACTTAGCCAATCAACGGTTTGCTAGGAAGGCGGTTAGAGTGTTTCATGGAAACATAGGAGGTTGACAAGACAAGAATGGGCATCGAGGCCTAACTATAGAGCAAGACAACTAAAAAAGCAAAGATAGAGGTGATATCGGGGAACGGTCATCTTGCCTGAGATCCTGCAAAGAAGAAGAACGAGTCCATGAAGAAGACAAACGTACGTAGTCGAACGAATCCTCACAACTCCGGAAGAAACTGAAGCTAACAGGAGAAGCAAACCGGAAAGAAGCAAACAACATGGTAAACACACAAGCATAAACATTGCATATGATGCACAAACAAGTATGATGTGTGTCCGCTTTAAATATGCATGGCATAGCAAGGTGCACAAGCAATACTACAAGTTAAGTGGAGCTCAATATGCAACGAGTTGCATATTGACGAAACACCACATTTTATTTATTTAGTTGACTCTCGTTTATTTACAAGACAAGATTAAATGTTTGTTAACATGTGAAGCATGAGCAAACTACACTATCTATGCATTTTAAAATGAGGCCAGAAATAACAACAACAATTCCGGAAAATCCCCATGTGCATAGTTAGCAATTATTAAAGCAAACAACAATTTAAACATTTTAAATGTTGTTATCATGATGCGGATGGCAAATGCAAGTTTTATGCTATTTTTAGTTAAAAGTTGACAAGAAGATGATACGGAGTAACTCGTCACCGTGGTGGAAGGAAAGGGGCCACGGCGGCGATAACCGAAAATGATGCCACGGCAACATATCGGTTCCGGTAACTCATTGAGAGACCGGTGCAAAAGAAGGATGGAGAGCGTGTCATGCGAGATGATGGGGTGCTCCTGGATTCCGGGTTCCCACGGGTCGGCGACATGGAAACGAGCAACACAACGGACACGGTGCAAACAAGTGATACACCTCATACAACACAAGCATTCATTCACGGGCGTCGTCTCGGCGGTATACCTTTGAAGCATGCGTATTCGAAGCGGTTCAAGTCGTCGAGGGAAGTAGTGGAAGTACTCGTTCTCGCGACGGTAGTAGTGGTACTCGCGGTGGTAGTGGTACATGTTTCGTAGCCGTTCAAGTTTCCATAGATGTTCGGGTCACGGCGACGGTAGTCGTTCAACATTGGTTGTCGAGGTACTTGGCGTCTTGTTGATTTCGGAGATGACGGTAGAGGTACTTGACGTGTCGCCGTGTAGTCGTACTCAGGGCCCTTGGGGCATCGGTGCTAGTTGGACTTGACGGTCTTGATGGCCTGAAGGCACTTGGAGTCTTCGGTCGCAGGTGCTTGGCAGTTCGTCGATGTTGCGTGTGAGTTCATCGGAGTAGGGACTTGGCGAAAACCCTGGAGGCGCTACCCATTGGTCAACGTGGGCGCTGGAGGCGTCGGCCACCTGGCTTAGAGGCAGAGGCCAGGCGCGGCCCTCTGCAGGATAGGAGAGGAGCAGCGAGGCGGGGCTTGAGGCTGGCGACGGGGATCCTACGAGGAGATGGCCGGATAGGGCCAGTTCATGTCGGGGAGGCGAGGAGGCAGGGGCTCGTCCTGGAGATGGTTGCCGGCGGGACGAAGCTCCGGTGGTGGTGCGGACGAGCTTGAGGGCGTGGTGCGAGCGACGCGATGGAGATGAAGCAGAGAAGGAAGGGCGCTTTCGAGGAGGTCGGGTGTGAACACGGCGTACGACGATGGCGATTATTGCGGGCGCTCGAGGTTAATGGTAGAGACGGTACCGGGCGGTAAGAAGGAGGCTGGGAGGGGCGACGCAGGGGCCATGCTGGTCGCCGACGAGGGCGACGGGGAGGTCCAGCTGCAGCACTACGAGAAGGGCCGGCTTGGTCGACGCTACGGGAAGTGGCGAGCTCGCGAGGGAGAGAGCGGGAGGAGGGAGAGAAGCGGGCGCGTGGTATGGTGCAGCGACCGTGGCCTCCAGTAGTGGAGGGAGTGGGCGCGGGCACAGGGGCCTCTCCCCTGCGTGGCGGCGTAGGAGGAGGACGAAGGGGAAGGAGAGGGGACGAGAGGGGCTGATCGATGAGGGAGAGACTATGAGGGGATCGGGCTAGGGTTAGGATTAGGTGGGCTGCCGGGGGGTGGTTGGGCCTGGGAGGTCGGCCCAGCTAGTCTACCTCTCTCTCTCTCTACTCTTTCTAAAAAAATAAAAAATAAAACAGAGATGAGAAAGAAAAGAAAGAGAGGTTAGGGATGGAATTAGGGCATGAGGTTAATTTTCCCGGACATGAAAAAAATGTGCATGTTCACAAGAAAATAGAAGTGGCATGATTGAAATATTAAATTCAAATTCCTTTGAATTTAATTGCAATGGTTTGATCAAAGACTAAGATTTCAAAGTGTCCAAAATGTTCAGATTTTTGGAGGAACCTCAATAAAGGGGAAAAGAATTTCGAGGAAGGTTACAGAGTCAAAAATTGAAGTAGAAAATAATATGGGGAATATTTGCAAGTGTGTTTGATGATTCCAAACTAACGGAATATTTTTATAATAGCTTCATAAATATTAGGAGGATATGTTATAAAGAGATGACACTCTTCCCTCGATTTAAATGGATCGAAGATCCACACAATTTATTTAGTTGAGATGCAAAAGATTTATGACATGATGGCATGATGACATGACTCAAAGCACAAATAAAATGAAGCAAGCAAATAAAACACACGGCGAAACCCGGAATAGCTAGAAGTCTTCTGGAGCGTCGGTCTTGGGGCGTCACAACTCTCCCACACTAACAGAGGATCTCGACCCGAGATCCTGGAGATCGCAGCGGATAGAAGAGGAAAAGGAAGAGGTAAAACAAAGTTGCTTCTTTGACAAACGAGTGAAACCATGAACCTTGAGAGGTTGAACAAATTGAAAGAAGAATACAATGGAGATGAACGAGATTGCAAACACTCCGTTAGCAAAGAGGAACAAGGAACATTACGAGAACCTTGTAGGTTGAAAGGCATGAAACACGAGCTCATGGATCATGGAAGAATTTAAACCACTCCGGTTGAATAAAGCTAAAGAAGGAATAAGAACGAAAGAATTTGGATAGCATTCCGACTGTGAATGGAAGGAATTGAACATGAACTTGAGAAGATGGAATAATACTTGATGAGAGAAACAACACAATGCCTCTGTAACTATTGAAAGCATGGCACAAGGGGTAAGAAGAATTTCAGACAACACTCCGATTAAAAGAGAGTTAAAACTTGATAAGATGAGAGAACTTGAATGGAGGACACAACACTCATGTTAAATGGACTGGAAAAGACAAGAGCATGATCTTGATATGACAGGATAATGGTTCGAAGAGAGCAATATCACAAAGCCTCCGAAACAAAAGAATAGATGCTAAAGAAAAAAACGTAGAAGAAAATGATAACTTCTACCACCAATGAATTTGAAAGCATCCGTAGAAAGAAGGATTGAATGGAGTTGTTGAAATTTGAACAACGAAAAGAATAAGCTTGATGTGGGCTTATGGAAAACATCTCAAAACTTGAGGTGAAATTCTGCCACTAACGGAAACAATTGTTTGGATTGAGATCAACAATGAGACAAAAACTTATTTAACCGAGAGGATAAATGAAGAACTTGGGTCATTTATAAGCACCATAAATAGCAACATTCCTTAGGGAAAGCTTTAGGTGAATTATAACCCAAGATTAATCCAACGACGAAATTGAAGGTTGAAAAGATCTCGTGAACAAGGTAAAAATGATGGGTTTAAATATCTCATTCCTGACAACTTGTGAATCATGAAACATGAAGGGAAATTGTCAAGAATGGCATAACACCATCTCAAAAGATAAGGTAGAATGAATTGCACTTTGGAATGCATGATGAAGAATGCTTGAGCTCCAACAAGAATCTTAAATAACACTTTGAGGATGAATTAAATCATGAAGAACCACCATGAAGAACTCCAGTAACAAAAGGATGAGAAGTGAAGGATGAAAAGATTAAGATTTAAGCCTAGCGATGATTTAGATAGAGCTTCGTGACAAGATAATTGAGGGAGTTTGGAACTCCGGAAAGAAAAGATGAACAACCAATAATTTTATATCATGAAGGAAATCCAGACAAAGGAATTAAACACTTGGAAGGAACAAGAATACGAACTATGTTATGAGTATCCTTCACCAATTTAAATTGATGACAACCAATAGATTTGGCATACTACTTATTCTCGTTGCAAATGATTAAAGAGAGATATAGCACAATTCAATGGACCACCGATAGGATTCAAACGAATGAAGAAATGAGAACGAATCATCAGAAGAATTAGACAAAGAACCGAGGCACTTGAGGAAACTTAGATACAAAAGAACAAAGGAATCACAAGCTGACTAATGAATACTTTAACAATGCACCGAAATGATTTGGAGACGAACGAAGAGACATCAATTAAGAATAGTTGGAGGACGAAGTTGAAAACTGAGAACGAAGAAATCTTTTTGAAATGATGGCCTTCGAAGGATCGAGAAATGAAAAGAACTCATGAATTGCTCTGGGGGGGCATGAAACAATTCCCACAATCAAAACAATTATGAGGATGGCTTGAAGCTGGAATCATGAATGTTCGCGAGAATGGACGAGATTTAAGACAAACTCTTCTTCGGTCTTCAAATGTTGAGAATGACAACGAGAACCACCGTGAAGAATTCGAGATACCCCGAAAGAATGAAAATATAAAGGTTGTAGCAACAATGCATGAAAGCGATCTTGGAGAAGGCATATGAATGATGGAATCCATACTTACGTCACACTTTGAAAGAATATGGGAATAACTCCGGAAAAAAATAGAAGTGCCAGGTAAGATCCTGGAAAAGACCTGTGGGTTAGGTCCCACTCAAAAGAAACACCGTTGGGAAAGATTGCTTGAGAGATAGATCACACCGGTTGAATTAAAAGGCTTAAATGAGGTAACACCCTCAAAATAGCTTTAAGGGATTAAGAGTGGAAATGTGAATCTTCCGAGATATCTTCAGCACTCTGGAGAAGAATTAGAGGGAGTTGAATAAACAAGAGAGACTTTGTATAAGAAATTCCAACATAGAAAGAATATGTGAAACAATAGAAAGAGATATGATCAACACCGAAGCTTGCACTAAGTCCACCGGAGAAGAAACTTGAATGGAGAATGATAACCTTGAACCTGAGCATTTTCCTGAGAATCAACGGATAAACACATCGAAGGAAAGAATGGAGAGACTTCACATGAATATAAGGACACTTGAATTGAGATTTCAACTCCGAGAAGAAGAAGGGTGGGAGGGTGGGGAAAACAAAGACAACTTGGGATGAACGAAACAGACACCTTTCAGAAAAAACCAAGAATTGGTCTTACACATATTGAAAGGATCGGGTTAACTTAAAGAGAAGCACGCCAATTGAGAAGAATTTAACATGACAATCTCGATGATCAAGAAGGACTAGCACTCCCATAGAAATATGAGAACACCGCTTAGGAAAGGTATGGAATCAACACTTGACATCGAAGCAACTCGAATACCACAACTCAAAACAAAACAAAGGATTGATATGTTGCAACATAATCTTCACAATATCATTCGAACAAAGAATTGAACGAATGAATTCCATTGCTTAATGATACCACAACTTGTCGAGAAGCCACTTGGGAGAACAAAATGATAGAATAAAACGACAAGGTAACAGATGGAACAAATACATAATAGAGGTTTCGTCCCACATGTTCATGTTGATGCCCCATGGCACGTGTTACAAAGGGCCTTGCAATCCCCGAGTCAGCATAGCCAAGGACTCTTTAAGATGCATCCCCCTAGTGTAACAGCGCCCATGATAACCTCTCCACTAGATGTTGAACCCCAACCTCATATCATGCACCCGTTGGAAGATTACCTAAGAGCTACTTGAATCCCACCTATTAATTCCCAAAGCTTTCCGGTTATGCAATCTGGTGTTAGGGATACAGGGGAAGAACAATATCTCACCCAACTAGCAGTACCTACATCCAGTTGTATCCATCCGTCAACACATAACCAGGCACCTTCGAAAACCATTTACCTCGGACTTTCGAAACGCATCCGCTATACTAGCTGTGGCAATACTCCCGAACTATCCCCCAGTACTGGGTGACGTCGGGGTTATCTCACCACCAGACAGGCATAGAAGAGTTTTCGATGTCGGCCGCCTCTGGTATTCTAGAACTGTAACAATACAAAATGGGACGACAATACCTCAGAGGATAGTGATGTTAAAACAACGTCAGGAATCCTCACCAGAGCGACGAAGGGGATGAGGAGTAAAAAGAAATCCTACTCTCC
This sequence comes from Secale cereale, assembly GCA_902687465.1. Taxonomy (NCBI): domain Eukaryota; kingdom Viridiplantae; phylum Streptophyta; class Magnoliopsida; order Poales; family Poaceae; genus Secale; species Secale cereale. Next base: position 428,299,291 of record LR738715.1, on the reverse strand, counting down.
GATATATATATATATATATATATATATATATATATAGACTCAAAACATTTTTGTGTGTGTGTCTAGACTAGGGGTGCACTAACGAGCTGATCGGCTCGTTAAGCTCGTACTCGTTAAGCTCGTGCTCGTTAAGGCTCGGCTCATTAAGCTCGTTAAGAATAACGAGCAAAAAACCCTGCTCGGCTCGGTTCGTTTGAAGCTCGTTAAGCTCGTGAGCGCTCGCGAGCGCTCGTTAACAGATTATAATGTGTTACGGTCAACATTATGTGTCACACCCTGCATTTTGTATCATGTCTTTTGCATCAATGAAGCATGAAAATTTGGACCAGCAAATTTTTTTGGCATCATTTAGCTTTTATTTGGAATTGAGTTTTTCTTCCTATGGTTTTCATGTGCTCAATAAAGTCAACTACTACCTCTTGTAGAATTCATCTCCTTACCCAAAACTTCTGCCCAATGATCATACCAAGTGTTTATAGCAGTATAGCATTTTCTTATAAAAATAATTTGACCAAAATGTATTTTTAAAATTTAGTATTCCAAAAACCCCTGAATTGAGGTTTGCACTGCAAGTGCTTGATTTAGGGTGAGAAAATTATTTCAAAAAGTATATTGTGACCAAGTAATCATAGGACTCCCAGAAACCACAAAAGTATAATTTTAAAAGTTATTTTCCTATTTTATTTAAAAGCTTTTTCTTAAGGCCAGAAATGGTGTTTAATAGGGAAAAAATATTTAAGTATTTCAAAAATATTTACCAAAATTCAGGGAGACTCATAGGACATATATTGTCCATATATAAGAGTTTCAACACTTGGTCGTGTTCAAAATAATGGGCTAATTCCTCTAAAACCCTTTTTGGATATTTCAAGCTTTTGAAATATTTACAAAGGAAATATTCTCTAAAAATTCCAGGGAAATTATATCATGTCATATATGACATATTTGATGATCTTGCCAAGCCCCATGCCTTAAAAAGCAAGAAAACATCATCAAAACCCTCAAAAACCATTATGTCCATATCTGAAGTTTGAGCAACTTTACATTGCCAAACTTATCCAAATGCCCTCAAACTTGGTGCACATGCTAGAATGGTCTAATAAGGCATCTAGACCAAATGGCACAAGTTTTGGAGTAGGGTAACTTGATCAGAATACCCCAAAACCATTTCTGTTCAAATTCAAATTTGAACAACTTTACATTACCAACTTTTTACCTGGAGCTTCAAACTTTGTGGGCATGATTATAACCCCAAATGATGACACTACACCAAGTGGTGCATCAAGGGGAGATGATTAGCTTGACTCAAACATGATGAAGCCATTTCTGTTGATTTCTAGGGTTCACCAAAGTTACATTGGCTAGTTTCTTCAAATGAGCCCAAATTTGGTGAAACACCCTATTTCCATATGACATTTAATCCTGTTAAGTGTCATAGCCAGTGGAGATCATTTGCCCTTCCAAAACATGATCAAACACCTTCTGCCAAATTACCAAAACCATCATCTTGACCTCTTTTACTATTTACTTTTGCCTCAACTTTCTACCACAGCTTCACCTAGTTACATTCTATCTCCAGTAACTTTCCCCTGTCCACAGCTCAATGATTGAGGGGTGAAAACCCTAAGTTACCTTGCTGGACAGCCAAATTCTACCCATCTACCAGCTTCACTCCTCCCTCACTGATCACCCAGAGCATCCAAGGCCACAGCTGGTTTATTTACTTCGTGCTGGACCCCCCAGACACGGCGGACGCGACCAGTGAGCCAACGGCTTGCCCTGGCAGGCAATTAGCACGCTCCAGAGCGCGCTACAGTGCGCACCCGCACTGTAGCTTCGCCTAATCCCTCGCCTCCGACCACCTCGTGCTCCCCCCTCGCGCCAACCGATGCACCTCGGCGTCCGCGACTCCTCCCGGCGATGTCCCCCTCCTCCTTCTCCCTCCAGTGCCGCCCTCGCACGCACGCCGGCCGCCCGCAAGCTCTAACCTCTGGCCTCACACGCGCGGACTCTCTGGAGCATTCCCCGCTCCTCCTCTTCCCTATACTAGGCATAGACCTCATCCATGAACGTCCCCGACTCGAACACGAGCGCCTGCACGGCCTCTGGCCTCGCCCGTAACCTCGTCGGCGCATGAGTCCACGGTGGACCGGGGCCCGGCTATATAAGCACGCCCCGAGCCTCTCCAACAGCACCCATCTCCTCCCCACACCCCCAGTAGCACACCACCACCACCCACTTGCCCTCGGAGAGCCTCTGTGTACGGGATCGACCGGAGCTCCGCCGCGTCGGGCGACCGGAGATCTCGCGATACAGCCTCCCTCCGCCCCAACTCTTGCTCGATCTGGAGCCACCAGACCTCACTGACTCGTTCCCCTCCTTCTCCCACTCCTATTACAGCCCGGAGCGAGCCAGCCAGGACCCTCCCGACGCACCTCCGCCGCGAGACCTCGCCGCCGGCGAACCAGACCCCTCCGGCGAGCCGCACCACCACCACTGGAACGGTGACTCTCCGCTGAACCCGTTCCTGCCCGTAGCTTGCCTCGCCGTGCACCGTATCGCCGCCGGTGAGCTCGCCGTCTCTCTGGCCGCAAGGTTGAAGATGACAGGCGGGCCCCGCCTGTCATCCTCACCTCCCTCTCGCTCCCCTCTCTGTCACTGACCGCCGGGCCCCGCCCGTCAGGTTTGAAAACCATGACGCGCGCGCGCTTGCGCCCGTGCAGTAGGCTATTCGCCCTGGGCCGTGCACTGTGGCCGTTCTGTCCCAGTGACACAGGGCCTTTTTCTCTTTTTCTTTTCTGTGATTATTTCAAATAATTTCACAGAATCAAATATTTGTCCAAATGAATTAATTCCAACTCCTAAAAACTTGTATAAATCCAACCTATTTAATGGTGTCACTTTCACACATATCCATGAACCTTTTCTGTTCTGTTCAAATTTAAATTCATATTTGAACAATAAAACTTATGTTCAAATATTCTTAGACTCCATTCTGCCACTCCAAAACTCAAACTAAGAATTTTTGCCATCTTAGTTTTCTCTCTAGTATTTAACAAAAATAGGTTGACATTTTTCTGAGCACTTTGATTTTTTTGTTTTATTGTGGTCTTATTTTCCCGTTGTTATTTTGCGACGATTAGATACCGTATTTGACGAGGTTGCTGAAGAAGAAGGTGGGGAAGGATTTGAAGACTTTGAAGACCAAGCCAATCCAGGCAAGCAGCCCTTTGACCATGATACACTTGTGTTCTTCGGAACCCGTTTGTTTCCAAATGCATGATGATAAGAATGACGGTGGTGACTTAGTTAAGAACCACCACAAGATGCATGCTTTACTCATAATCTTGCTATGTGCTAGATGCATTGCAAATGACTAGTAGTGATGCTTAGAGATGCATGTGTGCCATGATGCCTTCGTGGTTGCATTCTTTTTAAAGACCCCATCGGGTGCCACTTATGCCAGGGGGAAAAAGATGAGATGGGTAACCACTTGTTGACGAAGTGGTGTACCAAGACAAGTGTGTGTGATGTTTTTCAAACGGATTGGTTTAAGTTGCGACTGTTATTCCAACCATACATGTGCAACCACTCTACCCCTTATGGGACGGGGCATTATTGATTACTTAGGCCGAGACTAGCATGGTGCCCACATTACTAGTGACGGGAAGACTTGAGGTCTTTCCCGGGACGGGGTCGTGCTCGGATAGGCGACCATGACTGTTTTCACAGGGCACCGGACACACCGTTGGTCCCTTCGTGTACACGTGACATTGAAAATAGGGCAAGTCCCATGATCTATTGTTGTACTCGAGGGCTGTGCACCAACGAGTGGACCCTATGTTAGTGTCGTCTAGGGAAAGATAATGACCGGGTGCTTCCCCCGAGTACTTGAGGTACTGCGGGATCGTGGGTGACACGAAAGCTTCCCGGATCTTGTGGGTAAAGTGCGCAACCTCTGCAGAGTGTAAAACTATTCGAATAGTCGTGTCCACGGTCAAGGACAGTTGGGTAACCGCTCTTGGGCTACGTCCAATGTTTGCGAAACCTTGTGTGTGTGTGTATGATGAGTCAAGATGGTGACTTGACTCGTTGAGTTCAATCATATTCATGTTGATATCGGTAACCTGTCCTCGAGGTTGCGTGAAATTATTGCATATACTTGATGGCAGAATATTTATTCTAGCTCGTAGCTAGATTGCTCATTGTTGTACAATTGCATTGTTACTTTGAACCAAATCATGGGTTGCTTGCGAGTACATTCAAAGTACTCATTGGCTTGCCACTGGTTATTTAATTGGCTAGGCATGGAGGAACAGGAATATGAAGAAGAGTTCTATGGAGACGAACATGCGAACTAGGACGATATCCCAATCAGAATGCCTGTAGGGTTAAGGCAGATGGCATGGGTTCTACTTATCATCGAAGACTTCCGCTATTCGAGTTATTTGCTATTCAGTTCTTGAGGCCTTATCTATGTAAGACTTGGCCATAATGGCCATAATTTGTGTAAGACGGTATGTATGGATGTAAGACTCTTGTTATTCAGCTTCTGTGTGTTCAGTGAGCATTGATCTCTGGGATCACTGTACACGTGCATTCGGTGATCTCGACTTCTAAGTCGGGGTCCCCACAGAGCTGGTATCAGAGCCATCCTGAATGTAGGAAGCCTTAGTTAGCATGGGCGTTAGTTAGATGAGACCCCTCTTCAAAAACCTTCTGAACCTCTCTTCTTTTCAAAACCTTACCAACCTGAGATATCATCAGCTTATTAACCTCTCCTATTCCACCTTTGTAGATGGCCGCTATACCTGAAGAGCACCTGACCACTGGGTTTCCCTTGCTTCTTGAGGATAGCCTCCAGGAGTGCCAGTTCCACCGAGCGCCCATCCTCACCTACCTTGAGCATTGGGTTAGCGACACTGAGGTGGAGTACCATGTGGAAGTGATCGTGAGGGCAAACGATCCTCCCACAAGCTGGTTCTTTGAGGGACCCCAGATGGCAACACTACCTCTCGCTGTCTAGGCTGCTGCACTCAAGGCACTAACCCGTCTCCGCGAGCTTCTTCCGGAGATGGCAGCCAAGATGACAACCCGCCTCTTGCCTTACCGGAAGGAAGGTGAAGATGAGAGCAGCGCACTAGCCCCTCCACTGAAGGAAGGACTCCCGCTTCGATTCCAGACCTACTTCAGTCTATGTGCCGACAGCTTGGCACAAGACTTGGCCTCGGAATCGATGAAGCTTCGAGAAGAACTTCACAAGACCAAGGCACTTCTTCGTCGAGCACAAGAGAAGACAGATAGGATCAAGAAGGAAGGTGCGCCTCCAGGACAATCCGCTATCGCATACCGAGGAGGAAGGCCCTCAGGAGATGTATCTTCCAAGGATGAAGAACCACCTCGGCGACGCCGTATGACGGCAAGGGAATATCGCAAGCTTTTCTCGGCACCACCGACAAAGCACCGTCGTATCCAACTCCTCCACTCCCCCACACCCTCAAGTAACAAGGGGGCCTAGACAGATGAAGACAAGGAGGAAGACCCAGAAGAGCCAGAATACGCGACCGAGCATTCCGCCGTTTAGGCATTATTCGCTACTCAGATATGCCAGTTCGTGACCTCTACGGTAGGATAGGTCGTGTAACCCTTATGCGCAGTCGAGTCCTTGTATGGTTCATATGAAACCATCTAGTGTTTGCTTTTGTTGTGTTTGGATGTATGTCGTATTCTTCCTTCGGGAATATGTAAACGACTGCATCACCCGTTTGGATTTTAATGATGTGTTTGGCCCTTTCGGCCCTTGCATGATTTGATTAGTGTCACACCCACCCCCCTTACTAGGCACCCATCTATATTGCTTTCCCTCTTCCAAGTCATGAGACCTTTTACCGCTCCAACAGGATGCCTGTTGTAACTCATACTGGTACCTCTACTCAGCATCCTGAAGCCGGAGCATCCGCTCAATCAGAGGTAGGCCACGACCAAACCAACGACCAAGCTCCACCACCACCACCTCCTCCGAACATGGACATGGCTCAGCTTCTCCAAGCTTTCCGAGAGGAACGCAAAGCCAACACCGCAGCCCTTCAGTTGATTGCTCAAGTTGTCACCAACAACCGCCAGCCGACGGGGAATGGCAATGGACGTTCCATGTTGGCAGAGTTCAAGAAGCATGCACCGCCGACTTTCATCGAGACGGCTGAACCCCTGGATGCGGACGACTGGGTCCGCACCATTGAGGACTTGCTGGAACTAGTCGGATGCACCGAAGACCGCGAGAAGGTGGCTTATGCAGCCCACTGCCTCGGGGGACTGCTAGAGCTTGGTGGGATGGATTCAAGGTCATGCATGCTGGACAAGACATCACTTGGGACAACTTCAAGGCAGAATTCCGCAAAGCCCACATTCCTTCCAGAATCATGGCTATCAAAAAGCATGAGTTCCGTGCCCTGAAGCAAGGAAGTGGCACTGTCAAGGAGTACATGCAGAAGTTCAGTGTTCTGTCAAGGTATGCCCCTGAAGATGTCAGCACTGATGCTGCAAAAAGGGAGCGCTTCATGGAAGGCCTCAATCAGACTCTGCAGTACTCGCTTGTCGTGTGCGACTGTCCAACCTTCCCTGACCTGGTGAACAAAGCACTCATGCTTGAAGACAAGCGGCGTGCTCTGGAAGACACTCGCAAGCGCAAGATGGTCAGCAAGGGTAGTTCCAGCAACCAGAAGCCTCGCCCGTGGCAGTCAGCCCCGGTCAAGCCAACCTATCAGCAACCAAGAGCTCCTGCACCTCGCACCAACTATCAGCCTCAGCAGTATGCCAGCCCAAGGCCAGCCTTCAACCCCAATAACAGTGGTGGCAACAAGATCATCAATCCAAACCAAGTCACTTGCTTTGGATGTGGTCAGTCAGGACACATCTCAAGGGTGTGCCCCAACAAGAAGCCTGATGCCCCGCGCCCCAACGCGCAGAACCCAGGACAAGGCCGGGGGATGCCACCAAGGAACCCAGCTCCTCGCAACCCGCCTAACCATGGGAAGGGGCGTGTGAATCACGTCACTGCTGAAGAAGCCCAGGAAGACTCGGACGTCGTGCTGGGTATGTTCCTTGTCAACTCAGCACCTGCAACTGTCTTGTTTGATTCTGGAGCCACGCATTCATTTGTCACTCAAAGATTTGCATTAAAAAGTGGCATGACCCCTACACCCCTGAATAACCCCATGGTGGTACAAACCCCCGGAGCAGAGATGAGAGCCAAGATAGGCTGTAAAGGAGTCAGTATTACCATTAACGGTGTAGACTTCCTAGCAGACCTTATCATCCTAAGATCGCAAGGCTTGGATGTGATCTTAGGGATGGATTGGCTCAGTAAGCACCAAGGCTTATTAGACTGTGTGAATCGGACTGTCACTGTGACCAATGACCAAGGAGTCGAAGTTAAGTTTGCTTCCAACTCCTTTTCTGCTCAAGCCGCTCAAGTCAACTGTCTATCTGAAGTTGGGCTAGAGCAAGTACCGGTGGTATGCGAATATCTTGATGTCTTTCCGGATGAGCTACCGGGAATGCCTCCTGACCGTGACATTGAGTTCATCATCGAGCTCGTGCCCGGGGCAGGACCCATCTATAAGAAGCCTTATAGAATGGGGATGGAAGAATTAGCCGAGTTGAAGAAGCAACTGGAAGAACAGCTGAGGAAGGGATTTATCCGCCCAAGTGCCTCCCCTTGGGGATCACCTGTTCTGTTTGTGGCAAAGAGGGACGGTACCATCCGCTTATGCATTGACTATCGCTCCCTCAATGAAGTTACAATCAAGAATAAATATCCACTTCCCAAGATTGAAGATCTGTTTGATCAGCTCAGCGGAGCCAAGGTATTCTCCAAGATCGATCTTAGATCTGGGTACTACCAGCTAAAGATCAGACCCCAAGATATTCCGAAAACGGCATTCGTAACCAGATATGGCCTGTACGAGTGCACGGTCATGTCCTTTGGGTTAACCAATGCCCCAGCTTACTTCATGTATCTCATGAATAAAGTCTTCATGGAATATTTGGACAAGTTTGTTGTTATCTTCATCGATGACATTCTTGTCTTCTCGAAGATGGAGGAAGAACACGAGCAATATTTGAGGATGGTCCTAAACAAGCTTCGGGAGCACCAACTATACGCCAAATTTAGCAAGTGGGAGTTATGGCTGCATAAAGTTGGGTTCTTAGGTCATGTCTTGACCGAAGAAGGATTATCAGTTGATCCCGCGAAGATCGAAGCTGTGACCCAATGGCAATCTCCAACGACCGTCAAGGAAGTCAGAAGCTTCCTTGGACTTGCGGGCTATTACCGCAAATTCGTGGAAGGATTCTCTAGCATTGCCCGGCCGATGACTCGGCTCCTCAAGAAGGACAAGAAGTTCGAATGGACGCCAAAATGCGAAGAGAGCTTCCAAGAGCTCAAAAAGAGGTTGACCACCGCGCCAGTTCTGGCAACACCTGATATTCACAAGGAGTTCGTGATATATTGTGATGCCTCTCGAACCGGATTGGGAAGCGTTCTAATGCAAGAAGGCCGAGTCATAGCATACCTCTCCAGGCAGCTACGACCTCATGAAGAGAACTATGCTACTCACGATCTTGAGTTAGCAGCAGTGGTTTATGCCTTGAAGACATGGCGGCATTACCTCCTAGGGAAACGGTGTGAGATATACACAGACCACAAAAGTCTGAAGTACATTTTCACCCAAAAGGAATTGAACATGAGGCAGCGAAGATGGTTGGAACTCAACAAAGACTATGACCTCAGTGTTCAATATCACCCCGGGAAGGCTAACGTGGTGGCCGATGCCATAAGCAGGAAGGCTTGCTCCTTGAATGCCATAATTTAAAATAGGAAGCCAGCCCTGTTTAAGGAGTTCGAACAATTCAGTTTGGAATTGGTCACCCCTGGATTTCTGGATCATTTGGAAGTCAAACCAACCCTGATGGATGAAGTCAAGAAGGCACAAGGCGGGCACGCAAGCATTGAAGGCATCAAGAAGAAGATGAAGCTAGGCAAGGCCCCAGGATTCTCCGAGGACGAGCACGGGATTGTTTGGTACAAAGGCCGCATCTGCGTACCAAACAAGATGGAGCTGAAGAACCTGATCCTGCAAGAAGCCCACGACACTCCGTATTCCATCCACCCTGGAGGAACCAAGATGTATCAAGACTTGAAGGAAAGATTCTGGTGGCACGGGATGAAAAGAGAGATTGCGACCTATGTTGCAAAGTGTGATGTGTGCCAAAGGGTCAAGGCTGAATATCAGCGACCCGCTGGATTGCTCCAACCACTCAAGGTTCCCGAGTGGAAGTGGGATAAAGTCGGAATGGACTTCATCACTGGATTACCAAGGTCGAATAGAGGACATGACTCCATCTGGGTCATAGTCGACCATTTGCCAAGGTGGCCCATTTCATTCCTGTCAAGACTACCTATTCAGGCAACCAGTTGGCAACTCGCTATATCAACCGAATCGTGAGCCTCCATGGTGTTCCACGAGAAATTGTGTCAGATCGAGGCACCCAGTTTACTTCAAGGTTCTGGAAAAGATTCCAAGAAGCCTTGGGAACCAAGTTGTCTTTCAGCACAGCTTTCCACCCACAGACCGGAGGTCAGACAGAACGAGTAAATCAAATTCTCGAAGACATGCTCCGAGCCTGTGTCTTGGCATATGGAGCCAAGTAGGAATATCGCCTCCGTTTTGCTGAGTTCTCCTATAACAACAGTTATCAGTCAAGCCTTCAGATGGCACCATTTGAGGTGTTGTACGGACGCAGATGTCGCACACCCCTCAACTGGTCAGAGACTGGAGAAGGGCTAGTCTTTGGACCGGATATTCTCCGCGAAGCAGAAGAGCAAGTCCAACTAGTCAGAGAACGTTTGAAGGCAGCCAAGTCAAGGCAGAAGAGTTATGCTGACACTCGTCGCCGAGACATGAGTTTCCGTGTCGGAGACCATGTGTACCTGCGAGTAACCCCTCTAAAGGGAACCAAGCGTTTCCACATTAAGAGGAAACTTGCACCAAGATTTATTGGCCCTTTCAAGATCACCGACCGACGAGGGGAAGTGGCTTACCAGTTGGAACTACCACCTGAGCTATCCGATGTGCACAACGTATTCCACGTATCACAACTTCGGAAATGTCTCCAAGTTCCGAACAAGCCCGATCTCTACAAGGATGTTGATCACCAAGCCATTAATCTCCAGCCTGATTTGACCTACCGCGAGAAGCCCATTCGCATTCTGGACGAAGCAGAACGACGGACGCGAAGCCGCACCATCAAGTACTTCAAGGTCCAGTGGAGCAACCACACGGAAGCAGAAGCAACCTGGGAACGTGAAGACTATCTTAGATCCGAGTATCCCGATCTCTTTCAAGACCTAGTTTAGGAATCTCGGGGATGAGATTCTTGTAAGGGGGGTAGGTCTGTCACACCCTGCATTTTGTATCATGTCTTTTGCATCAATGAAGTATGAAAATTTGGGCCAGCAAAATTTTTTGGCATCATTTAGCTTTTATTTGGAATTGAGTTTTTCTTACTATGTTTTCATGTGCTCAATAAAGTCAACTACTACCTCTTGTAGAATTCATCTCCTTACCCAAAACTTCTGCCCAATGATCATACCAAGTGTTTATAGCACTATAGTATTTTCTTATAAAAATAATTTGGCCAAAATGTATTTTTAAAATTTAGTAATCCAAAAACCCCTGAATTGAGGTTTGCACTGCAAGTGCTTGATTTAGGGTGAGAAAATTATTTCAAAAAGTATATTTGAGACCTAGTAGTCATATGACTCCCAGAAACCACAAAAGTATAATTTTAAAAGTTATTTTCCTATTTTATTTAAAAGCTTTTTCTTAAGGCCAGAAATGGTCTTTAATAGGGAAAAATTATTTAAGTATTTCAAAAATATTTGCCAAAATTCAGGGAGACTCATAGGACATATATTGTCCATATATAAGAGTTTCAACACTTGGTCATGTTCAAAATAATGGGCTAATTCCTCTAAAACCCTTTCTGGATATTTCAAGCTTTTGAAATATTTACAAAGGAAATATTCTCTAAAAATTCCAGGGAAATTCTGTCATGTCATATATGACATATTTGATGATCTTGCCAAGCCCCATGCCTTGGGAAGCAAGAAAACATCATCAAAACCCTCAAAAACCATTCTGTCCATATCTGAAGTTTGAGCAACTTTACATTGCCAAACCTATCCAAATGCCCTAAAACTTGGTGCACATGCTAGAATGGTCTAATAAGGCATCTAGACCAAATGGCACAAGTTTTGGAGTAGGGTAACTTGATCAGAATACCCCCAAACCATTTCTGTTCAAATTCAAATTTGAACAACTTTACATTACCAACTTTTTACCTGGAGCTTCAAACTTTGTGGGTATGATCATAACCCCAAATAATGACACTACACCAAGTGGTGCATCAAGGGGAGATGATTAGCTTGACTCAAACATGATGAAGCCATTTCTGTTGATTTCTAGGGTACACCAAAGTTACATTGGCTAGTTTCTTCAAATGAGCCCAAATTTGGTGAAACACCCTATTTCCATATGACATTTAATCCTTTTAAGTGTCATAGCCATTAGAGATCATTTGCTTGTCCAAAACATGATCAAACACCTTCTGCCAAATTACTAAAACCATCATCTTGACCTCTTTTACTATTTACTTTTGCCTCAACTTTCTACCACAGCTTCACCTAGTTACATTATATCTCCAGTAACTTTCTCTTGTCCACAGCTCAATGATTGAGGGGTGAAAACCCTAAGTTACCTTGCTGGACAGCCAAATTCTACCCATCAACCAGCTTCACTCCTCCCTCACTGATCACCCAGAGCATCCAAAGCCACAGCTGGTTTATTTACTTCGTGTTGGACCCCCCAGACACGGCGGACGCGACCAGTGAGCCAACGGCATGCCATGGCATGCAATTAGCACGCTCCAGAGTGTGCTACAGTGCGCACCCGCACTGTAGCTTCGCCCAATCCCTCGCCTCCGACCACCTCATGCTCCCCCCTCGCGCCAACCGATGCACCTCGGCGTCCGCGACTCCCCCCGGCGTTGTCCCCCTCCTCCTTCTCCCTCCAGTGGCCGCCCTCGCACGGGCGCCGGCCGCCCGCAAGCTCCAACCTCTGTCCTCACAAGTGCGGACTCTCTGGAGCATTCCCCGCTCCTCCTCTTCCCTCTACTAGGCATAGACCTCATCCATGAACGTCCCCGACTCGAACACGAGCGCCTGCACGGCCTCTGGCCTCGCCCGTAACCTCGCCGGCGCACGAGTCCACGATGGACCGGGGCCCGGCTATATAAGCACGCCCCGAGCCTCTCCAACAGCACCCATCTCCTTCCCACACCCCCAGTAGCACACCAGCACCACCCACTTGCCCTCGGAGAGCCTTTGTGTACGGGATCGACCGGAGCTCCGCCGCGTCGGGCGACCGGAGATCTCGCGGTACAGCCTCCCTCCGCCCCAACTCTTGCTCGATCTGGAGCCACCAGACCTCACTGACTCGTTCCCCTCCTTCTCCCACTCCTATTGTAGCCCGGAGCGAGCCAGCCAGGACCCTCCCGACGCACCTCCGCCGTGAGACCTCGCCGCCGGCGAACCAGACCCCTCTGGCGAGCCGCACCACCACCACTGGAACGGCGACTCTCCGCTGAACCCGTTCCTACCCGTAGCTTGCCTCGCCGTGCACCGTATCGCCGCCGGTGAGCTCGCCGTCTCTCTGGCCGCAAGGTTGAAGATGACAGGCGGGCCCCGCCTGTCATCCTCACCTCCCTCTCGCTCCCCTCTCTGTCACTGACCGCCGGGCCCCGCCCGTCAGGTTTGAAAACCCTGACGCGCGCGCGCTGGCGCCCGTGCGGTGGGCTATTCGCCCTGGGCCGTGCACTGTGGCCGTTCTGTCCCAGTGACACAGGGCCTTTTTCTCTTTTTCTTTTCTGTGATTATTCCAAATAATTTCACAGAATCAAATATTTGTCCAAATGAATTAATTCCAACTCCTAAAAACTTGTATAAATCCAACCTATTTAATGGTGTCACTTTCACACATATCCATGAACCTTTTCTGTTCTGTTCAAATTTAAATTCATATTTGAACAATAAAACTTCTAATCAAATATTCTTAGGCTCCATTCTGCCACTCCAAAACTCAAACTAAGAATTTTTGCCATCTTAGTTTTCTCTCTAGTATTTAACAAAAATAGGTTGACATTTTTCTGAGCACTTTGATTTTTCTGTTTTTATTGTGGTCTTATTTTCCCGTTGTTATTTTGCGATGATTAGATACCGTATTTTACGAGGTTGCTTAAGAAGAAGGTGGGGAAGGATTTGAAGACTTTGAAGACCAAGCCAATCCATGCAAGCAGCCCTTTGACCATGATACACTTGTGTTCTTCGGAACCCGTTTGTTTCCAAATGCATGATGATAAGAATGACGGTGGTGACTTAGTTAAGAACCACGACAAGATGCATGCTTTACTCATAATATTGCTATGTGCTAGATGCATTGCAAATGACTAGTAGTGATGCTTAGAGATGCATGTGTGCCATGATGCCTTTGTGGTTGCATTCTTTTTAAAGACCCCATCGGGTGCCACTTATGCCCGGGGAAAAAAGATGAGATGGGTAACCACTTGTTGACGAAGTGGTTTACCAAGACAAGTGTGTGTGATGTTTTTCAAACGGATTGGTTTAAGTTGCGACCGTTATTCCAACCATACATGTGCAACCACTCTACCCCTTATGGGACGGGGCATTATTGATTACTTAGGCCGAGACTAGCATGGTGCCCACATTACTAGTGACGGGAAGACTTGAGGTCTTTCCCGGGACGGGGTCGTGCTCGGATAGGCGACCATTACTGTTTTCACAGGGCATCGGACACACCGTTGGTCCCTTCGTGTACGCGTGACATTGAAAATAGGGCAAGTCCCATGATCTATTGTTGTACTCGAGGGCTGTGCACCAAGGAGTGGACCCTATGTTAGTGTCGTCTAGGGAAAGATAATGACCGGGTGCTTCCCCCGAGTACTTGAGGTACTGCGGGATCGTGGGTGACACGAAAGCTTCCCGGATCTTGTGGGTAAAGTGCGCAACCTCTGCAGAGTGTAAAACTATTCGAATAGCCGTGTCCACGGTCAAGGACAGTTGTGTAACCGCTCTTGGGCTACGTCCAATGTTTGCGAAACCTTGTGTGTGTGTATGATGAGTCAAGATGGTGACTTGACTCGTTGAGTTCAATCATATTCATGTTGATATCGGTAACATGTCCTCGAGTTTGCGTGAAATTATTGATGCATATACTTGATGGTAGAATATTTATTCTAGCTCGTAGCTAGATTGCTCATTGTTGTACAATTGCATTGTTACTTTGAACCAAATCATGGGTTGCTTGCGAGTACATTCAAAGTACTCATTGGCTTGCCACTGGTTATTTAATTGGCCAGGCATGGAGGAACAGGAATATGAAGAAGAGTTCTATGGAGACAAACATGCGAACTAAGACGCTATCCCAGTCAGAATGCATGTAGGGTTAAGGCAGATGGTATGGGTTCTACTTATCATCGAAGACTTCCGCTATTCGAGTTATTTGCTATTCAGCCCTTGAGGCCTTATCTATGTAAGACTTGGCCATAATGGCCATAATTTGTGTAAGACGGTATGTATGGATGTAAGACTCTTGTTATTCAGCTTCTGTGTGTTCAGTGAGCATTGATCTCTGGGATCATTGTACACGTGCATTCGGTGATCTCGACTTCTAAGTCGGGGTCCCCACATTATGAGTGCATAGGTGTGGTTTTTAAGATGAAATATGGTGGCTACAAAAATAAATACACTAGTTTGTTGCCTCCTATGTTGATTAGATGGAATAGGAGAGCTGAGATGGTACAAAAAGTTTGCCACATAAGAGGAAAATACATGTTGTGTTATTACTAACGAGCTTAACAAGCTACTCGTGAAACTCGCTAGCTCGCTCGTTAAGCTCGTTAAGCTTAACGAGCTAAAATCAATGATTGGCTCAGTTCCTTAAGAAGCGAGCTACGAGCTTAACGAGCCAAACTATCGAGCGCTCATTAAGCTCGCGAACTACGAGCTTTTGGTCCAGCCCTAGTCTAGACTCCACCGACAGCGGGGTCGGTGAAGGCTCTGAATACCAACTTGTAATGCCCAGGATGCCACTATAGATCCTACGTGTCAAGGCACGAGTTAGAGACATAATCGCATTCTGGAATGATCGGAAGCATGGTATCTTTGCACAACTCATGTAATGAACAGGGATAAAAGAGATAAATAGTTGGCTTACACTCGCCACGTCACACAACTAATTCAACATTCATACATTCATCCAAATAACACAGGTTCTGACTACGGACGAAAGCAAATGAGAAAAGATACCACAACCACAAGTCATGATCGCTCCTAGTAGGAACCACTACTGATCGTCAGGATACGCACATACATACGACCACACTCTTCATCAAACTCCTAGTGAAGTTCTTGTCCATCTCATGTGTCGTACTCAGTTGTACATGCATCTGGTGTGTGTTGTAATCTGTGAGTCACAAGGACTCAGCAATCCCATTCCCGGGTATCAAAACTAACAAAGCCTTATAGGTGTGGAGATGTAATAAGGTGGCTGCAGCAAGCACTAAGCAACTAGCTTACAAAGTCAGAGTGAGATGAGGATATGTGCCAACGGTCGCCAAAGATGATCAATAGGTGATCATAGCTACTCACGTTCATGCATAACCCCACCGTGTTCACTTTTCTTATCCCCATCGAAAAGAGACCGCCACGGTTACTCACACAGGTAGTTTACTCTTAAGGATATGGTGTCAAGTTATCTACAATCGGATATTAACAAATTCCCATCTGCCACATAACCGCGGGCACGGCTTTCCAATGTTCATGACCCTCCAAGGGTGTCCCAACTTAGCCCATCACAAGCTCACAATCCGCGGAGTCGCAACTCCATATTGGCAAGACCCGAGTATTCTCGGAATGCCATGCTCAAGATATTTCGACAAAGGTAAAACTAATCCAGCAAGACCTCCCAGCGTGCCGACACCCTGATAGTAGCCGCGCGTATCTCGTCTCATGCCACGACCGGATGGGACATCCTACAGGTATATACCAGCCCTCGGGTTTCCCCAAGGTGGCCCCGCAGTCTGCCCAGTTTGGACCAACACTCATGAGGAGCACTGGCCTGGGTTCTTCATTAAGAACTCGGGTTAATTACTCCCTATGCAAGTTTTAGTTGTTAGGCAAATGTACTACCAAAGTTGGGTCTTGCTGGAAAAGCTTTAAGCAGTGCAAATTATCAAGGGGGGCCCATAAACCCCAACCGTGTCAGGAATGCAAAATCAAGGAATATAACACCGGTTTGTCGGGTCCTAAGGTGGCATGAGTAGAACAAAACACCAAGCAGAAGGCCAAGCCTTCCACCCATTACCAATATATATGTGCATTAATTTAATTAAGATATATATTGTGTTATCCCAATTAAATAAGTCCAAACATGGAGCAATTTTCCAACTTCACCTGCAACTAACAATGCTATAAGAGGGGTTGAGCAAAAGCGTACTTAGCCAATCAATGGTTTGCTAGGAAGGCGGTTAGAGTGTTTCATGGCAACATAGGAGGCTGACAAGACAAGAATGGGCATCGAGGCATAACTATAGAGCGAGACAACTAACAAAGCAAAGATAGAGGTGATATCGGGGAACGATCATCGTGCCTAAGATCCCGCAAAGAAAAAGAACGAGTCCATGAAGAAGACAAACTGACGTAGTCGAACGAATCCTCACAACTCTGGAACAAAACCGGAGCTAACAAGAGAAGCAAACTGGAAAGAAGCAAACAACATGGTAAACACACAAGCATAAACATGGCATATGATGCACAAACAAGTATGATGCGTGTCCGGTTTAAATATGCATGGCATAGCAAGGTGCACAAGCAATACTACAAGTTAGGTGGAGCTCAATATGCAGCGAGTTGCATATTGACGAAACACCACATTTTATTTAGTTGACTCTCGTTTATTTACAAGACAAGATTAAATGTTTGTTAACATGGCAAGAGGTGAAGCATGAGCAAACTACACTATCTAGGCATTTTTAAATGAGGCCGGAAATAACAACTACAATTTCGGAAAATCCCCATGAGCATAGTTAGCAATTATTAAAGCAAACGACAATTTAAACTTTTTAAATGTTGCTATCATGATGCGGATGTCAAATGCAAGTTTTATGCAATTTTTAGTTAAAAGTTGACAAGAAGATGATAGGGAGTAACTCGTCACCGTGGTGGAAGGAAAGGGGCCACGGCGGCGATAACCGAAAATGATGCCACGGCAACATATCGGTTCCGCTAACTCGTTGAGAGACCGGTGCAAAAGAAGGACGGAGAGGGTGTCATGCGAGATGATGGGGTGCTCCCGGATTCCGGGTTCCAACAGGTCAGTGACATGGAAACGAGCAACACAACGGACACGGTGCAAACAACTGATACACCTCATACAACACAAGCATGCATTCTCGGGAGTCATCTCGGCGATATACCTTTGAAGCGTGCGTTTTCGAAGCGGTTCGAGTCGTCGAGGGAAATAGTGGAAGTAGTCGTTCCCGCGACGGTAGTAGTGGTACTCGCGGTCGTAGTGATACATGTTTCGTAGCCGTTCAAGTTTCCGTAGACGTTCGGGTCACGGCGACGGTAGTCATTCGACATCGGTTGTCGAGGTACTTGCCGCTTGGCGATTCCGGAGACGGCGGTAGAGGTACTTGACGTGTCGTCGTGTAGTCGTACTCAGGGCCCATGGGGCATCGGTGCTGGTTGGACTTGCCGGTCTTGATGGCCTAAAGGCACTTGGAGTCTTCGGTCACAGGTGCTTGGCACGTCGTCGATGTTGCGTGTGAGTTCATCGGAGTAGGGACTTGGCGAAAACCCCGGAGACGCTGCTCATTGGTCAACATGGGTGCTGGAGGTGTCGGCCACCTAGCTCAGAGGCAGAGGCCGGGCGCGGCCCTCTGCTTGATAGGAGAGGAGCAGCGAGGCGGGGCTTGATGCTGGCGACGGGGATCCTACGAGGAGATGGCCGGATCGGGCCAATTCACGTCGGGGAGGCGAGGAGGCAGGGGCTCGTCCTGGATATGGTTCCCGGCGGGACGAAGCTCCGGTGGTGGTGCAGACGAGCTTGAGGGCGCGGTGCGGGCGATGCGATGTAGACGGAGCAGAGGAGGTAGGGCGCGTTGGAGGAGGTCGGGTGCGAACACGGCGTGCGACGATGGCGACTGTTGCGGGCGTTCGAGGTCGTTGGTAGAGACGGGACCGGGCGGCGAGAAGGAGGCCGGGAGGGGCGAGGCAGGGGCCACGTTGGTCGCCGACGAGGGCGACGAGGAGGTCCAGCGGCAGCACCACGAGAAGGGCCGGCTCGGTCGACGCTGCGGGCAGTGGCGAGCTCGCGAGGGAGAGAGCGGGAGGAGGGAGAGATGCGGGCGCGTGGTATGGTGCAGCGGCCACGGCCTCCAGCAGTGGAGGGAGTGGGGCGCGGGTGCAGGGGCCTCTCCCCTGCGGGACGGCGCGGGAGGAGGACGAAGGGGAAGGAGAGGGGACGAGAGGGGTCGATCGATGAGCGAGAGACTATGAGGGGGTCGGGCTCGGGTTAGGATTTGGTGGGTTGCGGGGGGTGGTTGGGCCTGGGAGGTCGGCCCAGCTGGTCTACCTCTCTCTCTCTCTCTCTCTCTCTCTCTCTCTACTCTTTCTAAAAAAATAAAAAATAAAACAGAGATGAGAAAGAAAAGAAAGAGAGGTTAGGGATGGAATTAGGGCATGAGGTTAATTTTCCCGGACTCGAAACAAATATGCATGTTCACAAGAAAATAGAAGTGTCATGATTGAAATATTAAATTCAAATTCGTTTGAGTTTAATTCCAATGGTTTGAACAAAGACTAGGATTTCAAAGTGTCCAAAATGTTCAGATTTTTTGAGGAACCTCGATAAACAGGAAAAGAATTTTCAGGAATGTTAGAGAGTCAAATATTGAAGTAGAAAAGAATATGGGGAATATTTGCAAGTGTGTTTGATGATTCCAAACTAACATAATAGTTTAATAATAGCTCCATAAATATTAGGAGGATATGTTATAAAGAGATGTCACTCTTCCCTTGATTTAAATGGATCAAAGATCCACACAATATATTTAGTTGAGATGCAAGACATGATGGCATGATGACATGATGCAAAGCATAAATAAAATGAAGCAAGTAAATAAAACACACGGCGAAACCTCGAATAGCTCGAAGTCTTCTGGAGCATCGGTCTTGGGGCGTCACACCCAAGGCCCAGTGCAAATTGTTTTTTTGCCTATTTCAGTGTTTCGCAGAAAAGGAATATCAAACGGAGTCCAAATGGAATGAAACCTTCGGGAGGATTATTTTGGGAACAAACGCAACCCAGAAGACTTGGAGTACACGCCAGGGAAGCCAGGGGGTGGCCACGAGGAAGGGGGCGCGCCCACGGGGGTAGGCGCGCCCCCCACCCTCATGGGCCCCCGTAGCTCCACCGACATGCCTCTTCCTCCTATATATACCAATGTACCCTGAAAACATCTGAGATCACCATGAAACCCTAATTCCACCGCCGCAACCTTCTGTACCCGAAGAGATCCCATCTTGGGGCCTATTCCGGAGCTCCACCGGAGGGGGAATCGATCACGGAGGGCTTCTACATCAACACCATAGCCTCTCCGATGAGTTGTGATTAGTTTAGCACAAACCTTCGGGTCCATAGTTATTAGCTAGATGGCTTCTTCTCTCTCTTTGGATCTCAATACAAAGTTCTCCTCAATCTTCTTGGCGATTTATTCAATGTAATTCTTTTTGCGGTATGTTTGTTGAGATCTGATGAACTGTGGGTTTATGATCAAGATTATCTATGAACAGTATTTGATTCTTCTCTGAAATCTTTTATGCATGATTTAAATATCTTTGCAAGTCTCTTAGAATTATTAGTTTGGTTTGGCCTACTAGATTGATCTTTCTTGCAATGGGAGAATTGCTTAGCTTTGGGTTCAATTTTGCAATGTCCTTTCCCAGTGATAGCAGGGGCAGCAAGGCACGTATTGTATTGTTGCCATCGAGGATTAAAAGATGGGGTTTATATCATATTGCATGAGTTTGTCCCTGTACATCATGTCATCTTGCTTAAAGCGTTACTCTATTCTTATGAACTTAAGACTCTAGATGCATGCTGGATACTGGTCGATGTGTGGAGTAATAGTAGTAGATGCAGAATCATTTCGGTCTACTTGGCATGGATGTGATGCCTATATACAATGATCACGCCTAGATATTCTCATAACTATGCGTTTTTCTATCAATTGCTCGACAGTAATTTGTTCACCCACCATAGAAATCTGCTATCATGAGAGAAGCCACTAGTGAAACCTATGGCCCCGGGGTCTATCTTCCATCATATAAATCTTCCATCAACTATTTATCTTTACTTTACTTTTATTTTGCAATCTTTACTTTCAATCTATAAAACAAAATACCAAAAATATTTATCTTATTATCTCTATCAGATCTCACTTTTGCAAGTGGCCGAGAAGGGATTGACAACCCCTTTATCGCGTTGGTTGCAAGATTCTTTTTTGTTTGTGTAGGTACGAGGGACTTGCGTGTAGTCTCCTACTGGATTGATACCTTGGTTCTCAAAAACTAGGGGAAATACTTACACTACTATGCTGCATCACCCTTTCCTCTTCAAGGGAAAAACAACACAAGCTCAAGAGGTAGCAAGAAGAATTTCTGGCGCCGTTGTCGGGGAGATCTACGCAAAAGTCATATACCAAGTACCCATCACAAACTCTTATCCCTCGCATTACATTATTTGCCATTTGCCTCTCGTTTTCCTCTCCCCCACTTCACCTTTGCCGTTTTATTTGCCCTTTTTCCGTTCGCCTCTTTTCACTTGCTTCTTGTTTGCTTGTGCGTTTGATTGCTTGTTTGTCTCAATGGCTCCACCAAATAGCATTGATCCTCACCTTAGAAGGTTGAAAGAGATTGAAAACAATGTTAGAAGTTTTATGTCTTTGCAATTTGAGCATAATAATTTCTTCAGAAATGAGTTTAAAGAACAGAAAAGTTTTATGGAGTATATGAATAAAGAGCTGGATGATATGTCTAAAGAATTTTATGGTTTAAAATCTCAGTTCGCTCATCTCGAGAACTTAATAGCCCAAATTTCGGATAAGCAAGCCACCTTAGTTAATAAGATGGCCGCTAAACCGGAAGGTCATGATAATAAAGATGAAGATCTAAAAGTGATTGATGTGTCTCCTATTAAATCCTTGTTTTCTAATATGAATCTTGATAAAGATGGGATTGGAGACAAGTGAACTTTAGTTAAAAGGCGTCCCAATGATTTGGAGTTTTTAGATCTTGATGCTAAAACTGTTAAAAGTGGGATTGAAGAGGTCAAAACTTTACATAGCAATGAACCCACTATTTTGGATTTCAAGAGATTTAATTATGATAATTACTCTTTGATGGATTGTAATTCCTTGTTGCAATCCGTGCTAAGTTCTCCTCATCCTTATAGTCAAAATAAAGCTTTTACCAAACACATAGTTGATGCTTTAATGCAATCTTATGAAGAAAAACTTGAATTAGAAGTTTCTATCCCTAGAAAACTTTATGATGAGTGGGAACCTACTATTAAAATTAAGATTAAAGATCAAGAATGCTATGCTTTGTGTGATTTGGGTGCTAGTGTTTCCACAATTCCAAAAACTTTGTGTGATATGTTAGGTTTCCATGAACTTGATGATTGTTCTTTAAATTTTAATCTTGCGGTTTCTACCATTTAGAAACCTATCGGAAGGATTAATGATGTTCTTATTGTTGCAAATAGGAATTATGTGCCTGTAGATTTCATCGTTCTTGATATAGATTGCAATCCTACATGTCCTATTATTCTTGGTAGACCTTTCCTTAGAACGATTGGTGCAATTATTGATATGAATGAAGGAAATATTAGATTCCAATTTCCATTAAGGAAAGACATGGAACACTTTCCTAGAAATAAAATCAAATTGCCTTATGAATCTATTATGAGATCCACTTATGGATTGCCTACCAAAGATGGCTATACCTAGATATATTCTTGTATCATGCCTAGCTAGGGGCGTTAAACGATAGCGCTTGTAGGGAGGCAACACAATTTTATTTTCTTTGCTTTTACTTCTGTTTAGTTATAAATAATTCATCTAGCTTATGGTTAGATGTGGTTTTGTGTTTTAATTAGTGTTTGTGCCAAGTAGAACCTTTGGGAAGACTTGGGTGAAGTCTTTGCGATCTTGCTGTAAAACCAGAAACTTTTGCACTCACGAGAATAGCTGCCATTTTTTACTGGGAGTGCTTTTAAGTTGATTCTTTTTGCAGATGATTACTAGCCAAATTCCTCATGTCCACCAATTTATTTCAAAAAAATAGAGTTGCAGAAGTATTCGAAAGTTCTAGATTGCTACAGACTGTTCTGTTTTTGACAGATTCTGTTTTTGTGTGTTGTTTGCTTATTTTGATAAATCTGTGGCTAGTATCAGGGGGTATGAACCATAGAGAACTTGGAATACAGTAGGTTTAACAACATATTAAATAAAGAATGAGTTCATTACAGTACCTTAAAGAGGTGCTTTGTTTTCTTATACTAACGGAGCTCACGAGATTTTTTCTAAGTTTTGTGTCGTGAAGTTTTCAAGTTTTCGGGTAAGGATTTGATGGACTATGGAACAAAGAGAAGAAAGAGCCTAAGCTTGGGGATTCCCAAGTCACCCCAAGGTAAAATTCAAGGACAACCAAAAGCCTAAGCTTGGGTATGCCCCGGGAAGGCATCCCCTCTTTCATCTTTGTCTATCGGTAACTTTACTTGAGACTATATTTTTATTCACCACATGATATGTGTTTTGCTTGGAGCGTCATGTATGATTTGAGTCTTTTCTTTTTAGTTTATCACAATCATCCTTGCTGGACACACCTTTTGAGAGAGATACACATGAATCGGAATTTATTAGAATACTCTATGTGCTTCACTTATATCTTTTGAGCTAGATAGTTTTGCTCTAGTGCTTCACTTATATCTTTTTAGAGCATGGTTGTGGTTTTATTTTATAGAAATTATTGATCTCTCATGCTTCACTTATATTATTTTTGGAGTCTTTTAGAACAGCATGGTAATTTTCTTTGGTTATAAAATTAGTCCTAATATGATAGGCATCCAAGATGGGTATAATAAAAATTTCATATAAAGTGCATTGAATATTATGAGAAGTTTGATACTTGATGATTGTTTTGAGATATGAGGATGGTGATATTAGAGTCATGCTAGTAGAGTAGTTGTGAATTTGAGAAATACTTGTGTTGAGGTTTCCAAGTCCCGTAGCATGCACGTATGGTAGCCGTTGTGTGACAAATTTGAAGCATGAGGTATTTCATTGATTGTCATCCTTTGTGTGGAGGTCGGGATCGCGCGATGGTTAACTCCTACCAACCCTTCCCCTAGGAGCATGCGTGTAGTACTTTGTTTTGATGACTTGTAGATTTTTGCAATAAGTATGTGAGTTCTTTATGACTAATGTTGAGTCCATGGATTATACGCACTCTCACCCTTCCACCATTGCTAGCCTCTCTTGTATCATGCAACTTTTGCCGGTACCATACACCCACCATATACCTTCCTCAAAACAGCCACCATACCTACCTATTATGGCATTTCCATATCCATTCCGAGATATATTGCCATGCAACTTTCCACCGTTCCGCTCACTATGACACGCTTCATCATTGTCATATTGCCATGCATGATCATGTAGTTGACATCGTATTTGTGGCAAGGCCACCATGCATAATTTTTCATACATGTCACTCTTGATTCATTGCACATCCCGGTACACCGCCGGAGGCATTCATCAAGAGTCATATTTTGTTCAAGTATCGAGTTGTAATCTATGAGTTGTAAATAAATAGAAGTGTGATGATCATCATTATTAGAGCATTGTGCCAAAAAAGGGGCAATGCTACTATCTTTTTCCACACTTGTGCTTCAAAGTAGCACCATGATCTTCATGATAGAGAGTCTCTTGTTTTGTCACTTTCATATACTAGTGGGAATTTTCATTATAGAACTTGGCTTGCATATTCCAACGATGGGCTTCCTCAAATGCCCTAGGTCTTCGTGAGCAAGCACGTTGGATGCACACCCACTTAGTTTCTTTTGTTGAGCTTTCATATATTATAGCTCTAGTGCATCCGTTGCATGGCAATCCCTACTCACTCACATTGATATCTATTGATGGGCATCTCCATAGCCCATTGATATGCCTAGTTGATGTGAGTACATCTTCCTCTTTTTTCTTCTCCACAACCACCACTCTATTCCACCTATAGTGCTATATCCATGGCTCACGCTCATGTGTTGCGTGAAAGTTGAAAAGGTTTGAAAAAATTGAAGTATGAAATAATTGCTTGGCTGAAACCAGGGTTCTTCATGATTGGAGTATTTTGTATGACGAAGATGGAACATAGCCAAACTATATGATTTTGTAGGGATTAACTTTCTTTGGCCATGTTATTTTGAGAAGACATAATTGCTTTGTTAGTATGCTTGAAGTATTATTATTCTTATGTCAATATTAAACTTTTGTCTTGAATCTTTCGTTCATGCCACACTTCATAAATTATTTCTTTTATCATTTACCTACTCGAGGACAAGCAGGAATTAAGCTTGGGGATGCTTGATACGTCTCCAACGTATCTATAATTTTGTATTGTTCCATGCTATTATATTATCTATTTTGGATGTTTAATGGGCTTTATTATACACTTTTATATTATTTCTGGGACTAACCTACTAACCCAAGGCCCAGTGCAAATTGTTGTTTTTTGCCTATTTCAGTGTTTCGCAGAAAAGGGATATCAAATGGAGTCCAAATGGAATGAAACCTTTGGGAGGATATTTTTTGGAACAAACGCAACCCAGAAGACTTGGAGTACACGCCAGGGAAGCCACGGGGTGGCCACGAGGTAGGGGGTGCGTCCCCCACCCTCGTGGGGCCCCCGTAGCTCCACCAACATGCCTCTTCCTCCTACATATACCCATGTACCCTGAAAACATCCGAGAGCACCACGAAACCCTAATTCCACCGCCGCAACCTTCTGTACCCATGAGATCCCATCGTGGGGCCTGTTGCGGAGCTCCACTGGAGGGGGAAACGATCACGGAGGGATTCTACATCAACACCATAGCCTCTCCGATGAGTTGTGAGTAGTTTACCATAGACCTTCGGGTCCATAGTTATTAGCTAGATGGCTTCTTCTCTCTCTTTGGATCTCAATACAAAGTTCTCCTCGATCTTCTTGGAGATTTGTTCGATGTAATTCTTTTTGCGGTGTGTTTGTCGAGATCCGATGAATTGTGGATTTATGATCAAGATTATCTATGAACAATATTTGATTCTTCTCTGAAATATTTTATGCATGACTTAAATATATTTGCAAGTCTCTTCGAATTATCAGTTTGGTTTGGCCTACTAGATTGATCTTTCTTGCAATGGGAGAAGTGCTTAGCTTTGGGTTCAATATTGCGGTGTCCTTTCCCAGTGACAGCAGGGGAAGCAAGGCACGTATTGTATTGTTGCCATCGAGGATAAAAAGATGGGGTTTATATCATATTGCATGAGTTTATCCCTCTACATCATGTCATCTTGCTTAAAGCGTTACTCTGTTCTTATGAACTTAATACTCTAGATGCATGCTGGATAGCGGTCGATGTGTGGAGTAATAATAGTAGATGCAGAATCGTTTCGGTGTACTTGTCACGGATGTGATGCCTATATACAATGATCATGCCTAGATATTCTCATAACTATGCGCTTTTCTATCAATTGCTCGACAGTAATGTGTTCACCCACCGTAAAAATCTGCTATCATGAGAGAAGCCACTAGTGAAACCTATGGCCCCCGGGTCTATCTTCCATCATATAAATCTTCCATCAACTATTTATCTTTACTTTTATTTTGCAATGTTTACTTTCAATCTATAAAACAAAATACCAAAAATATTTATCTTATTATCTCTATCAGATCTCACTTTTGCAAGTGGTCGAGAAGGGATTGACAACCCCTTTATCGCGTTGGTTGCAAGGTTCTTATTTGTTTGTGTAGGTATGAGGGACTTGCATGTAGTCTCCTACTGGATTGATACCTTGGTACTCAAAAACTGAGGGAAACACTTACGCTGCTGTGCTACATCACCCTTTCCTCTTCAAGGGAAAAACAACGCAAGCTCAAGAGGTAGCAACCGTGATATAAACCGACATATAGTTAAACAGCGGAAATGCTAGAATACGTTGAAGCCGTCGGGTTATAAATGACCCCGTATGAAGTACTGAAAAATGATCTGAGTACGCCATCTTTTAGGCATGAAAATCGTGTGTATATTGCGGCGTTGTAACCTCCCGTGAAGCGCTAGCACCTCACTTATATACTAATAGACCCTGGATTGGCGGTTGTAACTTGTAATAATAATGTTCCATCTGACTTGTTCAAGCAATATCACATTGTGCAGGTGCTTTTGAGTATGTCTGACTCTCCAAATTTCATATTCTGCCATTGCAACCATGTAAGACCAGCAAATGCATCTTCATCTTTGCGAATGGTGATCCGCGAGGGTGGCTCCCAGGCAACAAAATCCGGCTCAACGCGGGACGGCGGCTCTCTGGTGGAGACGGGTCAAGGCCTACCAGAGGTGGTTCTGTAATGCCCAGTATGCGACTATGTCTCCCACGTGTCGAGGCACGACTTAAAGGCATAATCGCATATTATAATGATCTCAAGTATGGTATCTTTACACAACTCATGTAAAAGCAGTGATGAAAGTGTAAAAAGGTAGTTGGCTTACACTCGCCACGTCACACAATGAAATACATTAACATACATCATCTAAATAACATCAGAGTCCGACTACGGACGAAATCCAAATGAAAAGATACCATAAAACACAAGCCCGGAACATCCTAGTAGGAACCACTACTTATCGTCGGGGTACGACACATAGTAACGTCCACACTCTTCATCGAACTCCCAATACAGCTCTGAACCACCACATGTGTAGTTCGCAACGGTACCTGCATCTGGTGTTGTGTTGAATCTGTGAGCCACAGAGGACTCAGCAATCCCGTTCCCGGGTAACAAGACTATCAAAGCCTTAGGTGTGGAAAAGGCTTAAAAACAAGGTTGTTGCAGCACTAAGCACTAACTTACGAGTTTAGAGCGAGAAGAGAACAAGTGCCAACGATTGCCAAGTTGATCAAGAAGTGATCCTAACTACTCACGCTCAACCATAACCCCACCGTGTTCACTTCCCGAACCCCTTCGGAAAGAGACCGTCACGGTTACTCACACATGTAGTGTATTATGAACATGGTGTCAAGTTATCTACAACCGGATATTAACAAATTCCCATCTGCCACATAACCGCAGGCACGGCTTTCGAAAGATCAAACCCTGCAGGGGTGTCCCAACTTAGCCCATCACAAGCTCACGATCGGCGGAGTCGCAACTCCAAGGTGGGAAGACCCGAGTATTCTCGGAATCCCGTGCTCAAGATATTTCGACAAAGGTAAAACTAATCCAGCAAGACCTCCCGGCGTGCCGACACCCTAATAGAAGCCGCGCGTATCTCGTCTCAGGCCACGACCGGATGAGCGAAGCATACAGGTGCCAAAATACCCCAAGTTGCCAAGGGGCGGACCCGCACAGTGCTCTAGTTTGGACCAACACTCATGAGGAGCACTGGACCGGGGGGTGGATTAAGGCCTCGGGTTTATAACTCCCTATGCAAGTTTTTTTAGTTGTTAGGCAAATGTAGAACCAAAGTTGGGCCTTGCTAGAAAAGCTTTAAACAGAGCGAATTATGAAGGGGGTCCCAAAACCCCAACCGTGTTAGGAACGCAAAATCAAGGAACATAACACCAGTTTATCGGTTCCTAGGGTGGCATGACTGGAACAAAACACCAAGCAAGAGGCTTAGCCTTCCACGCATTACCAATATATAGTTGAATTAGTTCAACAGGTATTTATATATTGTGATATCCCAAACAACTTCAACATGGAGCCGGAATCTTCAAAACTTCACCTGCAACTAACAACGTTATAAGAGGGGCTGAGCGATGCGTACTTAGCCAAACAACGGTTTGCTAGGAAGGTGGTTAGAGAGTTTCATGGCAACAATAGGAGGGCTGAAAAACAAGAATAGGCATCGAGGCAATATCTAAAGAGCGAGACATCTAGCATAGGCAAAGATAGAAGTGATATCTGGGAATGGTCATCTTGCCTGTTGATTCCGCGGAGGGATCGTAACCTTGCTCCTCAAACTCAGCCTCGGTAGGAACCTCGAACTCCGAATCGGCTCCCGACTCTACCCAACACAAGAACACAACAACGGCACAATATCAAACATGGTGCAATGCACAATCAACATGATGCAAGTATGATGTGTGTATGCATGAGGATACTCTTGAGCCTAAGGAGAAGATGATGGAGAAGGCCTCATCTTGGGAAACCAAGCAAGCCACTGGATAGAGGGGAAGATTTCGGTTAAAATCGATATAAGGATCACCGGAAACGGATGCACGGTTTGCAAAAGACAAGCAAAACTGAAGTTTACAGCAACATGGCATCTTTGGAGCAAGAAATAATTACGCTACAGCACCCAAACATGGAGAAAAAAGACATGGATGTGAAATAGACATGATACTTAACAAGCATGAACTTAGAACACACCCAAAAACCTACTGGAACACAATTTAACAAGCATGGCAAGTTGCAATAAATTTACAGAATTCTCAGACTTAATGAAAATTACAAGGCATGGCAGAATTACAACGGATAGGCATGTTTACAAGCTTGTGCCACTCAACTCAAAGCATGGCATGGCAAGTTAAGGTAACACACAGCAAGAAGACATATTTGAGAAACTACTCAAAGCAAGAACATGCTCTTAGGGTGCATAGAACACTAGCTACACTCGTGGTAAAACTGAACTTGTTGATAACATGCTAACAGATACACTTTATAGCCTCTTGAGAGCATGAAAACAACAATCTATAGCAAGCCACCATGCAAGCAAGAGGCATGAAAATAACATACATAACATGCTCTTCAAGAATAACAAAATAGCTACTTCTACCACATACTAGAACATGTCCCAAACACCATGGAAAAAGTGCAAAAGTTTATCCAGACTTAGCAAAATCTGGGCATGGCAAGAATTACAACATGAAGGCATGTAAACAAGCTTGTTGCACTCATTTCAAGACATATCATGGCATGGAAATGAATCTATCATGTAGAGCATATTCCCAAGAGCAAAACTCATGTTGACACCTAGCTCATATGACACATGGATAAATAAGCACAAGCAAGACAAAACATGTTGTAGGGTGAAACCCTGGGGGGATCTTTTCACACTTGGGGGGAAAAAGAGGAAGAACACACAAGAACACAAGACACAAATCTCTCAAAACAAACCCAATATCACATCCACTATAGTAGCATACAAAGGATCCACAAGATCACAAGATCAATCCAAGGAAACAAGCACAAAGGTAAGGTTCTTCCCACTCCTAGAGGAGGTGAGGTCTTGCAATCCAAGAGGATTCTTCTCCCTTGGGAGGTCTTGCAATCCACGAGGATTCTTCTCCCGTGGGAGGTCTTGATCTCCTAGAGGAGGGGATACAAGGAGCAAAGCTCTCAAGGTCTCTCAATATCTTTGCTAACCCTCCAAAAGACGTGGGGGAGGTCTATTTATAGTTTATGCTACGAAGGGGTACGAGAGGAATGGGGTACATGGCCAAGGGCCGAAGGCTGCGCGCAGGCAGGACGGTAGTACCGCCCACTCGAGCGGTAGTACCGCTGGCAGGCGGTAGTACCGCTTAAGGAGCGGTAGTACCGCTTGTTCCGGACTGGCCAGGAGCGGTAGTACCGTTTTGGACGGGCGGTAGTACCGCTCGTTCCGGGTTGGACAGGTCTTCATTTGCTTCCACGTGATCCGGGCTGAGCAGGTTCTCCTTTGCTTCCACGTGATCACCTCCTTGGTAACTGAGAATGCACAACATCTCCTTGTGAGGTAGTACCCAATCCTCATGCGAATCCGAACGAAACTCAAAGAGGAGAGAGTTCACCTCATCCTCGATAGCGCGTGCACGTGCTCTAGTCATTGGTCCCTTGAGTGCTTGTGCGGATGACGGGGTATCCATGGGGATGCTCGCCGGATGCTCCGCATCATCTCCCCCCCCCCTTGGGGAAGATCCGTCCATGGATCGTGGTCTTCATCACCATGGTACTTGGCCAAGTCGTTGACGTTGAAGATGTCGCTTACGTTGTACTTGTCGCGTGGGATGTCGATCTTGTAAGCGTTGTCGTTGTAGCGTGCTAGCACCTTGAATGGTCCGTCGGCTCGTGGAAGAAGCTTGGATTTGTGTTCCTTGGGGAAGCGGTCTTTGCGAAGGTGTAGCCAAACGAGATCACCCGGATGGAACACCATTGGTGTTTTGTTGGTGTTGAGCTTGATGGCACGGCGTTGTACTTGACGCTCGGTCGTGGAACGTGTTTCTTCATGCATCTTCTTGAGGTGGGCTGCTCTTGCACTTGCGTTCATGTCGGCTCGTTCTTGAAGCGGGAGAGGAAGGATGTCCAACGGTGACAATGGGTTGAAGCAGTAGACAACCTCGAAGGGGGACTTGCCGGTTGTAGAGTGTCTCGCGCGATTGTAGGCGTACTCGGCGATGGGTAGGCACTCCTTCCACTCCTTGATGTTCTTCTTGATCAACACACGTAGGAGGGTGGCAAGCGTCCGGTTGGTGACTTCAGTTTGGCCATCGGTTTGAGGGTGGTAAGCCGTGGAGAAGAGTAGCTTGATGCCGAGCTTGGAGCATAGTGTTTTCCAAAAGTAGCTCAAGAACTTGACGTCATGGTCCGAGACAATCGTCTTGGGTACGCCGTGTAGGCGCAAGATTTCCCTACAAAAGAGAGTTGCAATATGTGAAGCATCGTCTATCTTGTGACAAGGAATGAAATGTGCCATCTTGGAAAATCTATCAACAACAACGAAAACGGAATCCTTTCCATTGCGAGTTTTAGGTAATCCAAGAATGAAATCCATGCTAATGTCTTCCCATGGATGGAAAGGAATAGGAAGTGGCATGTGAAGGCCATGGGATTGAGCTTTTGACTTAGCTTTGCGGCATGTAGAGCACCGGTTGGTGAAGCGGGAGACGTCACGGAACATCTTGGGCCAAAAGTAATTCTTGGAGAGCGTAGCGAATGTCTTGCCGCGTCCAAAGTGTCCCATGAGCCCTCCTCCGTGATATTCCTGCAAAAGGAGCAAACGGAGCGAAGACTCGGGAATGCAAAGTTTGTTAGCTTTCATGAGATATCCATCCTTTATGTGGTATTGCTCCCAAGAAGTATGTGCTACACATTTGGCATAAGGATTTGCAAAGAAAACATCATGCTCATATAAGTCTTTTATGTGCTCAAAGCCAATAACATTCAACTCAAGTTTGGTAACAAGCATGCATTTGCGGGAAAGAGCATCCGCCACAACATTTTCTTTGCCTTTGATGTATTTGATGATATAGGGAAAAGACTCAATGAATTCACTCCACTTAGCATGACGCTTGTTTAACTTCGTTTGACCCTTGAGATACTTGAGCGTCTCATGGTCCGTGTGAAGAATAAATTCATGGGGTAAAAGATAGTGTTCCCAAACACGTAAAACTCTCACCAAAGCATATAGCTCTTTATCATAGATGGGGTAGTTAAGTTGTGCTCCGGATAGTTTTTCACTAAAATACGCAATGGGGCGTTTTTCTTGCATGAGCACGCTACCTATGCCGGTACCACTAGCGTCACAAAGAATCTCAAAAGGCTTATCAAAGTTCGGTAGGGCAAGAAGTGGTGCGTGCGTGAGCAAGTGTTTGAGCTTAATGAACGCGGTGTCTTGCGAAGGACCCCAAACAAAGGGTGCGTTCTTCTTGCTCAAGGTGTGTAGAGGCATAGAAATGGTGCTAAAGTCCTTCACAAAGCGTCGATAGAAACCGGCTAAACCAAGAAAGCTACGCACTTGTTGAAGGTTCGTCGGTTGAGGCCAAGTTTTAATTGCTTCAGTTTTAGTTTCATCAACGTGAACACCTTGTGAAGACACAACAAATCCTAGAAAAACAACTTTATCAACACCAAAAGTGCATTTCTCCATATTAGCATATAATTGTTGTTTCCGAAGGGCTTGCAAAACCATACGGACGTGGTTGACATGTTCCTCAAGCGACTTGCTAAAGACTAGTATGTCATCAAAGTAAACCACTACAAAGACGCCGATATAAGGTCGGAGAACGAAATGCATAAGACGCACGAATGTGCCGGGCGCTTCCGATAAGCCCATCGGCATGACCAACCACTCATATAACCCAAACTTGGTTTTGAAAGCTGTTTTCCACTCATCACCCTCTTGAATGCGAATTTGGTAATAGCCACTTTTAAGGTCAATTTTGGAAAAGATGGTGGCACCACATAATTCATCAAGCATGTCATCTAGGCGTGGAATAGGGTGACGGTATCTAATGGTGATAGCATTTATCAGACGACAATCGGAACACATGCGAAAGCTTCCATCTTTCTTAGGCACGAGAATAACAGGAACTGCACAAGGGCTTAGGCTTTCACGTACATGACCTTTGTCGATGAGTTGTTGTACTTGACGTTGTATCTCCTTTGTTTCCTCCGGGTTGACACGGTAGGGAGCCTTGTTCGGAAGTGGTGCACCGGGTACGAGGTCGATGCGGTGTTCGATGCCGCGAAGTGGAGGTAGACCCGGTGGTAGCTCATCGGGAAAGACGTCCGAGAATTCCTGCAACAATTGAGACAACACAAAAGGTGGAGGTGGTGAAGTGTTAGTAGGTTTGGCTTCCCCTTTGCATAGAAGCACAAGGTGGAAGACGCTCGAGGGGTTCTCACACACTTCTCTCATCTCACGTTTGGTGGCTAGGAGGACTAAGTTTTTCTCTCTTGGTGAAGAGGCGCTCAATTTTGGCTTGTGGCTCTCACTTTTGTTTTGGTGGATCACTCTCTCACTAGGATCTTCACGATGGGTGGATGCTTGCTTATCGGTGAACACTTGGCTTGGTGACATTGGTCGAAGCACATATTCCTTGCCTTTCATCTTGAAGCTGTAGTAGTTGGTTCGTCCGTTGTGGATGGCTCCACGGTCAAATTGCCAAGGTCGTCCCAAGAGGAGGTGGCACACCGTCATGGGAACTACATCACACTCCAAGGTGTCCTCGTAGGCGCCGATCTTGAAAGAAACTTGTACCGTATGCTCCACTTGAATGGTTCCGGAGTCGCTCAACCATTGTACCTTGTATGGACGAGGGTGCTTCTTCTTGACCAATTGAAGCTTAGAACATAGCTCGTCACTTGCCAAGTTGTGACAACTTCCTCCATCAATGATGACCTTGACGGAGTGTCCGTTGATGCCGGCCTTTGTGTGGAAAATATGGCATCATTGGTCTTCGTCTTGATGGTGTTGGAGGGTCAAGACCTTGGATACCACGAGAGAGGGACTTGAATCATTGTCACAAAACACTTGATCATCTTCGTCTTCGTTGATGCGCCGGTGCATGGCCACATGCTCAATAGCTTCCACTTCGTCTTCGCTCATCGAGTCATATGTGCCGTCGTCGTGGAAGATCATGGTTCTCTTGTTTGTGCACTCGAAGGACTTGTGACCTCGGCCACCACATGTGAATCACTTGAAGGAACTAGTCTTCTCGGTGTTTTAAGGTGGTGCCGAAGGTGAGGGAGTCTTAGGTTTGTAGTTGCTTGCCGGAGAACGAGTCGAGGAAGGTGTAGTTTGCTTGGAACTTGACTTGTCGCCGGTACTTGGTGATGCTCTAGTTGAGGTAGGAGGTGCCAAAGTCGCGTGTGCTTGAGAGTAGGAGCCGTAGGTCTTGGACGAGTATTTGGCATACTTGAAGTCATCCTGGACTTGTCGCTCGGCCTTGGACGCTTGATGAACTAGCTCGAGAAGGTTGGAGTATGGTTGGAAGTCTGCAATCCGCTTGATTGGGTGATTGAGGCCGTTCAAGAAGCGGGCCATTGTTTGCTCGTCATCTTCCTTAGCGTTGGCTCGTATCATGGCAATCTCCATTTCTTGGTAGTATTCCTCCACCATCTTCGTGCCTTGTTTTAGAAGTTGCAACTTCTTGAAGAGATCTCGGGTGTAGTGTGTAGGCACGAAGCGAGCTCGCATGACATTCTTCATTTCTGACCAAGTTGTAATAGGTGGTTCGCCTCTTGTATGTCGTCGCTTGATCGTTTGTTCCCACCAAATGAGGACATAGTCTTGAAACTCGAGAGAGGCCATGGCAATCTTCTTCTCTTCTTCGAAGTTGTGGAGGCGGAATATCTTGTCGACCTTCAATGCCCATGAGAGGTATTCCTCGGGATCGGTGCTTCCGGAGAACTTGGGCATAGTGAACTTTAGCTTGCCGAAGCGTTGTTCTTCATCATGTTGATGACGGTGGTGTCACTCATGACGAGGTGGTCGCTCCACGAAAGCTTGCTCTTCACGATGGTCTTGCCGTTGGTGGTGTCGTGGCACTTCGTTCCCATTTCGTCATTCTTGCTCCGCTTCGCGATGAGCGGCTTCCTCTTGTCGCTCTTGATGAAGTTCTTCTTGTTGACGTACTTGGCGGTTGCGGTCAGGGAAGATGCGCATGGAGTCGCGAAGAGCTTGTTGCGCGGTTCGTGCTTGATGGTCACGCCGTTCTTGTGCTTGCCGAATTGCATCATCATCTTCATGTACTTGATGTGGGCGTTGTTGCTCTTGGCGGCGCCCTTGCTCACGTGCTCGGACTCGATCTCGTAACCCATTGCCATGGAATGGATTGTCCGAAGAATGTCGATCTTGATTGACGCAATGTTGGACTTGCCGAGGCCGTGGAGGACTTGAATCCGTGGACGAGTACGCCGCAGAGTTGTCACTTGAGCGCCGACTTGAGTGGCGCCGACTTGATGAATGAGGCGGAGATGTGCGGTTCACTAAGATGTGGCGGAACTCTTGCATTTGTGTGCAGAAGTCGGAACCGAGTTGCTCGATGCGGTCGCCCAAAGCTTCGCTTTCTTGATGAAGAGCTCGTTGTACACCGATAAGGTGATTCTTGGTGACGTAGTTCGGTGCTTCCACTAGATGCTCGCCGGTCGGGTCGGTCGAAGAACTTGGCCTATCCATCATGTAAGTAGGAGGTGAGTAGGTAAATGAGAGTACAATACCAAGGTTACCTCTTCCGAAGATTGAAAATGTAACAAGTTTCACTCAATGAAATGCCACAATAGTAGAATTGGAAGCGGGTTTGTTCCTCACACCTACAAGTAAAGAGGCCTATGGAGTGGCTTGGTTAGGATGGTGGCAAAATTTCAAACAAAATGTTAGTCAAGATGTCGATAAGGTTGAGAAGAT
This sequence comes from Secale cereale, assembly GCA_902687465.1. Lineage (NCBI taxonomy): Eukaryota > Viridiplantae > Streptophyta > Magnoliopsida > Poales > Poaceae > Secale > Secale cereale. The sequence goes on along the minus strand of LR738715.1, from coordinate 428,263,664 downwards.
TCACAAAGATGCACGTAAAGAAAATAGATCAAAGCCAAGAGTATCACTAGGAACACACGCACGGAAGATAGATGGGATCCGCACAACCAAGGGTGAGCGCAAAATGTGAGTGATCACGCAAAATGCTCTTGTTGTGCGAATACTAGAGAGATGCTAGCTCGATTGCTCAAATGGGCGAGATACGCTTTGTGCACCAACCTATGAGAGAAACGTGCCGTCCTCGATCCCAACTATGCTATGTATGCGGTGACCAAGATGATATGAGTAAGTAAAGTGTCTCAATGCTATTGCTTATATGCTCATTGTTGCTCCTCTCTTTGCTTAAAAGCTTTTCTTCTTGTTTTTGAGAGAGTATAATGCTCGAGCCGATGATAATATGAGACAAGTATGTAAGATATGCACGGGAGAGACTTATGGCACTAAGATGATAACATGATCACTACAGTGCACAAGAGCGTGGCCCGGCAATTCTCAACTCGCTAGTCTCGATAGGTAAGCAACGCAAATGGCTCGGGCTATCAATGCAAAAGCAAAAGGTAAGTGTCGTCGAGGTTACCGTCCTTCCTTACGGTTAGCGGTGAGGATGATTCCGAGGCGATGATGTCGATGTCAAACGCTCCTAAGTAGCCGAAACACCTTAGGAAACGCCAAATCGTAACTCGAAGCCAGTCCAACACGGAAGTTAAGAAGATGTGGGGCGGTAGTACCGCTTTGAGTGGCGGAAGTAAAAAATTTGTACCGCTGGACGAAGCGGTAGTACCGCTTGGTAGGGCGGAAGTAAAATTTTAGTACCGTGTGTAGGGCGGTAGTACCGCTTGTAAGGGCGGTAGTACCGCTGGTGTCGGGAAAAGTTCGTAGATCGAGATCGGGGTGAATTTTGGGCGGAAATGGATGATTTCGGGGGTAAAATTGGATGGATTTCGTGGTGGATGGGTGGGGAAAGTGGTGGAGGGGCTAGATCCACTTGCCAAACATCAAATCCATGGACCAAAACAACCAAATCTCACAAGATCCAACAAATTGCAAGAAAAATTTTGGGGCTATTTTTGTGGGAATTTTCGTAATTGGGTAAGAACACAACAAAATCAAGCTAGAAAGTGGGGGGATGGGACTCCAAGATGTGAATCATGATACCTTGCTCTTGATACCAAGATGTTGTAGGGTGAAACCCTAGGGGGGGTCTTTTCACACTTGGAGGGAAAAAGAGGAAGAACACACAAGAACACAAGACACAAATCTCTCAAAACAAACCCAATATCACATCCACTAGAGTAGCATACAAAGGATCCACAAGATCACAAGATCAATCCAAGGAAACAAGCACAAAGGTAAGGTTCTTCCCACTCCTAGAGGAGGTGAGGTCTTGCAATCCAAGAGGATTCTTCTCCCTTGGGAGGTCTTGCAATCCACGAGGATTCTTCTCCTGTGGGAGGTCTTGATCTCCTAGAGGAGGGGATACAAGGAGCAAAGCTCTCAAGGTCTCTCAATATCTTTGCTAACCCTCCAAAAGACGTGGGGGAGGTCTATTTATAGTTTATGCTACGAAGGGGTACGAGAGGAATGGGGTACATGGCCAAGGGCCAAAGGCTGCGCGCAGGCAGGACGGTAGTACCGCCCACTCGAGCGGTAGTACCGCTGGCAGGCGGTAGTACCGCTTAAGGAGCGGTAGTACCGCTTGTTCCGGACTGGCCAGGAGCGGTAGTACTGTTTTGGAGGGGCGGTAGTACCGCTCGTTCCGGGTTGGACAGGTCTTCCTTTGCTTCCACGTGATCCGGGCTGAACAGGTTCTCCTTTGCTTCCACGTGATCACCTCCTTGGTAACTGAGAATGCACAACATCTCCTTGTGAGGTAGGACCCAATCCTCATGCGAATCCAAACGAAACTCGAAGAGGAGAGAATTCACCTCATCCTCGATAGCGCGTGCACGTGCTCTAGTCATTGGTCCCTTGAGTGCTTGTGCGGATGACGGGGTATCCATGGGGATGCTCGCCGGATGCTCCGCATCAAAACATCATCTCATAACAAGTTCAGAAACTTATCAGCCAAATGCACTTTTGCAATAGAGATAAACATGGCAATATGACACCTAACATGTATGCTACAGCAACCATCATGTAGAGCATTTCATAACGAAGATTTGGACATATTATTCACTCCATTCGGATCATCATGCACAAAGTTATCAACTCACGAACATGGCAACAAATTTACACAGATAACAAGTTACAGCAACATGCACTCTTGCCACGAAGATTAAGTCAACAAGATGAACTCTAACATGCATGAAACTGATACTAACATGTAGAGCACGACGAGACGAACATTTCAACATATCATACGCGCAAAACGGAGCTACGAGCACGAAGTTATCACATGGCAAAGGAGGCAACAAATTTACGGAATCCAGGGACTTAGTGGAAAGTTCGCCTCCGAGAAGTCAACTCGGGACGGATGCATGCGGGACGAGGAGATCCGGGATGGAGCGGGGGTGTTTGGTTCGTTGAGGTGGTGGATCTGATCCCACCACCGGATCCAAACGGATCTGGCTGGAGCTTCGCCGGAGAAGAAGAACGGGGGGGCGGCCGGCGGCCGGGTCGGTGCCGGCGGGGCGGAGGAACGGCGGCGGGGTCGGCCGGTGCCGGCGGTGACCGGGGCGGCGGTGACGGGGCCCGCCGGCGGGAGGCGTTCGGGCGGCGGACGGGTGCCGCGGCGGCGGCGGCAAGGGCGCCGGCGGCCCGCGGTGGCGCGGAAGGGTCGAGGCGGCGGGGACCCAGCGGGCGGAGGCGGCGGGGCGCGGCAGCGGCGATGCGCGCCGGCGGCCGGAGCGGGAGGCGGGAGCCGGGGCGGCGGAGTGGCCCGGCGCGGCCCGGGACGGGCCGGCCTCGGGCTCGTGGGCCCGGCGGCGCGGGAGGGAGGCGGCGGCGGAGAGCGCCCCGTGGCGGCGCCTGAGTCGCCGTGGGGCGGCGGCGGACACGTCCGGCGCTGGTGGACACGTCCGGCGTGCGGAGGAGCTGCGGGGCATGGGGAAAAAGGAAAAACTAGGGTTTCGCCCGAAAATGGAGGGGATGGGGCCTTTTTATAGGCATAGGGAGCTAGGAAGGTCCAAATGGGGTGCGGTTTTCGCCCACACGATCGTGATCCGACGACCGAGAGGATGGGAGTGGTTGTGTTGGGTTAGTGGGCTGTTGTTGAGGGGGTCTTGGGCCAAAAGGAAGAGGAGCTTTTAGCCCACTAGGTTAACCATTGGAGTATCAAACGACCTCCAAACGTGATGAAACTTGACAGGCGGCCTACGCGTACTAAAACAACAACGCACGACAAGTCTCACCTCATTCCAAGAACGTTACACGGCCACATACGAAAGAAGGACTCGGAGGTGCCACGGGCACGTGTGTGAGTGTCGGAACTCGAAACGGACAATGGGAAGAGACGAGCGGGACCGGGTGCAAGCGACAACATGTATGCAATGCAATGCACATAATAACATGACATGGATGAAATGCACACACGCACACGACAAAACGAAGAAACCCGAAATGAAAGAAAAGCACAGAATGGAATTGATGAAGTCAACTATTCATATATTGCCATAATGGAAGGTATCACATATGGGGTGTTACAAACTCTCCTACAGTACAAAAAAGATCTCATCCCGAGATCTAGGACTGGAAGAAGGAGGGATACTCGGAACGAAGGTGATCTTCTCGTTCCCACGTAGCTTCTCGATCGGTATGGTGTGACCACTTCACTTTCAAGAATTTGATGGACTTGTTGCGGGTCTTGCGCTCAGTTTCTTCAAGAATATCAACAGGGTGCTCACGATAAGACAAGTCTTGTTGAAGATCAATCTCTTCGAATAGAATAGTGCGTTCAGGCGTCTTGAAGCACTTGCGGAGTTGAGACACGTGAAACACGTCATGAACATTTGCAAAGTTGGACGGAAGCTCGAGTTGGTAGGCTAGATCGCCTCTCTTGCCAAGAATCTTGAAAGGGCCCACATATCTTGGAGCAAGCTTGCCCTTGATACCGAACCTCTGAGTGCCCTTCGTGGGAGAAACACGGAGGTAGACATGGTCTCCAATGTTGAAAGCCAAGTCATGGTGCTTGCCGTTATAGTAGCTCTTTTGACGCGATTGCGCGGCTTTGAGATTCTCACGTATGACTTTGCACATTTCTTCGGCTTCTGAGATCAAATCATTTCCAAGGAGTTGACGTTCACCAGTCTCGGACCAGTTGAGAGGGGTACGGCACTTTCTGCCATAGAGGATTTCAAAAGGAGCTTTGCCGGCACTTGCTTGGAAGCTGTTGTTGTAGGAGAACTCGACAAACGGGAGACAATCTTCCCATTTCATACCGAAAGAGATGACACAAGCTCTCAGCATGTCTTCGAGGATCTGGTTCACTCTTTCGACTTGACCACTAGCCTTTGGGTGAAACGCAGTCCTGAAGCGAATTTTTGTGCCCATGGCTGACTGAAAGGAATCCCAGAACTTGGATGTGAACAAACTTCCACGGTCTGAGGAGATGACTTGAGGAATTCCATGCAAGGAAACAATTCTGGAGGTGCACTGCTCTGCCAGCTGAGCTGCGTTGATGGATTCTTTGACGGGAAGGAAATGAGCTACTTTAGTTAGCTTGTCAATCACTACAAAGATAGCATCATTTCCCTTCTTGGACTTAGGAAACCCAGTGACAAAATCCATTTCAATGTGATCGAATTTCCACTTGGGAATAGGTAGAGGTTGAAGGAGACCGGCTAGACGTTGATGCTCTGCCTTCACTCTTCTGCAGACATCACATTCATTCATGAATTGGGCAATCTCCCTTTTCATGTGAGTCCACCAATATGATTGCTTGAGGTCATGGTACATTTTGGAAATTCCTGGATGTATCGAGAGAAGTGAGTCATGTGCTTCGTTCATTATGAGCTTCCTGAGATCACCCTTGGGAACCACGATCCTGTCCTCAAAGAACAAGGTGTCTTTCTCATCAATGCGATAGCACTTGTACTTGGGAGTACCCTTAGCAATACCATGTTTCACTTTCTGCACCATAGCATCACTGAGTTGGGCCTCACGAATCTGATCTTCCAAGGTAGGAGCAACTTGAAGGTTTGCAAGAAAGCCTTGCGGAACGACTTGGAGGTTGAGCTTCCTGAATGACTCACAAAGTTCAGGCTGGAATGGCTTGAGAAGGAGACTGTTGCAATACGCCTTTCTGCTCAAGGCATCTGCAATGACATTGGCCTTGCCAGGAGTGTACTCAATGCTTGGATCATCTCAACCCAACGAGTCTGGCGAAGGTTAAGGTTTGGCTGTGTGAAGATGTACTTCAAGCTCTTGTGATCGATGAAGATGTCCACTTTTCTGCCCAACAGAAGGTGTCTCCACGTGATCAAGGCATGTACAACTGCTGCTAGCTCGAGATCATGTGTGGGGTAATTCTTCTCATTTGGTTTCAACTGACGAGAAGTGTATGCCACAATCTTCTTGTCTTGCATGAGAACACCACCAAGACCTTGCAAAGAAGCATCACAAAAGACTTCATAAGACTTGGACTCATCCGGAGGAGTAAGGACCGGAGCAGAAATGAGCTTCTCTTTGAGTGTTTTGAATGCCACATCACAATCAGGAGTCCACGAGTACTTGACATTCTTCCGCAACAGGTCGGAAAGAGGCTTGGAAATCTTGGAGAAGTTCTCAACGAACCTTCTGCAATAGCTAGCGAGACCAAGGAAGCTTCGGAGTTGCTTGACATTCTGCGGGGGTTCCCAGTTGACAATAGCTTCAACTTTCTCAGGGTTCACAGAAATGCCCTTGGCAGAGATAATATGGCCAAGATATAAAACTTTATCCAGCCAGAGTTCACATTTGGAGAACTTCGCATAGAACTTGTGTTCACGGAGCCTGCCAAGGACCAAACGGAGGTGCTTGGCATGGTCTTCTTCATTCTTGGAGAATACCAAGATATCATCCAGATAGACGAGAACAAATTCATTGGTGTAGGGGTTGAATATGAAGTGCATCATCCTTGAGAAGGTGGGTGGAGCATTTGCCAGGCCGAAAGACATGACCGTATATTCATAGGAGCCATAACTTGTTCTGAATGCGGTCTTGTGAATATCCTCTTCACGGATACAAATCTGATGGTAACCCATCCGGAGATCGGGCTTCGAGAACACCTTTGCTCCTTTGAGCTGCTCGAACAATTCATTGATATTGGGGAGCGTGTACTTATTATTTATTGTCTTCTTGTTCAATGGCCGGTAATCAACGCAAAGGCATTACGTGCCATCCTTCTTCTTGACAAATAGAACACCACAGCCCCAAGGAGAGGTACTAGGCCTAATTACACCCCATACGTTCTTGCTCATCGAGTTGTTTCTTCAGCTCCTTCAACTCATCAGGGGAAAGCTTGTACGGACGCCGACATGCTGGCTCGGTACAGGGCTCGAGTTCAATGACGAATTCAACTTGATGATGGGGAGGCATGCCTGGAGCTCTTCAGGGAAAACATCCTCATATTCATTAACCACCGGAATATGAGAAATGGCATTAATCTCGCCCTTGTCATTGAGAGAGAATAGCCTGATTGTGTTATCTCGAGCTGCGAAGATAATCATGTCTTCGTCTGGATGAGTTAGCTTGACCTCCTTGTTTGCACAATCAATATTTGCATCATGCTTGGAGAGCCAATCCATCCCAAGAATAAGATCAATGTCGGAGTTACCGAGAACAACCGGAGAAACCAGAAAACTGTAATCACCCATATGAATAGAGACATCCGGCACAACTGAGTTGGATCTCATCAAAGAACCTGGAGAAATAATGCACAACGGTTTATCCAAATAAGATGATGAGAATTCATGCTTGGTAAAGAATGGCCTTGACATGAAACTGAGTGATGCACGAGAGTCAAACAATACTTTTGCAGGAATTGAGTTAACTGAGAGGTTACCCATTATGACATCAGGAGACTCCTCTGCTTGAGCTGTGTTCATAATGTTCACTCTTGTTGACTTGGGATTGTGCTTGACAATAGCATTGCTGATAGGTGGAGGAGGCGGAAGGCGCCTTTGAGTACACTTGTTAGCATAGTGACCCTTCTGGCCACACTTGTTGTAAGTAACTTCTGAAAGAGGCCGATGATAAGGACCACTTGATCTTGAAGCTTGGAACTGAGGCTTGGACTGATTGCTTAGGTTGGGTGGGTGGGAGAATCCATGACCACCTGAGTGCTTGTTGTTGCTTGGAGGATGGATCACTGGAGGAGGCGGTAGCCAGAACTTCTGCTGCTTGGCAACCACTTGAGAAGAAGAGGAGGAGTGAATAGCATCTCTAATCCTCTTTTTGGAAGCTTCACACTTGAGCTGAGCTGCCTCTTGCTTGAGAGCCATATTGTAGAATTGGTCAAATTCATCCGGCTCGAACAAGGTGAGAGCTAGTTGGAGTTCATCTTTCAGACCACCTCGGAACTGATAAATCTTGCTCTTGGCATCGGGGATGTCTTGCTTCGCATAACGGGCAAGATTTTGGAACTTGACATTGTATTGATAGACGGACATGGTGCCTTGCTTCAGGTTGCGGAATTGCTCACGCATGCCTTCAATGACACTGTTTGGAATGTGGTGAGAGCGGAAATCTTTGCAGAAGTCAGTCCACGAGATCTCACGTCCACCTCTGGAATCTTTGTAATGTTGCCACCAATCAGCAGCTTGGTCTTTGAGTTGGAAAGCGGCAAACTTGACATAATCCTCACGCCTCACATCACTGCATTCAAAGTGCTTTTTGATGTCTGTGATCCAGTCTTCAGCATCTAGTAGGTCCACACAGTAACTGAACGACTTCGTTTGGTTTGCCAGGAATTGGTTCAGTGTCGCAAAGTGAGGTTGATTGAACAGATTGCCTTGGCCTTGGTTCCCATGATTGCCTTGAATTGCATGGTTGGCTTGAAAGTTCCGCAGCATTTGCATGAGCATCTGAGTGTTCTGGTTGGTTGCTTGCATAATTGCTCTCCATGCCTCTGACAGAGGAGGAGGGGAAGGAGGACGCTCTTCTTCACCCTCCTGGTTAGGGTTGGGAACCCTCTTGGGAGCCATCCTGAATATGATGACAATCGTTAGCCATTGATGCAAAAAAATAAGCTGAATCAACGGCTAGAAATTTGTAACATAAGTCTTCACAATGAACATTCGAACAAAATGAACGAATGAATTCCACAGTTAAATGGTACAACAATCTTCTCGAGAAGCCACTTGGGAGAACAACAGGTAAAATAAAAACAACAAGGTGCAGATGGAACAAATACATGATAGAAGCTTCGTCCCGCATGTTCGTGTTGAATGCCCCATGGAACGTGTTACAAAGGGTGTTGCAAACCCCGGATTAGCATAGCCAAGGACCCTTTAAGATGCAACTCCCAATTGGAACATCGCCCATGAAACCTCTTCACTCGATGTTGAACCCCAAACCTCATACCATGCACTCGTTGGAAGAATGCCTACGAGCTACTTGAAGAACCCACCTATTAATTCCCGAAGGTTTCTGGTTATGCAATCGGGTGTTGGGGATAGAGGGGAAGCACTACGCACTCAACTCTAATCCTACATCCAGCTGTATCCATCCTTCAACACATAACCAGTCATCTTCGAAAACTGTTTACCTCGGACCTTCGAAACGCATCCGCTATACAAGCTGTGGCAATACTCCCAAACTATCCCACCAGTACTGGGTGACATCGGGGTTACCTCACCACTAACCGCATAGAAGAGTTTTCGATGTCGGCCGTCTTAAGTATTCTAGAACCGATGCGATACATTTGTGACGACAACACCTCGGAGCTCAACTCCCCGGGACACTACCACAACCCCTAAATGACAGGAGGCATCGAGAAAAATGTTCTCGTCACAAAGATATCGGAACAATCCAAACAATACTCGCGTGATCCTAAAAAAAATAAGTGAATTTTTTAGAGTGGAAGAGATAGAACAACGTTAGGAGTCCTCACCAGAGCGATGAAGGGATGAGGAGTGAAAAGAAATCCTACTCTCCGATATATATATATAGGACTCAAAACATTTTTATGTGTGTGCCTAGACCCAACCATCAACGATTCGATCAATCAGGGGGGGCTCCTAGGTCGGAGAAGGCTCTGATACCAACTTGTAATGCCTAGTATGCGACTATGTCTCCCACGTGTCGACGCACGACTTAAAGGCATAATCGCATACTAGAATGATCTCAAGTATGGTATCTTTGCACAACTCATGTAAAAGCAAGGATGAAAGTGTAAAAAGGTAGTTGGCTTACACTCGCCACGTCACACAATGAAATACATTAACATACATCCAAATAACATCAGAGTCGGACTACGGACGAAATCCAAATGAAAAGATACCATAAAACACAGGCCCGGAACATCCTAGTAGGAACCACAACTGATCGTCTGGGTACGACACATAGTAACGTCCATGCTCTTCATTGAACTCCCAATACAGCTCTGAACCACCACATGTGTAGTTCGCAACGGTACCTGCATCTGGTGTTGTGTTGAATCTGTGAGCCACAGAGGACTCAGCAATCCCGTTCCCGGGTAACAAGACTATCAAAGCCTTAGGTGTGGAAAAGGCTTAAAAACAAGGTTGCAGCAGCACTAAGCACTAACTTTAGAGCGAGAAGAGAACAAGTGCTAACGATCGCCAAGTTGATCAAGAAGGGATCCTAACTACTCACGCTCAACCATAACCCCACCGTGTTCAATTCCTGAACCCCTTCGGAAAGAGACCGTTACGGTTACTCACACAGGTAGTGTATTATGAACATGGTGTCAAGTTGTCTACAACCGGATATTAACAAATTCCCATCTGCCACATAACCGCGGGCACAGCTTTCAAAAGATCAAACCCTTCAGGGGTGTCCCAACTTAGCCCATCACAAGCTCACAATTCGCGTACTCGCAACTCCAAGGTGGGAAGTCCCGAGTATTCTCGAAATCCCGTGCTCAAGATATTTCGACAAAGATAAAACTAATCCAGCAAGACCTCCCGGCGTGCCGACACCCTGATAGAAGCCGCGCGTATCTCGTCTCAGGCCACGACCGGATGAGCGAAGCGTACAGGTGCCAAAATACCCCAAGTTGCCAAGGGGCGGACACGCACGGTGCTCTAGTTTGGACCAGCACTCATGAGGAGCACTGGCCCGGGGGGTGGATTAAGACCTCGGGTTTATAACTCCCTATGCAAGTTTTTTTAGTTGTTAGGCAAATGTAGAACCAAAGTTGGACCTTGCTGGAAAAGCTTTAAACAGAGCGAATTATCAAGGGGGTCCCATAACCCCAACCGTGTTAGGAACGCAAAATCAAGGAACATAACACCGGTTTATCGGTTCCTAGGGTGGCATGAGTGGAACAAAACACCAAGCAAGAGGCTTAGCCCTCCACCCATTACCAATATATTGGTGAATTAGTTTAACGGGTATTTATATATTTGATATCCCAAACAACTTCAACATGGAGCCAGAATCTTGAAAACTTCAGCTGCAACTAACAACGCTATAAGAGGGGCTGAGCGATGCGTACTTAGCCAAACAATGGTTTGCTAGGAAGGTGGTTAGAGAGTTTCATGGCAACAATATGAGGGCTGACAAACAGGAATAGGCATCGAGGCAATATATAAAGAGCGAGACATCTAGCATAGGCAAAGATAGACGTGATATTTGGGAATGGTCATCTTGCCTATTGATTCCGCGGAGGGATCGCAACCTTGCTCCTCAAACTCAGCCTCGGTAGGAACCTCGAACTCCAAATCGGCTCCCAGCTCTACCCAACACAAGAACACAACAACGACACAATATCAAACACGGTGCAATGCACAATCAACATGATGCAAGTATGATGTGCGTATGCATGAGGATACTCTTGAGCCTAAGGAGAAGATGATGGAGAAGGCCTCATCTTGGGAAACCAAGCAAGCCACTGGATAGAGGGGAAGATTTCGGTTGAAATCGATATAAGGATCACCGGAAATAGATGCACGGTTTGCAATAGACAAGCAAAACAAGATTCAAGCAAAACTACAGTTTACAGCAACATGGCATCTTTGGAGCAAGAGATAATTATGCTACAGCACCCAAACATGGAGGCAAAAGACATGGACGTGAAATAGACATGATACTTAACAAGCATGAACTTAGAACACACCCAAAAACCTACTGGAACACAATTTAACAAGCATGGCAAGTTGCAATAAATTTATAGAATTCTCTGACTTAATGAAAATTACTAGGCATGGCAGAATTACAACGGATAGGCATGTTTACAAGCTTGTGCCACTCAACTCAAAGCATGGCATGGCAAGTTAAGGAAACACACAGCAAGAAGACATATTTGAGAAGCTACTCAAAGCAAGAACATGCTCATAGGGTGCATAGAACACTAGCTATACTCGTGGTAAAACTGAACTTGTTGATAATATGCTGACAGATACATTTTATAGCCTCTTGAGAGCACGAAAACAACAAGCTACAGCAAGCCACCATGCAAGCAAGAGGCATGACAATAACATACATAACATGCTCTTCAAAAATAACCAAATAGCTACTTCTACCACATACTAGAACATGTCCTAAACACCATGGAAAAAGTGCAAAAGTTTATCCAGACTTAGCAAAATATGGGCATGGCAGGAATTACAACATGAAGGCATGTAAACAAGCTTGTTGCACTCATTTCAAGAGATATCATGGCATGGAAATGAATCTATCATGTACAACATATTCCCAAGAGAAAAACTCATGTTGACACCTAGCTCATATGACACATGGATAAATAAGCACAAGCAAGACAAAACATCATCTCATAACAAGTTCAGAAACTTATCAGCCAAATGCACTTTTCCAACAGAGATAAACATGGCAATATGACACCTGACATGTATGCTACAGCAACCATCATGTAGAGCATTTCATAATGAAGATATGGGCATATGATTAACTCCATTCGGATCATCATGCACAAAGTTATCAACTCACGAACATGGCAACAAATTTACATAGACAACAAGTTACAGCAACATGCACTCTTGCCACGAAGATTAAGTCAACAAGATGAACTCTAACATGCATGAAACTGATACTAACATGTAGAGCACGATGAGACGAACATTTCGATATATCATACGTGCAAAACGGAGCTACGAGCACGAAGTTATAACATGGCAAAGGAGGCAACAAATTTATGGAATCCGGGGACTTAGTGGAAATTTCATCTCCGAGAAAGTCAACTCGGGATGGAGGCGTGCGGAACGAGGAGATCTGGGACAGAGCGGGGGCATTTGGATCGTTGAGGTGGTGGATCTGATCCCACCACCGGACCCAAACGGATCTGGCCGGAGCTTCGTCGGAGAAGAAGAATGGGGCGGCGGCCGGCGGCGGGGTCGGTGCCAGCGGAGCGGAGGAACGGCGGCGGGGTCGGCCGGTGCCGGCGGTGGCTGGGGCGGCGATGACGGGGCCGGCCGGTGAGAGGCGGCCGGGCGGCGGACGGGTGCCGCGGCGGCGGCGGCGAGGGCGCCGACGGCCCGCGGTGGCGCGGCAGGGTCGAGGCGGCGGGGACCCGGCGGCTGAAGGCGGCGGGGCGCGGCCCGGCGGCGCGGCGGCGGCGATGCGCACCGGCGGCCGGAGCTGGAGGAGGGAGCCGGGGCGGCGGAGTGGCCCGGCGCGGCCCGGGGCGGGCCGGCCTCGGGCTGCGCGGGTGGGAGGCGGTGGCGGTGTAATGCCCAGGATGGGACTATACCTCCTACGTGTCGAGGCACGACTTAAAGGTATAAGCCCATTCTGGAATGATCTCAAGTTTGGTATCTTTGCACGACTCATGTAAAAAGAGGGATGAAATTGCAAAAGGAGATAGTTGGCTTACACTTGCCAGTTCACACAATACATTACATAAGCAAGACATAATTCAAAACATCACAACCCGACTACGGGTGAAGATCCAAAAGAAAGATACCAAAAGAACATAACGCCACAGGTCAGAATCGCCCCTAGTAGAAACCACTTCTGACCGTCGAAACGTCACAAGCATACGGCCAAACTCTTCATCGAACTCCCAGTGAAGTACTTGAACCAGCTCCTGCATCATACTCGGCTGAACCTGCATCTGATGTTGTAGTATCTGTGAGCCACGAGGACTCAGCAATCCCATAACCATGGGTATCAAGACTAGCAAAGCTTTATGGGTAGGAAGAGGTAAAGTGGTGAGGTTGCAGCAGCGGCTAAGCATAATATGGTGGCTAGCTTACGAGTACAAGAATAAGATGAGAATCTACGCAAACGGTCGCAACTAGTAGTGATCGCTAAAGATCCTGAACTACTTACGAGTCAAACATAACCCCACCGTGTTCTCTTCTCAAAATGAAAAGAGACAGTCACGGTTACTGATGGGCCTCGAACCCCTTGTTGGATTACCCCAAGTGGAAGGTGTAAGATGCAGTAAGTAGAAGTGTTTTCCCCTAGCAAAGATGCCAAGGATCGAATCACCAGAGACTCCTAGGTTCAGCAGGTAGGTGTCAACTGCTAACGGCGCAATTAGCAATCAACGTGGACCTGCACACAGATACAAATAACTTTGCTCCCAACGAGTACAGAGAGGTTGTCAATCTCTCCGGCCTTGCAGTTCACAAAGGGTTAAAAGCAATATGATAGTAGTGATAGATAGTGTTTTGCAATAGTAAATAAAATAGCGAAAAGTAAAATAGTGTATGTGATCAATGATGGTAATATGGACCGGAGTCACATGATGTTCACTAGTGATGTCTCTCTCCCAAAAGACGATAAAACGGCTATGTGAGGTAACAAATTACAGCTGGGCAATTGACAGGACCACGAACGCAAACCAATGCTGATTACATTGCAAGAAAGGTTGAGGTTCAAAGCATGGGCGGTACGCCAAAGTAAGTAGACCGAAATCCATCAATATCTACTACTAATCATCCACCTTGAGATATCTATCCAGAACATCTCGCTGGTATTAAGTTGCGAGTCCCACCCATAGTGTAAACTCAATGCAACAGACAACTGCATTAAAAGAACTTTGCGTAAGGTAAACAATCCTTGCACCCGCGGGCACAAGCACCGTTGTTTTCCCCCTTGTGGCAACAGCACATCCCCTAGACTCATGTTTCTGTCACTCAAGCTAGTCATCGAGGGGCATGAACCCACAATCGAGCATAACGTTCCCTCTTGGAGTCACTACCTACTACTTGGCCAAAGCAATAAATAACAACGGGGAACATGCAAGAATTACTTATGAACTAAAATATAAAAGAGGTGAATCAAATATATTACTCAAGATCAATCTGAACAAAATCTCATAATCCATCGGATCCCAGCAAACTCAACATAGCAACAGCATAAGGATTACATAGGTGCCTCGATCATGTAGGGCAGCTCACGAGGACTAATTAGTGAAGCACAAGAACGGGAGGAGAACATCACATAGCTACTGGTCATGGACTCATGGTCCAAGGGAGACTACTCACGAGTCATCCGGGAGGCGTCCATGGTGGTGGAGAAGCTCCCGGTGGTGATCCTCCCCTCCGGCAGGGTGCCGGGAAGAGTTCTCCTGGTGCTCCCGATCTTGGAAGCAGCGGCGGCGGCGGAACAGAGATGGGATCGCGAAAAGAGGTCTTGTTTCAAGGGTTACGGGGGACCCTTTAAATATCTGCCAAAGTAGGGCATCGGGGGGCTCTCGGGGGGCCGAGGCGCCCCCCCGGCGCGGCCCAGGGGGGGCGCGCCCACAGGGCGCCTGGGGCCCCTGTGCCCCCCCCCCCAGGCTCCCCTTCGGAAGCAGTGTCGTTCCCGGAACGCTGATTTTTTATATATTTTTTCTGTATTTTTCTGGGCAGTTCTCGAAACGTGAAAACCTGAAATACAAAAACAGCCGAAAACAGAAACTGGCACTGGGGTGCACTGGATTAGTAAGTTAGTCCAAATATGATCAAAAGTGTATGGAAGTGTATGAATATCATAGCAATATCATCCAAAAGTGGCATGGAGCAAGCAGAAATTATAGATACGTTTTGGACGTATCAACATCCCCAAGCTTAATTCCTGCTCGTCCTCGGGTAGGTAAATGATAACAAGAATAATTTCTGTGGTGACATGCTATTGACCATATAAGACTTTCTCATAGTCATATGACAAAAGCTTACTGAGACAATGATTCTAAAGTAACTAAGTTGTCTCAAGAGAAAATCACAAATGACTGAAAGTTTTACAATATGAAACTGAAACATCAACAAGATTTGCAATGAACATGATGTACAAATATGATCAAGTGATATCTAGCTTGCCCCTTTTAGTGATGCAAAACATAAATGCAAGGGCACCTTCAAGGTTTAAGTGATGACTAGATACAATCATTTCAGAATAAACGATATCACAATCATGCAAAAGACAATGCTACTTTGGGACAATGCACATTACACTCAGAATGACAATCATGCTCTCAGTAGTTGATGCTTGAAGTGCTAGAGCTTTTTATTATGAAACATGGAAGCAATTGTGTCAACGGTAGTAGTACTTCATATGTGCCATGTATAAAACATCTTATAAGTTGCAAGCCTCATGCATCGAATACCAATAGTGCTCGCTCCTTGTCCTAATTAGTTCGGATCCCCATGGATTATCATTGCATTGCATATGTTTTTACCTAGTGTCACAAAGGGGTACCTCTATGCCACTTGTACAAAGGTCCAAGGAGATAGATCGCATTTGATTTCTCGTTTTTGATAAATCTCAACTTGAGGACATCCATACCGGGACAACATATAAAATAGATGATGGACTCCTCTTTAATGCATAAACATATTCTCATGAGGGATTGAGGATTAAGGTCCAAGCTAAAACTTCCACCATGATGCATGGCTTTGGTTGGCGGCCCAATGTTCTTATCTAACAATATGCATATTAATTCAACCCACGGTAAATCACCCTTACTTCAGACAAGACGAACATGCATAGCAACTCACATGATATTCAACAAAAGTGTGACAGTTGATGGCGTCCCCAGAAACATGGTTACCGCTCAGCAAGCAACTCATAAGAAATAAGATACATAAGCAACATATTCTTTACCACAATAGTTTTTAGGCTACTTTCCCATGAGCTATGTATTGCATGATTAATTTGCTTAGTGCAGGTGGAGGTTAGCAAAAGACTGGGAGCGACCAACTAAGAGAGCAATGACGGTCATAATCATGCAGAGCGACAAAGCAATATTGAATCAGGCATGGTAGTTATATCGCTACTTAGAAACAAAAGATCATCAAGGCTTGACAGACTTTCTTTACAGTCTTGAATATGCGTGAGCATACGCCAAGTCAATCAAAATAAATTCTCGAAGGAAGATATTACTAAACCATACCACATCATAGGCAAACAAACCAAGTTGGTACTCCAATGACACATTGGGAACCCCCCAGCTATCTGAGATTAACCATAAGAAAACCTGAACTACTAAGCATCATCATGAAAGTAGCATCTTTATCATAGACATATTAACCCATGCAACGGAAGCAAACTCTCTTAATAAGGTGAGCATGGTAATTTAAAAAGAGTTCAAGCAACCAACTAAATAAAAGCTCTTTGAAAAGATAAGCATGAATACTAAGAGCAAAGCACGATAGTAGCTATTAAAAGATAAAGAACACACACAACATAGATAGACATGAAAATTCTATGTAATGTTCTAGGTAGAGGTGGAGCGTGTTTCTATCCTACATAAAGGAATGCTGGGTTCCGACTCGTTATGAAAAACTAAAAAGAAAACTAAAAGCAAGACGCTCCAAGCATAGCACATAACACATGAAGTGATAAAAATATAGCGGAACGAAAGACGAACTGATAATGTTGATGGAGAAGGGGATGCACGGGGGGCATCCCCAAGCTTAGACGCTTGAGTCTCCTTGAATATTTCTTGGGGGTGCACGGGGGCATCCCCAAGCTTGAGCGCTTGACACTCCTGAATCTTTTTATCATCTTCCCTCGCACACTTGAAAACTCCCTTCATACATAACTCATTCATAATCTGATTAGCGAGGTTAGTACCCTTAATAAAATAATTATACCTTGCTGGAAATAAGGATATTCTTGAAGTTCTACTGTTTCTCAAGATTGCCAATAGGTTTTCGCAAAGAAAAAACAAGTTCTTAATTTGCAAAGTGAAGGTAAGGCAAAACAGGACAGAATCTGTGAAAAACAGAACAGCAGGCAGTAATTAACCTGTTCGGGATACTTCTGCAACTCAAATCAAAAAACTCAAAACTGACGTACGAAAGACAATTATATAGAGAACGCTGTCGAAAACATTCAGACCAAAAAGATGATCTGGTGATTTTATACGAATTTTTCTATCCAAGGACAGAATCTGTTTCCTGGACAGCACCGCACAACTTTTGAACTTTCTAGCAATCAGAGGCTATACTTGGCACAAATATGAAAAGCAAAGATACAATGATGATGCTACAGCAGTAAACAACATCAAGACACAACAAAAGCAAAAAAAATTATTCATGTGGGCTGCCTCCCAAAAGCGCTTTCTTTTATGCCTTTAAGCTAGGCATAATGCAAAGATCAAGTTTTATCAAAAGTAAAAGAATAGCTTGCCCGTACAACGGGCTCAAAAGGTAACTTGACCTTCTTACGAGGGAAGTGTTCCATCCCTTTCTTGAGAGGAAACTGAAATTTAATATTACCCTCTTTCATGTCAATGACAGCACCAACGGTGCGCAAAAAGGGACGTCCCAAGATAATTGGACATGAAGGATCACATTCAATATCCATAATAGTGAAATCAACGGGCACATAATTATCATTGACAATAATAAGAACATCATCGATCCTCCCCAAAGGTTTCTTTATGGAAGAATCAACGAGAGCATCACCAAAAGAACAAGAATCAAAAGGTTTCAATTTAAGCATATCATATAGTCTTTTGGGCATAATAGAAGTACAAGCTACAATATCACATAAAGCAAAGCATGAGAAGTTATTTATCTTAATTTTAATCATAGAATCCCAACCATCCTCTAGCTTTCTAGGTATGGAGGCTTCTACTCTGAGTTTCTCCTCCCTAGCTTTGATGAGAGCATTAGTGATATGCTCTGTGAAGGCAAGGTTAAGCGTGCTAGTGCGGGGGTCTCTAGACATTTTGTGAAGGAAATCAATAACTTCTGTAAGAGTACAATTATCAAAATCAAGGTCACGAGCATCAAGTAAAGTGGTAGAGGTGTCCTTAAGGCTCACCTGTTTGGTAGTTGACATAGCATCACCATTAATAGGTCCATTGGGACCAGGAGTACATTGGGTGCTAAGAGTGTGAACATTATCAATAACTTGGATAGTAGCAACAGTGTGGTGGGTAGGAAGGCTCTTAATTCTTTCCTCTTCCTCCCTTTATCTAGCCCATCTCTCTTTAAGCTTAGCCATCATCCTAATATTTTCATTAATTTGCACTTGAGTAGCATTAATAGGGATGACTTCCTTCTCCTTAAGAGAAGAAGTTTCAATTTTTAGCAATTTTAACTCATTGTCTAAGTGGTCTACCTTAAAAGAAAGATCATCTAGTTTATGTAGTTTCTCTTCTACATTCTTATTAAAAGCTTTTTGGGTAGTGATGAAATCTCTAAGCATGGTCTCTAGTTCAGTATTGAAGTTCTTGGTACTAGGATAAGCATTGTTGTTCCCATAAGAGTTAGAGGGGAACGGTCTAGGATTGTTACCAAAGTTACTCCTATAAGCATTGTTGTTGAAATTATTTCTAGAGATAAAGTTAACATCTACTTGTTCTTGAGCAATCAAAGAATTTAAAGGGACATCACGAGGATCAATAGTAGATTGCTTCGAAAGTAGAGACATAATCAAGTCAACTTTTTCATTGAGGGAGGAAATCTCCTCGACAGAGTTTACCTTCCTACCTGTTGGAGCGCGTTCGGTGTGCCATTGGGAATAGTTGGTCATCATCTCATCGAGAAGTTTTGTGGCAGCACCAAGTGTAGTTGACATAAAAGTTCCTCCCGCGGCCGAATCTAACAAGTTCCGCGAGGTAAAGTTCAAGCCTGCATAAAAAGTTTGGATAACCATCCAAGTAGTCAAACCGTGAGTAGGGCAGTTTTTGATAAGAGATTTCATACGTTCCCAAGCTTGGGCAACGTGTTCATTATCCAATTGTTTAAAATTCATAATGTTACTTCTAAGTTGGATAATTTTAGCAGGTGGATAGTATTTTCCAATAAAAGCATCTTTGCACTTGTCCCATGAATCTATGCTATTTCTAGGCAAAGACTTAAACCAAATTTTAGCTCCTCCTCTCAAAGAGAAAGGAAAAAGCTTAAGCTTAACAATATTACCATCTATTTATTGGTACTTTTGCATATCACAAAGTTCTACAAAGTTGTTCAAGTGTAAAGCAGCATCATCTCCAGCACCGGAGAATTGTTCTCTCATGACTAAGTTAAGTAAAGCAGGTTTAATTTCATATGAAGGTGCTGAAGTGGCAGGTGTAGTGATAGGTGTGCTGATAAAGTCATCGTTGTTGTGACTAGTGAAGTCACACAACTTGGTGTTCTCGGTGGAACCCATAGTAGCAAGCAAGCAAGATAACTATTTTTGTGATTTTCGATAAAAGGAACTAAAGCAAATATGAAAGGTAAACTAACAAGACTAATAAGCAAAGGTAAAAGATAGCATGCAACTCCCCTATCCTGAAGAGTGGAGTCCCCGGCAACGGCGCCAGAAAATACTCCTTGATGGGCCTCGAACCCCTCGTTGGATTACCCCAAGTGGAAGGTGTAAGATGCAGTAAGTAGAAGTGTTTTCCCCTAGCAAAGATGCCAAGGATCAAATCCCCAGAGACTCCTAGGTTCAACAGGTAGGTGTCAACTGCTAACGGCGCAATTAGCAATCAACGTGGACCTGCACACAGATACAAATAACTTTGCTCCCAACGAGTACAGAGAGGTTGTCAATCTCTCCGGCCTTGCAGTTCACAAAGGGTTAAAAGCAATATGATAGTAGTGATAGATAGTGTTTTGCAATAGTAAATAAAATAGCGAAAAGTAAAATAGTGTATGTGATCAATGATGATAATATGGACCGGAGTCACATGATGTTCACTAGTGATGTCTCTCTCCCAAAAGACGATAAAACGGCTATGTGAGGTAACAAATTACAGCTGGGCAATTGACAGGACCACGAACGCAAACCAATGCTGATTACATTGCAAGAAAGGTTGAGGTTCAAAGCATGGGCGGTACTGTGATGGCCTGGCTTATTAGGGATGATAGACTACTCATATCAATAAGGAATTCCTTCTTTTCCGGGAGCCCATTCGGATAGAACTCCAAAGTTAAGCGTGCTCAGCTTGGAGTAGTTTAAGGATGGGTGACCGACCGGGAAGTTGCTCCCGGGTGCGCATGAGTGAGGACAAAGTGCGCAGAAAAGACTAGTATTGATATGTGAGGCCAGTCTAGATCCCGCCGGGAGTAACGACCACCGGCGGGTGTGTCCGGGGCGTTACAAGTTGGTATCAGAGCCGACCCTCGCGGTTACACGGATGTTTGCAGACAGTTTGCAGTCATGTTGTGCATGCCGTTTGTGACCCGTCGTGGCACACGACATGGCACATGTGCTCCTGGAAGCACAGACGGTTGTGCCAAGAGGGAACGTTCCTGTGGCCCGACGAGGACGTCGGTTCCTCTGAGTGAGGGTGTATGTGATGGCCTGGCTTATTAGGGATGATAGACTACTCATATCAATAAGGAATTCCTTCTTTTCCGGGAGCCCATTCGGATAGAACTCCAAAGTTAAGCGTGCCTAGCTTGAAGTAGTTTAAGGATGGGTGACCGGCCGGGAAGTTGCTCCCGGGTGCGTACGAGTGAGGACAAAGTGCGCAGAAAAGACTAGTATTGATATGTGAGGCCAGTCTAGATCCCGCCAGGAGTAACGACCACCGGCGGGTGTGTCCGGGGCGTTACAAGTACGCCAAAGTAAGTAGACCGAAATCCATCAATATCTACTACTAATCATCCACCTTGAGATATCTATCCAGAACATCTCGCTGGTATTAAGTTGCGAGTCCCACCCATAGTGTAAACTCAATGCAACAGACAACTGCACTAAAAGAACTTTGCGTAAAGTAAACAATCCTTGCACCCGCGGGCACAAGCACCATTGTTTTCCCCCTTGTGGCAACAGCACATCCCCTAGACTCATGTTTCTGTCACTCAAGCTAGTCATCGAGGGGCATGAACCCACAATCGAGCATAACGTTCCCTCTTGGAGTCACTACCTACTACTTGGCCAAAGCAATAAATAACAACGGGGAACATGCAAGAATTACTTATGAACTAAAATATAAAAGAGGTGAATCAAATATATTACTCAAGATCAATCTGAACATAATCTCATAATCCATCGGATCCCAGCAAACTCAACATAGCAACAGCATAAGGATTACATAGGTGCCTCGATCATGTAGGGCAGCTCACGAGGACTAATTAGTGAAGCACAAGAACGGGAGGAGAACATCACATAGCTACTGGTCATGGACTCATGGTCCAAGGGAGACTACTCACGAGTCATCCGGGAGGCGTCCATGGTGGTGGAGAAGCTCCCGGTGGTGATCCTCCCCTCCGGCAGGGTGCCGGGAAGAGTTCTCCTGGTGCTCCCGATCTTGGAAGCGGCGGCGGCGGCGGAACAGAGATGGGATCGCGAAGAGAGTTCTTGTTTCAAGGGTTACGGGGGACCCTTTAAATATCTGCCAAAGTAGGGCACCGGGGGGCTCTCGGGGGGCCGAGGCGCCCCCCCCCCCCCCC
>LR738715.1:428168101-428241788 GCA_902687465.1 Secale cereale | reverse complement strand
GCTCCCCTTCGGAAGCAGTGTCGTTCCCGGAACGCTGATTTTTTATATATTTTTTCTGTATTTTTCTGGGCAGTTCTCGAAACGTGAAAACCTGAAATACAAAAACAGCCGAAAACAGAAACTGGCACTGGGGTGCACTGGATTAGTAAGTTAGTCCAAATATGATCAAAAGTGTATGGAAGTGTATGAATATCATAGCAATATCACCCAAAAGTGGCATGGAGCAAGCAGAAATTATAGATATGTTTTGGACGTATCAGTTACTCACACAGTTGTGTGTTTTACTTCGGATCCTCTGTCAAGTTTTCTACAACCGAACATTAAAAAATTCCAATCTGCCACATAACCGCGGGCACGGCTTTCGAAAGATCATAACCCTGCAGGGGTGTCCCAACTTAGCCCATCACAAGCTCTCACGATTAGCTGAAGCGATAATTATAATATCATCACTCCTTATCTTAGGGAAAACCGATCAGGCTCGGCATCCCGGTGCACAAGACATTTCGACAATGGTAAAACAAGTCCAGCAAGACCTCCCGGTGTGTCGACACCCTGATAGTAGCCGCGCGTATCTCGTCTCAGGCCACGACCGGATGGGTGATCCTACGAGTAAAACCAAACCTCGAGTTTCCCCGTGGTGGCCCCGCATAACCCCCGTTTGGGACCAACACCATCAGCACTGGCCCCCCTGCTATGTAGAAAAGAATCTCCAAGGAGCGTCCCCCTTATGCAATTTAATTAATTAATTAAGTTATTATGAGGCAAAATAAAACCAATGTTGGGCCTTGCTGGAGGAGTTTTATTCAAAGTCAAAGTGTCAAGGGGTCCCCATCCACCCATCGTGTAAGGAACGCAAAATCAAGGAACATAATGCTGGTTTATCGGCGCCTAAGGTGGCATGAGTGGAACAAAACACCGAGCAAAAGGCCAAGCCTTCCACCCATGCCCAGTATATAGGTGTGTTAATAATAATTATAGATATTGTGATATACCAACAACAAGTTCCCTCCTGGAACGATCTTCATCTTCACCTGCAACTAACAACGCCATAAGAGGGGCTGAGCAAGCGGGTAACATAGCCAAACAGTGGTTCTGCTAGGAAGGTTTCAAGGTTAGAAGTTTCATGGCAACAAGGAGAGGCTGACATAAAAATGGGTAGCGCGACATGTAACGATAGCATCGAGACAACTAAGCATGGCAATGGTAGTAAAGGTATCCAAGGGTATGTTCATCTTGCCTGGGATTCCGCAAGGGAGAAGAACAAGTCCATGAAGTAGACGCAGCAACATAGTCGAGCGAATCCTCACAACTCCGGTACGAAACCGAAGCTAACAAGAGAAGCAACCGGAAAGAAGCAAACAACACGGTAAACACACAAGCATAAACATGGCATACGATGCACATCCAAGTATGATGCATGTCCGGTTTAAATATGCATGGCATGGCAAAGTGCACAAACAAATACTACAAGTTAAGTGGAGCTCAATATGCAACGAGTTGCATATTGACGAAACACCACATTTAAATTTATTTAGTTGACTCTCGTTTATTTACAAGACAAGATTAAATGTTTGTTAACATGGCAAGAGGTGAAGCAAAAACAAACTACCTATTTAGTCAAGTTTTAATGAGGCCGGAAATAACAAACAACAATTCCGGAAAACCCCATGTGCATATTATGAATTTGGTACTGTTCTGCCTATTACACCATTTAAATGTTGTTAAACAGCAAAGCAATGTGCACCATGTTATTCTACACATTTTTCCACCCCATTTACATATAAAGTTTATTAAAAACCGAGCTATGGTTATTTTGTTATGAATTAAACAAGTTTAACATATTATTTACCCAATTAATGAAAACAGCAAGTTAAACATTTTTAACAGGGAAGAAAGTGGCATATTAAGAATCTACACAAAATTCTAAGCATTTTACATATATAAAGTTTTTACGTATGATGCACGGTTTGTGAGTTATTAAATGAATGAGTGCAATGGGTTTTCTGCAAAACTGAAAAACCTGGGATAATTGCTAAATTCGCAGCAGCATGAAAAAAACATATATGGGCCGAAACTGGCTAGCCCAACAGAGAAGATAAAAAACACAAAGGGGGGCGCTGGGGGAGGCCGCTCACCCATGGGCCAGGGCCCAGGTCGATGGAGAGGCAGAGGTGGGGGGAGTCGGCCCAGGCGGGTCAGCGCGGCGACCGGGCGCGTCGTGCCCCTGGATCGGGTCGAGGTAGAGAAAACAAGCGCGGTCGATGCACCCGTCTGGATCGAGCGGAACTGGGGCTGGCGCCTTCGTCCCTCGTGTGCAGAAACAGGGGAGGCCGGCGGCGGGCCTGGTGCTCTGACGGCTCGCCGGATAGACGAGGACGCGGAGGTAGCAGGGAAGAGCGGGAACGGGACGAGGATGGCAGATCTGAGGCGGAGGAGGCCGATCTGATGATCGCCGGCAATCTGGGCATCTATGGCGGCTGGTTGGTCTCCTGCAGAAGAGAGAGAGAGAGGGCTGAGAGAGAGGACACGAGAGAAGAAGGTAAGAGAAGGAGCGAGCGGGGCGGTGCCGGCCCTGGTCGTGGTCGACGCGAGGCGCGGGGCAGCGGCGAGGCAAGTGGTGGCCGGAGATGGGGACGGCGATCGGAGGAGGAAGCGGACCCGAGGCGTCGGGTGGTGGTACTGCTGGAAGGCAAGGCAGAGGTCGCCGGGAACCGAGCGGACTTGGCGAGGGGAGGCGTTGGGGGGCAGGGGCTCGAGCTCCTGGTTCTCGTCGCAGGTGGTGGTCGCCGGCAGCAGGCCGCGCTCCTGCTCGAGGAAGGATACACGCGAGGGGCTGGCTGCTGGTGCTCGCTGGTTGGGTGGGGATCGATGGAATGGATGGGACGAGTGGTTGGCCCTGTGGAAAAACGAGGGAGGATTTGGATCGGGAGTGGATCCCGAGGTTGGAGAGTAGTGGGTGGCGGCGGCAGCGAGGAGGATGGGACAGACAACCTAATTTCTAGGGTTAACACTATTTATAGCAAGTGGTTGTAGGTAGGGGTCATTTGGATCCCTCCGATCGTAATCGGACGATCCAAGAAAATAGGCTAGGAGGTGCCAAAGAAGAAACCGATGATATTTTAGGGATGTTTGGGGATGATCCGGACCCAACGGTAACAACAGCCCGGACCGGGTTCGGGGCAGTTTCGGGCGCGCAGACGAGGGGGCAAAAGTGGGCTGTGTAGAATGTGTAGGCTGAGAAGAGGAAGAGAGAGAGAGGCCCGGCGGTAGTTTTGGAACATCGAAACGTCCGACGATTATCCGGCTAAAGCGCCGCTATAAGTTTAACGGTTGGGCTATCAAACAAACTCCGAATGCGACGAAATTTGACAGGCGGTCTACCTATGCTACAATAAGACCACACGCCAAGTTTCACCCCATTCCGAGAACGTTTTCCGGCCACTCATAAAATAAATATTCAGAGGTGCCGCGGGCGCGTGTGAGTGTGTCTGGGCTCAGAACGGGCAACAGAGAGAACTGGGGAACCCGAACAAATGCAAGTTTTGAAAACATGCTAATGAAATGCACGTGATGACATGACAAAGCAAAATAAATAACACAAGCACAAATGAAACACACGGGAGAACCCGGAACATCTGGAATCTTCTGGGACGTCGGTCTTCGGGCGTCACAGGCGGAGAGCGCCATGTGGCGGCAGCTGAGTGGCCACGGGGCGGCGGCGGACACGTCCGGCGTGCGGAGGAGCTGCGGGGCACGGGGAAAAAAGAAAAAAAAGGAAAAATTAGGGTTTCGCCCGAAAATGGAGGGGATGGGGCCTTTTTATAGGCATAGGGAGCTAGGAAGGTCCAAATGGGGTGCGGTTTTCCCCCACACGGTCGTAATCTGACGACCGAGAGGATGGGAGTGGTTGTGCTGGGTTAGTGGGCTGTTGTTGAGGGGGTCTTGGGCCAAAAGGAAGAGGAGCTTTTAGCCCACTAGGTTAACCATTGGAGTATCAAACGACCTCTAAACGTGATGAAACTTGACAGGCGGCCTGCGCGTACTAAAACAACAACGCACGACAAGTCTCACCTCATTTCGAGAACGTTACACGGCCACATTCGAAAGAAGGACTCGGAGGTGCCACGGGCACGTGTGTGAGTGTCGGAACTCGAAACGGACAACGGGAAGAGACGAGCGGGCCCGGGTGCAAGCGACAACATGTATGCAATGCAATGCACATAATAACATGACATGGATGAAATGCACACACGCACATGACAAAACAAAGAAACCCGAAATGAAAGAAAACCCCAGAATGGAATTGATGAAGTCAACTATTCATATATTGCCATAATGGAAGGTCTCACATATGGGGTGTTACAGGTTCGCGCGAGGTCCTTGATGCGATGGCGGCTCAAGGGCAACACCAGAGACCCCAAGGCGGGGTTGCAGCCGAAGTGGCTGCGGAAGCAACTCACAGGCGGCAAAGTCGGGTCGGCACCGGTCGGCGGCGCCGGCGCTCAGCGAAACAGAGTCCGGCGAGTTGGGTTGGTGTTCCAACGTGAAGTCGTGAGGGCCTGGAGTGGAGCTGCGATGACTGTGGCTGCTCACAACAGCGGGGATGGAGTCCGGTCGTGGCAAAGACGGAGGTGTCTCACCCGCGACGGGTTACGGCAGCGCGGCGGTTTGGAGCAGCAAAAACGGGGCCAGGGCAACGGCGAGGGTGATTTAACAACAACGCGTGTCCTATGCGGCTTGTCGGAGACCGGCGACTCACGGTGGCAGCTTGAGGTCGTGGCCTCTGCGGCGGGTCAAGGAGACGCTCGGAAATGGAGACCAGACTACTCGGGGCGTCGCAGCAGAGCCATGCAGGGAGTCAGCTCCAGCCATGGGCAGAGAGGAAAGGACGACAGCTCAGAGCCGGCTATCGGGGCGAGAGGATGGGCCCGTCTTGCAGCTGTGGGCCGGAGGCGAGACCGCAGAGGGATGACTCAACAATTGCTCGCGGCTGAGGCGGAGCCAGGCGGCTTAACGGGGTGGCTTGCTGCGGTGCCAAACAGCGGTGGCATCGCCATGGCCAGGAGTACTGAGGCGACCGGTCGCGAGGCGAGTTGTGAAAGAGGGTCTGACGAGGCGGCGGCTTGACCATGGCAGAGGCAGAACGCAACCGCGGTTGCTCGAACGGTGCCGCAATCCGGCCAGGGTAGACCCAGGGCGGAGGCGTTGACCCACCATAATGGAGGCGGCTTGGCGGTGTCTTGCTTGCTGCGCGCGACTCGCGGCCACGAAGCAGAGTCCCGGTCTTGATCTGATTAGGAGGCGAATCCGAAAAGTTTTGGATCCACAAAAAAATGCCCTTGTCAACTTGATCATGGCCAGCGGAAACCTTTTGTCCGTTTCAATGGAAACTATGACTTGACAGCTTGCGGGACTCGGCAAAACCAATCTCTCATCGGTTTGGACAAATCGTCTTGCGTCGGCGGCGTACAGAACGCAAAACCCTAATTTCTTTGATCTCAAAACTCGTATGTTGCTCCGACTGCTTGCCACGGAGTCGATGTGTATTCCTTCTGCGCTGGCTCTTTTTCATCCAGCACATCACAAGCTTCTCGATCCATGAAGAGATCCCTCCAAGAACTCATCACCACCGTGCGCCAAGCCCCACGGTGGGCGCCAACTGTCGTGGATTTGTCACGACAGATGTCCTCGCCAATTAAGGACTTAGTCGTGAGGCTAACGCATCTAACTGGTAGCTTGAGAGGGGTTGATCAGGACAAGAGACATGTGTAGATCGTCGAGGTAAGTTAACACACGAGACAAGATTTAGACATCTTTGGGCCCCGGGAAACATCATCCGGTAATAACCCTACATATTGTTTGTGGCTAGGTCTTATTCCGTACGCTCATGAGGGAGTCGCCGTATAAACCGGCTCTCCTCTAGTTGTGTCTAGCCCTCGAGATTATTCACCCTGTCCCTCTTGGGGAGCTCTGCCCCTCCTTATATAAGTTGAAGGGGCGGGTTACATATGGAGTCCTAGTAGGATTAGGACTAGTCTATCTTCTATTACAAGCCGGATACAAGTCCGGGTCTTGATTCCTTGTAAGGGAAATATTCCTCTTGCCTTTCCTCTTAAGCCAGTCCACCATAACATGAGCCGGCCTTCTGGGCCTTGGGCCTTGTCATCCATCTGACCCGCCGTCAGGGCCATCCATGAGTCGCCACGACCAGTAAGTAGCCAAGATCTAGGCGGGTCACCCGTGAGTCGCCAAGCTCCGGGCGGTTTACCAATGAAACACCAAGTCTCAGCCAGGTCATATCTCCGGCCGGGCCATACCATGGGGTATATCCCCGACATCGACCCTTCGGGTTCGACAGATGTCAATCTCATCGATGGACCTGCCGCCGATCTCCTGTGGCTCGTCATGAACAATTTGCCATCCTACATCGCCATGCAGCCCCTTTTGTCATTTCTGAAGGACATGTTCTGCGATGCTGGATTGGGATCCTTAGTTGGCAAGTCAGACCTCATCGACGGCGACCATGCAGAGGAGCCAATCTATGACAAGTGAGGAAACCCATGATTTGTTTTCTCGGACCCCTTTTGTAGTGAGAACATGTCTAGTATTTATTGCTATATTTGGTTGTTTGCATTACGCCTTGTTTATTTCTATGGTTTTTGGTTGTTCGGTTGTTTGTTGTTAGCATATGTCCAGCTTCAATTGCCATATTTAGTTGTTCGTAGTATGCCTTGTTTATTTCAGCTATTCAATGTGTGACGTTCTATATGTGCTAGTATGAACTATGCATTTCAATTTCATCAATACCAATTTTAACAATAGCTCTAGCCTATATGAATAACTATATTTGGTTGATGTACGGCATGTTGTACTCCCTCCGAATCTTTAGTTCGCATATAAGATTTGTCTAAGGTCAAGCCTCCTAATTTTTGACCAACTTTATAGGAAACAATACCGACATTCACAATATGAAATCAATATCAGTAGATGTGTCATGACTTCAATTTTTATATTGTATAACTTTAGCATGGTAGATGTTGATAGTTTTTCATATAAATAAGGTCAAAATTTATGAAGTTTGACTTGAGACATTTCTTATATGCAGAGTAAAAGGACCGGAGGGGGTATTTAACACGCCTTTTCACTTGATTTAAGAATGGCACTGTTTGGATACTCTAACTTAGCTAGAGGTTAGAGTTAGTTCCTATATCATGATAGTTAAAATGGAGAGAGAGAGATTGGTGGAATAGTTGATTGTATTGGTTGAGCCTCGTGGGCATATATATAGGAGTACATGGTCATCTTGGAGTACAAGTCAAGGTAGAATAAAGCATATGGTATCCTTTGTTTCCTAAATAACAATGACTAACCCTGAACTAACTCTAGCCAAGGAGGTGTTTGGATGACAGGGTTAGATTGAAAATAAATGCACTAGGAGAACTAGTCCCAATTAGCACCTCTTGGGTGGGGTAGTTGTTTTGGGTGGGTTAGACGCAACTAGCTCAAACTAGACCTCATGTTTGGATACTTCAGGGCTATTTGAGACCAAACTAGCTCAAACTAACTCTAACCCATGGATGCAAACATGGCGAGTAACTAGTGTACTTAGACCTACACAATACAAGTTTGAATGACTATGTTTGCTTGTTTTTAAATATTAGGCTTGGTGTAGTTAATAACACACCTTTCCACTTCTTGTTTTTAAATATTAGTTTTTTAACAATTTGGTCTTGCACATGTAGGTCCTGCTGTCAGAGGTTTTGACCCACTGTTCGACCCTTTTTGCATATGGGGAAGTGAGTTGTCCATGAATATCATTCAAGTCAAGAAATTCACAAAGATTGTTAGGATAAAGAAATTAGCGGCAAAAGCAACAATGTCTTTGTCTGCACAATGAAGAAGACATCAGTTCACTACAGCATGGTACTAACTGTTATGCCTTGTCTTTTTAATTCCTTTGCACCATTTCAAATCTAGAGAAGATATTTATGCATATCCTTGTTTTCACACCTTTCCAAAGCAGTTCACTGATAATTACCGCTCAAACCACCTGTATGGTCACAAGGCAAGGAAGGTATTCGTGCAACACCCACGGTGCAATATTGAAGTGTTCCTGAAGAAGACGAAGGATGGACGGTCAATCATCCATAGGCGCTGGCCTAAAGTTGCAAAGACCTTCGACATCAATGAAGGCTCAATATTCGCCTTCCGCTTCAGCAGTTTTCCAGATGAGATTCATCTGTCTATGTACCGTCTATGATGTTAATTTCTAAAGGTTATAGACATTGCATGTGAAACTTGGTGTTGGTGCAGTTGTGTAATGGGGTAGTTGACTGCTGAAGCTATATGATGTTGTACTCTGATGTATTTCAATTATGAAATCTTCCTTCCTTAATACAAAATGTCAATTAGATTAATAAATGGATTATTAATAATAGGACGACGCTAATGGCCAATTAGCCTGCTTATTGGGTTTTTCTATTGCAAACGGTTATTGAGAAAACACCATGGGCGACCACCTCACGCAATGCACACAGTTCCTAGGAATAAACCGTGTTGAACCAATGAGCAATCACACACGACTTCCTCTTGAAAACTGTTTGCGTTAGGCCACTTTGTGCAAACATTTACCACATAAAAAGTGTGTGTGATGCACAGCCTATGCCACATAGTTTCTTTGTACGCACTGTGTGTGATGCATTCAATAACACAAACGGTAAAATTGTTAATATCATATGCAATAACAACGCTAACACAAACGATTTAATGGCAAACATTGTGTGTGATGTACATGCGAACGGAAATGTTTTCCTCGGACTGACTACGTGGGATGTGTATACGAACAAAAACGTACTTCTTGGATTGACTGTGTGGGATGTACATACTAACGGAAACGTAATCCTTGGATTGACTGTGTGGAATGTACATACGAACGGAAACGTTTAGCTGGGACTGACTGTCTGGGATGTACTTACGATTGGAAACAATTTGGCCTGCATAATTGTATTTATTAATACAACTGTATGTATAACCGTATTTGATCGCTCATTCGTCGCACATGACCTCATTTCGCTGAGCGTGTATGACCGGAGGGCCTAACCCCGACGGTTTCTGGGTCGTGTGGGAAGGACACCCCTATCGCACACACTCACTTGGCGACGGTTCCAAGCACCGTCGCGGAAAAGGGTTAAAAATCGGTTGTATAGCACCTCACTACACCAGTGTTGTGAGTTGCATTGGGATTTTCCCCGAAGAGGAAGGGTGGAGCAATATAGTAGAGATAAGTATTTCCCTCAATGAGAATCAAGGTTTATCGAACCAATAGTAGGATCACACAAACTCTCAGTGTCAGCACCTACACACACAAAAGTAAACACTTGCACCCAACATGGGCAAGAGAGTCGTCAATCCCCTTGAACTCATTTAATTCTGACATTGGTATATAGATAACAAGAAAAATAAAAGAAAGTAAATAAGTTACAACGAGGTATTTTTTGTTTTTAGCAATATGATTAAATAGACCCGGGGCCCATAGTTTTCACTAGAGGCCTCTCTCTCGAACACATAGCATGCAATGGGTAAAAAAATTAATGTTGGGTAACTGATAGAAAAGGGCATAGTTATGATGTTATTCATGGCAATGATCACATATATAGGCATCACACCTGTGACAAGTAGACCGAAACGAGTCTGCATCTACTACTATTACTCCACTTCGAGAGCGCTTCTATGCTTGCCTCTCTAGGTATTAAGTTCATGACAAACAGAGTAATGCAAGAAGTATGATGACATGATGTAGACAAAGTAAACTCAATTAATATGAAGAAAAAAACATCATTTGACCCTTAATGGAAACAATAAAAATACGTGTCTCGCTACCATTTTTGTTAATGGGTGAGAACACCGCAAGATTCAACCCATTACAAAGCACTTCTCCTATTGAAGATAAATCAATCTAGTTGGCCAAACCAAACAGATAGATTGGTGAGAAGGACAAAGCTATAATAAGCATGCATAATAAAATTCAGAGAAGACTCAATTACTTTCAATGAATAATCTGATCATAAACCCACAATTCATCGGATCCCAACAAAAACACCACAAAAGAAGATTACATCACATAAAACTGCAAGAGAATTTTGAATAATATCCCCCTCCTCCCTCTCGGCCCGCGCATCGCCTGCCCAGGCGACTCGGGCGGAGGCTAGGGTTCCCGAGCGCCGCCTCCCCCACCCCTCCTCTCCCTCATCGTCGCCACCTGAGGTGGTCGCCGGGCAAGCCCGCGCGGCCGCCAGTGAAGGTGGCGGCGAGGCCCTCGTTGCTCCGGCTGTGGAGGATCTAGATCCCAGGGGCGACGGCCCCTGGCGGCATGGCATCGCCGTTCTTTCCCTGAACGGTGCTCGCGGTGATCTCTGGCCGGTGTCCTCGACTGCAGGGGCGGTGGGGCATCGACGCCCGGTGGCTACAGCATGGAGGCCTCCTCTTCCTCACCAGATCTGGAGGTTTGCCGCCCCCAATTCACTCCCTCCCCCCTCTGCGCCTGTTTTCCCGCGGCTGGTCGCTGGATCCGACGAATTTTGGGGTTGGTGGTGCAGATCGGGACAGGGGGAAACCCCTGGCCGGCTGGTTCGGCCCGGGAGCGACGTCGGCCTTGGGCGACGTTTCCTACTTCTTGGAGGCAGTGTTATGGTCTCCTTCTCCCCACCTCCATTTCCTCTCCTGAGTGAAAATCCAAAATCCGACCAGAGTGGGCAGCGGCGACGTCGTGTGTGTCGCTCCCTCCATGGAGGCGTTAACTGGGGAGTGTGGATTCGGGCGCACGATTGCTGAAGATGGGGTTTTTGGTCAGCAGCAGTTGCGGTGCCTCTCGTTGTCCCGTTGTCCGCCTCTCTGTTGTTGCTCAGTGTCTTTCCTACGGCCTTCAGACGTTCTTGGCACGTGATGGTGAGGACGGGTTGGTGTGATTTCATCATCAAGGAGAACATGACATGTGTTTGCTCTGGATCCGGGGATCGGCATTCTCTAGCTCTCGGTGAGCGTCTCCCATGTCCAATGGTACGACGTCTTTCGAGCCAAGAAGAGGGTGGTGGCCCTCTTCGGCGATGGAGGGAGGTGATGTCCCCAAGATTTCCAGAGCATAACCATGTTCATACCGCCCACTCATTTCAAGATGTCCCAGCGGCGCTCCTCCTGTTTGTCCTCGGCGCCTGAGGGTTGAGGTCATCGGTTTATGCTAGTTGTGCTCTTTGTTAGTGTCTGTTGTAACTAGCTCTCCGATGTGTTGTAAGTTCAGAGTGCCCCCTTGTATCTTTCGGGCTTTTCTTGTTGTTCGTTTTCGTGTCGTTTGTATGTTGTTCATGTAATCTCGGCCGGTTGATGGCTTTGTTAATTGAAAGCTGGGTTATGACCGAACCTACTTCAGGCTCGGGCCAAGCCTTTTCTCTAAAAAAACAAAACACCAAGAAGATCGAGGTGAACATGGTACTGAAGATCAAAGCGAAAGAAGAAGACATCTAGCTACTAGCTATGAACCCATACGTCGCTGGTGAATTACTCACGCATCATCGGTAGGGGTGGCAAGGTTGATTAGAGGCCCTCCATGATCTATTGCCTCTCCGGCAGAGTACCAGTAAAGGCCTCCAGATGGGATCACGGAAGAATAGAAGCTTGCGGTGACGGAAAAAGTGTTTTGGGTGGCTCTATTTGAGGAGGACATCACTAACAAGGTTACACCCATAGCCCCAACAGATACATATACAGGACCAATTACTAGAGCTCGCGAATGCCAATTAAATTACCAGGTACTTTCATTTCTTGGTAATGATTCTAATGTTCATGAGAATATGATGCTGCCTAAATTGGATACATTTGTCTTGCTTACAAATGAAGGGCCTAGCTTGGACAAGAAGGATGAACATTGGAGCAAGATCAAGCATGGAGATGATGGCATGCGCAAGGGGAACAAGAACGAAGTTACAAATGATGATTTCAGGACTTTGAAGCCACCATAATGAGTGCGTGAAGCCTTGGATGAAATATACAAGATGCCACTTCATAAATTTTGTCCAGATGCTATTATAGGTGTTGCGTCACCTTATTATTGGGCCAGGCCCATGTAATTTCGAAATACTTGAGTATAGGCTGTTTTTAGAGTCTGTATGTGTGGGGAAACAAGTGTTAGGGTTGTATCGGACCCCTCCTCCAAGGGCCACGAACCCCCCCCCCTCTCCCTCCATATATACAGCCCTTAGGGCGTCGTTTAGACTTTGGGTTTTGTTTAGATTAAAGTTCGCCATAGCTGCAACTTCGCGTACTTCATTTGTGTTCAACGACCAGACAAAGACATCACAGAACCCCACCTTGATCAATAAATATTTCCTCTTATATTCGTAATATCCATATTGCAATCTCAGTTTCTTGCTTGTTCTTCGTTTGCTTGCAGGAAATAGACCCTCGTGGTCAGGTTGATCGTGCTCCGGGGTGGTCAATAACCTCTCGGAGTTGGCTTAGCGATTGCTAAGGCGCGACGTTTTCGCACGTTCGTAGTCGGACCGTCAAAGTCTACTCCTCCGAAAGCGATAATATCCATCTCATCAAAAGATGGGACACATTTGCCTCTATGAAGTGGTATCAGATTTCCAGGTTTCTTGGTGAGATTTTATAGTTTTCGTAGATTAGATCAAGTCTGTTCTTCGTACCTACAGTCCACGAAAAAGCCAAAAAATTAGGGTTAGTTCATCATATCCGAACCAGTTTGAGCATTCGCATAGTTTTTTCAGTATTTTGCTTTCTTGAATTTGCGGTTGCATCGTCGTGTCAAGTTGCTGGTCTTAGTGTCTAGTCTTTTAGAGTTTCGAGTTCTGGTCATAAGTTGTCATGCCGCTGCCGCAGCACCTTCATTGCCACTGCCATATACCACCACCGCTGCCATATACCACCACCGCTGCCATATTCTACCACCATATATCCACCACCAATCCGAGTTCTTTTCGTTTTAGATTGGTTTTCGAGATCCATCTAGTTTCGGTTTCGTGTTTCCTTGCCTGAGTAGGTCTCGGAAAAAAAAAGTCTGGAGACCCCCGGGTAGTTTTCAGGCCTAAATTTCGACAAGTGAAAATAATTTTTCCTATCCTATTTTTAGGCTTTTCTGAGTCTTTTGAGACACGTGCCATCATACTGTTTTTTTACCAAACTTTTTCGTCGTCGCTGTCCTGATTTCCGAAAAAATCGTCAAAATAATTTCGTGTCTATCATCTTAGTTTGACTTGGGAAGAGTTGACACACTCGCCATTATAGTGATTTTCGGCAAAAAATAAGAGTGCAAATAAAAGGCGAAAAAAATTCAGAGAGTGCTTTTCCCTTGATTACGTGCAGCGTCGTGATTTTGTTAGTGTTCTAGGCTCGCGTCTCTAGTACGGTCTAGGCTAGGACCAGCACAGTACCGTCGTTGAGCGTTTATTCAACTTTGCATCTCTGAATTGATTATTGCTGACCCTTGTTGCTACCATATTATAAGCCTTCCCAGCTCCACATACATCTACGTCGTGCGTTTGACTCTCCCTGGTAATCGCTTTATCCAAGCTTTGAGAGTTTTGACTACCACGGTTGCCGATCATCACCTGCTGTTGGGTAAGAACTAGTAAGAATTTGAGATTTGTTTGACGGATTTGTGACGCCCCACCACAACCATCTTCTAGTAGTTTGTAGGATCATGTTTTTGTGTGTTTCTATTGCTGCTAACCATGCTAGGATCACAAGTCGATGAGATTGACTGGGAGAACATGACGAACAAGGAGTTGCATGATAAATTTCAGCAAATGATGGGTCAACAGGTAGAAGATGCGATGACCAGTTTTGGCGACGCACTAGCGAGGATGGATGGCATTGAGAAGTCAATTGACACCAAGTTGGATGTCAAATTTGCAACAACAACAACAACAACAACAACAACAACAACAACAACAACAACAACAACAACAACAACAACAACAACAACAACCACCTTCACGTCGCGAAACAGCCCTCCGCAAAGTGTGCCGTGTCCCTCTTGAGCCTGGCCAAACTGTTGGTGCTGCTATTGATACTTCTGTGGCTCCTGCTGCTATTGAGGAGGAGGCCAATTATGCGGGAGATTACGAGGATGAGGTTGATCAAAATCTGAACTACGTGCAACAACCACCACCAGGTCCTCCACATGCAAATAACCGCAATGGTAGGGCGGCACCACACCCTCGGGTACTAGATCATGACCGTCTCCCTAAACTAAAATTGAATATTCCACCATTTGAGGGTAGATATGTTCCCGATATATATCTTACTTGGGAGTTAGAAACCGAACAACGTTTTACATGTTTAGAATATCCCGAGGAGAGACGTGTTGCTGTTGCTCTTTGTGCTTTCACTAGTTTTGCTTGTGTGTGGTGGTCTGAATATTGTAGATTATATCAGGATAATGTTCCAACTACTTGGGCTGCTTTGAAAACTGCTATGCGTACTCGTCGGGTTCCACCATATTATCAATGTGAATTACTTCAGAAATTGCAGCATTTAAGACAAGGAAAAAAATCTGTAGAGGAATATTATCAAGAATTACAAACTAGCCTGATTAGATGTGGTATTGTTGAGGATAATGAGGCTATGCTTGCACGTTTTATGGGTGGCTTAAATAGAGATATTCAGACAATTCTAGAGTATAAGGAGTATAATAATATCACTCCTTTAATCCATCTTGCTTGCAAAGCTGAATGTGAAGTGCAGGATCGACAAGGCCTTGGCGCGAACTAATTTTTCTGCAGGTCGACCTTCATCATGGACACCACGTGCATCCTCTACTTCGACACGTCCGGTTGCACCACCACCTACTTCATCCGTCACTTCTAGCCATGATAAAGGCAAACAGGCACCACCACCATCAGCCAGGAGTACACCTTCTGGTCCTGCGCAGAGCTCTTCTTCATCCATGGCATCCACAGGGCCAACACATGATGTTATATGTCATCGTTGCACTGGTTGTGGTCACTATGCGAGCAAATGCCCATCTCAGCGTGTCATGATTGCTACTAAGGAAGGTGGTTATGAGTCCTTTAGAGACTATGATGAGGAGACTTTGGCTCTTATTACACGTGAAGAACACGGTGGAGATGATTTTGAAAATGAGACGCAATACATGGCTCCTGAAGATGCTGACAGGTATGAACGTTTAGTTGCTCAACGTGTTTTGAGTGTGCAGGTCACACAAGCGGAGCAAAATCAGAGGCATAATTTGTTCCATA
This sequence comes from Secale cereale, assembly GCA_902687465.1. Classification (NCBI taxonomy): domain Eukaryota; kingdom Viridiplantae; phylum Streptophyta; class Magnoliopsida; order Poales; family Poaceae; genus Secale; species Secale cereale. The sequence goes on along the minus strand of LR738715.1, from coordinate 428,226,516 downwards.
CAAAGGGAGTTGTGAAGGAACGTTTTGTTCGCATCATCATAGATGGAGCAAGCTGCAACAACTTGGCTAGCATGGAGATGGTGCAGAAGCTATCTCTCACCATAAGACCACATCCACATCCTTACTACATCCAATGGTTCAACAATAGCGACAAGGTTAAGGTAACACATACTGTTCGTGTGCATTTTAGTATCTCTACATATGTTGATTATGTTGATTGTGATGTGGTACCCGTGCAAGCATGTTCCTTATTACTTGGTAGACCATGGCAATTTGATAAAAATTCTGTACACCATGGTAGAAACAATCAGTATACTCTTGTTCATAAGGATAAATGTATTACTTTGCTTCCTATGTCTCCTGATTCCATTTTGAAAGATGATACTAATAGAGCTAATAAAGCGAATCAGGAGCAAAATAAGAGTGAAAATCAGATTGTAGCAAAAGAATTTGAGCAACAAATCAAGCCTAATAACACACCATCATCTCATGTTGCATCAGAAATTAAATTAAAAAGTGAATGTTTACTTGCCACCAAATCTGATATTGACGATCTAGAATTCAGCAAATCTGTTTGCTATGCTTTTGTATGCAAAGAGGCATTATTTTCATTCGAGGACGTGCCTTCCTCTTTGCGTCCCGCTGTCACTAACATTTTGTAGGATTTCGTAGACATCTTTCCACAAGACGTGCCACCGGGATTACCACCTATTCGAGGGATTGAGCATCAGATTGACTTAATTCCCGGTGCATCGCTACCAAACCGTGCACCATACCGTACCAATCCAGAGGAGACGAAGGAGATTATGCGTCAAGTACAGGAGCTACTCGACAAAGGTTATATACGTGAATCCCTTAGTCCTTGTGTTCTTCCTACATTCTAGTGCCGAAAAAGGATGGTACATCGCGTATGTGTGTTGATTGTAGAGGCATTAATAATATTACTATTCGTTATCGTCATCCTATTCCTAGACTAGATGATATGCTTGATGAATTGAGTGGCTCTACAATATTCTCCAAAGTTGATTTGCGTATGGATACCATCAAATTCGTATGAAATTGGGAGATGAATGGAAAACAACATTTAAAACTAAGTTTGGATTATATGAGTGGTTAGTCGTGCCTTTTGGGTTAACTAATGCACCTAGTACTTTCATGAGATTAATGAATGAAGTTTTACGTGCTTTCATTGGACGATTTGTGGTAGTTTACTTTGATGATATATTGATTTATAGCCGATCTTTGGAGGAACATTTGGAACATTTATGTGCTGTTTTAATTGCTCTACGTGTTGCACGTTTGTTTGGTAACCTTGGAAAGTGCACCTTTTGCACCGACCGAGTATCTTTTCTTGGCTATGTTGTTACTCCACAGGGATTTGAGGATGATAAAGCCAAGATTGAAGCTATTGAGAGTTGGCCGCAGCCCAAAACGGTCACACACGTGAGGAGTTTCCTTGGCCTCGTTGGATTCTATAGGCGTTTTGTGCAAGATTTCAGCACCATTGCTGCACCTCTCAATGAGCTTACAAAGAAGGATGTGCCTTTTGTTTGGGGTACTGCACGGGAAGAAGCATTCACGGTATTGAAAGATAAGTTGACACATGCTCCTTTACTCCAACTTCCTGATTTTAATAAGACTTTTGAGCTTGAATGTGATTCTAGTGGAATTGGGTTAGGAGGTGTGTTATTACAAGATGGTAAACCTGTTGCATATTTTTCTGAAAAATTGAGTGGGCCTAGTCTGAATTATTCTACTTATGATAAGGAGTTATATGCTCTTGTTCGGACTTTGGAAACATGGCAACATTATTTATGGCCCAAAGAATTTGTTATACATTATGATCATGAATCTTTGAAGCACATTAAAAGTCAAGCAAAACTGAACCGTAGACATGCTAAATGGGTTGAATTCATAGAGACTTTCCCTTATGTTATTAAACACTAGAAGGGAAAAGAAAATGTTATTGCTGATGCATTGTCTCGTCGTTATACTATGCTTTCACAACTTGACTTTAAAATATTTGGTTTGGAGACCATCAAAGATCAATATGTGCATGGTGCTGAATTTAAAGATGTATTGCAGAATTGTAAAGAAGGGAGAACATCGAACAAGTTCATCGTTAATGATGGATTTGTGTTTCGTGCTAACAAGCTATGCATTCCAGCTAGCTCCGTTCGTCTTTTGTTGCTGCAGGAGGCGCATGGAGGAGGATTAATGGTACACTTTGGCGTGAATAAGACGGAGGACGTACTTGCTACACATTTCTTTTGGCCAAAGATGAGACAGGATGTTGAGCGTTTTGTTGCTCGCTGCACTACATGTCAAAAAGCTAAGTCACAACTAAATCCTCATGGTTTATATATCCCTTTGCATGTCCCTATTGTTCCTTGGGAAGATATATCTATGCACTTTTTTGTGGGTTTACCTCGAAGAAAGAAGGGGAGAGATAGCATATTTGTTGTCGTGGATAGGTTCTCGAAAATGGCACAATTTATACCATGTCATAAAAGCGACGATGCTGCTAATGTTGCTGATTTGTTCTTCCATGAAATTATCCGCTTGCATGGTGTGCCAAATACTATTGTTTCAGGTCGTGATACTAAATTTCTTAGCCACTTTTGGAGATGTTTATAGGTAAGTTGGGGACTAAACTTCTTTTTAGTACTACTTGACACCCCCAAACTGATGGACAAACTGGAGTAGTCAATAGAACTTTGTCTACTATGCTTAGGGCTATTTTAAAGAATAACAAGAAAAAGTGGGAAGAATGCTTGCCTCATATTGAATTTGCTTATAATCGTTCGTTGCATTCTACTACTAAGATGTGCCCTTTTGAAATTGTCTATGGTTTCCTACCTCATGCACCTATTGATTTGTTGCCTCTTGCATCTTCTGAGAAGGTTGATTTTGGTGCTAAACAACGTGCTGAATTGATCTTAAAAATGCATGAGTTAACTAAGGAAAATATTGAGAGCATGAATGCTAAATATAAAATTGTTGGAGATAAGGGTAGAAAACGTGTTGTCTTTGCACCTCGAGATCTTGGTTGGTTACATTCGCGTAAGGATAGGTTTCATAATTTGCGCAAGTCAAAGCTAATGCCATGTGTTGATGGTCCTTTTAAGGCGTTAGAGAAAATAAATGATAATGCATATAAACTTGAGCTGCCTGCAGATTTTGGGGTTAGTCCCACATTTAACATAGCAGATATGAAGCCTTACTTGGGTGAGGAAGATGAGCTTCCGTCGAGGATGACTGCAATTCAAGAAGGGGAGGATGATGAGGACATCACTAACATGATTACACACACAACCCCAACTGACATATACAAGACCAATTACTAGAGCTTGCGCATGCCAATTAAATTACCAAGTACTTTCGTTTCTTGGTAATGATTCTAATGTTCATGCGAATATGATGTTGCCTAAATTGGATACATTTGTCTTGCTTACAAATGAAGGGCCTTGCTTGGACAAGAAGGATGAACATTGGAGCAAGATCAAGCATGGAGATGATGGCATGCGCAAGGGGAACAAGAACGAAGTTACAAATGATGATTTCGGGACTTTGAAGCCACCATAATGAGTGCGTGAAAGCCTTGGATGAAATATACAAGATGTCGCTTCATAAATTTCGTCCAGAGGCTATTATAGGTGCCGCGCACCTTATTATTGGGCCAGGCCCATGTAATTTCGAAATACTTGAGTATGGGCTATTTTTAGAGTCCGTATGTGTGGGGAAAGAAGAGTTAGGGTTGGTTTCGGATCCCTCCTCCAAGGGCCACGCAATTCCCCCCTCTCCCTCTATATACATCCCTTAGGGCGTCGTTTAGACTTTGGGTTTTGTTTAGATTAAAGTTCGCCATAGCTGCAACTTCGCGTACTTCGTTTGTGTTCAACGACCAGACAAAGACGTCACAGAACCCCACCTTGATCAATAAAGCTTTCCTCTTATATTCGCAATATCCAGATTTGGGAAAAAGTGTTTTGGTTGGCTCTACTGGTTTGGGAATATACGTGAATTTATAGAGTAGGAATTAAGTCAAACAGAGCAGCGTGAGACCCATGAGCTCAGGGGGCGTGCCCTATCCCCAGGGCGCGCCCTGTGAGCTCGCGGCTCTCACATAGGTCTTCTAGCTCCTCCCCAACCTTCTTGGGCCCCTTTTGGTCCAAAAAATCACTGCAAGTTTCATCGTGTTTGGACTTTGTTTGGTATTGATTTTTTTTGAAAAGCCAAAAACAAATAGAAAACAACAACTGGCACTGGGCACTGGAATAATAGTTTAGTCCCAAAAATGATATAAAATAGAATAAGATGCATATAAAGCATTCAAGATCGAGAAGAAATAACATGAAACAATCAAAAGTTATAAAAATGTTGGAGGCGTATGTATCATCTATCCTAGAAATTATGCAACGAATATTCGATTGAGTGCAATCTTATTCAGGAGTCAAGAAGCATTTCTTTTCAGGGACTGAAGAAGAAGACCCTGAAGTACATCTGATGTTCTTTGACGCTTTATGTGGGACTTTTAAAATCAAGATGTGTCCAAAGAATTTGTTTTATCGAAACTCTTCAAGTTTTCTCTGAAAGATGAGGCAGAAGCAGTATAATAGATTACAATATTGTAGCATAACCTGTTGGAAGATGTGTGGAGAAAAGTTTATGGCTATTTCTTCCTTGCTCTAAAACAGCGAAACTCCGAAGAGATCTCACTTCTTTTGTTTAGCAAATTGGAGAGAGTCTATATGAAGTTTGGGGGAGATATTCTAAACTCTTGAATCTTTGCCCTAACCATGGCTTTGCAGAATATGTTATACTTCATATATTCTATCATGCACTTGACGATGAATCTAAATATATCCTTGATTTAAGTGTAGGTGGACGCTTTATGTCCCTTACTCTAGAAGATGAAAATAACTGATAGAAAAACTTATGACTGTTAGGGAGTAATGGAATATTGAGGAACAAGTAAAATACACAGGAATAATTTATCATGTCGAAGAGATGGAGGAATTTAAGGTGACTCAAGAAAAAGGTAAACCTAGTGAACAAGTTATTTTTTATAAAGTGGACATATTTAGTTTTTTTCAATAGGAGGACGAGCTAAGGGAGCCGACGAACAAGTTTAAGCATCATCAAGAAGGTTCCAATAGAGACATGAGATGATGCATTCACCATAATGTCAAAGTCCAGGAAGAACCAGCTCATCAAGGCACACAAGGTAATAAATAAGAAGGGGAGAATAATGAAAAAGTTGACTCAGATGCGGAAACCAACGATGGCAACAACAATGATAATGAAGAAAAGGCTGCTCAAGAGTCTAACAGAACAGAAGAAACAACCATAGAGAAGAGGAGTAAGCCTCCATATCCAACAAGAGGTGAAAGCAGACAAGCTTCAGAGAATTGTTGGTTCAATAATTTTCCTCATCGTGTTTTAGAGATATCGTCAGAAACTTTGAGGGACTAATGTGTTTGCTAGTGCATACAGAGATCATATGTCCCTAGGTCAAGCGGAGTTTGGTACGGTGAAGATTATCAGTGAAGATTATATGATGAAGTTTGATATATCCCTATTGCATCTACTTTTCCAAGCACTTCTGCTCTTGTTTTGCCCCCTAATTTGCATGATTTGAGTGAAACTAACCCGGACTGATGCTATTTTCACTAGAACTACCTTGGTGTCCTTTTTTGTGCAGAAATAAAAATCTCTTAAAATTGGATGAAACTTTGGAATTTTTCTTTGGAATAAATAAAAAATAATGGAGCAAAGAGTTACCGGAGGGGAACCACCTAAGGGTCATAAGCCCAGGGGTGCTCACCCCCAGGTCGTGCCATCCAGGCTTGTGGAGGCCCCAGAACCCAATGTGGGGCAAAACCTAATTAGTGTAATTTGTTCTGATGTTCATGAATTGGAGGAGGATTCGAGGAAGAACACAAAGAACACGAGGGGGAGTCACGAGGTAAATCACGAAGGGAAACACAAATCAACGCACATTGATGCAAATAAAGATACACATAGATAGATCCATTATCCAAAGAGTGAGCTTGAACAAGATAGTTGTTCCCCAAGTCCTAGAACAAGGAGGCCCTAATGATTCTATGATGGTAATCTTTCTCCACAAGTGGAGGTCTTGATAATTCCTAGGGATTCTTCTTTAATGGAGTGTCTCTCGAGAGAGAGAGAGAGAGAAAAATCATAAGGGAAGGTACATGAGCTAAGCTCTATGATTTGAGATATAATCTTAGCTGTCCATAGAAATGAGGTCAGTAAGAAGTATTTATAGGCCATTCAATGAAGGGACAGGTGAGGTGCAAAGCAGTAAAGTTAGAGCATCTCCACTCGCGCCCCAACATGCCCCCACGACTCTTTTTTAGCGCCGGCGCTAAAAAATCAGCCCAGACGCGCCGCAAGGACCTTGTTTATCACCGGTTTGGGCCAAAGTAATAGCTGGCCGATCCTAGTTGAACCCAAGCCCCCGGGGGCCGCCTGGGGGTGTCGACCGAAGCAAAAAGGTGCGTGGGTCCTCTCTATTGGTGAGAGATGACCCTTTTCCCCGCCGTTCCCCGGCTTTCCCCCTCCATTTCATTCCATTCCCCCTTCTCCCCTCTTCTCCCGTCACTATCCTCCCTCTCCCCACTATCCAGTCGCATGCCGCCGAAGAAGTATTCGGCCCCTCACGCTGCTGCCGTGGCCGATGCCACCTAGCCGAAGCAGAGGAAGCCGAGGGCACTGCTGGCAAAACCGCCAGGCAAGATGAACGCCGACTGGAGGGCGGAGGTTCAACGCGAGAGGCTTTCACCATCGACCGGCGGAACAGACTCAACGCTAAGAGGGTCCGGGACGCTAAGAGCCACGCCGCCCAGAGGGAAGAGAAATCCGAGGCACGGTGGTCGGCGTTGATGACGAACAGTGCTGTCAAGCTCGACCTACTACAGACCAACATCACCGCGAAAGAAGAGGAACACCGACCTGGCATTCCTGATGGGGGCGGACATGTCGACCATGGACGAGCAGGTCAAGGCTTGGTACCTGGCAGAGCGCGTCCTCATATTGAACCCGATGTCGTCGACGACTGCGCCAACTCCCACGCCGACCACGACCATGATGTCGCCGCCAAGCCTGAGCAATGATGCCTCCATGACGCGCAGCACAGAAGCCGCGCCGACGCCATTCAGCCCGCGCACGCCGATGCTGGAGGACAACACCGCCGTTTGATGCATTGCCTACGCATTCTTTCTTTTGAACGCTGAACTTTCGAGTACGATTGATCGCCGAACTGTGGCATGGTGATCGCCGAACTATCTGGCAGCCGTTGATCGTTGAACTTGTGGCATGTTTTTGGGTAACGAGAAATGTCAAGTTTGAATTTATATGCGTCTTCGGGCTGAAACCTGGGGGCGTGGTTGGGAACTAGATCACCCCGAGGACCAAAAAAGCGCCGACGGGTGCGCTGGGGGCCCGAACGAGTGGAGATGCTCTTACAAGGCCTAAATGTTAACTCTGCGCGTAGGCAGGCCGGATGTTCGAGTAGCAAGCCGGATGGTCCGGGCATCTTTCTGATGATTAGGCTTCGCAATTAAGCTTCAGGTATCCTCGGTCGCCATAGCCAGATGTCCCTGAGCTCCCCGATGGTCAGCTGCAGGAGCTCCCCGAGCTCCAGCTCACGTGCGCCCCGAGCGCCTCCACTTCCTGAGCTCCTCTGACCGCGCCGCCGCTCGAGCTCGGCCTCGTGCCTCGCCGCCTCACCGGAGCCAGCCTGTACCGCCCCGAGACCGATGCGCCAGGTGTCAGCCAGTTATTCGTCATTGTTGCCATGTCATTTGCTTGCGTGTTGCACTTTGACATGTCATCATGTGCATTTCATCAGCATGTTTCCAAAACTTGCATCCGTCTGAGTCCGCCCGTCCTCTCCGTTGTCCGTTCTGAGCCCAGACACACTCACACGCGCCCGCGGCACCTCCGAATATTTATTTTATAAGTGGCCGGAAAATGTTCTCAGACTGGGTTGAAACTTGGTGTGCGGTCTTATTATAGCATAGGTAGACCGCCTGTCAAATTTCATCGCATTCGGAGTTCGTTCGATAGCCCAACCGTTAAACTTATAGCGGCACTATAGCCGGATAAACGTCGGACGTTTCAGTGCTTTGAGACCTGTTGCTGGGCTGCCATCTCTCTCCCACTCTTCTCAGCCCAATCACTCTACACAGCCCATGTTTTACCCCTCGACTGCACGCCCGAAACATCCCCGACCCGAACCGGTCTCTCGTTACCGATGGGTCCGGATCATCCCCAAACATCCCTAAAATATCATCGTTTCTTTATTTGGATTCCCTAGCTATTTATTCTCGACCGTTCAATTTTGATCGGAGGGTCCGTTTTGCCCCTAAGCTAGTCCACCTAACTATTTAATCAGATCTAAACCTAGAAAATAGGACACTTGTCCCGTCCTTCCCATTCCTTCGCCGCCGCCACACTGTCTTCTCCCACCTCGGGATCCTCCCGTTCCAGATCCACCCAACCAGCCGCTCGATCCCCCTCCTGCTCTGCCTAGCTCTCACGACATGTAGGAGAGGAATTCCTCCTCGCGCTCCTGGAGCCCGAGTAGCAGCCGCCAGGCCGTGCGCCTCGTCCCCGCCTCCTCGCTCGGTCGGGAGAGGAGCTCCCGACCCACGAGCTTCGCCACGTCGAGACCCCAAGCTCCTCCAGCTGCCTCATCTCCGTCCAAAACAATCAGGACCCCGCCGCCCTGCTGCCATGTTCCACCGCTGCCCGTCGCTGGATCTGCATCGCCCAAGTCGTCTTTCGCGTCGCCGTTGGGCTTCTCGCCGTGGCCTCCTTCGCCACCTTGGATCCGGCGTCGCCGGCCTGCATCTCACGCTGCGCCAAGGCCAGCCTCTGCGCTGCCCTGCCATGTCTCTGCATCTTCTTCCCACCACGTCCGGACTCCAGCCGGGACCCGGCCACCGCAGCTCCGCCCCGGGATCAGGTCGCCCTAGATCCCGCCGCCCTTCGCGCCGCTCGCCGGAGCTCTGCTCCATCCGCCATCGCTGCACTGCTTCTGCTCCGCGAGAGGAGCGCCCGCAAGGCCGCAACCTGCTTCGCCCAATGACCCATGCGCCCGTTACCGCTCGCCCGACTCCACCGCGCACAGGTCTAGCGCCCTCTTGGGCCTCACCTCTTCGATCGGCCCAGCAGCGCCAGCCGCAAGCCCAGCAACGCCAGCCCCTCACCTCTCCGATCGGTCCTAGGCCCATGGTGAGAACCCCCATCCTCTCCAGTTTCGACCCTTGTTGTTTTTTTTAGGCCAGCGATTTTATCTAATTTCCTGAGACTGCCTGTTTTATAGTTTGGACCCTAAACTTCATGCATATAATAACTTCACATCTGTGCTTCACATGTAAAAACATTATATATGAAAAATGCTTAGAATTTTGTGTAGATTCATAATATGCCACTTTCACCCCTGTTAAAAATGTTTAACTTGTTGTTTTCATTAATTTGTGTAAATAACTTGCTAAAATGGTTTATTTCATAACTAAATAACCGTAGCTCGGTTTTTAATAAACTTTATATGTAAATGGGGTGGAAAAATGTGTAGAATAACATGATGCACTTTGTTTTGCTGTTTAACAACTTTAAAATGTGGTAATAGGCAGAACAGTACCAAATTCATAATATGCACATGGGGGTTTTTCCGGAATTGTTGTTTGTTGTTCCGGCTCCATTTAAACTTGCCTAGATAGGTAGTTTTATTATGCTTCACCTCTTGCCATGTTTAATAATATTTAATTTTGTTGGGTAGCTTAAACGAGAGTCAACTAAATAAATATAATGTGGTGTTTCGTCAATATGCAACTCATTGCATATTGAGCTCCGCTTAACTTGTAGTTTTGCCTGTGCTTCCTACCTTGTCATGCATTGCTTCCTGTATAGACTTGTCATAGATCATACCTTGCCATGTATTGCATCATATAGACTGTGTTGTTCTTCTATGCTTCCTACCTTGCCATGTTTTGCTTCATGTATAAACTTGTAGTGCATCCTATGTAGACTTGTTTTGCATCATACCTGGTTGAGCATATTGTCGTGTCTCGTGTTGTGTGTTTACCGTATTGCTTGCTTCTTCTCGTTAGTGCTTGTTCCGTTGCGTTCGTGAGGATTCATTCGACTTCTCGTGGTTCTTCTTCAAGGCTTCTTCTTCGTCTTCTTCACGGTTCCGTTCTTCTTCCTTGCGGAATCTCAGGCAAGATGATCATACCCTTGGATACCTTTACTACCATTGCCATTCTTAGTTGTCTCGATGCTATCGTTATATGTCGCGCTACCCATCTTTTATGTCAGCCTCTCCTTGTTGCCATGAAACCTCTAACCTTTGAAACCTTCCTAGCAAAACCATTGTTTGGCTATGTTACCCGCTTGCTCAGCCCCTCTTATAGCATTGTTAGTTGCAGGTGAAGATGAAGATCATTCCAGGTGGAAACTTGTTGTTGGTATATCACAATATCTATTATTATTATTAACACACCTATATACTGGGCATGGGTGGAAGGCTTGGCCTTTTGCTTGGTGTTTTGTTCCACTCATGCCACCTTAGGCGCCGATAAACCGGCATTATGTTCCTTGATTTTGCATTCCTTACACGATGGGTATATGGGGACCCCTTGACAGTTCGTCTTTGAATTAAACTCCTCCAGCAAGGCCCAACATTGGTTTTAATTTGCCTCATAATAAGAACTTAATTAATTAATTAAAATTGCATAGGGGTCGCGTCCCCGGGGATTCTTTCTACATAGCAGGGGGGGCCAGTGCTGATGGTGTTGGTCCCAAACGGGGAGACTGCGGGGCCGCCACGGGAAACCCGAGGTATCTGGTATAACCCGTAGGATCACCTATCCGGACGTGGCGTGAGACGAGATACGCGCGGCTACTATCAGGGTGTCAGCACGCCGGGAGGTCTTGCTGGACTTGTTTTACCATTGTCGAAATGTCCTGTGCACCGGGATGCCGAGCCTGATCGGATTTCCCTAAGATAAGGGGTGATGATATTATATTTATCACTTCAGCTGATCGTGAGAGCTTGTGATGGGCTAAGTTGGGACACCCCTGCAGGGTTATGATCTTTCGAAAGCCGTGCCCGCGGTTATGTGGCAGATTGGAATTTGTTAATGTCCGGTTGTAGAAAACTTGACAGAGGATCCGAAGTAAAACACACAACTGTGTGAGTAACCGTGATTGTCTCTTTTCACTTTGAGAAGAGGACATGGTGGGGTTATGTTTGACTCATAGGTAGTTCAGGATCTTTAGCGATCATTACTAGTTTTGCGACCGCTTGCGTAGATGCTCATCTTATTCTTGTACTCGTAAGCTAGCCACCATATTATGCTTAGCCGCTGCTGCAACCTCACCACTTTACCCCTTCCTACCCATAAAGCTTTGCTAGTCTTGATACCCATGGTTATGGGATTGCTGAGTCCTCGTGGCTCATAGATACTACAACACCAGATGCAGGTTCAGCCGAGATTGATGCAGGAGATGGATCAGAACTTCTGGGAGTTCCATGAAGAGCGTGGCCGTATGCTTGTGACGTTTTCGACGATCAGTAGTGGTTTCTACTAGGGGCGATTCGGACCTGTGGCTTTATGTTTTTGGTATCTTTCTTTTGGATCTTCACCCGTAGTCGGGTTGTGATGTTTTGGATGATGTTATGCTTATGTAATGTATTGTGTGACGTGGCGAGTGTAAGCCAACTATCCTTTTGCAATTGCATCCCTATTTTTACATGAGTCGTGCAAAGATACCAAACTTGAGATCATTCCAGAATGGGCTTTTACCTTTAAGTCGTGCCTCGACACGTAGGAGGTATAGTCCCATCCTGGGCATTACAAGTTGGTATTCAGAGCCTTCTCCGACCTAGAAGCCCCACTGATTGATCGAATCGTTGACGGTTGAGTCTAGGCACACACTTAAAATGTTTTGAGTCATATATATATCGGAGAGTAGGATTTCTTTTGCTCCTCATCCCTTTTCACTCTGGTGAGGACTCCTGACGATTACTTTTGTCTCTTCTATTCTCAAAAATTCACTATTTTTTTAGGATCACGCGAGTATTGTTTGGATTGTTCTGATGTCCTTGTGACGAGAACATTGTTCTCGATGCCTCCTGTCATTTAGGGGTTGTGGCAGTGTCCCGGGGAGTTGAGCTCCGAGGTGTTGTCATCACAAATATATCACAGCAGTTCTGGAATACTTAAGACGGCCGACATCGAAAACTCTCCTATGCGGTTAGTGGCAAGATAACCCCGACATCACCCAGTACTAGGGAGGTAGTTCGGGAGTATTGCCATAGCTTGTATAGTAGATGCGTTTCGAAGGTCCGAGGTAAACGGTTTCCGGAAATAACTGGTTATGTGTTGAAGGATGGATACAGCTGGATGTAGGATTAGAGTTGAGTGCGCGGTGCTTCCCCTGTATCCCCAACACCTGATTGCATAACTGGGAACTTTCGGAAATTAATAGGTGAGTTCATCTAGTAGTTCGTAGGCATTCTTCCAACGAATGCATGATATGGAGTTCGGAGTTCTACATTGAGTGAAGTGGTTTTATGGACGTTGTTCCGATCGGGAGTTGCATCTTAAAGGGTCCTTGGCTATGCTGATCCGGGGATTGCAAAACCCTTTTGTAACACGTTCCATGAGCTTTCTGCACGAATATGTGAAACGAAACTTCTATCTTGTATTTGTTCTATCTGCTCCTTGTTGTTTTTATTTACCTTTTGTTCCCCCAAGTGGCTTCTCGACAAGTTGATGTACCTACTTAATTCATTCGTTCAATTCTCTGTTCCAATGATATTGTGAAGATTATGTTGCAACATATCTATCCTTTGTTTTCGTCTTGATTCTGGTATTCGAGTTGCTTCGATGTCAAATGTTGATTCTATACCTTTCCTAATCGGTGTTCTCATATTTATATGGGAGTGCTAATCCTTCTTGACCATCGAGATTTCCATGTTAATCCTTTTCAACCGGTGTGCCTTCTCTTCAAATTATTCCATACGGACGCCGTTGAGAAATCCGACGATTTGTCTGTTTCATTCATCCCAAGTTGTCTTTGTTTCCCCGCCCTCCCTCCCTTTTTCTTCTTGGTGCCAGAGTCCCTAATGAAGTATCCATTTTATTCATGTGATATTTCTTCATTCTTTTCCTTCAATGTTCTTATCCGGTGCTTTATCGTGAAGATGCTCAAGAGTTTCAAGTTCATCATTCTTAATTCTAACATTCTTCTCCGGTGGACTAAATCCAAGCTTTCGTAATGATCATATCTATTCCTTTTGTTTCACATGTTTTCCCATGTTGAAATTTCTTATCCAAAGCTCTCTTATTTTATTCAACTCTCTCTATGTTCATATCCGGAGTGTTCAAGATATCTTAGAAGATTCACATTTCCATTCTCAGTTTGTTCAAGCTATTTTGAGATTGTTATCTCATTCAAGCCATTTAATTCAACCGGTGCAATATCTCTTAAGCAATCTTTTCCAACGGTGATTTCTTTAGTGGGCCCTAACCCACAGGTCTTTTCCAGGATCTTACCTGACTCTTCTAATTTCCCGGAGTGTTCCGAAATTCTTTTCAAGTGTGAAGTAAGTATGAATCCCACCAGTCACAGTCCTTCTCCAGGACCGCTTTCAATTTCTTTTTCATCATTGGTTCAACCTTCTTCTTTTCATACCATCCGAAGCATTCATGAATTAATTCTATTGTGTTCCTCCGAAGGTCATCATTCCAGAAGATTCTTCGTTCTCAGTTTTCAACTTCGACCTCCAACTATTCTTTATTGATGCCTCTTCGTTCGTCTCTATATTCTTCCGGTGCTTTGTTCAAGTATTCTTTAATCAGTCCGCGATCTCTTCGTTCTCTTGTATCTAAATTTCCTCAAGTGCTTATTCTTCCCGGTGATTATTCTCTTTCATCACCCGGTTTCAATTCTTACGGTGGTTCATTCTAGATTACTATTCCGTTGTTATCGTATTAATTCATTTGTTCTTTTCATAATCCTACCGGTGGTTCGTTGAAGATTACCCAAGCTTGTGCGAGATCTCTCTTAATTCTTTCCAACGAGAATAAGTAGTATGACAAATCCTTTGGTTGTCATCAATTTAAATTGGTGAAGGAGATGCATGACATAATTCTTATTCTTATTCCTTCAAGGTGATTTAATTCTTTTGTCTGGAGCTTGTTCATCATATCATATTCTCGGTTCTAAGTTGTTCATCTTGTTTTCCGGAGCTCCAAGTTATTTCAATTATATCATTTCAAACCTCCATCTAATTCATCGCAGGCCTTGTATCTTATTCTTTCATCTTTCACTTTTCATCCTTTTGTTACCGGAGTTCTCACGGTGGTTCATCAAGATTTAATTCATCCTCGAAGTCTTCATCAAGATTCTTGTTGGAGCTCAAGTATTCTTCATCATGCATTCCAATTGCAATCCTTTCTACCTTATCTTTTCAGATGGTGTTATGTCATTCTTGACAATTCCTTCATGGATTATGATTCCCGAGTTATCAAGATTGAGATATTTAAAACCATCATTTCTTTTTTCTTTAGGAGATCCTTTCAACCCCCCCATTTTTTTATTTCTTGGAGTTATCTTGGGTTGTATTTCGCCTTAAAGCTTTCCCTAAGGATTGTTGCTATTTATGGTGCTTACAAATGACCCAATTTCTCCATTTATCCTCTCGGTGAAAGAAATTTGCATCTCTTCGCTCATCTCAAATCAATTGTTTTTCGCTAGTGGCGGGTTGTCACCTCTTAATTTTGAGATGTTTTCCATAAGCCCACATCAAGCTTATTCTTTTCGTTGTTGAATTTCCAACAACTCTATTCAATCCATCGTTGTAAGGATGCTCTTTCAAATTCAATCATATTGCTCTCTTTGACCATCATCTCTTTTTGTCAAGAGCATATCCTTTCATTTGCTTATCCATTTAACTGGAGTGTTGTGTTCTCCATTCAAATTCAATCATCTTACCAAGTTTTGCCTCTCTTTCAACCGGAGTGCTGTGTGAAATCTTTCTTATCCCGTGTGCCATTCTTTTAATTGTTTCGGAGGCAGTGTGTTGTTGATTTCATCAAGTATCATCCCATCTTGTCAAGTTCTTGTTCAATTCCTTCCATTTTCAATCGGAGTGCTGTCCAAATTATGTCATTCTTATTCCTTGGCTATACCGTTGCAGTTTCATATTCTTTTGGTTCGTAAGCTCTTGTTTCATGTCTTTCAACCTACAAGGTTCTCATAATGTTCCTTGTTCCTCTTTTCTAACGGAGTGTTTTCATCTTCGTTCATCTCCATTGTATCCTTTATTCAAGATTGTTCAACCTCTGAAGGTTCTAGTTTTCACTCGTTTGTCAAAGAAGCAACTTTGTTTTACCTCTTCTTTTCCGTTTTTATCCGGTGCCATCTCCAGGATCTCGGGTCGAGATCCTCTGTTAGTGTGGGAGAGTTGCGATGCCCCGAGACCGATGCGCCAGGTGTCAGCCAGTTATTCGTCGTCGTTGCCATGTCATTTGCTTGCGTGTTGCACTTTGACATGTCATCATGTGCATTTCATCAGCATGTTTTCAAAACTTGCATCCGTCCGAGTCCGCCTGTCCTCTCTGTTGTCCGTTCTGAGCCCACACACACTCACACGCGCCCGCGGCACCTCCGAATATTTATTTTATAAGTGGCCGGAAAATGTTCTCGGAATGGGTTGAAACTTGGTGTGTGGTCTTATTATAGCATAGGTAGACCGCCTGTCCAATTTCATCGCATTCGGAGTTCGTTTGATAGCCCAACCGTTAAACTTATAGCGGCACTATAGCCGGATAAATGTCGGACGTTTCAGTGCTCTGAGACCTATTGTTGGGCTGCCATCTCTCTCCCTCTCTTCACAGCCCAATCACTCTACACAGCCCATGTTTTACCCCTAGACTGCACGCCGAAACTTCCCCGGACCCGAACCGGTCTCTCGTTACCGATGGGTCCGGATCATCCCCAAACATCCCTAAAATATCATCGTTTCTTTATTTGGATTCCCTAGCTATTTATTCTCGATCGTTCAATTTTGATCGGAGGGTCCGTTTTGCCCCTAAGCTAGTCCACCTAACTATTTAATCAGATCTAACCCTAGAAAATAGGACACTTGTCCCATCCTTCCCATTCCTTCGCCGCCGCCACACTGTCTTCTCCCACCTCGGGATCCTCCCGTTCAGGATCCACCCAACCAGCCGCTCGATCCCCCTCCTCCTCTGCCTAGCTCTCACGACACGTAGGAGAGGAATTCCTCCTCGCGCTCCTGGAGCTCGAGTAGCAGCCGCCAGGCCGTGCGCCTCGTCCCCGCCTCCTCGCTCGGTCGGGACAAGAGCTCCCGACCCACGAGCTTCGCCACGTCGAGACCCCAAGCTCCTCCAGCTGCCTCGTCTCCGTCCAAAACAATCAGGACCCCGCCGCCCTGCTGCCATGTTCCACCTCTGCCCGTCGCTGGATCTGCATCGCCCAAGTCGCCTTTCGCGTCGCCATTGGGCTTCTCGCCGTGGCCTCCTCCGCCACCTTGGATCCGCGTCGCCGGCCTGCATCTCCCGCTGCGCCAAGGCCAGCCTCTGCGCCGCCCTGCCATGTCTCTGCATCTTCTTCCCTCCGTGTTCGGACTCCAGCCGGGACCCGGCCACAGCAGCTCCGCCCCGGGATCAGGTCGCCCTAGATCCCGCCGCCCTTCGCGCCGCTCGCCGGAGCTCTGCTCCATCCGCCGTCGCTGCAGTGCTTCTGCTCTGCGAGAGGAGCACCCGCAAGGCCGCAACCTGCTTCGCCCGATGACCCATGCGCCCGTTATCGCTCGCCCGACTCCACCGCGCACAGTTCGAGCGCCGTCTTGGGCCTCACCTCTTCGATCGGCCCAGCAGCGCTAGCCGCAAGCCCAGCAGCGCCAGCCCCTCACCTCTCCGATCGGGCCTAGGCCCATGGTGAGAACCCCCAGCCTCTCCAGTTTCGGCCCTTGTTTTTTTTAGGCCAGCGATTTTATCTAATTTCCTGAGACTGCCTGTTTTACAGTTTGGACCCTAAACTTCATGCATATAATAACTTCACATCTGTGCTTCACATGTAAAAACATTATATATGAAAAATGCTTAGAATTTTGTGTAGATTCATAATATGCCACTTTCACCCCTGTTAAAAAAGTTTAACTTGTTGTTTTCATTAATTTGTGTAAATAACTTGCTAAAATGGTTTATTTCATAACTAAATAACCGTAGCTCGATTTTTAATAAACTTTATATGTAAACGGGGTGGAAAAATGTGTAGAATAACATGATGCACTTTGTTTTGCTGTTTAACAACTTTAAAATGTGGTAATAGGCAGAACAGTACCAAATTCATAATATGCACATGGGGGTTTTTCCGGAATTGTTGTTTGTTGTTCCGGCTCCATTTAAACTTGCCTAGATAGGTAGTTTTATTATGCTTCACCTCTTGCCATGTTTAACAATATTTAATATTGTTGGGTAGCTTAAACGAGAGTCAACTAAATAAATATAATGTGGTGTTTCGTCAATATGCAACTCGTTGCATATTGAGCTTCGCTTAACTTGTAGTTTTGTCTGTGCTTCCTACCTTGTCATGCATTGCTTCCTGTATAGACTTGTCATGCATCATACTTTGCCATGTATTGCATCATATAGACTGTGTTGTTCTTTTGTGCTTCCTACCTTGCCATGTTTTGCTTCCTGTATAGACTTGTAGTGCATCCTATGTAGACTTGTTTTGCATCATACCTGGTTGTGCATATTGTCGTGTCTCGTGTTGTGTGTTTACCGTATTGCTTGCTTCTTCTCGTTAGTGCTTGTTCCGTTGCGTTCGTGAGGATTCGTTCGACTTCTCGTGGTTCTTCTTCAAGGCTTCTTCTTCGTCTTCTTCACGGTTCCGTTCTTCTTCCTTGCGGAATCTCAGGCAAGATGATCATACCCTTGGATACCTTTACTACCATTGCCATGCTTAGTTGTCTCGATGCTATCGTTATATGTCGCGCTACCCATCTTTTATGTCAGCCTCTCCTTGTTGTCATGAAACCTCTAACCTTTGAAACCTTCCTAGCAAAACCATTGTTTGGCTATGTTACCCGCTTGCTCAGCCCCTCTTATAGCGTTGTTAGTTGCAGGTGAAGATGAAGATCGTTCCAGGTGGAAACTTGTTGTTGGTATATCACAATATCTATTATTAATATTAACACACCTATATACTGGGCATGGGTGGAAGGCTTGGCCTTTTGCTTGGTGTTTTGTTCCACTCATGCCACCTTAGGCGCCGATAAACCGGCATTATGTTCCTTGATTTTGCGTTCCTTACACGATGGGTATATGGGGACCCCTTGACAGTTCGTCTTTGAATAAAACTCCTCCAGCAAGGCCCAACATTGGTTTTAATTTGCCTCATAATAACAACTTAATTAATTAATTAAAATTTCATAGGGGGTCGCGTCCCCGGGGATTCTTTCTACATAGCAGGGGGGCAGTGTTGATGGTGTTGGTCCCAAACGGGGAGACTGCGGGGCCGCCACGGGGAAACCCGAGGTATCTGGTATAACCCGTAGGATCACCTATCCGGACGTGGCCTGAGACGAGATACGCGCGGCTACTATCAGGGTGTCGGCACGCCGGGAGGTGTTGCTGGACTTGTTTTACCATTGTCGAAATGTCTTGTGCACCGGGATGCCGAGCCTGATCGGATTTCCCTAAGATAAGGGGTGATGATATTATATTTATCACTTCAGCTGATCGTGAGAGCTTGTGATGGGCTAAGTTGGGACACCCCTGCAGGGTTATGATCTTTCGAAAGCCGTGCCCGCGGTTATGTGGCAGATTGGAATTTGTTAATGTCCGGTTGTAGAAAACTTGACAGAGGATCCGAAGTAAAACACACAACTGTGTGAGTAACCGTGACTGTCTCTTTTCACTTTGAGAAGAGGACACGGTGGGGTTATGTTTGACTCGTAGGTAGTTCTGGATCTTTAGCGATCATTACTAGTTTTGCGACCGCTTGCGTAGATGCTCATCTTATTCTTGTACTCGTAAGCTAGCCACCATATTATGCTTAGCCGCTGCTGCAACCTCACCACTTTATCCCTTCCTACCCATAAAGCTTTGCTAGTCTTGATATCCATGGTTATGGGATTGTTGAGTCCTCGTGGCTCACAGATACTACAACACCAGATGCAGGTTCAGCCGAGATTGATGCAGGAGATGGATCAGAACTTCTGGGAGTTCCATGAAGAGCGTGGCCGTATGCTTGTGACGTTTTCGACGATCAGTAGTGGTTTCTACTAGGGGCGATTCGGACCCGTGGCTCTATGTTTTTTGTATCTTTCTTTTGGATCTTCACCCGTACTCGGGTTGTGATGTTTTGGATGATGTTATGCTTATGTAATGTTTTGTGTGACGTGGCGAGTGTAAGCCAACTATCCTTTTGCAATTGCATCCCTATTTTTACATGAGTCGTGCAAAGATACCAAACTTGAGATCATTCCAGAATGGGCTTATACCTTTAAGTCGTGCCTCGACACGTAGGAGGTATAGTCCCATCCTGGGCATTACAAGTTGGTATTCAGAGCCTTCTCCGACCTAGAAGCCCCACTGATTGATCGAATCGTTGACGGTTGAGTCTAGGCACACACTTAAAATGTTTTGAGTCCTATATATATATCGGAGAGTAGGATTTCTTTTGCTCCTCATCCCTTTTCACTCTGGTGAGGACTCCTGACGATTACTTTTGTCTCTTCTACTCTCAAAAATTCACTATTTTTTTTTAGGATCACGCGAGTATTGTTTGGATTGTTCCGATGTCCTTGTGACGAGAACATTGTTCTCGATGCCTCCTGTCATTTAGGGGTTGTGGTAGTGTCCCGGGGAGTTTAGCTCCGAGGTGTTGTCGTCACAAATATATCGCAGCAGTTCTGGAGTATTGCCATAGCTTGTATAGTAGATGCGTTTCGAAGGTCCGAGGTAAACGGTTTCCGGAAATAACTGGTTATGTGTTGAAGGATGGATACAGTTGGATGTAGGATTAGAGTTGAGTGCGCGCTGCTTCCCCTGTATCCCCAACACCTGATTGCATAACTGGGAACTTTCGGAAATTAATAGGTGGGTTCATCTAGTGGTTCGTAGGCATTCTTCCAACGAATGCATGATATGGAGTTCGGAGTTCTACATTGAGTGAAGTGGTTTTATGGACGTTGTTCCGATTGGGAGTAGCATCTTAAAGGGTCCTTAGCTATGCTGATCCGGGGATTGCAAAACCCTTTTGTAACACGTTCCATGAGCTTTCTGCACGAATATGTGAAACGAAACTTCTATCTTGTATTTGTTCTATCTGCTCCTTGTTGTTTTTATTTACCTTTTGTTCCCCCAAGTGGCTTCTCGACAAGTTGATGTACCTACGTAATTCATTCGTTCAATTCTCTGTTCGAATGATATTGTGAAGATTATGTTGGAACATATCTATCCTTTGTTTTCGTCTTGATTCTGGTATTCGAGTTGCTTCGATGTTAAATGTTGATTCTATACCTTTCCTAATCGGTGTTCTCATATTTCTATGGGAGTGCTAATCCTTCTTGACCATCGAGATTTTCATGTTAATCCTTTTCAACCGTTGTGCCTTCTCTTCAAATTATTCCATACGGACGCCGTTGAGAAATCCGACGATTTGTCTGTTTCATTCATCCCAAGTTGTCTTTGTTTCCCCACCCTCCCTCCCTTTTTATTCTTGGTGCCAGAGTCCCTAATGAAGTATCCATTTTATTCATGTGATATTTCTTCATTCTTTTCCTTCAATGTTCTTATCCGGTGCTTTATCGTGAAGATGCTCAAGAGTTTCAAGTTCATCATTCTTAATTCTAACATTCTTCTCCGGTGGACTAAATCCAAGCTTCCGTAATGATCATATCTATTCCTTTTGTTTCACATGTTTTCCCATGTTGAAATTTCTTATCCAAAGCTCTCTTATTTTATTCAACTCTCTCTATGTTCATATCCGGAGTGTTCAAGATATCTTATAAGATTCACATTTCCATTCTCAGTTTGTTCAAGCTATTTTGAGATTGTTATCTCATTCAAGCCATTTAATTCAACCGGTGCAATATCTCTTAAGCAATCTTTTCCAACGGTGATTTCTTTAGTGGGCCCTAACCCACAGGTCTTTTCCAGGATCTTACCTGACTCTTCTAATTTCCCGGAGTGTTCCGAAATTCTTTTCAAGTGTGACGTAAGTATGAATCCCATCAGTCACAGTCCTTCTCCAGGACCGCTTTCAATTTCTTTTTCATCATTGGTTCAACCTTCTTCTTTTCATACCATCCGAAACATTCATGAATTAATTCTATTGTGTTCCTCCGAAGGTCATCATTCCAGAAGATTCTTCGTTCTCAGTTTTCAACTTCGACCTCCAACTATTCTTTATTGATGCCTCTTCGTTCGTCTCTATATTCTTCCGGTGCTTTGTTCAAGTATTCTTTAATCAGTCCGCGATCTCTTCGTTCTCTTGTATCTAAATTTCCTCAAGTGCTTATTCTTCCCGGTGATTATTCTCTTTCATCACCCGGTTTCAATTCTTACGGTGGTTCATTCTAGATTACTATTCCGTTGTTATCGTATTAATTCATTTGTTCTTTTTATAATCCTACCGGTGGTTCATTGAAGATTACCCAAGCTTGTGCGAGATCTCTCTTAATTCTTTCCAACGAGAATAAGTAGTATGCCAAATCCTTTGGTTGTCATCAATTTAAATTGGTGAAGGAGATGCATGACATAATTCTTATTCTTATTCCTTCAAGGTGATTTATTTCTTTTGTCTGGAGCTTGTTCATCATATCATATTCTCGGTTCTAAGTTGTTCATCTTGTTTTCCGGAGCTCCAAGTCATTTCAATTATATCATTTCAAACCTCCATCTAATTCATCGCAGGCCTTGTATCTTATTCTTTCATCTTTCACTTTTCATCATTTTGTTACCGGAGTTCTCATGGTGGTTCATCAAGATTTAATTCATCCTCGAAGTCTTCATCAAGATTCTTGTTGGAGCTCAAGCATTCTTCATCATGCATTCCAATTGCAATCCTTTCTACCTTATCTTTTCAGATGGTGTTATGTCATTCTTGACAATTCCTTCATGGATTATGATTCCCGAGTTATCAAGAATGAGATATTTAAAACCATCATTTCTTTTTTCTTTAGGAGATCCTTTCAACCCCCCCCCCCCATTTTTTTAATTTCTTGGAGTTATCTTGGGTTGTATTTCACCTTAAAGCTTTCCCTAAGGATTTTTGCTATTTATGGTGCTTACAAATGACCCAATTTCTTCATTTATCCTCTCGGTGAAAGAAGTTTGCATCTCTTCGCTCATCTCAAATCAATTGTTTTTCGCTAGTGGCGGGTTGTCACCTCTTAATTTTGAGATGTTTTCCATAAGCCCACATCAAGCTTATTCTTTTCGTTGTTGAATTTCCAACAACTCTATTCAATCCATCGTTGTAAGGATGCTCTTTCAAATTCAATCATATTGCTCTCTTTGACCATCATCTCTTTTTGTCAAGAGCATATCCTTTCATTTGCTTATCCATTTAACTGGAGTGTTGTTGTAATGCCCAGGATGGAGCTATATCTCCTACGTGTCGAGGCACGACTTAGAGACATAACCCCATGCTGGAATGATCGCAAGTCTGGTATCTTTGCACAACTCATGTAAAAAGGGGGATGGAAAACATAAATATAGTTGGCTTACACTCGCCACGTCACACAAATACAATACATGTCTCATTACATCATACAATAAAACATCACAGCCCTCTAAAGGGTAAAATCCAAATGGCAAGATACCAAACATAATTAAATCCACAGGTCGGATCGAATCCTAGTAGAAGTCTCCACTACTGATCATCAGGATAACGAACATAGTATCGACTACGCTCCTCGTCGTACTCCCAGTCTAGCTCGGTGCCATCACCTGGATAGCTCACCACTGGACCTGCATCTGGTGTGGTGAAGTAACTGTGAGCCACAGAGGACTCAGCAATCCCGTTCCCGGGTAACAAGACTATTTAAGCCTTGGGAGAGGATAAGGCTGAAGAAAAGAATAAGTGTCTGCAGCAGCAACTAGCAACTAGCTTACGTGAGAGAGTGTGAGAAGAGAAAGCCTCGGTCGAGAGATGATCACGAAGTGATCCTAGCTACAGCTCAACAAACATAACCCCACCGTGTTCAACTCCCGAATCCCTATTCGGAAATTGACAGTCACGGTACACACGCTGGTAGTGTATTGAAACATTGTGTCAAGTTATCTACAACCGGATATTAACAAGCTCCCATCTGCCACATAACCGCGGGCACGGCTTTCGAAAGTTCATAACCCTGCAGGGGTGTTCCAACTTGACCCATTACAAGCCCACGATCCGCGGAGTCGCAACTCCAAAGTGGGAAGACCCGAGTATTCTCGGAATCCCGTGCTCAAGATACTCCGAACTAAGGTAAGGCTAATCCAGCAAATCCTCCCGGCGTGTCGACACCCTGATAGTAGCCGCGCGTATCTAAGTCTCAGGACACGACCGGATGGGTGATGCTACAGGTGTATGCCAGATACCTCGGGTTGCCCCAAGGCGGCCCTGCAGGACCCCCAGTTCGGACTAACACTCATGTGGAGCACTGGCCCGGGGTTGTTGATTAAAGAAAAAGGGTTTATAACTCCCTATGCAAGTTTAGTTTGTTATTAGGCAAATAGTACCAATGTTGGGATTTGCTGGAAAAGACTTAACACTTAGTGGTTTATCGAGGGGGTCCCATACACCCCAACCGTGTTAGGAACGCATAATCAAGGAACATAACACCGGTTTAAATGGTTCCTAACGGCATGAGTGGAACAAATCACCAAGCAAAAGGCTTAGCCTTCCACCCTTGCCAATATATAGATGATTTCGTTTTAAGCATTTATATAGTGTGATATAACCCAACAAAACTTCAACATGAAGCAAGCATCTTCGATCTTCACCTGCAACTAGCAATGCTATAAGAAGGGCTGAGCGAAGCGTACTTAGCCAAGCAACGGTTTGCATAGGTAGGGTGGTTAAGCATGGTCATGGTTACAAGTAGGAGGCTGACAGGAAGAACATGGGCATCGAGGCAAAACTATAGAGCGGAACTACTAGCAATAGGCAAAGATAGTAATGTTATCGGGGTTCGGTCATCTTGCCTGAAGTGTAGTCGTTCGGATCGTAAGAAGGGTCCTCGTGCTCAACCTCCTTGGTAACCTCGTGCTTGTACTCGTACTCGGTCTCAGCTTCCGGCTCTAAACAATACAATGACACAAGGCACGAATCAACAAGATGCAATGCGCACTCAAAAATGATGGATGCATGATGGATGCACTAAGAGAGCACACGGAGCACGGAAAATAGCACTCAAGCAAATCACCTCAAAACATGATAACAACAGGAGATTATGAATCTACACAGAAAATCAATCAAGTTTCATATAAGACTCGCTGAAATCGGAGCTACGGGCTAAAAGTTATGCCCGAAACAAGAAATATGCACAAGCTGAAAAATTACAGCAACATAGCAACTTCGGAGCACTAAATAAATAAGCTACAGCACTCAAAAAACATGGCAAAGAGCATGAAAATAAACTAGACATATCCTACAGCAAATAAGTCCAAAGGTGCACCCCCAAAGGAGCCACGGATCAATAGCAATAAGCTTGGACATATTGAACTTGACAATAAAATTCTGGCAGCAGAATTTTATTGAAACTTTGGAGCAAAAGTTAAACATGCTATAGCCACTCAAATAAGCATGTGAGGACATGAATGGAAAGCCAACAATATCTACTACAAGGAACCATCAAGATCCACTCCAAAACTATCATGGTTTGTCCTAGAGCAGCAAGCAAACATGGCATCGGAACGTTACAGATTTCAGACTTAGTGAAAAACCACTAAGTGTTAAAACAGCAGTTTCGTCATGGCATCTAAAAGAGCAAGTTTAAGTCACCTCGAAACTAAACATGGCAAGTGGTAAGCACCACATCAAAGTACACATGATGGTGATTCCGAAACATACAAGCATGCATCATGGAGATAAACACAACGATAGCAATGAGCTCAACAAGATGGCATTTCATAACAAGTGAAACAACATCACAGCCACATAGCACTTTGCAACGAGGATAAGCATGGCAAGAATAAATCTATCATGCAACCTAACACAAACAACATGTAGAGCATGGCAAGACGAACACATGGACATGTCATTTGCATCATTCGGACAAACGAGCTAAAAGATATCACATAGCAAAGATGGCATAAAAACATCACATAACAGCAGTTTTATCACGATGCACTATTGCAACAGAAAAACAAGCACCTAGATGATCTCTAACATGCATGGCACAATGGAATGAATCGTAGTGCTAATCACCACGAACGTCTGGACATGTTATTTGCGCAAAACGGAGCTATGCACAAAAAGATATAGCAGTTTGAAATATGCATCAGACAACAATATCACAGGGACTTAAAGGGAAAAAGGAGGTCAACCTCAGATCTGCAGGTTTACGGGCCGGAGGAGCGGAATACGGGCTTCGGGCGCGAGGTGGATCGGACCCACCGCGGATCGGGCCGGATCTGCGGCGGCTGCGAGAGATGTGGCCTGGCCCGGCTCGGGTGGCTGGGCCCGCTGCGCGGCGGTCGCGGCCCGCGGGAGCCTGGCGCTGGAGGGAGGCCTTCGGGCACTGCAGGGAGAGGACCCGAGGGGGCGCTGGAGCGGCCCAGCTGGCGACGGGCCGAGCCGCCGGCGCGTGGAAGGAGAGGCCCAGGCGGGGCGCGGACGGAGGGAGGCGGGACGGGCCGCGGCGAGCGGAGGCGAAGGGCCCAGGCGGAGAGAGGCCGCTGGCGGCTGGCTGCGGAAGGCTTCGGCCTGGCCGGTCGGTCGAACCGTGGCCCGGCGAAGTGGTCCAGGTCGGGGCGGGCGAGGGAAAAGGCCCCGGTCAATGTGGTCCAGCGAGATGCTTCGAGCGGAGAGGCTCGGCCTCGGGGCGAAGCGGCGATGCGGGGACTCGGTCGATAGATGGAGAGGCCGAGGAAGGGCCCAGGCGGCTGGGGTCAACGCCCAGGAATCCGATCGATCGATCGGATCGATCCAGAGGACTGGCGCGGCGACGAAGTTTCTGCGGTGGAGGCTGCCAAGTGGCGATCTGGAGCTGGCCAGATCCGAAAATTGAGGGAGGAGGAGCTAGAGGTACGTGGAGAGGGATTAGGTTGCCAAAAATGGCATGGGGGTGTTTATATAGGGTATGTGCTAGGGTTTGAGGGATTTTGGGTGTTTTGGAGCCCTCCGATCGCGATCCGACGGATCCGATCGCGAGGGGAGTTAGGATGGGCCAAGAGGAGGTAAGTGGGCTGTTGGAGGGATGTCTTGGGCCTCAAAGTGAAGGCACTTTGAGCCCACACGAATAACTGTTGGGATAGCAAACGGACTCCAAACGCGACGAGATTTGACAGGCGGGTTACACACAACAAAACGACAACACACAACAAGACTCGCGCCACACCGGTAACGTTACACGGCCAAACACCAAAGTAGGCCTACGGGACGCCACGGACACGTGAGGGAGCTCCGGAGCGCGAAACGGACAACGGGAAGGAACGCATGGAACCGGATGCAACCGACAACACAAATGCAATGCGATGCATATGACTACATGATATGAATGAATGCCACACACGCACACAACAAAACGACAAAAACCCGAAAGACAAAGAACCCGAAATGGAATAGATGAAGCCGGAGATATATTATATGCCCAAAAGGGAAAGTATTAAATCCGGGGCATTACAGTTGTGTTCTCCATTCAAATTCAATCATCTTACCAAGTTTTGCCTCTCTTTCAACCGGAGTGATGTGTGAAATCTTTCTTATCCCGTGTTGCATTCTTTTAATTGTTTCGGAGGCAGTGTGTTGTTGATTTCATCAAGTATCATCCCATCTTGTCAAGTTCTTGTTCAATTCCTTCCATTTTCAATCGGAGTGCTATCCAAATTATGTCATTCTTATTCCTTGGCTATACCGTTGCAGTTTCATATTGTTTTGGTTCGTAAGCTCTTGTTTCATGTCTTTCAACCTACAAGGTTCTCATAATTTTCCTTGTTCCTCTTTTCTAACGGAGTGTTTTCATCTTCGTTCATCTCCATTGTATCCTTTATTCAAGATTGTTCAACCTCTCAAGGTTCTAGTTTTCACTCGTTTGTCAAAGAAGCAACTTTGTTTTACCTCTTCTTTTCCGTTTTTATCCGGTGCCATCTCCAGGATCTCGGGTCGAGATCCTCTGTTAGTGTGGGAGAGTTGTGACGCCCCGAGACCGATGCGCCAGGTGTCAGCAAGTTATTCATCGTTGTTGCCATGTCATTTGCTTGCGTGTTGCACTTTGACATGTCATCATGTGCATTTCATCGGCATGTTTTCAAAACTTGCATCCGTCCGAGTCCGCCCGTCCTCTCCGTTGTCCGTTCTGAGCCCAGACACACTCACACGCGCCTGCGGCACCTCCGAATATTTATTTTATAAGTGGCCGGAAAATGTTCTCGGAATGGGTTGAAACTTGGCGTGCGGTCTGATTATAGCATAGGTAGACCGCCTGTCAAATTTCATCGCATTCGGAGTTCGTTTGATAGCCCAACCGTTAAACTTATAGCGGCACTATAGCCGGATAAACATCGGATGTTTCAGTGCTCTGAGACCTGTTGCCGGGCTGCCATCTCTCTCCCTCTCTTCTCAGCCCAATCACTCTACACAGCCCACGTTTTACCCCTCGACTGCACGCCCGAAACATCCCCGGACCCGAACCGGTCTCTCGTTACCGATGGGTCCGGATCAACCCCAAACATCCCTAAAATATCATCGTTTCTTTATTTGGATTCCCTAGCTATTTATTCTCGACCGTTCAATTTTGATCGGAGGGTCCGTTTTGCCCCTAAGCTAGTCCACCTAACTATTTAATCAGATCTAACCCTAGAAAATAGGACACTTGTCCCATCCTTCCCATTCCTTCGCCGCCGCCACACTGTCTTCTCCCACCTCGGGATCCTCCCGTTCCAGATCCACCCAACCAGCCGCTCGATCCCCCTCCTGCTCTGCCTAGCTCTCACGACACGTAGGAGAGGAATTCCTCCTCGCGCTCCTGGAGCCCGAGTAGCAGCCGCCAGGCCGTGCGCCTCGTCCCCGCCTCCTCGCTCGGTCGGGAGAGGAGCTCCCGACCCACGAGCTTCGCCACGTCGAGACCCCAAGCTCCTCCAGCTGCCTCGTCTCCGTCCAAAACAATCAGGACCCCGCCGCCGTGCTGCCATGTTCCACCGCTGCCCGTCGCTGGATCTACATCGCCCAAGTCGTCTATCGCGTCGCCGTTGGGCTTCTCGCCGTGGCCTCCTCCGCCACCTTGGATCCGCGTCGCCGGCCTGCATCTCCCGCTGCGCCAAGGCTAGCCTCTGCGCCGCCCTGCCATGTCTCTTCATCTTCTTCCCTTCGCGTTCGGACTCCAGCCGGTACCCGGCCACCGCAGCTCCGCCCCGGGATCAGGTCGCCCTAGATCCCGCCGCCCTTCGCGCCGCTCGCCGGAGCTCTGCTCCATCCGCCGTCGCTGCACTGCTTCTGCTCCGCGAGAGGAGCGCCCGCAAGGCCGCAACCTGCTTCGCCCGATGACCCATGCGCCCGTTACCGCTCGCCTGACTCCACCGCGCACAGGTCCAGCGCCCTCTTGGGCCTCACCTCTTCGATCGGCCCAGCAGCGCCAGCCGCAAGCCCAGCAGCGCCAGCCCCTCACCTCTCCGATCGGGCCTAGGCCCATGGTGAGAACCCCCAGCCTCTCCAGTTTCGGCCCTTGTTGTTTTTTTAGGCCAGCGATTTTATCTAATTTCCTGAGACTGCCTGTTTTATAGTTTGGACCCTAAACTTCATGCATATAATAACTTCACATCTGTGCTTCACATGTAAAAACATTATATATGATAAATGCTTAGAATTTTTTGTAGATTCATAATATGCCACTTTCACCCCTGTTAAAAAAGTTTAACTTGTTGTTTTCATTAATTTGTGTAAATAACTTGCTAAAATGGTTTATTTCATCACTAAATAACCGTAGCTCGGTTTTTAATAAACATTATATGTAAATGGGGTGGAAAAATGTGTAGAATAACATGATGCACTTTGTTTTGCTGTTTAACAACTTTAAAATGTGGTAATAGGCAGAACAGTACCAAATTCATAATATGCACATGGGGGGTTTTCCGGAATTGTTGTTTGTTGTTCCGGCTCCATTTAAACTTGCCTAGATAGGTAGTTTTATTATGCTTCACCTCTTGCCATGTTTAACAATATTTAATATTGTTGGGTAGCTTAAACGAGAGTCAACTAAATAAATATAATGTGGTGTTTCGTCAATATGCAACTCGTTGCATATTGAGCTTCGCTTAACTTGTAGTTTTGTCTGTGCTTCCTACCTTCTCATGCATTGCTTCCTGTATAGTCTTGTCATGCATCATACCTTGCCATGTATTGCATCATATAGAGTGTGTTGTTCTTCTGTGCTTCCTACCTTGCCATGTTTTGCTTCCTGTATAGACTTGTAGTGCATCCTATGTAGACTTGTTTTGCATCATACCTGGTTGAGCATATTGTCGTGTCTCGTGTTGTGTGTTTACCGTATTGCTTGCTTCTTCTCGTTAGTGCTTGTTCCATTGCGTTCGTGAGGATTCGTTCGACTTCTCGTGGTTCTTCTTCAAGGCTTCTTCTTCGTCTTCTTCACGGTTCCGTTCTTCTTCCTTGCGGAATCTCAGGCAAGATGATCATACCCTTGGATACCTTTACTACCATTGCCATGCTTAGTTGTCTCGATGCTATCGTTATATGTCGCGCTACCCATCTTTTATGTCAGCCTCTCCTTGTTGCCATGAAACCTCTAACCTTTGAAACCTTCCTAGCAAAACCATTGTTTGGCTATGTTACCCGCTTGCTCAGCCCCTCTTATAGCGTTGTTAGTTGCAGGTGAAGATGAAGATCATTCCAGGTGGAAACTTGTTGTTGGTATATCACAATATCTATTATTATTATCAACACACCTATATACTAGGCATGGGTGGAAGGCTTGGCCTTTTGCTTGGTGTTTTGTTCCACTCATGCCACCTTAGGCGCCGATAAACCGGCATTATGTTCCTTGATTTTGCGTTCCTTACACGATGGGTATATGGGGACCCCTTGACAGTTCGTCTTTGAATAAAACTCCTCCAGCAAGGCCCAACATTGGTTTTAATTTTCCTCATAATAACAACTTAATTAATTAATTAAAATTGCATAGGGGGTCGCGTCCCCGGGGATTCTTTCTACATAGCAGGGGGGCCAGTGCTGATGGTGTTGGTCCCAAACGGGGAGACTGCGGGGCCGCCATGGGGAAACCCGAGGTATCTGGTATAACCCGTAGGATCACCTATCCGGACGTGGCCTGAGACGAGATACGCGCGGCTACTATCAGGGTGTCGGCACACCGGGAGGTCTTGCTGGACTTGTTTTACCATTGTCGAAATGTCTTGTGCACCGGGATGCCGAGCCTGATCGGATTTCCCTAAGATAAGGGGTGATGATATTATATTTATCACTTCAGCTGATCGTGAGAGCTTGTGATGGGCTAAGTTGGGACACCCCTGCAGGGTTATGATCTTTCGAAAGCCGTGCCCGCGGTTATGTGGCAGATTGGAATTTGTTAATGTCCGGTTGTAGAAAACTTGACAGAGGATCCGAAGTAAAACACACAACTGTGTGAGTAACCGTGACTGTCTCTTTTCACTTTGAGAAGAGGACACGGTGGGGTTATGTTTGACTCGTAGGTAGTTCAGGATCTTTAGCGATCATTACTAGTTTTGCGACCGCTTGCGTAGATGCTCATCTTATTCTTGTACTCGTAAGCTAGCCACCATATTATGCTTAGCCGCTGCTGCAACCTCACCACTTTACCCCTTCCTACCCATAAAGCTTTGCTAGTCTTGATACCCATGGTTATGGGATTGTTGAGTCCTCGTGGCTCACAGATACTACAACACCAGATGCAGGTTCAGCCGAGATTGATGCAGGAGATGGATCAGAACTTCTGGGAGTTCCATGAAGAGCGTGGCCGTATGCTTGTGACGTTTTCGACGATCAGTAGTGGTTTCTACTAGGGGCGATTCGGACCCGTGGCTTTATGTTTTTGGTATCTTTCTTTGGATCTTCACCCGTAGTCGGGTTGTGATGTTTTGGATGATGTTATGCTTATGTAATGTTTTGTGTGACGTGGCGAGTGTAAGCCAACTATCCTTTTGCAATTGCATCCCTATTTTTACATGAGTCGTGCAAAGATACCAAACTTGAGATCATTCCAGAATGGGCTTATACCTTTAAGTCGTGCCTCGACACGTAGGAGGTATAGTCCCATCCTGGGCATTACAAGTTGGTATTCAGAGCCTTCTCCGACCTAGAAGCCCCACTGATTGATCGAATCGTTGACGGTTGAGTCTAGGCACACACTTAAAATGTTTTGAGTCCTATATATATATATATCGGAGAGTAAGATTTCTTTTGCTCCTCATCCCTTTTCACTCTGGTGAGGACTCCTGACGATTACTTTTGTCTCTTCTACTCTCAAAAATTCACTATTTTTTTTAGGATCACGCGAGTATTGTTTGGATTGTTCCGATGTCCTTGTGACGAGAACATTGTTCTCGATGCCTCCTGTCATTTAGGGGTTGGGGTAGTGTCCCGGGGAGTTGAGCTCCGAGGTGTTGTCGTCGCAAATATATCGCAGCAGTTTTGGAATACTTAAGTCGGCCGACATGGAAAACTCTCCTATGCGGTTAGTGGCAAGATAACCCCGACATCACCCAGTACTGGGGAGGTAGTTCGGGAGTATTGACATAGCTTGTATAGTAGATGCGTTTCGAAGGTCCGAGGTAAACGGTTTCCGGAAATAACTGGTTATGTGTTGAAGGATGGATACAGCTGGATGTAGGATTAGAGTTGAGTGCGCGCTGCTTCCCCTGTATCCCCAACACCTGATTGCATAACTGGGAACTTTCGGAAATTAATAGGTGGGTTCATCTAGTAGTTCGTAGGCATTCTTCCAACGAATGCATGATATGGAGTTCGGAGTTCTACATTGAGTGAAGTGGTTTTATGGACGTTGTTCCGATCGGGAGTTGCATCTTAAAGGGTCCTTGGCTATGTTGATCCGGGGATTGCAAAACCCTTTTGTAACACGTTCCATGAGCTTTCTGCACGAATATGTGAAACGAAACTTCTATCTTGTATTTGTTCTATCTGCTCCTTGTTGTTTTTATTTACCTTTTGTTCCCCCAAGTGGCTTCTCGACAAGTTGATGTACCTACGTAATTCATTCGTTCAATTCTCTGTTCGAATGATATTGTGAAGATTATGTTGCAACATATCTATCCTTTGTTTTCGTCTTGATTCTGGTATTCGGGTTGCTTCGATGTCAAATGTTGATTCTATACCTTTCCTAATCGGTGTTCTCATATTTATATGGGAGTGCTAATCCTTCTTGACCATCGAGATTTCCATGTTAATCCTTTTCAACCGGTGTGCCTTCTCTTCAAATTATTCCATACGGACGCCGTTGAGAAATCCGACGATTTGTCTGTTTCATTCATCCCAAGTTGTCTTTGTTTCCCCGCCCTCCCTCCCTTTTTCTTCTTGGTGCCAGAGTCCCTAATGAAGTATCCATTTTATTCATGTGATATTTCTTCATTCTTTTCCTTCAATGTTCTTATCCGGTGCTTTATCGTGAAGATGCTCAAGAGTTTCAAGTTCATCATTCTTAATTCTAACATTCTTCTCCGGTGGACTAAATCCAAGCTTCCGTAATGATCATATCTATTCCTTTTGTTTCACATGTTTTCCCATGTTGAAATTTCTTATCCAAAGCTCTCTTATTTTATTCAACTCTCTCTATGTTCATATCCGGAGTGTTCAAGATATCTTAGAAGATTCACATTTCCATTCTCAGTTTGTTCAAGCTATTTTGAGATTGTTATCTCATTCAAGCCATTTAATTCAACCGGTGCAATATCTCTTAAGCAATCTTTTCCAACGGTGATTTCTTTAGTGGGCCCTAACCCACAGGTCTTTTCCAGGATCTTACCTGACTCTTCTAATTTCCCGGAGTGTTCCGAAATTCTTTTCAAGTGTGAAGTAAGTATGAATCCCACCAGTCACAGTCCTTCTCCAGGACCGCTTTCAATTTCTTTTTCATCATTGGTTCAACCTTCTTCTTTTCATACCATCCGAAGCATTCATGAATTAATTCTATTGTGTTCCTCCGAAGGTCATCATTCCAGAAGATTCTTCGTTCTCAGTTTTCAACTTCGACCTCCAACTATTCTTTATTGATGCCTCTTCGTTCGTCTCTATATTCTTCCGGTGCTTTGTTCAAGTATTCTTTAATCAGTCTGCGATCTCTTCATTCTCTTGTATCTAAATTTCCTCAAGTGCTTATTCTTCCCGGTGATTATTCTCTTTCATCACCCGGTTTCAATTCTTACGGTGGTTCATTCTAGATTACTATTCCGTTGTTATCGTATTAATTCATTTGTTCTTTTCATAATCCTACCAGTGGTTCGTTGAAGATTACCCAAGCTTGTGCGAGATCTCTCTTAATTCTTTCCAACGAGAATAAGTAGTATGCCAAATCCTTTGGTTGTCATCAATTTAAATTGGTGAAGGAGATGCATGACATAATTCTTATTCTAATTCCTTCAAGGTGATTTAATTCTTTTGTCTGGAGCTTGTTCATCATATCATATTCTCGGTTCTAAGTTGTTCATCTTGTTTTCCGGAGCTCCAAGTTATTTCAATTATATCATTTCAAACCTCCATCTAATTCATCGCAGGCCTTGTATCTTATTCTTTCATCTTTCACTTTTCATCATTTTGTTACCGGAGTTCTCATGGTGGTTCATCAAGATTTAATTCATCCTCGAAGTCTTCATCAAGATTCTTGTTGGAGCTCAAGCATTCTTCATCATGCATTCCAATTGCAATCCTTTCTACCTTATCTTTTCAGATGGTGTTATGTCATTCTTGACAATTCCATCATGGATTATGATTCCCGAGTTATCAAGAATGAGATATTTAAAACCATCATTTCTTTTTTCTTTAGGAGATCCTTTCAACCCCCCGCCCCCCATTTTTTTTTATCTTGGAGTTATCTTGGGTTGTATTTCACCTTAAAGCTTTCCCTAAGGATTGTTGCTATTTATGGTGCTTACAAATGACCCAATTTCTCCATTTATCCTCTCGGTGAAAGAAGTTTGCATCTCTTCGATCATCTCAAATCAATTGTTTTTCGCTAGTGGCGGGTTGTCACCTCTTAATTTTGAGATGTTTTCCATAAGCCCACATCAAGCTTATTCTTTTCGTTGTTTAATTTCCAACAACTCTATTCAATCCATCGTTGTAAGGATGCTCTTTCAAATTCAATCATATTGCTCTCTTTGACCATCATCTCTTTTTGTCAAGAGCATATCCTTTCATTTGCTTATCCATTTAACTGGAGTGTTGTGTTCTCCATTCAAATTCAATCATCTTACCAAGTTTTGCCTCTCTTTCAACCGGAGTGATGTGTGAAATCTTTCTTATCCCGTGTGCCATTCTTTAAATTGTTTTGGAGGCAGTGTGTTGTTGATTTCATCAAGTATCATCCCATCTTGTCAAGTTCTTGTTCAATTCCTTCCATTTTCAATCGGAGTGCTGTCCAAATTATGTCATTCTTATTCCTTGGCTATACCGTTGCAGTTTCATATTCTTTTGGTTCGTAAGCTCTTGTTTCATGTCTTTCAACCTACAAGGTTCTCATAATGTTCCTTGTTCCTCTTTTCTAACGGGGTGTTTTCATCTTCGTTCATCTCCATTGTATCCTTTATTCAAGATTGTTCAACCTCTCAAGGTTCTAGATTTCACTCGTTTGTCAAAGAAGCAACTTTGTTTTACCTCTTCTTTTCCGTTTTTATCCGGTGCCATCTCCACGATCTCGGGTCGAGATCCTCTGTTAGTGTGGGAGAGTTGTGGCGCCCCGAGACCGATGCGCCAGGTGTCAGCCAGTTATTCATCGTCGTTGCCATGTCATTTGCTTGCGTGTTGCACTTTGACATGTCATCATGTGCATTTCATCAGCATGTTTTCAAAACTTGCATCCGTCCGAGTCCGCTCGTCCTCTCCGTTGTCCGTTCTGAGCCCGGACACACTCACACGCGCCCGCGGCACCTCCGAATATTTATTTTATAAGTGGTCGGAAAATTTTCTCAGAATGGGTTGAAACTTGGCGTGCGGTCTTATTATAGCATAGGTAGACCGCCTGTCAAATTTTATCGCATTCGGAGTTCGTTTGATAGCCCAACTGTTAAACTTATAGCGGCACTATAGCCGGATAAACGTCGGACATTTTAGTGCTCTGAGATCTGTTGCCGGGCTGCCATCTCTCTCCCTCTCTTCTCAGCCCAATCACTCTACACGGCCCACGTTTTACCCCTTGACTGCTCGCCCGAAACATCCCCGGACCCGAACCGGTCTCTCGTTACCGATGGGTCCGGATCATCCCCAAACATCCCTAAAATATCATCGTTTCTTTATTTGGATTCCCTAGCTATTTATTCTCGACCGTTCAATTTTGATCGGAGGGTCCGTTTTGCCCCTAAGCTAGTCCCCCTAACTATTTAATCAGATCTAACCCTAGAAAATAGGACACTTGTCCCATCCTTCCCATTCCTTCGCCGCCGCCACACTGTCTTCTCCCACCTCGGGATCCTCCCGTTCCAGATCCACCCAACCAGCCGCTCGATCCCCCTCCTGCTTTGCCTAGCTCTCACGACACGTAGGAGAGGAATTCCTCCTCGCGCTCCTGGAGCCCGAGTAGCAGCCGCCAGGCCGTGCGCCTCGTCCCCGCCTCCTCGCTCGGTCGGGAGAGGAGCTCCTGACCCACGAGCTTCGCCACGTCGAGACCCCAAGCTCCTCCAGCTGCCTCATCTCCGTCCAAAACAATCAGGACCCCGCCGCCCCGCTGCCATGTTCCACTGCTGCCCGTCGCTGGATCTGCATCGCCCAAGTCGTCTTTCGTGTCGCCGTTGGGCTTCTCGCCGTGGCCTCCTCCGCCACCTTGGATCCGCGTCACCGGCCTGCATCTCCCGCTGCGCCAAGGCCAGCCTATGTGCCGCCCTGCCATGTCTCTGCATCTTCTTCCCTCCGCGTCAGGACTCCAGCAGGGACCCGGCCACCGCAACTCCGCCCCGGGATCAGGTCGCCCTAGATCCCGCCGCCCTTCGCAACCGATGTAGTCAAAACTCTCAAAGCTTGGATAGAGCGATTACCAGGGAGAGTCAAACGCACGATGTAGATGTATGTGGAGCTGGGAAGGCTTATAATATGGTAGCCAAAAGGGTCAGCAATAATCAATTCAGAGATGCAAAGGTGAATAAACGCTCAACGACGGTACTGTGCTGGTCCTAGGCTAGACCATACTAGAGACGCGAGCCTAGAACACTAACGACATCACGTCGCTGCACGTACTCAAGGGGAAAGCACACTCTGAACTTTTTTTTTCGCCTCTTTTTTTTTGCGCTGCTTTTTTTTTGTTTTTTTTTGCCGAAAATCACTATAATGGCGAGTGTCTCAAAACACTTCCCAAGTCAAACTAAGACGATAGGCACGAAAGTTTTTGACGAATTTTTTTTTCGGAATCAGGGCAGCGACGACGAAAAAGTGCGGGAAAAAATCAGTATGGTGGCATGTGTCTCAAAAGACTCAGAAAAGCTCAAAAATAGGATAGGGAAAAAATATTTTCACCTGTCGAAATTTTGGCCTAAAAATGCCCGGGGGTCTCCAGACTCTTTTTTTTTTTGCGAGACCTACGCAGGCAAGGAAACACAAATCCGAAACCTAGATGGATTTCGAGAACAAACCTAATATGAAAAGAACTCAGATTGGTGGTGGATATATGGTGGTAGGATATGGCAGCGGTGGTAGATTATGGCAGCGGTGGTGGTATATGGATACGGATTGGTGGTGGTATATGGATACGGATCGGTGGTGGTATGTGGCAGTAGCGATGAAGATGTTGCGGCGGCGGCGTGACAACTTATGACCAGAACTCGAAACTCTAAAAGACTAGACGCTAAGACCAGCAACTTGACACGACGATGCAACCGCAAATTCAACAAAGCAAATACAGAAAAGATTATGCAAAGGCTCAGATTGGTTCGGATGGGATGAACTAACCCTAATAATTTTTTTTTGGCTTTTTCGTGGACTATAGGTATGAAGAACAGACTCGATCTAAACTATGAAAAACTGTAAAATCTCACCGAGCAACCTGGAAATCTGATACCACTTGATAGAGGCAAAGGTGTCCCGTCTTTCGATGAGATGGTGGCTATCGTTTTGGAGGAAGTCGACTTTGACGATCCGACTACAAACGTGCGAGGACGTCGCGCCTTAGCAATCGCTAAACCAACTCCGAGAGGTTGTTGACCACGCCGGAGCAAGATCAACCTGACCACGAAGGTCTGTTTCCTGCAGGCAAACGAAGAACAAGCAAGAAACTAAGATTGCAATCTGGATATTGCGAATATAAGAGGAAAACTTTATTGATCAAGGTGGGGTTCTGTGACGCCTTGGTCTGGTCGTTGAACACAAACGAAGTACGCGAAGTTGCAGCTATGGCGAACTTTTAATCTAAACAAAACCCAAAGTCTAAACGACGCCCTAAGGGCTGTATATATGAGGGAAAGAGGGGGGAATTTCGTGGCCCTTGGTGGAGGGGTCCGAAACCAACCCTAACTCTTGTTTCCCCACACATACGGACTCTAAAAACAGCCTATACTCAAGTATTTCGAAATTACATGGGCCTGGCCCAATAATAAGGTGACGCAGCACCTATAATAGCCTCTGGACGAAATTTATAAAGTGGCATCTTGTATATTTCGTCCAAGGCTTCTCGCACTCATTATGGTGGCTTCAAAGTCCTGAAATCATCAATTGAAACTCCATTCTTGTTCCCCTTGCGCATGCCATCATCTCCATGCTTGATCTTGCTCCAATGTTCATCCTTCTTGTCCAAGCTAAGCCCTTCATTTGTAAGCAAGACAAATGTATCCAATTTAGGCAGCATCATATTCTCATGAACATTAGATTCATTACCAAGAAACGAAAGTACCTGGTAATTTAATTGGCGTGCGCGAGCTCTAGTAATTGGTCCTGTATATGTGTCAGTTGGAGTTGTGGGTGTAACCATGTTAGTGATGTCCTCATCATCTGCTCCATCCGCCATCGCTGCACTGCTTCTGCTCCGCGAGAGGAGCGCCCGCAAGGCCGCAACCTGCTTCGCCCGATGACCCATGCGCCCGTTACCGCTCGCCCGACTCCACCGCACACAGGTCCAGCGCCCTCTTGGGCCTCTCCTCTTCGATCGGCCCAGCAGCGCCAGCCGCAAGCCCAGCAGCGCCAGCCCCTCCCCTCTCCGATCGGGCCTAGGCCCATGGTGAGAACCCCCAGCCTCTCCAGTTTCGGCCCTTGTTGTTTTTTTTAGGCCAGCGATTTTATCTAATTTCCTGAGACTGTCTGTTTTACAGTTTGGACCCTAAACTTCATGCATATAATAACTTCACATCTGTGCTTCACATGTAAAAACATTATATATGAAAAATGCTTAGAATTTTGTGTAGATTCATAATATGCCACTTTGTTAAAAATGTTTAACTTGCTGTTTTCATTAATTTGTGTAAGTAGCTTGCTAAAATGGTTTATTTCATAACTAAATAACCGTAGCTCGGTTTTTAATAAACTTTATATGTAAATGGGGTGGAAAATGTGTAGAATAACATGATGCACTTTGTTTTGTTGTTTAACAACTTTAAAATGTGGTAATAGGCAGAACAGTACCAAATTCATAATATGCACATGGTTTTTTTTTCCGGAATTGTTGTTTGTTGTTCCGGCTCCATTTAAACTTGCCTAGATAGGTAGTTTTATTATGCTTCACCTCTTGCCATGTTTAACAATATTTAATATTGTTGGGTAGCTTAAACGAGAGTCAACTAAATAAATATAATGTGGTGTTTCGTCAATATGCAACTCGTTGCATATTGAGCTCCGCTTAACTTGTAGTTTTGTCTGTGCTTCCTACCTTGTCATGCATTGCTTCCTGTATAGACTTGTCATGCATCATACCTTGCCATGTATTGC
This sequence comes from Secale cereale, assembly GCA_902687465.1. Classification (NCBI taxonomy): domain Eukaryota; kingdom Viridiplantae; phylum Streptophyta; class Magnoliopsida; order Poales; family Poaceae; genus Secale; species Secale cereale. The sequence goes on along the minus strand of LR738715.1, from coordinate 428,187,168 downwards.
ATCATATAGAGTGTGTTGTTCTTCTGTGCTTCCTACCTTGCCATGTTTTGCTTCCTGTATAGACTTGTAGTGCATCCTATGTAGACTTGTTTTGCATCATACCTGGTTGAGCATATTGTCGTGTCTCGTGTTGTGTGTTTACCGTATTGCTTGTTTCTTCTCGTTAGTGCTTGTTCCGTTGCGTTCGTGAGGATTCGTTCGACTTCTCGTGGTTCTTCTTCAAGGCTTCTTCTTCGTCTTCTTCATGGTTTCGTTCTTATTCCTTGCGGAATCTCAGGCAAGATGATCATACCCTTGGATACCTTTATTACCATTGCCATGCTTAGTTGTCTCGATGCTATCGTTATATGTCGCGCTACCCATCTTTGATGTCAGCCTCTCCTTGTTGCCATGAAACCTCTAACCTTTGAAACCTTCCTAGAAAAACCATTGTTTGGCTATGTTACCCGCTTGCTCAGCCCCTCTTATAGCGTTGTTAGTTGCAGGTGAAGATGAAGATCGTTCCAGGTGGAAACTTGTTGTTGGTATATCACAATATCTATTATTATTATTATTAACACACCTATATACTGGGCATGGGTGGAAGGCTTGGCCTTTTTCTTGGTGTTTTGTTCCACTCATGCCACCTCAGGCGCCGATAAACCGGCATTATGTTCCTTGATTTTGCGTTCCTTACACGATGGGTATATGGGGACCCCTTGACAGTTCGTCTTTGAATAAAACTCCCCCAGCAAGGCCCAACATTGGTTTTAATTTGCCTCATAATAACAACTTAATTAATTACTTAAAATTGCATAGGGGGTCGCGTCCCCGGGGATTCTTTCTACATAGCAGGGGGGCCAGTGCTGATGGTGTTGGTCCCAAACGGGGAGACTGCGGGGCCGCCACGGGGAAACCCGAGGTATCTGGTATAACCCGTAGGATCACCTATCCGGACATGGCCTGAGACGAGATACGTGTGGCTACTATCAGGGTGTCGGCACGCCGGGAGGTCTTGCTGGACTTGTTTTACCATTGTCGAAATGTCTTGTGCACCGGGATGCCGAGCGTGATCGGATTTCCCTAAGATAAGGGGTGATGATATTATATTTATCACTTCAGCTGATCGTGAGAGCTTGTGATGGGCTAAGTTGGGACACCCCTGCAGGGTTATGATCTTTCGAAAGCCGTGCCCGCGGTTATGTGGCAGATTGGAATTTGTTAATGTCCGGTTGTAGAAAACTTGACAGAGGATCCGAAGTAAAACACACAACTATGTGAGTAACCGTGACTGTCTCTTTTCACTTTGAGAAGATGACACGGTGGGGTTATGTTTGACTCGTAGGTAGTTCAGGATCTTTAGTGATTATTACTAGTTTTGCGACCGCTTGCGTAGATGCTCATATTATTCTTGTACTCGTAAGCTAGCCACCATATTATGCTTAGCCGCTGCTGCAACCTCACCACTTTACCCCTTCCTACCCATAAAGCTTTGCTAGTCTTGATACCCATGGTTATGGGATTGCTGAGTCCTCGTGGCTCACAGATACTACAACACCAGATGCAGGTTCAGCCGAGATTGATGCAGGAGATGTATCAGAACTTCTGGGAGTTCCATGAAGAGCGTGGCCGTATGCTTGTGACGTTTTCGACGATCAGTAGTGGTTTCTACTAGGGCGATTCAGACCCGTGGCTTTATGTTTTTGGTATCTTTCTTTTGGATCTTCACCCGTAGTTGGGTTGTGATGTTTTGGTTGATGTTATGCTTATGTAATGTATTGTGTGACATGGCGAGTGTAAGGCAACCATCCTTTTGCAATTGCATCCCTATTTTTACATGAGTCGTGCAAAGATACCAAACTTGAGATCATTCCAGAATGGGCTTATATCTTTAAGTCGTGCCTCGACACGTAGGAGGTATAGTCCCATCCTGGGCATTACAAAGCCATCATCGGCAATCACGCCGACCCCGCCACTAGGCCGGAGCTCCTCCGTTCGCCTTCCTTCCTCCTCTCCTGCCGCTTCTCTCTTTCACCTTTTGATCTTCTCTCTACAGGAAACAGCCGTAGCATCAAGCTCCGCCACCGTGCCTTGGCCACCCAAGCTTTGCCGTCGGCGCCCTTATATGCTCGGATCTGGACTGGGTTGAGGTGCAACACTGGTTTTTGTCGCCCCCCCCCCCTCGCAAGTCTCACTCCGTCTCGCGCCACCTCCGCATCAAGTTCGCCGCCACAGGCGCAGCTGCCCTGGATGAGGGAAGGTCCTATGATGCGGAGCATCCTAAGGACATCACCATGTCAAGAGTCCGTTTGGCAAGTGACACGTGCGACCTCTACTTCTCATACATAAAGGTGAATCATCTCCTTTACACGTGTTCACTTGACCCCTTCGAGGATGGTTTGCTACTTGACACTCCACTCGTGTGCATGCATAGGTATCGTCGGAGCTTCACAGACGACGAGGAGGAGTGCAAGCGCCGAGGAACACCTACGCCATCAGCGAGGGAAGCATGGAAGCGAAGGCGGAAGAAGACGGAGCGGCTGAAGTTACAACTGCCGGACATCCGGCGCCAGCCCGGACATCCGGCCTTCAGCCCGGAAATCCGGCGCCAGCAACAGAACCACACCCGAGACTTGGCCCCGCTAGCCCGGACATCCGGCCAACCGCCCCGGACATCCGGCGTCTCATGAGAGCCCGGACATCCGGCCCCCAGCCGGACATCCGGCGCCTGCCTACGCGCATGGACAGGGCCCGAGGCCCATGTATCCCCCCATCTACTTACCCCTTCGTGTACTAGACTATATATACTCCTCCACCTCCACCATTTTAGGGTTAGCATTGATTTAGCTCATATGTGAGATAGAGCTTTGCTCATCCATCCCGGATCTACTCCACGAGAGAGACCGCGGCCCCTCTACGGAGAAGATCCACCTTGGATTCAAGACCCCTAAACGGGAAGATCCTTCACGGATTCAAGGCCTCCTTTAGGAGATGAACTCTACCTTGTATCTTTCCCTTTGTTGTTCATGTATCTTGTGATCTTGTGTGTTTGATTGTCTAGTGGATGTGTGATTGGACTTGTTCTTGAGTGTTTCCCTCGTGATTTCCCTTTGTGTTCTTCGTGTTCATCGTGGGATCCCCTCCATTTCGTGAAAGATCGGCCACATAGGGTTCCACCCTACATCATATGGTATCAAGAGCATAGGTTGATCACGAATTTGGAGCCCCACACCTTGTTTTCTAGCCTTGTTTTGTTGTGTTCTTCCCCAAATTCGAAAATTCCCCACCAAAAATAGCCCCAAATTTTTTTGTGATCTGTTGCTTTGATGAAGTTTTGTTGATTTTGATCCATGGATTTGCTTGGTTTCAAGTGGATCTAGCATTTCCACAAGTTTCCCCATCTTTCCTCCACAAAATCCGTCAAATTTTGCCCCCAAAATCATCAAATTCTGCCCCCAAACGAGTTTGGAAGTCCCAATCTCAATCTGGAATCTTCGGGCCGGACATCCGGGCCACTGGCCGGACATCCGGGCCATCGGGCCGGACATTCGGCTCCTGGAGGGCAAAATCCCGCGCGGTTCTGGACATCAGGTCCCGGAAATCCGGACCCGGCCCCGGATGTCCGACCCCTGGGAATTCAGACTTTTCCGTTTCACCGTTTTGTCCATAACTAATTCATACGAACTCCGATTTCGACGTTCTTGAGCTCGTTTTGAAGCTCTTGACATCCCCCATAACACAAAAATATTATCATCATCATTTGACTCCATCATATTTTTGGAATTTTGGCATCTTTGCCTAGGGCTTCCACCATATCATCCGCATAACCACCACCGACTTCCGCAACCTAACCATTTTGTTCCCATACCATTTGTGGTTGCTTGAGTAGTGATTTGAGTCTCCTAAGGTGTTTAGGCTACTTTGGGACCATTGCTTCTTCATCAACCACCACCACCACTTCTGCATACCCATTGCCCATTATACATAGCCAACCAAACTTAACCCAATTTTGTTCGAGCTTGTTTGAGTTGTGGCTTGTGTCTCCTAAGGTGTTTCGGCTACTTAGGGACCGTGACTTCAACTCCGACAACGTGTATAGCCCATCATACACTTCCACCACCATAACCCATTTTGACCGGGTTTCCACCAACAATTCCTCGACCACCACCACATTGCCGCTACCACCATTTGATATTTGTCCTTGAGATTTTGAGTTGTGGTTTTTCCGTTTCCTAAAGTGTTTCGGCTAATTAGGAACGGGTCTACATCAAGAACACCGCCTCTCATCATCGACTCGGACGGTAACCTCGACGACATCATTGTATATTCCCCTTGAAATTGCATTGTTAACCCCTAGCCCATTTTGCGTCACTTGCCTATCGAGACTAGCCTTTGAGTATTGCCGGCAATGTTACTTGTGCACATTAGTGATCATCGATCCGCCCTTCCATTGTATACATACCTTATCATCTTGGTATCATCATATCATCCCTTGTGTCACAAGATTGTTCCCGCATATACACAATTGCTATCTTGGTTTGTGCATTTCGCATCGTGGCCATACAAAAAAAAGAGAATAAAGCTTTTAAGCAAAAAGAGAAAGACAAAGAAGCTTGTAAGCAAGAGCCATAGCATCACAAAATATCATATCATACTTGATCATCTTGGATCATCTTGTGCTCAAAGCACCGGAACATCATACACATAGCATACTTGGGATAGAAAGTTCATACATTTTGCATCTTATAGGTTGTGCACAAGTGTCGTATCCGCCTATTGAGCAATCGTGCTAGCGTCTCTCTTGAGTTGTGCAACACGAGCGTTTTCCGTGGATTCCACATTTTGTGCTCATTCCTTGGTTGCACGACCCCATTTATCTATCCGTGTGTGTGTTTCCGTGTGCCACATATTGCTATTGGTCTACTTGTTTCACTTGCGAATTTGTGAATCTCCTTCAACTTTATTGACTCTTGCTAACATTTTGCATCAAATTTTTGTGCCACTATCCTCACCGAGCCACTCGAAAAGCTTTACTTGATAGGTGTGAGTGAACAAGTCCGGTACCAATTCCACTATTCTTTCATTTCACATTTAGTGAAACGGGATACACCCTCAACATTCGAAAAAGGTAACTTGGTATTGTTTATCTCATCTCCTACTCACCTTTGCTCGACTCTTGTGATGGATAGGCAAAGCATTTCTTCTACTTCGGTCTACACCAACAACGACAAGTTCGATGCCATGACGAACAATTTGTGCGCCAACATGAATGCTCAAATGGAGGAGCTCAAAGCCCTCATCAAGAACCGCAAGAGGTCTCCCTCATCTTCGAGAAGATGCTCAAGTGCACGTCCTTCCGAGCTACCATCTCCGGCAAGATCTCATCGGCATCGACACCATCAACGACAAGAACGTGAAGGTCAAGAGCTCAACACCAACAACCGCTCAACGACTTCACCGTACACCTTGGCATCTTCACCAAGCGACTTCAAGGCATCTTCGCCTTTGGATATGCGGCATCTTCGCCCACAAGCACCTCAAGCTTATGATCAAGAGAAGCTCCCCAAGCTCAAGTCCGCGACTACCACGAGCTACTACGACCTCGACAACGACCATGAGATTCCTTTCTATGGGACTCAAGACCCCGAGGAGTATCTCGAGTGGGAGCGCAAGATGGACGACTACCTCAAGCTACACCAAGTTCCCTACGAAGATCAAGTGAAGTGCACCACAAGACACCTCCACGACAACGCGTCCACATGGTGGCTTCACACACCTTCGACGAGCTTCAACGTGAATTGGCCCAAGATGAAGAAAGCTATGCGAAGAGAGTTCGTGCCTCCCACCTACACGGAACAACTTCTACGCCAATTGGAGAACACCATTCAAGGATCCAAGTCCATCGACAAGTACTTCAAGGAGATGAAGAATGCCTTGCGACGTGCCGGCGTGGACGACCCCATTTCAATGAAGCTCCACTTCATGATGGGATTGCACAATGACGTCTACAAGACTATCTTCTTCGAGAACTACAAGTCCCTCGACGACAACTACATTGGTGCTCTCAAGGCGGAACAAAAACTAATGAAGGCCAAGGCTTCTCCACCGCAAGCAAACTTCTCGAAGACCAAGCTCCAAGACGGCGAGCATGAGGCTAGTACCACCATGATGTCCAAGCCCAACGAGCTCCAAGACGATGGTCCCAAGTTTGACTCCACCGCCATCCCTCTTTGTGGCATTGATGATGCCGAGTCTACTTCGACTCTTTTTCAAGACGGTGCGGCGACGACTACGACTACGGAGCCATTCGAGGACCAAGCTTTGAAGGCGACCGACAAGGTGACGAGCACGGATGATGCTTCCATCTTTGGAGGCGAGAGTGATGATGTGCCATCTTCGGCCTTCATCCACGGCGACGATGAGGAGATGGTTGAGCATGGGATTTTCCCTTCGACCACGGTGACGTATGATGACTTGAGTGACTTGTGCCACCATATTGAGAGTAAGAGCGAGTTCACCACTAGCCCCATATATGATGAGCTGCCCCAATTCCCATGTGAGGAGAGCCACAACCCCCACCACTTGAGTGAGATGAGTGACTCCACCATATGCGAGTTTGAGTGCACCTACCTTGAGGGAGTGGGTGAGCCACCACATAGAGAGAGTGAGATAGTTGATACGGCATGTGAGGCCACTTTCAACACTAACGACTTGACCTCTACCTCTATTGTGTCTTCTCATTTGGTGCTAGGTCCCATCTATGATGACGCGCTGATCCTCGACGACTTCGTCCTTCCTATGGACAAGACGATGGCCATGGTGGAATATGATGCGCCCCCCACATGGTTCCATCAAGATGATGATGATGACCACCATTTGGTCTTTGCCACCTCACCTACACTCAAGTGGAATGAACAAGGTAACAAAGGTGAAGGTGATGCTCTCGTCCCACTAGTGGACTATGTTAACATTGATTGCTTGCATGATGTTGATCCACCTATTGCCATGATTCATTCTAGTATGATTTCCCCATGCGATGATTTACCCATTTTATGATGAGTTTGATGATTGCCATGTGGAGTCTATTAGTTGTGATGCCATGTTGCATAGGATTTCTTGTGATAATTCTCTCGGCCACATCATGTTTGACAATCCGCTTGACTTGTCATATGCTATGTATGAGATCAACAATATGTCATATTTGCAATCTCATCGTAGTAACTATGCATATGCCATTAAGATAAACCCAATTTGCACATATGGCATAGATGACAAGCCCATGGTTATTGGCATTTCTTTTTCTTGTGATGATATTGACATGCTTCCTTTACATCATATCCATCATATGCCATGCCATGATTACCTAGCTTCCGACATGCATTGTTTTGGATGTTGTTACACTTCTCCAAATTATGCTTCTGATATTGCTTATGAGGAGACCCCCATAGTTTCCTCATACATTTTAGGAGATTTTGACCCATCCCATCCATTGCATGATCCCCATGCTTGTTTGCACAATATGCTCCCCATGAATGAACATGCTATAGATGTGCCATATAATTGTATGCTCAATTTGCATCCACATCATGCTATACACAATAACTATTCATTCATGATGGATGACATGTTCTTATACCATGCATCAAATTTCTTTGAGCGATGCTTATCTTGTGCTAACTCATACGTGCACATACACATCATGATGGATGATGTGTACATTTACCACGCGCACAATTTCTTTGGTTTGTGTCTCTTTTGTGTAGGTACCCATCCATACTCGTCAACTTCACAAACGCACGAGTTGACGAGAAGAGCTCTAGAGAGCAACGATGACTTGGGATATCCTGGATTGTCTTTCCCACCGCTCCTTTTGCGCAAACACTTCGCGCATTCCTTCTACATGGCACTCACATGGTTATGGGTTATTGTCCATTATATCTCTTATGCCCACCTTGCCATGTTCACTTTGCATGATATGCTCATTTATATGCCTTTGCCATGCATTTGTGACCCATGCTTTTGCATTACACATGATGATTGATTCTCATACTTGTATGTGTATTTGCAAGCTTGGTGGAGATATCACTTGTTATTGCCATGATTCCTTTGCACACCATGCCTATTATGATGCTTTGATCTTGATATGTGCTCGTGTTTGTGATATGTCGTGTGCATTGCTTATGCCTACTATTGGCTCACATGACATGATTACTATGAACTCATCTAGTGTGTTGCATCTTCGCTCCACTATTTGCACGACATGATTGATATGCTTGCTTATGTTGCATCACCGATGATTCATACTTGCTCCTTTCATGCGGTTGATGTCAACCATTGCCATGCTTTGCACATGATTTATATTGCTTGTTGTCATATGTCTCTAGATGTTGCCTCTCTCATGCTATATGATTGTCCATGCATTGAGCGCAACCATGATTTTAGTCTTGCCAATGAGATTGCCCCCATAGCATTCTCGCATTTATTTGGAGATTTTGACATATTTCTTGTGAAGCATGCTTGTCTTACCTCTTTGCACCACATGCCTAGTGCCATGAATATAGCCATTGTTGCATCATCTTATTCATGCACTTTTGCTTCTAATGGTTATGTGCAAGAGAAGAGAACCATCATGATGGATGATGTGTTTATCTACCATGCGCATACGTTCTTCCTTTTGTTGTGTGCATGTGTAGGATACTTGGACTATGTGTCGACTTCCACTTCACGTGAGTTGACCATTCGAGCTCTTGAGAGCGAACCACTTTCTACCACGACGCTTCTACATCGCACTTGCTTGTGCTTCGGCATTGTGAAAGATGCACAAGGACACGTTTTCAAGGTGATATCCTTCTCATTCGAGGAACCAAAAACCATGCGCATGCATATTGTGGATCACACTACTTGTGTTGCTTGCACCATGACACTTTGCACACATGCTAGAGATCTTTCTTCGACTTGCCATTGCCACATTTTCATGCTTCATGATCTATATGCCTTGTGTGTTGCATCCGACTTGATTACTTGTCCCTATCATATGCTTGGTTGCAACAATGTCATCTCTTCACATATGCCGTGTCCCATTGCTTGTCACATGCTTCGCTTGATTGCCTCACACATGTTGAACAATTTCTCTTTCTATTGTGTTGAGTGCCACATGACTTTCACTACACCATATGCACGTTATGCTTGGATTGTCTTGCACTCGACTCATGTGTTTAGACACTTCATTTTATTTGGTGTTGTGATTGATTCCTATGCCTACCATAGACCTTTCATGGAGCGCTTTATGCATGCTTGCTATGACCATGAGGTAGATGCTTATTCTCTTGTCACACATATGTGCATCTCTACCTCACATTTACATGCTTGTTTCCATGATGACCTTGATTGTGCTCAATTGATGTGCTTAAATGCCATGCCACAACCCTTTGTCACGCCCTATGCTATGCTTGATGACAACACTTGTTTGGTAAATCACCTCTTGAATGTTTGGTTTTGCACTAACGCTAACCACATTTGTTTTTCCAAGTGTTTGTTGTCTTTGCTCCTTTTGAAGGAATCACTAGATGGTGCGACATTGGAGAGCGCCCATGTTGAGCTTCAAGATGATGAGTACTTTGTGATCGTCCACTTCTACACGACGACGCCATCTCTTTCCCATGGTGATTTGGTTTTCGATCCGAGGTCGGATCTTTTCCAAGGGGGAGGGGATGATGCGGAGCATCCTAAGGACATCACCATGTCAAGAGTCCGTTTGGCAAGTGACACGTGCGACCTCTACTTCTCATACATAAAGGTGAATCATCTCCTTTACACGTGTTCACTTGACCCCTTCGAGGATGGTTTGCTACTTGACACTCCACTCGTGTGCATGCATAGGTATCGTCGGAGCTTCACAGACGACGAGGCGGAGTGCAAGCGCCGAGGAACACCTACGCCATCAGCGAGGGAAGCATGGAAGCGAAGGCGGAAGAAGACGGAGCGGCTGAAGTTACAGCTGCCGGACATCCGGCGCCAGCCCGGACATCCGGCCTTCAGCCCGGAAATCCGGCGCCAGCAACAGAACCACACCCGAGACTTGGCCCCGCTAGCCCGGACATCCGGCCACCCGCCCCGGACATCCGGCGTCTCATGAGAGCCCGGACATCCGGCCCCCAGCCGGACATCCGGCGCCTGCCTGCGCGCATGGACAGGGCCCGAGGCCCATGTATCCCCCCATCTACTTACCCCTTCGTGTACTAGACTATATATACTCCTCCACATCCACCATTTTAGGGTTAGCATTGATTTAGCTCATATGTGAGATAGAGCTTTGCTCATCCATCCCGGATCTACTCCACGAGAGAGACCGCGGCCCCTCTACGGAGAAGATCCACCTTGGATTCAAGACCCTAAACGGGAAGATCCTTCACGGATTCAAGGCCTCATTTAGGAGATGAACTCTACCTTGTATCTTTCCCTTTGTTGTTCATGTATCTTGTGATCTTGTGTGTTTGATTGTCTAGTGGATGTGTGATTGGACTTGTTCTTGAGTGTTTCCCTCGTGATTTCCCTTTGTGTTCTTCGTGTTCATCGTGGGATCCCCTCCATTTCGTGAAAGATCGGCCACATAGGGTTCCACCCTACATCATCCTATACACCGCATGTGTGCGTCCGTTCTTCGCAGCTTCGATGAAGCGGCGCGAAACGGGCCGGCCTAATTATCACACGTCGAGCGGAAAAAAAGAAGAGCACACATGGATCGAACCACGTATCTCTTGGTGGATTCTACCATGCGTAGCCGGCCGAGCTAGCGACCTACAACGTTTTTAGTGCAGCGCAAGTCTTAAAGTAGAGAGCAGCAAATCATTTTTTTTCAAAAAAGAAAAAAAAATATACATTGAACAAATCTTTAAATATAGTGAACCTTTTTTGTAAGCAAACACTGAACAAATTTCAAATACACAAATGAACATTTGTAGTATGCGTTGAACAATTGTTTAATGCATGATGAACAAATTTTAAATACACAATGAACATTTTATAGTAAGCTTGAACAATTGTTTAATGTACGATGAACAAATTTTAAGTACACAATGAATGTTTTTTTAATATACATTGAACAATTTCATAATATACGACGAACATTTTTTAAATACATGATGAACATTTTTATAAATTCAAAGGTGAACTATTTCATAATATATGATGAACATTTTCTTAATACGATGAAGATTTTGGTAATACACGGTGGACTTTTATATAATACGCAATAAAGTGAAGAAAAACAGAAATAGAAAATAAAAAAGGAAACATATAAGAAAAAAAATGGAAGGATAAAGGAACCAAAAGAGAAAAACAACTGGACAAAAACAGTGAAAAAACTGGATACAAAAAGCCATAGAAAAAAAAGGAAAAGCATGGAAATCACTCAGATGATGAACGGGCTTCGTAAGCCGTCTTCAGCGCGCGCCACGCGTCTGATGGGCCCGCGCACCGCTTATCTCTCATCCTTCCTTATCTCTCCCTCCTCCTGATGCGCTGAGCCACTCGTTCTTTCTTCCTTTTCTTCTTCCTTCACCACACCGCCCCCACACACCAGCGTCATCGCCCATCGCCGTGGACCAGCATCGCCACCACCGCGCGTTGCTGCACCGTTGCTACAAATTGTCGTCTCCTAGTGTCGCTACATCGCTCCTACAAAATCGTTGTCGTCGCTCACCTCGTGTTGCCGTAGGCTAGGCTGGGCGGAAGCTGCTGCCATGGCCGGCGGGAGCTGCGTGCAAGAGGTGAAGTAGAGCGGGCTCGCCGGCGTTGCGATGAAGCAGCACGGGGGCCGCCGGAGTTTCAATGAAGCTTCGTCGGCGCTGCAATGGAGCGCGGCCGGCGCTGCAGTGAAGCGTCGCGGGGATCGTCGACGCTGAAGTGAAGCGCCGCGGCGGGTTGTGGGTGGTGCAATGGAGCGCCACCGGGGCGCAGTCGGTGCTGCCATGGAGTTGCTGCCATGACTGGGTCGTGGTGTTGTCTGATCTTGTGGGTGGGAGTGTCAGATCAGACGGCTCTAGGGGCGACTTAAATTTGTAACAAATAAATCGGCTTATTTGTAGCAGCCGCCAACAAAAAAAAAACCCGCAAGGATGAGTGCTCCTCTTCGGCGGAGAGTGCGCCGCATAAGGTAGCGGGCGCTCGAAGGAGCGCGGTAGTGGGTCGGCCCAGCAACGATCGCGCCAGATGCACAAAAAAAATGCTCAAAAGTAAAATGGCCAGAGAAAAAAATGTAGCACATGGGATTCAAACCCACATGCCATTGATGACAGACTTGGCGATCCAACCACTAGACCAGGATAACATTGTTGTCTTTTGTACGAAAACAGATCCATTTTACCCGTGTTTCAGCCCCAGGTCAAATTATTTGGAAAAAGGGATAGGAAATTTGAACAAGAAATTCAAGAACTTTAAAACAGTTCATCGCTTTTTACAAAAGGTCATGGATTTCAAAGAATCATCCGCAAAAAATCAAAAAAAGTTCATCAATTGTTTTTTAAAAGTTTACGGATTTGAAAAAAGTTCACCTATTTTGAAAAATGTTTAGATATTTTGATAAAAAAAACTTCATGGGTTTAGAAAAAGTTAAATCGGTTTTGATAAAAAAGGGTTCACAAATTTTAAAAAAGTTCACTAGATTTTCAAAAAAACTGACGGATTTGAAAAAGTTCATCACTTTTGATAAAAAAAATCATGAATTTGAAAAAAGCTCATTGAGTTTGAAAAAAAGTTCATCAAGTTTGAACAAATTTGAGAAAAAAGTTAATCTAGTTTGAAAAAAGTTCAGCGAGATTGAAAAAAAGTTCATCGAGTTTCAAAAAAAAAAACATCAAGTTTGAAGAAAGTTCATTGAATTTGAGAAAAAGTTCATCAAATTTAAAATATAAAGTTCATCGAATTTGAGAAAAGTTCATCGAATTTGCATCGAACCTAGAAGAAAGAAAAAAGGAAAAGGAAAGAAGAAAAATGGAAAATGGAAAAATGAAAATAGAAAAGCACAAGGAAAAAAAGAAATAATAAATATCCTTTGATCAAATAAGGCGTGGTGGTTATTGCTGTGTATGCTCGAAGCATGAGGTTGGCTGTTCGAATCCGAGTGCACCCGCTTTTCTTTTGCTGCGTGTTTTGAAAAACAGAAATAAGGTAAAAGGCCGGCCCATATAGCATCGATTGGAGATCAGGGGCGTGTGCGCCCGCTACGAACTGGCCTATATTCGGCGCTTAAGGCGCCGAATAGGATTTGGCGAAAAGGAAGCAGCAGCGAACGAATCAAACAGCAAACACCTATCCCGTACGTGGGCTGGCTCAAAAGGAGGCTCGCCTCAGCGAAAGCACGTCGTTCTGACGCTAACGAGCGTCAAATAGGGTTTGCCCGGAAGGAGAGGCCTCCGGTGGCACACAAGCATAACAAATTCTTCTCGTTGGGCTGTATCCCTTGGCCCACTTGGCGCAATAGCTCGGAGGATCGAAAGATCTCGGCCGTCCAAGCTAGGGATCGCTTATAAACACCCAACCCTAGCCTAACCCCCCGCTCCCCTCCCGCCGCATCCTCTTCGTCGTCCCCTCCGCCGCAGTGCAGGTTCGTTCCGTTAGCTCAGTCGCTCGCGTCATCTCACCTTCCCCGTCCTGTGGAAATCATCTCCTGTATCGCGGTGAATTGATGTTGCGCGGATTCCATGACGCTCTAGCTCTTCGCGCGGTAGCAGTAGGTTCCTGATTTCCTCACGGATGCGTCGCATTAGTCGCGCACCATTGTTTGTTATCAGCCACGCGTTCATGATCTTGCTTTGTTAGCATGCGCACTTGTGCCGTGTTGCTCAGTAGTTTGGAGAGGTGACAACTCGTTGGGATCGTTTAGCTCGCGTGTTTTACGTTGGTGTGGTGGATCGTGTGCAGGTAAGAAGAAGGGGTCGAAATGGTGAAGCACAACAATGTTATCCCCAACGGCCACTTCAAGAAGCATTGGCAGAACTATGTTAAGACCTGGTTCAACCAGCCTGCCCGCAAGCAGAGGCGCCGCATTGGTGAGCAACCCTGCTCTTACATTGTTGCGTGTTTATCAGTCACACACTTGTAACTGTACATGCCACGCACCACGAGATGGAAATTGCAGTGATAATTAAGTGTATAAATTCTGGTTAGTTAATTTATTACCCCTCCTAGAGTGATAGACAGAGCTATATGTGGTTAATTATATCCCATATTGCGTGATCACATTGGCTGTCTGTCCTTCATCATCACCATTTGTATACACATTTGACAGTGCATATTTGCTAGTAATCTAATAGAAACGAATGTTGTCCTGGGAAGTTCTACCTGTGCTGCGTGTTCTGTTGAAAGCATTCTTGCCTATTTAGGCACCTCAATTATCTGCAGGCAGTATTCCTCGCCAGGTCAATCAATTGTTTCCAGCAAACCTACCAGAACTTTTGAGCACAAACACAAGAGAACTGTTAGATATGTCTGTTCAATACCATTTCTGGATGCATTTCTTTAGAATTTTGGTGTTCCTCTGATGCCATGTATGGACTGATCTGACTCAGCATGTCTTCATATGCACACACTTGATCTTTAACATGTGATGATATGCCTGTGATGCTGCTCAGCATCACTAGTCAGCTACGAACTTTTGGGGGGCTTGTGTTTTTGCTGCTTGACTAATTTTGAATAACCATCGTACAATTTGTACTTGTTCAGCTCGTCAAAAGAAGGCTGTGAAGATCTTCCCTCGACCAACATCTGGTCCTCTTCGTCCCATTGTGCAATGCCAGACTCGGAAGTACAACATGAAAGCAAGGGCTGGGAGAGGCTTTACCCTTGAGGAGCTGAAGGTGACTTGTTTCTTCTATACAGTCAAAATCCTTTAAATCATGTCTCTTTCTCTGGTTTGCCTTCCTTTCTTATTAAATGTGGGAGAAAATCAATATACCCTGTGTTCAACATGTGTGGTTTCGTTTCTGCATCAGTTGCTGCCATGCATGTTCTTTGTAAATTGTTCTCTTATTCGGCATTTGTTTTTATTATTAGTAAGTACTCATAATAGCAATAGTTTATTGTTCTTCCCTTTCTATAAGTGATGAACTGATGTTTTGCATGCAGACTCATATGCTAGCTTGCCCTGCCTTTGTGTATCCTCCTTGTAATCCGATCATCTATCCAGATGCTGCTGTCATTTCTCATGCATTATGTATCGTACTGTATCTTTCTGCTAATGTTATTTATGCTATAATTTGCAGTCAGCGGGCATCCCAAAGAAACTAGCTCCTACTATTGGCATTTCTGTGGACCACCGCCGTAAAAACCGGTCACTTGAGGGTATGCAGTCTAACATTCAGAGACTCAAGACGTACAAGGCCAAGCTGGTTATCTTCCCAAGGCGTGCATGCAAGGTTAAGGTATGACTTATTGTTTGTGTACACCATTTAATATTTTGTTATTTATTCTTCTGTTCATGACCATTATTGCTCTTGTCTTAGGCTGGTGATTCTACCCCTGAGGAACTTGCCACAGCCACCCAGGTCCAGGGTGACTACATGCCTATTATTCGTGGTGAGAAGCGCTCGGTTGAGCTCATGAACGTTACTGAGGAGATGAAGGCGTTCAAGGCCTATGGCAAGCTCCGTGTCGAGAGGATGAACCAGCGCCAACTTGGTGCCCGCACAAAGAAGGCCGCCGAGGCAGAGAAGGAAGAAAAGAAGTGATAAGATTTTTTTTTCATTCTGCAGCTAGTGAATGTTATCATCGGGGACTTGTTCTAAATTTTGTTTTCGGGCTGGAAATAGAGACCAGCGGATGGTTTTGATACCTGGTACTTGTTTGCATGATATGCTATTCAGTGAGTCGATTTCTACCTTTGTTGGCATAATTCGTGGAGGTAAGATCTATTCTTCTCCGATTTATACCCAAAATGCACGGATAAGCTATTACTGTTGTTTTTTCTAACTTTTTGGTGGAAGTACGGACGGTTTGAATCTACATCTACACTAATAAACAATCAAACAAGAACTTTCTTACGTGCACCTCTAATTAGTCCCACAAAACTGCAGGAATCAATCAGCACCACACGATTAGGCTCATAATTCTCAATCTAAATGTCATCATTGATCTAATATCTTTGTGGGGTACGCTTAACAATTACCAATGACTGACCGTGCTTCACCAGGGGAGGAAAATATGGAACTCTAGCAACCACCGCACGGAGGCCGCCACCGCCGTCGCCTCCGGTATTCACCGATGTGCCACACCCTCAAGATTTCACTTCAGATGACCTAGGCGACACGGGGTAGGAGGAGATGACCCCTCCTGTCCTGTCACGCTCCTCCTTACCGTGCTCCCTCGACATCCAGACCCTAGCGCCATGCGCACGTGAGGAGGGCGTTGAAGAGGATGTCGAGCCACTTCAGGATTTCCTTCATCTGCATCCTCCATGTAAAGATCTACACGTTCTCCTATCTAAACTTGGTCGTGTATAAGATTGGGAACAAGCAATTTGGCTTTCAGCAAAGTATTTCTCTTTATATTTCTGTGATTTGATAATACAAACACACAAGGGTGTCTAGATCCGCTGGTGATTGACGATTTGTTTGTTGCCTTTAATAGATACGCACGTGCAATTCTTGTAGATTGATTGAACTAAGTGGATGGAGAAAATGAGTTCGTTTCTCAATAAAAAAAACTGCCATTTAGCACAGCGTTAAGGTCCACAACTCTATATACATGACAGGGTTCAAGAATAATGAGGTTTGATGTATACATGTTTCATTAGCAATGGCAGCCTCTTGCTTCTTTGTTTTAGGTTCAAGTTGAGTAAAAATTTGTTGATCTCTTACGTAGGTATTCCCCTTATCTCCAGGATACAATCCTAAGTATGAACCGTAGTATTGTGTGACTAAATTGAAGTGCATAGGTCCTGACCAAACATTGTTGGAATCTCAACTTCTGGAGCCTGTTGCAGCTCCCCTGGTGAATCCACTGAGTGTACGGTCAATAAGCAAGAAGTTCTCCCTTGCTCCACTGGAAGCTACATCTGAAGATGAAGAGCAAGCTGAAATGACGCTATGATCAGGTTAATGTTCGATCTTGTTTTAGATTCGGGACTAATTCACTGGTGCATGGTAGGGTTGAGTATCTAACTGGTCGTGTATCTCTAAGCAGTACTTATTAATAGTTCGATGTGCCAGTAGACTTCTTGGATATAGGTTAGCAGATATGTTGAGCTGTTACCCAATATTAGCCCTTCTGAATTGAAATACAGTGCCAACCAACTACTTTTTCCCCTTTTATTAAACAAATCTCATAGTATAACGCAAACCAACTATTTTTTCTTTTGGTATTGATATGCTCATTTTTATTTTGCTCGATATATGTTGATGCTCACTTCATTCTGCTAAAATTTTCCTCATGAAGCCTTGCGTTAATGTTGGCGCCTATTTATAGATATGTATTCACCATTTGTTTTCTTCTATAAGATTTCTCTAATACTCCTACGTACCTTCGTAGTCATCTGCTAAACTTTTAGTCAAAATAGTTTTTGTTAGTTCAAAATTTCTTGTTGGCAGGCTACAAGAATGAAGATTGTGTGGGAAGAGATTGTTGTTATTGAAGGCCAACTATTGTTGTTCTGTCATGCTGATATTGAATTTGCAACTACCTATCCAAGCTCATCAAGCACAAATAATTTTTTTCTTCATAGTTCACTTCTCATCCGGAGGGGCGTTTTGGCTCCCGGGAGCATATGCTCCATGGTATGTGCTCCTAGGTGAACACTAACGCGAAATATATATTAAATGTTTAAAAAAATCTGAAATTTGTTATGGATGTTAGTGTTAGTGTCGGAAGCATGCTTGACAATTTTCATGCGAATCGGAATAGCAGTGTTTCCTCGGTGGAAAAACAAATTATGGGTGACATTTTGGGGTAACATTTGGTGTTCATTTCGTTTATTTTGCACAGGCCAAAATGATTAAACTTCTTCCCTCAAAATTTGCATGTGGCATTTGGATGTGACTACCAACACATAAAAAAATGTCTTGTTTTTTTTGACATTTCAAAAATTATTTTTGGGCCCAGGAGCACGGGCTCCCAGGAGCCGAATTGAATGTCCTACTTGTCATCTTGATACATGATGATGTGCTAAAATTTATTGTTTTACTTACAATAATAGTACCATGTCATTTGATTTAGAACACTGCCAAGTCATTTATTTAATTCAATGGGTACATTTCTATGTTTCTTAGAGCGGTTGTTCCCCTACTTCATTGAGTTGTGGCACTTAGTGGCATTGGTTGAGACGATGACGTCAAAATAGAAAGAAGATTATGGAAAGTTGGACTTGTAAGCAAATTGTCATATTGCCGTAGATCTATAATAGAAAGAAAGAAAAAATAGTGATTGTAACTGAGTACTTGAATATGTTATTCAAGATTCATAGAATAAGAAGGGTATTATTAGTCTAAAAAAGGAATGTGGTAGCTTGTTTGGGAGGAAAATGAATTTTCGCATATTATTGTAACATTAGCCAATACGTGCATTGCACGTGCACACTTACTAGTTAAGAGCAAATTCCCTTTGAACCAGACATGGAGTATCCACACTCAGCTCAAAACTCTTA
Source organism: Secale cereale (assembly GCA_902687465.1). Taxonomy (NCBI): domain Eukaryota; kingdom Viridiplantae; phylum Streptophyta; class Magnoliopsida; order Poales; family Poaceae; genus Secale; species Secale cereale. The sequence continues at coordinate 428,168,555 of LR738715.1, read as the reverse complement.
GGAAAACCCTCATCTTCAACCGACCGATTACGTGAGCGCGTCCGTCTGATCATCAATTGATTTCCGTGTGACGCGTGTGTGTTTTTGAAACAGTTGATTTCCTCGTGACGCTCCTGCATTTTTGAAACAGAGTGTATGTTTCAGTACACTTATTCTTGCAACTGCCCAGCATTATCGACTTGTGTTCGTCTGTCCGTCTCTGAGAGGGCTGGGCAGCGGCGGCGGGCGGCGCAGAGCGTTGGGCGGCGGAGGCAGTAGCGCAGGGCGTCCGGCCGCGCGACGCATATCCTCCGCGCTGGCGACGACGACAACGGGTTCGGCAGTTTCGTGTGACGCGCGTGTGTTTTTGAAACAGTTGATTTCCGCGTGACGCTCCTGCGTTTTTGAAAAAGAGTGTACGTTTCAGTACACTTATTCTTGCAACTGCCTAGCATTATCAACTTGTGTCCGTCTG
>LR738715.1:428152624-428167903 GCA_902687465.1 Secale cereale | reverse complement strand
CGCGTGCGTTTTTGAAACATAGTGTACGTTTCAGTACACTTATTCTTGCAACTGCCCAGCATTATCGCCTCGTGTCCGTCTGTCCGTCTCTGAGAGGGCTGGGGCCGGGCGGCAGCGGCGGGGGCGGCAGTGCAGGGCGTTCGGACGCGCGGCGCATATCCTCCGCGCTAGCGACGACGACGACGGGTTCGGCAGTGGGCGACAGGTATGGATCAGACACCCCCCCGCATTTCTGGGCGATTTGTAGGCATTCGTGGCCGTTCTTCTCGGGTGGCTTGATTTATAGGGGGTGACATCTCACCGTGATGTAGACGACATCGCGACAAGTAGCAAAGCGGTGGTAGGTAGTTCGGCGGCGTTGTAGGTAGTTCGGCGGCGTTGGAGCAGAGACGGTTGCAGGTAGTCGATTGAGAGTTAGTGTTTGTTGATGTGAAGCTGGATTCGATGTGCTGATGTGCTGCTCGAGTTGTCAGGACCGATTTTTTTCAGGTTTATGCTGCTGAAAATTTATGCAGAGGAGCGCATAGTACTGAAAACTCATATGTTATGGTGTGATGCAGGGATCTCATTCGTGTGTTTCTGAATTTCTGGAGCATGCAGTTTCTGTAGGATCTCCATGTTTTTATTTTCTGAAGCTCATAGTTTATGTTGTGATGGAGAGAGAACTTAAAGTTGCAAGATCCCATTTTTGTGTTAGATTCTGAATTTCTGAAGCTCATAGTTTATGTTGTGACACAGAGTGAACTTAAAGTTGCAGGATCCCATTTTTGTGTTAGTTTCTGAATTTCTGAAGCTCATAGTTTCCGCAGCTCATTCTCCCATTTTGTGTTAGTTTCTGAATTTTTGCAGCTCATAGTTTTTGCAGCTCATCCTCCCATTTTTGTGTTTCTAATGTTTCTTAGCTCCTTTTTGTTGTACCTCATAGGTGGAATAGTTTGTGAAAATTAGCTGCACTTGTTGTGCAATGCTGTCAACAACTTTCATTTTTCTGAAATTAGCTGGGCCTGCTTGAATTTAGCTATTCCCCCCCCCTAAAATTTGGATCATGTCTGCAATTTTCCACTAGTTTCAGTACCTTTTCATATATTTTTTAGATCACTAGAGATGCATGCACATAACATCATGTATTCATTTTTGTTTTGTTTTCACAGCATGGCCATCTATCAAACTAGGTGGTCCGCAAAGCGGCTGCGCGACATAGCCAATGGAATTAAAGGGAAGAAGAGGGATGTATTAAGCAAGTCCAGCTTCGGGGATTTTCTATATATCTCTCCTTTGGGTCCTCCTCCTGAAGGGCTTCTCGATTTCATACTTATGAGGATTGAGACTAAGAGTCGTGCGCTCAAGTATGTAATATCTATTTTTTAGTTATTCTCTCTGTTGCACAACACCTTTTTCTTTTTTCTCGCAACAACTACTGATTTTTTTGTATTTTTGGGAATTGCAGGATTAATGACCACAAGGAGATCCACTTTTCAAGAGACATGGTCAAGAAAATATTCAATGTCCCATCTGGTAGCAGACCGATAGAGTTCGGGAAGAGGGGCAAGGCTGATTTTTGTGATGTTTATCTGGGCGGGGATAGGGCTCTGATAGCCAGCGCAGTTGCCATTTTATCAAAAGCAGACGACGATGATGAGGATACCATCGAGAGGTCATGGGCATTACTGTGCCTGGCTTTGGTCCTAGCTCTTGGGACAAGAAACATGATACCCCTAGATTATCTCTACACCCTGCGAGATATGAGTGTGGTCCATGAGTTCGAGTGGGATGAGAATATCCCGTGTGATGTGATGACAGAAGTTAAAAAAAATACCAGGATAAGAGGAATGAGGGTAAAGTGAAATTTCTCATTGGTGGATGTCTACCAATGCTTCTAGTACAACCCCTTCATTCCTATAACATTCCACTCCTTTTTCTCCGGGTCAGCAAACCTTTTTTTGAGGCGCTGATGTTTTCTTTTCTTTTTTTTGTCTTTTTCATTTGGCAGATAATTTACATGGACCACCTTGATGTGCCAAGATGATGCTTAGTTGATAACACCATCAACTACTCACTTCCTAGAGCTTGTTTTGTTCATGAAATGGACTTTTATGCTTTCATCGCAGCGGACACCCTGGATGATGGGTTTGGGAAGCGCCCAGTAAGTAATTGAAACTGAAAGACATCACTTTTTTTTGTTTTTATACAGAAAACCTTTGTCTGTTACAATTCTTAATTCTTTCTTGTTTTTGAATTGCAGTTCAGATCCAGTACACCGCACATAGTAGTTGAGTTCATGTCATATGTAGATCAGCATCACCCAGGAACCGCCAGTGACATGGTCACATAGGAGTTGCCAAAAATCAGCGACCAAGGGGGTGCTGTTGGTGGCGCAACACACACTTCAGATGTGCCAGAGAGATCCCACATGCAAGCAAATGTACATGTGGGAGCATATGCGGGTTCTCAAGGCCAACCTGACACAGGTACTCGGGGTACCAATGGCAGCGCAGAGCATGTGCATGAGCCACCTCCAGCTAACACGGAGAGGGGTGACGATGTTTGCGGCTCTTTGGAGGAGTGGCTCCATGCATTGCCAATAATTGAGGAGTTAGAGGTGGTTTTTTCCTCGCAACTCATTTTTTCCTTTTTGCTTTTTCGTATTTGCATCTTTGTTTCACTGGCATGTTATAAACAACTGTCCCTACCAATCTAATGCCATTTTTGTGTGCATCACAGTTGCCCCCACACATGTAAGTCATATACAACAAGCACAAAGAACTCCATGCCAGAGAACTTAATGTTGCGTTCAGCTCATTTGGGAGGGCCTCGCAGGGTATGTACTACAAGTGGATGGGCCTAATGTTGTCTGAGGCACACAAAGCCGAGTGCAACATTCATGAATAGAGAACCGAAGGTGAAGGTATCACTTTCAATGTACCAGGGGGGACTTCTGCTGCATGCATGTCTGAAGGGACTGCAACTGAACCTTTTCCGAAATAGCCCAAGCATCGGGAGCAGCTCAAGCATCCGAAGCAGCCCAACATTCATCCTGGCACACATGGGACTGCATGCATGGATGATGCCACTGCCACTGTACCGTCTCTGCAATAGCCTGTGATGGCCTGGCTTATTAGGGATGATAGACTACTCATATCAATAACGAATTCCTTCTTTTCCGGGAGCCCATTCGGATAGAACTCCAAAGTTAAGCGTGCTCAGCTTGGAGTAGTTTCAGGATGGGTGACCGACCGGGAAGTTGCTCCCGGGTGTGCACGAGTGAGGACAAAGTGCGCAGAAAAGACTAGTATTGATATGTGGGGCCAGTCTAGATCCCGCCAGGAGTAACGACCATCGGCGGGTGTGTCCGGGGCGTTACAAGTTGGTATCAGAGCCGACCCTCACGGTTACACGGATGTTTGCGGACAGTTTGCAGTCATGTTGTGCATGACGTTTGTGACCCGTCGTGGCACACGGCATGGCACATGTGCTGTCCTGGAAGCACAGACGTTTGTGCCAAGAGGGAAAGTTCCTGTGGCCCGACGAGGACGTCGGTTCCTCTGAGTGGGGGTGTATGTGATGGCCTGGCTTATTAGGGATGATAGACTACTCATATCAATAAGGAATTCCTTCTTTTCCGGGAGCCCATTCGGATAGAACTCCAAAGTTAAGCATGCTCAGCTTGGAGTAGTTTCAGGATGGGTGACCGACCGGGAAGTTGCTCCCGGGTGTGCACGAGTGAGGACAAAGTGCGCAGAAAAGACTAGTATTGATATGTGGGACCAGTCTAGATCCCGCCAGGAGTAACGACCACCGGCGGGTGTGTCCGGGGCGTTACATAGCCCGAGCAATCAGGCGGTGGAAAGAATAGTGATGAAGTAGCGGAAGTAGGTCAAAACAACGATGCCCCACCCAGGACGAGTGATGACAACAATGGAAATGATCAAAGCGATGACAACGATCAGAGAAATGACAGGGGAGAAAATTCATGCAGCAAGGTAAACAACACTGAACTGAAGTCCCCTCGCAGCCCAAGCTTCCCACATGTGAATCTACCGAGGAGGCCTGGCACGCTTGAGGACGGGCCTTCTTTTGGATTGTTCAAACCCGGGAGTGATGATGTCCTACTATTTCAGGAATTTCCTAAAGTTCGTACATCCCCGACAAAAATATTTGATTCAGATTTGGACTCCTTCTTGTCAATCCGTGCGAGGAGCCCTTTGTTTCGTGAATCTCCGGCTACCTCAGTTAGGCCAGTTTTTGATGTGACTCCCATCGCAACACGTCCTCCAATTTCCACAGGCCCTGCAGGTTATACCACTAATCTCCCCTAACTACTTGTAATTTTCTTGTAACCAACCCATGTTTTGTTGTTTATAGAAACTAAGCACTTCCATGCTCCAAACCATTTTTTCTAATTTTTTTTTCCTTTTTTTGTCTTTTCATTGTGGGGCAGAAGCTGGTGTAGAAGAGACAAGAAATGAGGTGGTGATTGAAGTGAGCAGCGGGCGCAACCGGGATGTGAAGAAGCCCACACATAAGAGAGCTGCAAAATTACCAGAAAATGCATCCAAGTTGAAGAAAATGAAGAAGATCCAAGTTGATGTAACAGATGATGCAGCAGATGATGCGATATACAAGCAATACTGTTGCGCCAATTACAGTAAGGACCCACCTCAAGGAGAACCACTGTAAGTGCTGTACTTTCTTTTTGTGTGTTGAGAATATTTTTGGTCACATCCATTTGTTTACCTCTAACCGAGCCACTTTTCTTTTGATGCAACATGTAGCCCTCCATTCACCAGGATAGGCGGGTTTGATGTTTCTTTCAAGCATTTCAGCAATGGGCTCAAGCATTTCAGCAAACTTTCAATGTATACTGACATCTGAACAATGAGGTGATGTCAGTATACATTAAAAGTTTCAACGTGGAGCACATGTACAACATGTTGGGGATCGTAGCAGAAAATCAAAAATTTTCCTACACATCACCAAGATCTATCTATGGAGTAATCTAGCAACGAGGGGGAGGCGAGTGCATCTACATACCCTTGTAGATCGCGATGCGGAAGCATTGCAAGAACGCGGATGAAGGAGTCGTACTCGCTGCGATTCAGATCGCGGTTGATTCCGATCTAAGCGCCGAACAACGGCGCCTCCGCGTTCAACACACGTGCAGCCCGATGACGACTCCCACGCCTTGATCCAGCAAGGAGAGAGGGAGAGGTTGGGGAAGACTCCATCCAACAGCAGCACGACGGCGTGGTGGTGGTGGAGGAGCGCGGGACTCCAGCAGGGCTTCGCCAAGCACTGCGAGAGACGAGGAGGGAGAGAGGTAGGGCTGCACCAAGCGAGAGAGGTCAAACCGTGTTATGGGCAGCCCCAAACCTCACATATTTATAGGGGGAAGGGAGGGGCTGTGCCCCCTTTAGGGTTTCCCACCCCTAGGGGTGCGGCCACCCCAGATCCCATCTAAGGGTGGCGGCCAGAGGGGGAGAGGGAGAGGGGGGCGCACCAGATTGGGCCCTAGGGCCCATCTGCCCTAGGGTTTGCCCCCTCCCCTCTTGGAGGCGCCTTGGGCCCTGGTTGGGGGGACGCAACAGCCCACCTGGGGCTGGTTCCCTCCCACACTTGGCCCACGCAGCCCTCTGGGGCCGGTGGCCCCACCCGGTGGACCCCCGGGACCCTCCCGGTGGTCCCGGTACGCTACTGATAGCGCCCGAAACTTTTCCGGTGACCAAAACGGGACTTCCCATATATAAATCTTTACCTCCGGACCATTCCGAAACTCCTCTTGACGTCCGGGATCTCATCCGGGACTTCGAACAACATTCGGTAATCGCGTACATACTTTCCCTATAACCCTAGCGTTATCGAACCTTAAGTGTGTAGACCCTACGGGCTCGGGAGTCATGCAGACATGGCCGAGACAACTCTCCGGCCAATAACCAACAGCGGGATCTGGATACCCATGTTGGCTCCCACATGTTCCATGACGATCTCATCGGATGAACCACGATGTCAAGGATTCAATCAATCCCGTATACAATTCCCTTTGTCTATCGGTATAGCACTTGCCCGAGATTCGATCGTTGGTATAGCGATACCTTGCTCAATCTCGTTACCGGCAAGTCTCTTTACTCGTTCCGTAACATATCATCCCGTGATCAACTCCTTGATCACATATTATGCACATTATGATGACGTCCTACCGAGTGGGCACAGAGATACCTCTCCGTCATACGGAGTGACAAATCCCAGTCTCGATTCGTGCCAACCCAACAGACACTTTCGGAGATACCTGTAGTGCACCTTTATAGCCACCCAGTTACGTTGTGACGTTTGGTACACCCAAAGCATTCCTATGGTATCCGGGAGTTGCACAATCTCATGGTCTAAGGAAAAGATACTTGACATTTAGAAAAGCTTTAGCATACGAACTACACGATCTGTGCTAGGCTTAGGATTGGGTCTTGTCCATCACATCATTCTCCTAATGATGTGATCCCGTTATCAATGACATCCAATGTCCATGGTCAGGAAACCGTGACCATCTGTTGATCAACGAGCTAGTCAACTAGAGGCTTACTCGGGACATGGTGTTTGCCTATGTATCCACACATGTATCTGAGTTTCCTATCAATACAATTATAGCATGGATAATAAACAATTACCATGAACAAGGAAATATAATAATAACCAATTTATTATTGCCTCTAGGGCATATTTCCAACACAACAAGCCTAGGAAGTTTGCATTTCCGTCGCATACGGCTATGAGTCAACTACCATTTTTCCCTCTCTCATTTGAGTTTCTGCCACAACATTTAGTTTCTAACCAATAGTTCTGTTTTCGTACAATAGACCAAGCTTGCCGTGGACCCAAGTTCATTTCAGATACGCTCTTGCTTCAAAGATTTCGAGAGGGCTTGTGACAGCAACAACATTGAAAAATATGATGAAGTAAAACCTTTTGTTTTCTTGCATCAAAGCTACCTTTTAGTGCGTAATGATCTAGGTTTGTGAAAACAAATTGTTAATATTGCAGCTCTTCTTCACCATTGTCAAGGATGGACATTGGGCAGTTGTTGTTGCGAACTTGATGCAATTTTTTTTTAATGTTTTTGACTCCAGGAGTGGTGACCCTGACTACGTTAGCAACCTTGAGCAGCCATGTTGCAATATGGTACGAAAACTACACCCCTTTTTTCATCTTTGTTTGATCATTTTCATTCTTTTTTCTCGTATCAAATTGATGTTGTGGTACCAATCAAAGAAGATATCACGGTGCCATCTTATTTTTATATCTTCATTTTTTCTTATATTAAATGTGCAGATAACAAACTTCAAAACTCTGGTCCGTGAACGAAACCCATGGAAGCTTGATCTTGACAAGTTTGATCGTTTCATCCCAAAGGGGTACCCGCAGCAATAAACAACATATTATTATCTTTTTTTTTCATGTGCCCATCCACAACTTTCTCCATTTGTTTCAGGAAGTATTTTTAGGTGTACCTTATTTTTGGCAGGTTTGATTGTGGGTTCTTTGTTATTCTATACATGGAGAATCTAACAGCAAGGGGGATGAAGCCATTCAACAAAGTATAACCATTTTTTGCTATGCAACACTAGTAGCTAAATAACATATTTTTGAAACACTACTTTTGTGAATATGACTCATATCAACATTTCCCCCCACTACTCTGTTTCTAATGATCTTTTTGTATTTCTGCTTTTTGTATGATCAGGACACGAGATCATTGCTCAATTTTCAAACATGGGTTGTGGCAAAGCTCTTCAAGCATCCTCAAAACACACTCAACCCAGCCTAAGAGTTTCAGAAATTGTTGAGAAGCTCGTAGAAGATGCCGTTCTGAAAAAAGATCTTGCTAGTATAGTTTTTAGGCTTTTGGCAGGTCCTTGTGTGCGCTACATTCTTTTATGTAACTAAAACAACAAGTTTCCATTAACTAGCTAGGTGTCTTTGGTGGAACTCAAGCTGGAGCATGTATCATGCTGGGGCATGTCCCTTTTTCCCCTCTTTTCTTGAAAATGTTGGAGCATCAGCCATGCTTAGCTATCAATGTGAACTAGAGATGGATGGCGAGTTGGCAATGAAAATGACTGGCTTTTTTGCAGTTTGTTTCCTTGCTTACTGGTATTTTTTAGCTGAAACAATGAATCCTACTGGTATTATTACGTGCTATGGGGAAATCATATATAGAATAGATTTTTTGAGCACTAAAAACATGATGTCGCAACATGAAGAAAAACAGTACATTCATGTATTGCAAACAGTACATTCATGTATACACCATGAATCATGAAAAAAAAACACATTCAAGTGATGGAGTAGTACTGGAAGTATGGCACACACCTCCTAAATTTTCAAAAGACAAAATGTGAGCTATCTTGAATGTCTCAAGTCCAGGCACACAACAATATGAGATCTTTTTTTCTTTCCGTTTTAGCGTAATATACATTTTCCAAATTGAAACATAACCTAAATACACCATCAGGGTTGCAACAATGAAAGGAAATTATGAATGTTTTTTGCTCAAGCACTGGGAAGGCAAAACATTTTTGACTAGGACTAGGAACTTCCCCCTGCTTTTTCTCTCATTTTCTGCCTAGAAGGTGTCATGCCAGGTGTCAAAGCTCGATGCATGAGAAATGTGACATTGGAGGTAGTCTTCGGTTCACCCGAGGACTTCAGGAGCGAGGAGTTAATCTTCGAGATTGTTCCCTTTCGCAGCAGATATCACACACTTCTAGGGCGCATCACATTTGCTCACTTCCACGTAGTCCGACATTATGCTTACTTAAAGCTAAAAATGCCGAGACCCAATGGTGTTATGACAGTACATGGCCACAACGAACTCTCCCTTCCAACGGAGGAGCAAACAGTGGCTTTCTTGGTGAGGTACATGCATTCGAGAAGACAACTCGTGCAAGTAAGCACACATCCAACTCTTCAAAGCGTGCGCGGGCCATACAAGCCAACCTCTGTCAGGCATGCACCCACCCCAAATAGGGGTACGAGCTCATCGTGCGCTCCCATGGCAGGGGCACTACGTCCCAAGAGTGCATAACTTTGCATTGAAAATTCTTGGGTCACCGAGGAGCCCAAACAAAGAAAACACCATGGTCGGCTCAACCGAGCAGCGACACACTTCGGACTTGCATACCTGTAGAGTTCTATAAAAGACTCAACCTAGAATGGCATGTTCACATGGCTTTAACCATACAAACGACAACTGCACACCTCTCTAAGGGACTTGATCGACGAAAGCATCAAGCAAGCGAATGGCCGAGGTTGCAGGCGACCCATATCAACTTCACTCTCAACGAAGACAAGCTGGTCAACAAAATGGATACGCCGACATGAGGCAGGAAGCGGCTCGGGCTAATAAACCCGATGACAAGTCCGCCCTGTTTTGATCTACTCCTTATCTTTTTCTTTCCCGCATTGTATATTTTTTAAAGTTTTTTTGTCAAAGCTTGGCATACACGGCTTGGCCATATGAAATAAACAAATTGCGCCCATTAAGGTTCCTTAGCATTTCCTTATAACTAGTACATGTAAGTGCATCAAGTGCCCTCTTAGTGGTTTTGGAGTATTGAAGACAAATAGGTTGAGAAACTAATGTGTTTGTGAGTATACACAGGAAACAGAGTCCCTGAATATTTGGTTTAACACATGGAAGTCGACCCCTAAAAATGGATTTCGTCAAGTGAAGAATTTGATGATAAAATTGGTACGACCTTTGAAGAAATTGATGTGAAGACTTTGAAGCTTGAAGACTTTTGTTTTTCTAGTTTGTCTTTTTCTTATTTGAGTCATAGGAAAAACTGTACTGTTAAAAGGGGTCTAGGTGAAACATATTTCACATTTCCAAAGTGATGCTCAAACTTACACAAAACCATACACAAAAGCCGCTTCGAGTGAAGCCTTTGGAAATATCCTGTACAACTGATGCATTTGCTAGTGACAGTGACGAAGTTCATCTTGTCATTGACATATTTGGTCAGGCTAAGGAGTTAGGAGTTCGCCAGAGCGATCTGCCTAAAAGTGAGCAAATTGAGTGCCCCGACGAATTTGAGAGTTCAAATTCCGACCATTACTGTGTCGCGTGCGAGCTATCGAGTGGATCCTTAACCTGATAATGGTCGAATCAGAGAAGGGCATTTATGACAATTCATGTAGGGTTGCACCCTGGCGATAAATAGCCTCCCCCACAACCACTTACCTAAAGAGGAATACTTTGAGGACTGTGTATCCTCTGAGTTGCGACTCAGCCGCCTAAACCAGACATACAATTGTTGTAGCAACTGAACTGGTCTACCAAATCATTGTGTCTTCACCGAGCCAAACTTGTTTCAAATTCCTCGCTCGTCCTTACTTTATTCCACTGCTGAAGAATCTATGATCTATGCTCTGATGAATTTGAACCGAATAATTTCATCACGATCTTTATTTCCTCAGTCATATTCTTCATGCTTGTATGATTGTATGATTGCATGTTCTTCACTCTTCTGTATCCTGATCGCATGTACTCTGATTCTATAATGACTTAGTTTCCTTTGCGTTTCTATTTCTTCACTCTGATCTTCATCAAATTCTTTAGAGTTTGATGAATTTAAAAATCTCCCATGCACCCCCTCTGGGAGATAACCCGCGCTTTCAATTGGTATCAGAGAGAGGTACTCCCTTGTTCTGTGTGATTTTGGTTTAACCGCCTGGAGTTATATTTATGTCGACTGCATGTATGATCAAGGTTTCTACAGCGTGCCCCATCTTTGATGGCACATACTATCCTTACTGGAAGAACAAGATGTGCATACATCTTGAGGCTGTTGACAACGATATTTGGTTTGTCGTAAAAAACGGCATTCCGACTGTGAAAGTGCAACTAATCCCCGGATGGTTTTGGTAATTGATAACAACATATATTTTATTGAACTAATGTCCATTCAAGTTAAATATTTCAGGAAGTTTAATGATTGGCATGGCATGGACTAGAGATGTGGACCCCTGAAAATGCCAAGGACAAAGATTGGCAAAAGCTCAAGACTCTACATTTCTATTTTAGTGATCCAAGATCACATTAAGTCCATAGGAAAGCCAATACTATTAAAAGGGGATGATGTGTTGCTTAATGATCTAGTTGCTCAAGTGCTTAGTCAAAGGTTGTCAGAATCGCGATTCTGTTATACGATTCTACGACTTTACGATCCAATATTACCCCTCTGATTCTACGATTTTACTTCTTAGAATCTACATTTCTACGATCCTGATATTGAAGATTCTACGATTTGCGATCTAACCATCGAAGCTCCAATCCGATTCAAAATCACGATTCTGACAACCTAAACCCTCAACTACTTTCTCAAATTCCACATATGTCCAGAACCTAAAGTCAAACTCGGCCCCATCGATTTTATCCATCCAGCGCCATTGAGTTCATTTGACATAGCCACTGCCACAAACCCTAGACAATTCGGTCACACCGATATGGATCTCGGTCTCACCGAGAAGGCATTGCATACTCTCTGTGATCCTTTCATACTATTTCGATCTCACCGAGTAGAGCGATCGGTTCCACCGAGTTTGCATGGTAAACTCTCTGTGGTTTTTTTGTAATGTTTCGGTCCCACCGAGTTGATCATGTTGGTCCCACCGAGATTCCTAATGTTCACATTTTGAACTGCTTCAGTCCGACCGAGTTCATCTATTCGGTCTGACCAAGTTTGGTCAAATGTGTGTAACGGTTGGATTTTGTGTGGAGGCTATATATACCCCCTCCACCCCCATCTCCATTTGTGAGAGAGCCATCAGAACGTGACTACACTTCCACTACACATTTCTGAGAGAGAACCACCTGCTCATGTCTTGAGACCAAGATATACCATTCCTACCACAAGAATCTTGATCTCTAGCCTTCCCCAAGTTGCTTTCCACTCAAATCATGTTTCCACAATATCCAAATCCGTGAGAGAGAGTTGAGTGTTGGGGAGACTATCACTTGAAGCACAAGAGCAAGGAGTTCAACATCAACACATCATTTATTACCTTTTGGAGAGTGGTGTCTCCTTGATTGGTTAGGTGTCACTTGGAGCCTCCGACAAGATTGTGGAGTTGAACCAAGGAGTTTGTAAGGGCAAGGAGATCGCCTACTTCATAAAGATCTACCCGAGTGAGGCAAGTCCTTCGTGGGCGATGGCCATGGTGGGATAGACAAGGTTTCTTCTTCATGGACCCTTCGTGGGTGGATCCCTCCGTGGACTCGCGCAACCGTTACCCTTCGTGGTTTGAAGTCTCCATGAACGTGGACGTACGATAGCACCACCTATCGGAACCATGCCAAAAATCTCCGTGTCTCCATTGCATCTACACTCTCCAAACCTCTCCCTTTACCTTCATATGCAATGCTTTACTTTCCGCTGCCCACTCTTAGAATTGCATGTGTAGGTTGGTTACTTGACTTGTCCTAATTGCTAAAATCTGCCAACACTTAAAATTGGGAAAAAGCTAGATTTTTATTTTGTCAAGTAGTCTAATCACCCCCCTCTAGACCTATTTTCGATCCTACAGACCGTTTCTCCTAGCATCAATGCTGCTGACGCAAAGAGATTCAAGCAACTGGATTCTCAAGGGAAGAACATCATATGCGGACATCTCAACAAAGGGCATTGTGGCAGAGTGAGTGCACTAGAAACATCAACACTGATATGGGATCGGCTCTCTAAAGTCAATTAGGGAGTTTCCACTCAATGTGATTCTTGAGTTGATGTGCTTCAAAATCTCTTCAACCGCTTCAAGAGGCTTGACAATGAAAATGTTCAAGAAACTTTCGACCGCCTCACAGACATCTACAATGAACTGCAACCACTTGGTGCCGCTAACATCGCTGACCACGAGGTGGTGAAGAAATTACTGAGATCTCCTGACATCTCCTTTGACACTCTAGCCTTGATGATTCCAGAACATCCTGATTACAAGTCACTTGATCCCACTTGTATTCTTGAGAGGCTCAATACTCATGAATTTCAGTAAGCCGAGCAGAGGGATATGTATGGTCCTAGCTATGGACGACCTTGTGCTCTGAAGGAAAATGGCAAAGCTAAAGCAATTTCTTATTCTGAAGGAGAGAAGATGAGTCAGAATGCAGTACCAATGATGCTGAAGAAATTGGCAGAGAACTAGCTTTGCTTGAGAGGAAGTTCCAAAAGTTCTCCAAAAGGAATCGATTTGGAAAGTCTTCAAAGTATGATTCAAAGATCCCTAAAGTTTCTGCTCGAGAGTACGACAAAAGAACTTAACACAAATACAAGAAACCAGGGCATTACATCGCTGATTTCCCTCTCGGAAAAATGGCTCAAGGAAGAAAAAGTCTAGCAAGGATGACGATTATGATAGTAGAAAGAAGAAGTCGTCAAAATCTTCATCAAAGTCCTCATCAAAGAGTAAGAGCACCTGTAGCAGAGCTCGTGGATTCATCGAAAAGGAAATGGATTCTGAAGAAGATTTGGACCAAGATGACGGTGAAGAATCTCAGGAGGAGTCCGACTCTGGGGTTGCAAGCTTGGCCCTCGCTACAGAGTTCGTCAGGAAGTCCATCTTTGATCATCAAGAAAATGGTGTCTCCACCAACTCTGAAGACTGTGCTAATGACCACACTCCAACCTATTCCTTCATGGCAATAGGTGCCATGGTAACCTAACGAGAAGCTTATTTCAACACTTTTAGTGATGATGACTCTTAATGTGAAGAAAAACCTAGCTATAAGAAATTGGCTAAAAGTGCTACTTGTCTACAAACTACTTTGGAAAAGATGAAAAAATGTTAGATAGAAGTGATGATATACTGGATGAGAAAATGGATCAATGTCAAGAAATGTTTGAAGATCCCAAACGCGTAAAGTGAAAGTATGATAAACTTGAAAATCGTCATGTGGACCTCTCAGCTGAACATGAGAAGCTTACCTATGAATTTCTTCAAAGGAAGCAAGAACTCGAGAAGCTGAGAACGTCTCATGATGATCTTCAAAAAGACAATGATTCACTACTCACCCAACAGATCAACACAGCTCATGAAGAATTTATTGCACCATGCTTAAAATGCCTTGAATGTGAAAATGCAAATTCTTTAGCTGAATGTTCAAATGCTTCAACTGCTGCTTTATTTTCAAATGTCTGTGTGGTTTCAATTCCCTCATCCTAGGAAACCACAACTGCTACCGACGAAAATGCAGGTCTGAAGGAACTGTACACCACAGGTGTTGGAAAGATGCCCTAGAGGCAATAATAAATTGGTTATTATCATATTTCCTTGTTCACGATAATCGTTTATTATCCATGCTAGAATTGTATTGATCGGAAACTCAAATACATGTGTGGATACATAGACAACAAGATGTCCCTAGTCAGCCTCTAACGGACTAGCTCGCTGATCAAAGATGGCTATGGTTTCCTAGCCATGGCATGAGTTGTCATTTTATAATGAGGTCACATCATTAGGATAATGATGTGATGGACAAGACCCAAACTATAGACGTAGGATATGACCGTATCAAGTTTATTGCTATCATTTTCTGCATGTCAAGTATATGTTCCTATGACCATCAGATCATGAAACTCACTGACACCGGAGGAGTACCTTGTGTGTACAAAATGCCGTAATGTAACTCGGTGACAATAAAGTTGCTCTTTAGGTATCTCCAAGGGTGTCTGTTGAGTTGGCATGGATCAAGACTGAGATTTGTCACTCCGTATGACGGAGAGGTATCTCTGGGCCCTCTCGGTAATACAACATCACAAGAAGCTTGTAGGCAATGTGACTAAGGAGTTAGTCGTAGGATCTTGTATTACAAAACAAGTAAAGAGACTTGCCATTAACGAGATTGAACTAGGTATGGAGATACCGACGATCGAATCTCGGGCAAGTAGCATACCAATAGACAAAGGGAACTACATACGGGAATAGTTGAATCCTTGACATCGAGGTTCGACCAATAAAGATCTTCGTAGAATATGTAGAAACCATTATGGGCATCCAGGTCCCGCTATTGGTTATTGACCATGGATGTGTCTCGATCATGTCTGCATAGTTCTCGAACCCGCAGGGTCTACACACTTAACGTTTGGTGACGATATAAGTATAGTTGAGTCATTATGGTTGTTACCGAAGGTTGTTCGGAGTCTCGGATGAGATCCCAGACCTGATGAGGAACTCCAGAATGGTCCGGTGGTGAAGATTGATATATTGGACAAAGGGTATTGGAGTCCGGAAGTGTTC
>LR738715.1:427812129-428152555 GCA_902687465.1 Secale cereale | reverse complement strand
ACAGTGTGATGACCAGCATGACCGAAAGGGGTCGGCAAGTATTGGGGGCTTCACGGGCCAAGGGGAAGGGGCACACCAGCCCACTAAGGGGTTGTGCGGCCCAAGCCCCCTTCCCACGTTGCGAGAGGAGGTGGGGCGCCTCCCTAGGGCGGCCCACCCGTTTTCCTTGGGGGCCAAGTCTCCTAGGGGGTGGGGGGGGGCAAAACCCATCTAGGGTTTCCCCTTGTTGGACGCCACCCCCTAGATTAGATCTAGGGGCGCCCCCTCATCCTTCCTTCCCCCTATATATAGAGAGGTGGAGCGAGGGCAGCCACACGCCATACAGATCTATTTGATGCCACGGTGCTGCTCCTCCTCTCCCTCGCAACCATCTTCTTGTTCGCTTGGCTTGGCGAAGCCTTGCAAATATTTCTCCACCACCACCGCCATCATGCCGTCGTGCTGCCGGAGGACTCGAGTTACTACTTCACCATCGCTCGCTGGATCGTGGAGGAGAAGGCATCATGTTGTAGGGTGGAACCCTAGATGGCCGATCTTTCACGAAATGGAGGGGATCCCATGAAGAACACGAAGAACACGAGAGGGAATACGAGGAGAAAACACGAGAGAATCACTCAAACCAACAAGAACAAGTCACACATATGCTAGATCCTCGGAATACAAAGAGATACAAGATCCATGATCAACAAGGGACGATACAAGTAGCGATAGTCTTCTCCGTGAGGAGGTCTTGGTATCCCGTAGAATCTTCTCCGCAGAGGTCTTGAATCCATGTGGATCTTCTCCGTGGAGGGGCCGCAGTCACTCCCAAGGAGATGAACCACTAGTGGATGAGCAAAGCTCTGTCTCAAATGAGCTAAACCTAAGCTAACCCCAACTAGGAGGAGGTGGAGGGGTATATATAGTCTAGGTCCACGAAGGGGTAAGTGGGAGAGGGATACATGGGCCTCCGGCCCGATACACTGTGCGCAGACAGGGGCCGGATGTCCGGGCGGGGGCCGGATGTCCGGGCCTTCCCGAGACGCCGGATGTCCGGGCGCTGGGGCCGGATGTCCGGGCTAGCATGGTCCAGCTTCTGTGATGGGCGCCGGATTTCCGGGCTGGCGCCGGATGTCCGGCTCGACGCGAGGCGCCGGATGTCCGGGGGTCGGCCGGATGTCCGGCCGCTGTAGCTCTGCGACAACTCCACTTGAGGCACTTCTTGATCCGCTTCTGTGGGGACTTGTCCTATGCTTCGAGCATCTCCTTGGTCGTCTCCTCGGTTCCTAAGCACATGTAGTGTCTTTGCATTAGGTAGCAACCAAGTCTCGCATGAATGAAAAGGGGAAGCATCGAGGAACGGGTTCACCTTGTGTCCACTTGGGGTTTGGGTAGTAGTCGTAGTGTACATGGGGATGAACGAAGGATGCTCCGCATTATCTCCCCTCCCTTGGGAAAGATCCGACCTCGGATCAAAAACCTCATCACCATGGAAACGGTAGTCGTAAACGGACTTGTAGTCGGACGAAGTTGAGGGCATGTCGCAATCCAAGTACTCCAAGGTGTCTCCGGTATGTGGTACATGCAAAATGAGCAAACACAAAATACACTTGGAAATACAATGGTTAGCGCACACAAAGTGTCCATCATGTAAGAATGAGTCCGTGTGATAAGGTACATGAAGCTTAACAAGATGATATAGTATGAGATGTAAAGCATTCATGTGATCAAATGCATTTGTGGTGCACACAAAGGTGTTGTGAATGTGATCAATGCGACCATTGTGCAAAAAGATGTCATAGTGTGATGGTTTATCAAGAGCATGAACATGGCAATGGATTCTCAATATGTGTATGTTATCATGCAATTGATGGAGGACAATATGATCATGATGTATGAATATGCCATCAAGAAATATCACAACAAATTTGCTAAGGAAATGCACAAGCTCATATATCATGGATGACATGGGAATACACGATGCAACGAGGCAATCATATTGTGAGTCAATCCATGCATAAGATGCAAATTTGTCATGGGTATGATTTGTCCATGGAGCATGGCATGTGAGCACACAATCAACAAATATGAAGGTTTTGGTGCAATGTGCCAAAGGAGTTTTGATATACCAATGCTCGATGTCGTGGCATGAGTGAAGGTCCGAAGGTGCATCCAAAGGGTCCATCTTCAATGTCGGTCCTCCATCCCGTAGATGTATCATGTAGACAACAAGAAGGAAACAACAATGAAAGTATGGCCTATCCAATATGCATATGTGAGGATGGCTTACAAAGAAGGAATGCACCTTATGTATGTTCTCGAAGATGTTGTTGTCGCGCAACGTGTATGCCTTAACATGCCCAAGATGCCACGTGATGGCACCGCCTTGTGAATCCTTCAAAATGAAAGGACATGACAAACACTCGGAAAAACAAATGAGGTTAGCCGTAATGCGAAACCTAGCATTCGTGCGGGAAAATACCCAACAAGTGCTTGCATCATTCTTATCATAAGAAAGTACAAGGGTGTGGTGCATGGTATGTAGGCATAAGATGCGAGAACAACCAAGTGCAATAGGCTCAATCAAGCAAGTATGCATCTCAAGAAGGGTGTCAAAGTCTCCAAGATCAACAAACATAGCATTGTTGCACTCAATACAAGTGATGAGAGATGCAACTAATGGAGACAGGTGACAATGATCAAGATATATCATGTGAGTGGCATGAACATATATGTCATCAACCCAAGAAAGCAAGTAATAGAGGAACATGGGTGATGCAACATAGCAAGCAAGCATAGTGATCAAGTCAAGCAAGCTAGTTGTGCAAAGATGCAACATACTAGAAGTAATCATGGCAATCATGGCATGTGTGCAAATAGGAGGCATGAATAATGCACATGGCATATCACAAGCATGAAAGCAAGGTATGGGCAAAGTCTCATCATTGTGGTGGCAAGAAGTCCTATGTAAATAGCAATGGAGTATCATGACTCTCCCAACACAAGAATCAACAATAGCATGGGGCACAAAGAAATCATGGTAGTTGCTACAAGTATCTCCACCAAGCATGCAAATACACATATAAGTAGCATAATGGTGAATCATGTGTAAAGGCAAGCAAGGGTCACAATTGCATGGCAAAGTCATAGCAAGAGGCATAACATGCAAAGTGAACACGATAGTATGGGCATAATGTGATAAGTGGCAAATAGCCCATAGCCGTGTGAGAGCCAAGTAAAAGAGATGCGCGTAGTGGTTGTGCGAAGAGAATGGTGGTAAGGACAATCCACGGGATCCCAAGTCATCGTTGCTCTCAATAGCTCGTTTTGTCAACTCATGGGATTGTGAGGTTGACAAATGTTCATGAGTACCTACACAAAACAAAGACAAAGGGAAAATTGTGTGTGCGTGGTATATGTACACATCATCCATCATGATGCGCACGTGCATGTGTTGGTTAGCACAAAATAGCCAATGCTCAAATAAATGAGATGCGTGATATAGAAACATGTCATCCATCATGAGAGGTTTGTTGTTATGTATAGCATAATGGAGACCCAAATTGTGTAATGCATCATGACAAGTAGGTAGAGCATTGTTATTCATGGAATGCATATGGTGCACACAATTATGGGAACTATGCAAAGTATGGAATGCATCAAGATCTCCTAGTATGTATGAGGAAACTATGGGGGTCTCGTCATGAGCATCAATGGAAACATCACATGGAGAATATTGATAACATCCAAAACAATGCATATCCGGAGCAATGTGATCATGGCATGGCCTAATAGATGAATTGCTTAAATCATGTAAAGGAAGCATTGCAATATCATCGCAAGAGAAACACAAGCCAATGACCATCATCTTGTCATCTATGCCACAAGTGCAAATAGGATTTACTTTAATGGGGCATGCATAGTTACTATGTTGAGATTGAAATGAAACAATATGAGAAATCTCATTCATAGCATATGACAAGTTCAAAGGATTATCAAACATGATGTGACCAAAAGAATTTTCACATGATATCCTATGGAGCATAGCATCACAACTAGGCAACTCAACATGCTCATCATCATATTCATCATAAATAGGTAAGTCAAGACATGAGGAAGTTGCACTAGCATGAAGCATGGAAATAGGTGTGTCAACATCATGCAAGCAATCATTCTCAAGATAGTCCACTAGTGGGACGAGAGAAGCACCGTCACCTATGTTACATTTGGAGTTCCGCTCATGTGGTGTAGGTGAGGTTTTCAAGATCCGATTGTTTTCATCTTTCTCTTGATGGAACCATGTGGGTGGTGCATCGTCTTCCACCATGGCCATCGGTTTGTCCATTGGAGGGACAGATTCATCGAGGGTAGGCATGTCCTCTTGTAGGAGACCTAGCACCAAAGAAAACACACTCGGAGTAGAGGTTAAGTCGTTAGAAATCATAGTGGCCTCGCATGCCCTATCAACTACCTCACTCACTAAGTGGTGTGGCTCACTCACTCCCTCATGGATGCTCTCACTCGTATGGTTGGTGGAGTCACTCAAATGGCTCTCAACCTCACATAGGAGAAGTGGCATGCTCTCATGTGTGGGGCTAGTGGTGGGCACACTCATCCTCTCAAGGGAAATGCTCTCAAGATCACATATGGTGGAGTCACTCATATCGCTCATGTGGTGGTGGCTCTCCTCACATGGGAATTGGGGCATCTCATCATAAGTGGATGCCGAAGAGGTGTAGGTGTAATAGTCTCCATGCTCAACTTCCTCATCCGTAATGCCTCCAAAGATGAATGCCGTAGGGTGTGGCAAACCATCACGCTCCTCCGAGGTCAAAGAGAAGGTCTCATGCTTGCTCGCGTAGCTTGACCCGGAGTAGTAGTCCAATATGGGCGCCGTCTTCATGGTGTCGAAGAGGTTCATGCTCGTCGCCTTGGTCGAAGGGGATGGCCCATGCTCGGCCGTCTTGTCGCTGTCGCTCGTAGATGATCGCCTTGATGATGAAGACGTCGATGTAGGCGAACTCATGGGAAGTAGGCGAAGATGCCGTACGTCCGAAGGTGAAGATGCCTTGATAGCACTTGGCGAAGATGCCGAAGTGGTGGTTGTAGCCGTAGCTCCGTCTTGGGTGTGCTTGTCTCGCGGTCTTCTCTTATGCTCTTGAAGCTTGGCCTTGGCGTGATGTAGAGCTTCTTCGGACTTGTAGGTATGCGCTTGTCGATCATCTTCATGATGATGATGTCGTTGTCGTGCTTGAGCTCTTAGTAGATGTCGTTCGTCGTCGTCGTGCACATGATGCTTGGAGGTGACTTGCCCTTCATGACGATGTCGATGGTCGCCATGGCGGTGTGGCCGTGGAAGACTTGCACTTGCATCATGTTTGCGCTCCGAAGACTTGTGACTTGAACGTCGCCGCCGAGAGGATGACGAAGGGGAAGAAGACTTGTAATCGACCACCAAGTGTCGGAGCTGCGCCATTTGTTTGTTGAAGGAGTCGCACATGTCGTCGAAGGAAGCCATTGTCCTTGTCTCGGAGTGTCGTAGTTCGATGGCGATGTTGCCCAAGCACTCTTGCATTTCTCGTTGTAGTCCGATGGTTTTCGCGTGGATGTCCTTGTTCGCGCCGTCGATGTCGAAGACCGGAGATGAAATGCCTTGCCTATCCATCACAAGACGCTAGCAAGTATGAGTGGGAGAAAGAAGAACTATACCAAATGTACCTTGACCGATGTTGAAGGTGGATCAATGATCACTCAAATGTGGAACAAGGAAATAGCACAATTGGTACCAATTCTTGTCGGTTTCTCACACCTACACAAGTAAAGCTTATGGTGGAGCTCGGTGAGGATAGTAGCACAAAAATTTGATGCAAAATGTTAGCAAGAGTCAATAAAGTTGAAAAAGATTCACAAATTCGCAAGTGAAACAAGTAGACCAATAGCAATATGGGTGGCACACGGAAACACACACACGGATAGATAGATGGGTTCGTGCAACCAAGGGATGAGCCAAAATATGGAATCCACAAAAATGCTCTTGTTGCACAACACTAGAGAGACGCTAGCGCGATTGCACAATAGGCGGATACGAACTTGTGCACAACCTACTAAGCAAAATGCAACGACTTCTATCCCAAGTATGCTATATGTATGGTATTCCGGTGGTATGATCCAAAATGATCGAGTATGACAATCTTAATGTAGTATGATGCTATGGTTCTTGCTTAAAATCTCTTTGCGTATCTTTTTCTTTGTGCTTAAAAGCTTGTTTGGCTCTTTCTCTTTTGAACTCTTTTCTCATGCAAAACTTCACGAACCAAGATAGCAATTGAGTATATGCGATAACAACCTTGTGTCACAAGAGATGATACCAAGATATGCACCACGGTGATATGGTATGTATGATATGGGAAGTATGATCACTAATGTGCAGAAGTCACGTTGCCGGCAATACTCAAATGGCTAGTCTCGATAGGTAGGTGACGCAAAAATGGGCTAGGGGTTAACAATGCAATTGCATGGGAATATACAATGATGTCGTCGAAGTTACCGTCCGTGTCGATGATGAGAGGTGGTGCTCTTGATGTAGACCTGTTCCTAATTAGCCGAAACACCTTAGGAAACGGAAAAACCACAACTCAAAATATCAAGGACAATTATCAAATGGTGGTAGCGGCAATGCCGTGGTGGTTGCGGAAGTGGAATGATGGGCTATACACGATGTCGGAGTTGAAGTCACGGTCCCTAAGTAGCCGAAACACCTTAGGAGACACAAGCCACAACTCAAACAAGCTCGAACAAAAATTTGGTTAAGTTGGGTTGGCTATGTATGGTGGACTAGGCTATGCGGAAGTGGTGGTGGTGGTTGATGAAGAAGCAATGGTCCCTAAGTAGCCTAAACACCTTAGTAGACTCAAATCACTACTCAAGCAACCACAAATGCTATGGGGGACAAAATGTTTAGGTTGCGGAAGTCGGTGGTGGTATAGCGGATGATGTGGTGGAAGCCCTAGGCAAAGATGTCAAAATTTCAAAAATATGATAGAGTCAAATGATTATGGTGGTATTTTTGTGTTATGGGGGATATCAAGAGCTTCAAAACGAGCTCAAGAACGTCGAAATCGGAGTTCGGATGAATTAGTTATGGACAAAACGGTGAAACACGGGTGGCTGAATTCCCAGGGGTCGGACATCCGGGGCCGGGTCCGGATTTCCAGGACCTGATGTCCAGAACCGCGCGAGATTTTGCCCTCCAGGAGCCGGATGTCCGGCCCGATGGCCCGGATGTCCGGCCAGTGGCCCAGATGTCCGGCCCGAAGATTCCAGATCTGAATCGGGACCGAAATTTTCGAATTGGGGGCGGAATTTGATGATTCCAAGGGCAAAATTGAAGAGATTTCGTGGATGAAAAGTGGGGAAACTTGGGGAAATGCTAGATCCACTCGAAACACAGCGAATCCATGGATCAAAATCAACAAAATCTCATCAAACCAACAGATCACAAAAATTTTTGGGGCTATTTTTGGTGGGGAATTTTCGAATTTGAGGAAGAACACAACAAAACAAGGCTAGAAAACGGTGGGGAGGCTCCAAATTCGTGAGAAACCGTGGCTCATGATACCATATGATGTAGGGTGGAACCCTAGATGGCCGATCTTTCACGAAATGGAGGGGATCCCATGAAGAACACGAAGAACACGAGAGGAAATACGAGGAGAAAACACGAGAGAATCACTCAAACCAACAAGAACAAGTCACACATATGCTAGATCCTCGGAACACAAAGAGATACAAGATCCATGATCAACAAGGGACGATACAAGTAGCGATAGTCTTCTCCGTGAGGAGGTCTTGGTATCCCGTATGATCTTCTCCGCAGAGGTCTTGAATCCGTGTGGATCTTCTCCGTGGAGGGGCCGCAGTCACTCCCAAGGTGATGAACCACTAGTGGATGAGCAAAGCTCTGTCTCAAATGAGCTAAACCTAAGCTAACCCCAACTAGGAGGAGGTGGAGGGGTATATATAGTCTAGGTCCACGAAGGGGTAAGTGGGAGAGGGATACATGGGCCTCCGGCCCGATACACTGTGCGCAGACAGGGGCCGGATGTCCGGGCGGGGGCCGGATGTCCGACCGCTGTAGCTCTGCGACGACTCCACTTGAGGCACTTCTTGATCCGCTTCTGTGGGGACTTGTCCTATGCTTCGAGCATCTCCTTGGTCGTCTCCTCGGTTCCTAAGCACATGTAGTGTCTTTGCATTAGGTAGCAACCAAGTCTCGCATGAATGAAAAGGGGAAGCATCGAAGAACGGGTTCACCTTGTGTCCACTTGGGGTTTGGGTAGTAGTCGTAGTGTACATGCGGATGAACGAAGGATGCTCCGCATCACGTCATCAAGCCGTATATGTGTTAAACGTGGAGGTGCCATCCGTTCGGCACTAGATCGGAGTTCGTGGGACGGATCGTGATTGGATCGCGAAGACGTTCGACTACATCAATCGCGTTTCTTAACGTTTTCGCTTAGCGATTTACAATGGTATGTAGATCCAATCTCTCCTCTTGTAGATGGTCATCTCCTAGATTGGATCTTGGTGAGCATAGGATTTTTTTGTTTCCCATGCAATGTTCCCCAACAGTGGCATCATGAGCTAGGTCTATGCATAGATGACATCAGGAGTAGAACACAAAGGAGTTTGTGGGCATTTATATTCAGATTGCTTCCTTCCTTAGTATTATTTTGGTTCATCGGCATTGTGGGATGAAGCGCCCGGACCAACTTTACATGTCCACATACATGAGACCGGTTCCATCGACAGACATGCAACTTGATTGCATAAAGATGGTTGGCGTGTGTCTGTCTCTATCACCTTAGTTGAATCGGATTCGATGAAGGCGGTCCTTGTAGAAGGTTGATTAGCAATTGGCATGTCATCGTTGTGGCCTTGCGTAGGTAAGAATCATTCTTGCTAGATACCCATAGGAGCCACGTAAAACATGCATCAACAAATTAGAGGACGTCTAACTTATTTTTGCAGGGTATGATGTGATATGATATGGCCAACGACATGATGAGATATATTTGATGTATGCGATGATCATGTTTGTATAGATTATCACGACTTGCGTGTCGATGAATACGGCGACATGCTGGAGCCATAGGGTTGTCTTTAATTATTGTATGACTAAGTGGTAGCAATAGTAGTAGAAGCATGGTTGGTGTGATAACCCCGATGGCAACACGATGATGGAGATCATGGTGTCATGCCGATGATGATGGAGATCATGCCGATGCTTTCGAGATGGAGCTCAAAAGCACAAGATGATGGCCATATCATGTCACTTATGATTTGCATGTGATGTTAATCCGTTTATGCATCTTATTTTTCTTAGGATGATGATAGCATTATAAGGTGATCCCTCACTAAAATATCAAGATAACATTATGTTCTCCCCAAGTGTGCACCATTGCGAAGGTTCATCGTTTCGAAGCACCACGTGATGATCAGGTGTGATAGACTCTAAGTTCACATACAACAGGTGCAAACCAGTTTTGCACATGCGTAACACTTGGGTTAAACTTGACAATCCTAGCATGTACATACATGACCTCGGAACACAAGAGATGAAAAGGTCGAGCATGAGTCATATAGTAGATATGATCAACATGGAGATGTTCACCATTGAAACCACCTCATCTCACGTGATGACTAGACTTGGGTTGGTGAATTTCAATCATGTTACACTCGCACAACCGGAGGGATGTTGGTTTGAGTGGGAGTTCTTAAGTAATATGATTAATTGAACTCCTTATCATGAACAATAGTCTAAGTTGTCTTTGCAAATTATGTTGAAGATCAATAGCTCGTGCTGTAGGTCCCTGTTTTAATACATTCCTAGAGAAAGACTAAGTTGAAAGATATTGTGAGCAATTATGCGGACTAGGGCCGTAGTATGAGGATTGTCCTCACTGCTACACAGAAGGATTATGTCCCTGATGCACCGCTCGGTGTGCCAACCCCTCTAGCGTCGTCTGTGGATGTTTTGAACATCTGGCAGACACGTTCTGATGTCTATTGGATAGTTTAGTGCTCCATGCTTTACGGCTTAGAATCGGGGCTCCAAAGACGTTTTGAATGCCATGTAACATATGAGATGTTCTGAGAACTGAAATTGGTATTTTAGGCTCATGCCCGTGTTGAGAGGTATGAGACCTTTGAAAAGTTCTTTGCCTACAAGATGGAGGAGAATAGTTCAGCCAGTGAGCAAGTGCTCAGAATGTCTGGGTGCTACAATCGCTTCAATCAAGTGGGAGTTAATCCTCCACATAAGATAGTGATTGATAGAGTTCTCCAGTCACCATCACCAAGTTGCTAGAACTTCGTGATGAATTATAACAAGGAAGGGAGGGAGATGATCCCGGAGGTGTTCGCGGTAGGCTGCGAAGGTAGAAATCAAGAAGGAGCATCAAGTGTTGATGGTTAACAAGACCACTGGTTTCAAGAAGGGCAAGGGCAAGAAGCGAAACTTCATGAATGGCAAGCCAGTTGCCATTCCAGTGAAGAAACCCAACGTTGAACCCAAACCCGAGACTAAGAGCATCTCCAGCCGCGCCCCCAACAGGCCCCCCCAGGCCACTTTTTCGGCACCGGCGCCTAAAAAACAGCCCAGTCGCGCCCCCAGGACGCCGAAAATCGCTGGTTCAGACCTTTTTCCGCCCGACGGTCACAAGCGGAACCCGGCGCGCTGGGGAGCAGTTGGGGGCTCCGACGCTAGGGAAAAGCACGCCTGGCCCACACCAACAGGGGAAAAGTCAAGGTTTTCTCCCCCCGACTCGCCTCGCACCCCCCGCGCCCTCGGCCACCACTAGCTATATCCCGGCGACGGCCGCCGCCCTACTCCGCTAGATAGACATTCCCCGCCAGAAAATAGCAGCGCTCCGCCGCGGCAGCCCCTCCCACAGCAGCTGGGCGTTTCCGGCCGCCGTTTCCGGCCGCGGAGGCGCGGTTTAGCGGTGGGTACACGCCCACCGAGCGCAAGGTGTTCGGCGTTTTGCCTGTCTCGGCGATGGACTCGGATGACGAGGAAGAGCTCGCCGCGCTGCTGGAGGAGGAATCCGCGGCCGACGTCCAGGAAGAAGAGCATCTCATGGTGCTCGCCGCCCTCGCCCAGCTGCTGGCGAGCAATGAAAAGCCGCGGCGAGGTGGCTCGGCGCCGGGGCGGTTGAAAGCAAAGAACCGGCTTCGTCTTGAAGGCTACTGCATGCTCTACTCCGACTACTTCGCCGATGCTCCACTTCACGGCGAGAAAACATTTCGGTGCCGTTATCGAATGAGCCGAAAGCTCTTCCTCAGGATTGTGAATTCCATTCGGGAGTTCGACAACTACTTCAAGTGCAAGATGGATTGCACTGGCGCTCTTGGATTCACCTCCATCCAGAAGTGCACGACAGCGATGAGGATGCTTGCATATGGAGCTCCCGGTGATTCACTCGACGACTATGGGCGCATGGCCGAGTCCACCAGCATAGAGTGTTTCTACAAGTTCTGTCGGGCAGTGGTGGCAGTGTTTGGGCCACAATACTTGAGAACACCCAATGCGGAGGACACTGCTCGGATCCTAGCCCAGAATGCAGCAAGAGGATTTCCTGGGATGCTTGGAAGCATCGACTGCATGCATCGGAAATGGAAGAATTGCCCATTTGGTTGGCAGGGGATGTGCAAAGGCGCCAAAGGCGGTTGCAGTGTGGTGCTTGAGGCGGTAGCCACACAGGACCTCTGGATTTGGCACTCCTTCTTTGGTATGCCAGGAACTCACAATGACATCAACGTGCGCAGTGCTCTCCTATTTTTGCCAAGCTTGTTGAGGGCCATTCTCCTCCGGTGAACTTCGAGATCAATGGGCACCAATACAACAAGGGGTACTACCTACCAGATGGCATCTATCCGAGATGTTCGACATTTGTGAAGACGATCTCAAACCCTGCGACAGGAGGCAAGAACGCCTGGTTTGCGAAAGTTCAGGAGGCTTGCAGGAAGGATGTCGAGCGGGCATTTGGTGTGCTCCAATCTCGATTCGCTGTTGTTCGGTACCCCGCTCAGACCTGGTCCAAATATCAAATGTGGGAGATTATGACTTGCTGTGTCATCTTGCACAACATGATCATCGAGAGCGAGCAAGAAGACCCAGTGTTTGACACTGAACCATACTACAGGCATGGTCCTCTAGCCGAAGTTGATCACCATCTACCGACAACTTGGACTGCCTATCTCAGTATGCGTCAGGAGATCCGAGACCCACAGGTGCATCATCAACTGCAGAAAGATCTGATTGAGCACCTATGGAGGCTCAAGGGGGACGCCGTGTGATGAAATACGAGTTTTTATTTGTTGAACTATATAATTTGTATTGAACTATTTGTTGTTGTACTATTTTGTTGAAGTATTTGGTTTTTCTGTGATGAAATATGCGATAAGAAATAATTTTGTTGATAATTGAACGCCGAGACGCGGCGAAACCATGCCGAATATGGGCCTATTCTCGCCCATATGGGCCCTTTAATTGCCGAAATTGGGCCGCAAAGTGGGCCAATTTCGGCGCCTGGGGGCTAGCTGGGGGCGACGACTGGGCGCAAAACCGCCCCCGGCGCCGATTGTATCGCCGGCTCGCCCCAGGGGGCGATTTTTAAGCGTCCTGGGGGGGGGGGCAACGGCTGGAGATGCTCTAAGTGCTTCTATTGTAAGGCGGAACGGTCACTGGTAGCGGAACTACCCCAAACACTTGGTAGATAAAAAGGCTGGGGACTTCAACAAAAGTATATTTGATATACGTGTTATTGGTGTGTACCTTACTAGTACTCCTAGTAGCACCTGGGTATGAGATACCGGTTTAGTTGCAAAATTGGTAACTCGAAACAAAAGCTGCAGAATAAACGAAGACTAGCTAAGGGCGTGGTGACGATGTGTGTTGGAAGTGTTTCCAAGGTTTATGTGATCACCATCGCACGCTCCCTCTACCTTTGAGATTAGTGTTGAACCTAGATAAATGTTATCTGGTGTCTGCGTTGAGGCATGAACATGATTAGATTGTGTTTATTGCAATACGGTTATTCATTTAAGTCAGAGAATAATGGTTATTCTATTTACATGAATAATACCTTCTACGGTCATGCACCCAATGTGAATGGTTTATTGAATCTCGATCGTAGTGATACACATGTTGATAGAGGCAAAGGTGTCCCGTCTTTCGATGAGATGGTGGCTATCGTTTGGATGAAGTCGACTTTGACGATCCGACTACGAACGTGCGTGGACGTCGCGCCTTAGCAATCGCTAAACCAACTCCGAGAGGTTATTGACCACGCCGGAGCACGATCAACCTGACCACGAAGGTCTGTTTCCTGCAGGCGAACAAAGAACAAGCAAGGAACTGAGATTGCAATCTGGATATTGCGAATTTAAGAGGAAAACTTTATTGATCAAGTGGGGTTCTGTGACGTCTTGGTCTGGTCGTTGAACACAAACGAAGTATGCGAAGTTGCAGCTATGGCGAAATTTAATCTAAACAAAACCCAAAGTCTAAACGACGCCCTAAGGGCTGTATATATGAGGGAAAGAGGGGGGGAATTTCGTGGCCCTTGGTGGAGGGGTCCGAAACCAACCTTAACTCTTGTTTCCCCACACATATGGACTCTAAAAACAGCCTATACTCAAGTATTTCGAAATTACATGGGCCTGGCCCAATAATAAGGTGACGCAGCACCTATAATATCCTCTGGACGAAATTCGTGAAGTGGCATCTTGTATATTTCGTCCAAGGCTTCTCGCACTCATTATGGTGGCTTCAAAGTCCTGAAATCATCAATTGAAACTCCATTCTTGTTCCCCTTGCGCATGCCATCATCTCCATGCTTGATCTTGCTCCAATGTTCATCCTTCTTGTCCAAGCTAGGCCCTTCATTTGTAAGAAAGACAAATGTATCCAATTTAGGCAGCATCATATTCTCATGAATATTAGATTCATTACCAAGAAACGAAAGTACCTGGTAATTTAATTGGCGTGCGCGAGCTCTAGTAATTGGTCCTGTATATGTGTCAGTTGGAGCTGTGGGTGTAACCTTGTTAGTGATGTCCTCATCACATGTTCATAATACTGATGCCAAAGGATGTAGAGTTGATGACGATAGTACCACTTTCTTGTGGCACTGCCGCTTAGGTCATATTGGTGTAAAGCGCACGAAGAAACTCCATACCGATGGACTTTTGGAGTCACTTGATTCTGA
This sequence comes from Secale cereale, assembly GCA_902687465.1. Lineage (NCBI taxonomy): Eukaryota > Viridiplantae > Streptophyta > Magnoliopsida > Poales > Poaceae > Secale > Secale cereale. The sequence goes on along the minus strand of LR738715.1, from coordinate 428,138,303 downwards.
ATCACTTGACACATGTGAACCATGCCTCATGGGCAAGATGACTAAAATTCCGTTTTCCGGTACAATGGAACGGGCAAGTGACTTGTTGGAAATCATACATACTGATGTGTGCGGTCTGATGAGCGTTGACGCGCATGGTGGATATCGTTACTTTCTCACCTTCATAGATGACTTGAGTAAATATGGGTATATTTACTTAATGAAGCATAAGTCTGAAACGTTTGAAAAGTTCAAGCAATTTTAGAGTGGAGTTGAGAATCATTGTAACAAGAAGATTAAAAACCTACGATCTGATCGAGTGATGAGGACATCACTAACAGAGTTAGACCCACAGCACCAACTGATACATATACATGACCAATTACTAGAGCTCGCACACGCCAATTAAATTACCAGGTACTTTCGTTTCTTGGTAATGATTCTAATGTTCATGAGAATATGATGCTGCCTAAGTTGGATACATTTGTCTTGCTTACAAATGAAGGACCTAGCTTGGACAAGAATGATGAACATTGGAGCAAGATCAAGCATGGAGATGATGGCATGCGCAAGGGGAGCAAGAACGGAGTTACAAGTGATGATTTCAGGACTTTGAAGCCACCATAATGAGTGCGAGAAGCCTTGGATGAAATATACAAGATGCTACTTCATAGATTTCGTCCAAATGCTATTATTGGTGCTGCGTCACCTTATTATTGGGCCAGGCCCATGTAATTTTGAAATAGTAAAGAATGGGCTGTTTTTAGAGTCCGTATGTGTGGGAAAAATAGAGTTAGGGTTGGTTTCGGACCCCTTCTCCTAGGGCCACGAAATCCCCCTGTCTTTCTCCATATATACAGCATTTAGGGCATCGTTTAGTCTTTGGGTTTTGTTTAGATTAAAGGTCACCATAGCCGCAACTTTGCGTATTTCGTTTGTTTTCAACGAACAGACAAAGACATCACAGAACCCCACTTGATCAATAAAGCTTTCCTCTTGAATTCGCAATTTCCAGATTGCAATCTCAGTTTCTTGCTTGTTCTTCGTTTGTGTTCAATAACCTCTCGGAGTTGGTTTAGCGATTGCTAAGGCGCGACGTCCTCGCACGTTCCTAGTCGGATCGTCAAAGTCGACTTCCTCCAAAACGATAGCCACCATCTCATCGAAACACGGGACACCTTCGCCTCTATCAAGTGGTATCACTCGGTGAGATCTTACACTTTTCGTAGATTAGATCGAGTCTGTTCTTCGTACCTACAGTCCACGAAAAAGCCAATTTTTTTTAGGGTTAGTTCATCATATCCAAACCAGTTTGAGCCTTTGCATAGTCTTTTCAGTGTTTTGCTTTGTTGAATTTGCGGTTGCATCGTCGTGTCAAGTTTCTGGTCTTAGCGTCTATTCTTTTAGAGTTTCGAGTTCTGGTCATAAGTTATCACGCCGCCGCTGCCGCACCATCTTCATCGCCCCTGCCACATACCACCACCAATCCGTATCCATATAACACCACCCCTGCCATATACCACCACCACAGCCAAAGTCTACCACCATATATCTACCACCAATCTGAGTTCTTTTTGTTTTAGATTTGTTTCGAGATCCATCTAGTTTCGGTTTTGTGTTTCATTGCCTGAGTAGGTCAGTTTTTAGGCGAAAATTTCGGTAGGTGAAAATATTTTATGGGTGGTTTAAATAGAGAGATTCAGACAATTCTAGAGTATAAGGAGTATAATAATAGCACTTGTTTATTCCATCTTGCTTGCAAAGCTGAACGTGAAGTGCATGATCGATATGCCTTGGCGCGAACTAATTTTTCTGCAGGTCCACCTTCATCATGGACATCGTGTGCATCATCTACTTCGACACGTCCGGCTGCACCACCGCCTACTTCAGCCATCACTTCTAGCCGTGATAAAAGCAAACAGGTACCACCACAATCGGCCAGGAGTACACATTCTGGTCCTGCACAGAGCTCTTCTTCATCCATGGAACCAACAGGGCCAACACATGATGTTATTTGTCGTCGTTGCACTGGTCGTGGTCACTATGCGAGCAAATGCCCATCTCAGCGTGTCATGATTGCTACTGAGGATGGTGGTTATGAGTCCACTAGTGACTATGATGAGGAGATTTTGGCTCTTATTACACATGAAGAACACGGTGGAGATGATTCTGAAATTGCCACACAATACATGGCTCCTAAAGATGTTGATAGGTATGAATGTTTAGTTGCTCAACGTGTTTTGAGTGTGCAGGTCACACAAGCGGAGCAAAATCAGAGGCATAATTTGTTCCATACAAAGGGAGTTGTGAAGGAACGTTCTGTTCGCGTCATCATTGATGGAGGGAGCTGCAATAAATTTTCTAGCATGGAGATGGTGGAGAAGCTATCTCTCACCACAAGACCATATCCACATCCTTACTACATCCAATGGTTCAACAACATCGGCAAGGTTAAGGTAACACGTACTGTTCGTGTGCATTTTAGTATCTCCACATATGCTGATTATGTTGATTGTGATATGGTACCCAGGCAAGCATGTTCCTTATTACTTGGTAGACCATGGCAATTTGATAAAAATTCTGTACACCATGGTAGAAACAATCAATATACTCTTGTTCACAAGGATAAGCGTATTACTTTGCTTCCTATGTCTCCTGATTCCATTTTGAAAGATGATATTAATAGAGCTAATAAAGCGAAAGAGGAGCAAAATAAGAGTGAAAATCAGATTATGGCAAAAAAAATTGAGCAACAAATCAAGCCTAATAACACACCATCATCTCATGTTGCATCTGAAATTAAATTAAAAAGTGGATATTTACTTGCCACCAAATCTGATATTGATGATCTAGATTTTAGCAAATCTGTTTGCTATGATTTTGTGTGCAAAGAGGCATTATTTTCATTCAAGGACGTGCCTTCCTCTTTGCCTCATGCTGTCACTAACATTTTGCAGGAGTTCGCGGACGTCCTTCCACAAGCCGTGCCACCGAGATTACCACCTATTCAAGGGATTGAGCATCAGATTTACTTAATTTCCGGTGCATCGCTACCCAACCGCGCACCATATCGTACCATCCAGAGGAGACGAAGGAGATTATGCGTCAAGTACATGAGTTACTCGACAAAGGTTATATACGTGAATCCCTTAGTCCTTGTGCTGTTCCTATATTATTCAAGTGCCAAAAAAGGATGGTACATCACGTATGTGTGTTGATTGTAGAGGCATTAATAATATTACCATTCGTTATCGTCATCCTATTCCTAGGCTAGATGATATGCTTGATGAATTGAGTGGCTCTACAATATTCTCCAAAGTTGATTTGCGTACTGGATACCATCAAATTCGTATGAAATTGCGAGATGAATGGAAACACCATTTAAAACTAAGTTTGGATTATATGAGTGGTTAGTCATGCCTTTTGGGTTAACTAATGCACCTACTACTTTCATGAGATTAATGAATGAAGTTTTATGTGCTTTCATTGGACGATTTGTGGTAGTTTACTTTGATGATATATTGATTTATAGCAGATCTTTGGAGGAACATTTGGAACATTTACGTGTTATTTTTATTGCTCTACGTGACACACGTTTGTTTGGTAACCTTGGAAAGTGCACCTTTTGCATCGACCGAGTATCTTTTCTTGGCTATGTTTTTACTCCACAGGGAATTGAGCTTGATAAAGCTGAGATTGAAGCTATTGAGAGTTGGCCGCAACCCAAAATGGTCACACACGTGAGGAGTTTCCTTGGCCTCGCTGGATTCTATATGCATTTCGTGAGAGATTTCAGCACCATTGCCGCACCTCTCAATGAGCTTACAAAGAAGGATGTCCCTTTTGTTTGGGGTACCGCAGAGGAAGAAGCATTCACAGTATTGAAAGATAAGTTGACACATGCTCCTTTACTCCAACTTCCTGATTTTAATAAGACTTTTGAGCTTGAATGTGATGCTAGTGGAATTGGGTTAGGAGGTGTGTTATTACAAGATGGTAAACCTGTTGCATATTTTTCTGAAAAATTGAGTGGGCCTAGACTAAATTATTCTACTTATGATAAGGAATTATATGCTCTTGTTCGGACTTTGGAAACATGGCAACATTATTTATGGCCCAAAGAATTTGTTATACATTCTGATCATGAATCTTTCAAGCACATTGAAAGTCAAGCAAAACAGAACCGTAGACATGCTAAATGGGTTGAATTCATAGAGACTTTCGCTTATGTTATTAAACACAAGAAGGGAAAGGAAAATGTTATTGCTGATGCATTGTCTCATCGTTATACTATGCTTTCACAACTTGACTTTAAAATATTTGGTTTGGAGACCATCAAAGATCAATATGTGTATGATGCTAAATTTAAAGATGTATTGCAAAATTGTAAAGAAGGGAGAACATGGAACAAGTTCATCATTAATGATGGATTTGTGTTTCATACTAAGAAGCTATGCATTCCAGCTAGCTCTGTTCGTCTTTTGTTGTTGCAGGAGGCGCATGGAGGAGGATTAATGGGACACTTTGGCGTGAAGAAGACGGAGGACGTACTTGCTACACATTTCTTTTGGCCAAAGATGAGACGGGATGTTGAGCGTTTTGTTGCTCGCTGCACTACATGTCAAAAAGCTAAGTCACGACTCAATCCTCATGGTTTATATATGCCTTTGCCTGTCCCTAGTGTTCCCTGGGAAGATATATCTATGGGCTTTGTTTTGGGTTTACCTCGAACAAAGAAGGGGAGGGATAACATATTTTTTGTCGTGGATAGGTTCTCGAAAATGGCACACTTTATACCATGTCATAAAAGCGTTGATGCTGCTCATGTTGTTGATTTGTTTTTTCTTGAAATTATTCGCTTGCATGGTGTGCCAAATACTATTGTTTCAGATCATGATACTAAATTTCTTAGCCACTTTAGGAGATGTTTATGGGCTAAGTTGGAGACTAAACTGCTTTTTAGTACTACTTGTCATCCCCAAACTGATGGACAAACTGAAGTAGTCAATAGAACTTTGTCAACTATGCTTAGGGCTGTTTTGAAAAATAACAAGAATATGTGGGAAGAATGCTTGCCCCATATTGAATTTTCTTATAATCGTTCGTTGCATTCTACTACTAAGATGTGCCCTTTTGAAATTGTATATGGTTTCCTACCTCGTGCACCTATTGATTTGTTGCCTCTTCCATCTTCGGAGAAGGTTAATTTTGATGATAAACAACGTGCTGAATTGATCTTAAAAATGCATGAGTTAACTAAGGAAAATATTGAGCGCATGAATGCTAAATATAAAGTTGTTGGAGATAAGGGTAGAAAACGTGTTGTATTTGCACACAGAGATCTTGTTTGGTTACATTTGCGTAAGGATAGGTTTCCTAATTTGCGCAAGTCAAAACTAATGCCACGTGCTGATGGTCCTTTTAAGGTGTTAGAGAAAATAAATGATAATGCATATAAACTTGAGCTGCCTGCAGATTTTGGGGTTAGTCCTACATTTAACATTGCAGATTTGAAGCCTTACTTGGGTGAGGAAGATGAGCTTCCGTCGAGGACGACTTCAGTTCAAGAAGGGGAGGATGATGATGACATCACTAACGGAGTTACACCCACAACCCCAACTGATACATATACATAACCAATTACTAGAGCTCGCGCACGCCTTATAAATTACCAGGTACTTTTTTTTCTTGGTAATGATTCTAATGTTCATGAGAATATGATGCTGCCTAAATTGGATACATTTGTCTTGCTTACAAATGAAGGGCCTAGCTTGGACAAGAAGGATGAACATTGGAGCAAGATCAAGCATGGAGATGACGGCATGCGCAAGGGGAGCAAGAACAGAGTTACAAGTGACAATTTCAGGACTTCAAAGCCACCATAATGATTGCAAGAAGCCTTGGACGAAATATACAAGATGCCAGTTCATAGATTTCGTCCAGAGGCTATTATTGGTGCTACGTCACCTTATTATTGGGCCAGGCCCATGTAATTTCGAAATAGTAAAGTATAGGCTGTTTTAGAGTCCGTATGTGTGGGGAAAACATAGTTAGGGTTGGTTTCGGACCACTTCTCCAAGGGCCACGAAATTCCCCCTCTCTTTCTCCATATATACAGCCCTTAGAGCATCATTTAGTCTTTGGGTTTTGTGTAGATTAAAGTTCGCCATAGCTGCAACTTCATGTACTTCGTTTGAGTTCAACGACCAGACAAAGACGTCACAGAACCCCACTTGATCAATAAAGCTTTCCTCTTGAATTCGCAGTATCCAGATTGCAATATCAGTTTCTTGCTTGTTCTTCGTTTGCCTGCAGGAAACAGACCTTCGTGGTCAGGATGATCGTGCTCCAGCGTGGTCAATAACCTCTCGGAGTTGGCTTAGCGATTGCTAAGGCGTGACGTCCTCGCACGTTCGTAGTCGGATCGTCGAAGTCGACTTCCTCCAAAACGATAGCCACCATCTCATCGAAAGACGGGACACCTTTGCCTCTATCAAGTGGTATCACTAAGTGAGATCTTACACTTTTCGTAGATTAGATCGAGTCTGTTCTTCGTACCTATAGTGCACGAAAAAGCCAACATTTTTTTTACGGTTAGTTCATCATATCTGAACCAGTTTGAGCCTTTGCATAGTCTTTTCAGTGTTTTGCTTTGTTGAATTTGCGGTTGCATCGTCATGTCACGTTGCTGGTCTTAGCGTCTTGTCTTTTAGAGCTTCGAGTTCTGGTCATAAGTAGTCACGCCGCCGCCGCACCATCTTCATCGCCCCTGCCACATACCACCACCAATCCGAATCCATATAACATCACCCCTGCCATATACCACCACCGCTGCCATATTCTACCACCATATATCTACCACCAATTCGAGTTCTTTTTGTTTTTGATTTGTTTCGAGATCCATCTAGTTTCAATTTCTTGTTTCCTTGCCTGAGTAGGTCAGTTTTTAGGCCAAAATTTTGGCAGGTGAAAATATTTTTTCCCTATCATATTTTAGGCTTTTCTGAGTCTTTTGAGACATGTGCCTTCATACTCTTTTTTACAGCACTTTTTGGTCGTCGCTGCCTGATTTTTGAAAAAAATTAGTCAATTTTTTTTCGTGCCTATCATCTTAGTTCGAATCGTGAAGAGTTTTGAGACACTCGCCATTACAGTGATTTTCGGAAAAAAGGAGCACAAAATAAAAGAGCACAAAAAAAGAGTCGATTTTTTTTTCCAGAGTGTGCTTTTCCCTTGATTACGTGCAGCGCCGTGATTTTGTTAGTGTTCTAGGCTCGCGTCTCTAGTACGGTCTAGCCAAGGACCAACACAGTAGCGTCGTTGAGCGTTTATTCATCTTTGCATATCTGAATTGATTATTACTGATATTTTTGCTATCATATCATAAGCCTTCCCAGCTCCACATACACCTACGTCATGCGTTTGACTCTCCCTGGTAATCGCTTTATCCAAGCTTTGAGAGTTTTGACTACCACGGTTGCCGATCACCACCTGCTGCTAGGTAAGAACTGGTAAGAATTAGAAATTTGCTTGACGGATTTGTGATGCCCCACCACCACCATTTTCTAGTAGTTTGTAGGATCATATTCTTGTGTGTTTCTATTGCTGCTAACCATGGCAGGATCACTAATCGATGTGACTGGCTGGGAGAACATGACGAACAAGGAGTTGCATAATAAGTTTCAGCAAATGATGGGTCAACAGGTAGAAGATGTGATGACCAGTTTTGGTGACGCATTAGCGAGGATGGATGCCATTGAGAAGTCAATTGACACCAAGTTGCATGCCAAATTCGCTGAAGTGCTTGTGTGTCTACCTCCACCTGCTGCACCATTGCAAGAACAACAACAACCACCTTCACGTCGCAAAACAACCCTCCGCAAGGCGAGCCATGTCCCTCTTGAGCCTGGCCAAACTGTTGGTGCCGCTGTTGATACTTCTGTGGCTCCTCCTGCTGCTGAGGAGGAGGACGATTACACAGGAGATTACGAGGATGAGGTTGATCAAAATCAGAACTACGTGCAACCACCAGCACCGAACTAGCAGGTCGTCCACATGCAGATAATCGCAATGGTAGGGCTGCACCCCACCCTTAGGTATGCGATCATGACCATCTACCTAAACTAAAATTGAATATTCCACCATTTGAGGGTAGATATCATCCTGATATATATCTTACTTGGGAGTTAGAAACCGAACAACGTTTTACATGTTTAGAATATTCCGAGGAGAGACGTGTTGCTACTGCTCTTTGTGCTTTCACTAGTTTTGCTTGTGTGTGGTGGTCTGAATATTGTAGATTATATATGAATAATATTCCAACTACCTGGCCTGCTTTGAAAACTGCTATGCGTACTCGTTGGGTTCCACCATATTATCAACATGAATTACTTCAGAAATTGCAGCGTTTAAGACAAGGAATTTTTTTTGTAGAGGAATATTATCAGGAATTACAAACTGACCTGATTAGATGTGGTATTGTTGAGGATAATGAGGCTATACTTGCATGTTTTATGGGCGGCTTAAATAGAGAGATTCAGACAATTCTAGAGTATAAGGAGTATAATAATATCACTCATTTATTCCATCTTACTTGCAAAGCTGAACGTGAAGTCCAGGATCGACAAGCCTTGGCGCGAACTAATTTTTCTGCAGCTCGACCTTCATCATGGACACCGCGTGCATCATCTACTTCGACACGTCCGGCTGCACCACTGCCTACTTCAGCCGTCACTTCTAGCCGTGATAAAAGCAAACATGCACCACCACAGTCAACCAGGAGTACACCTTCCGGTCCTGCATAGAGCTCTTCTTCATCCATGGCATCCACAGGGCCAACACATGATGTTGTTTGTCATCGTCGCACTGGTCGTGGTTACTATGTGAGCAAATGCCCATCTCAGCGTGTCATGATTGCTACTGAGGATGGTGGTTATGAGTCCGCTAGTGACTATGATGAGGAGATTTTGGTTCTTATTACACGTGAAGAACATGGTGGAGATGATTCTGAAAATGAGACGCAATACATGGCTCCTGAAGACGCTGACAGGTATGACTGTTTAGTTGCTCAACGTGTTTTGAGTGTGCAGGTCACACAAGCGGAGCAAAATAAGAGGCATAATTTGTTCCATACAAAGGGAGTTGTAAATGAACGTTCTGTTCACGTCATCATATATGGAGGGAGCTGCAATAACTTGGCTAGCATGGAGATGGTGGAGAAGCTATCTCTCACCACAAGACCACATCCACATCCTTACTACATCCAATGGTTCAACAAACAGCGGCAAGGTTAAGGTAACACGTACTGTTCGTGTGCATTTTAGTATCTCCACTTGCCACCAAATTTGATATTGATGATCTAGATTTCAGCAAATCTGTTTGCTATGCTTTTGTGTGCAAAGCAGCATTATTTTCATTCGAGGACGTGCCTTCCTCTTTGCCTCCTGCTATCACTAACATTTTGCAAGAGTTCGCGGACGTCTTTCCACAAGACGTGCCATCGGGATTGCCACCTATTCGAGGGATTGAGCATCAGATTGACTTAATACCCGGTGCATCGCTACCCAACCGCGCACCATACCGTATCAATCCAGAGGAGACGAAGGAGATTATGCATCAAGTACAGGAGTTACTCGACAAATGTTATATACGCGAATCCCTTATTTCTTGTGTTGTTCCTATTATTCTAGTGCCAAAAAGGATGGTACATCGCGTATGTGTGTTGCTTGTAGAGGCATTAATAATATTACTATTCATTATCGTCATCCTGTTCCTAGGCTAGATGATATGCTTGATGAATTGAGTGGCTCTACAATATTCTCCAAAGTTGATTTGCGTAGTGGATACCATCAAATTCGTATGAAATTAGGAGATGAATGGAAAACAACCTTTAAAACTAAGTTTGGATTATATGAGTGGTTAGTCATGCCTTTTGGGTTAACTAATGCACCTAGTACTTTCATGAGATTAATGAATGAAGTTTTATGTGCTTTCATTGGACGATTTGTGATGAGGACATCACTAACAAGCTTACACCCACAGCTCCAACTGACACATATACATGACCAATTACTAGAGCTCGTGCACGCCAATTAAATCACCAGGTACTTTTGTTTCTTGGTAGTGAATCTAATGTTCATGAGAATATGATGCTGCCTAAATTGGATACATTTGTCTTGCTTACAAATGAAGGGCCTAGCTTGGAGAAGAAGGATGAACATTGGAGCAAGATCAAGCATGGAGATGATGGCATGCGCAAGGGGAACAAGAATGGAGTTACAATTGATGATTTTAGAACTTTGAAGCCACCATAATGAGTGCGAGAAGCCTTGGACGAAATATACAAGATGCCACTTCATAAATTTCGTCCAGAGGCCATTATAGGTGCTGCGTCACCTTATTATTGGGCCAGGCCCATGTAATTTCGAAATACTTGAGTATAGGCTGTTTTTAGACTCCGTATGTGTGGGGAAACAAGAGTTAGGGTTGGTTTCAGACCCCTCCACCAAGGGCCACGAAATTCCCCCCTCTTTCCCCCATATATACAGCCCTTAGGGCGTCGTTTAGACTTTGGGTTTTGTTTAGATTAAAGTTCGCCATAGCTGCAACTTCGCGTACTTCGTTTGTGTTCAACGACCAGACCAAGACGTCACAGAACCCCACTTGATCAATAAAGCTTTCCTCTTGAATTCGCAATATCCAGATTGCAATCTCAGTTTCTTGCTTGTTCTTCGTTTGCCTGCAGGAAACAGACCTTCGTGGTCAGGTTGATCGTGCTCCGGCGTGGTCAATAACCTCTCGGAGTTGGTTTAGCGATTGCTAAGTCGCGACGTCCTCGCACGTTCGTAGTCGGATCGTCCAAGTCGACTTCCTCCAAAACGATAGCCACCATCTCATCGAAAGACAGACACCTTTGCCTCTATCAAGTGGTATCAGATTTCCAGGTTGCTCGGTGAGATTTTACAGTTTTTCATAGATTAGATCGAGTCTGTTCTTCATACCTATAGTCCACGAAAAAGCCAAAAAAAATTAGGGTTAGTTCATCATATCCGGACCAGTCTGAGCCATTGCATAATCTTTTTCGTGTTTGCTTAGTTGAATTTGCGGTTGCATCGTCGTGTCAAGTTGCTGGTCTTAGCGTCTAGGCTTTTAGAGTTTCGAGTTCTGGTCATAAGTTGTCACGCCGCCGCCGCAACATCTTCATCGCTAGTGCCATATACCACCACCGATCCGTATCCATATACCACCACCAAACCGTATCCATATAGCACCACTACTGCCATATACCACCACCGCTGCCAGATTCTACCACCACATATCCATCAGCAATCCGAGTTCTTTTTGTTTTAGATTGGCTTTCGAGATCCATCTAGTTTCGGTTTCGTGTTTCCTTGCCTGAGTAGGTCTCGGAAAAATAAATATAAAAAAAGAGTCCGGAGACCCCGGGGCAGTTTTTAGGCCAAAATTTCGACAGGTGAAAATATTTTTTCCCTATCCTATTTTTGGGCTTTTCTGAGTCTTTTGAGACACGTGCCACCATACTGTTTTTTTACCGCACTTTTTCGTCGTCGCTGCCCTGATTCCGAAAAAAAAAATCGTCAAAATTTTTTTGCGCCTATCATCTTAGTTTGACTTGAGAAGTGTTTTGAGACACTCGCCATTATAGTGATTTTCGGCAAAAAAAAAGGAGCGAAAAAAAAGAGCCCCAAAAAAAGGCGAAAAATAATTCAGAGTGTGCTTTCCCCTTGATTACGTGCAGCGCCGTGATTTTGTTAGTGTTCTAGGCTCGCGTCTCTAGTACGGTCTAGCCTAGGACCAGCACAGTACCGTCGTTGAGCGTTTATTCAACTTTGCATCTCTGAATTGATTATTGCTGACCCTTTTTGCTACCATATTATAAGCCTTCCCAGCTCCACATACATCTACATCGTGCGTTTGACTCTCCCTGGTAATCGCTTTATCCAAGCTTTGAGAGTTTTGACTACCACGGTTGCCGATCACCACCTGCTGCTGGGTAAGAACTGGTAAGAATTTGAGATTTGCTTGTCGGATTTGTGACACCCGCCACCACCACCACTTGTTAGTAGTCTGTAGGATCATATTCTTGTGTGTTTCTATTGCTGCTAACCATGCCAGGATCACAAGCCGACGAGACTGACTGGGAGAACTTGACGAACAAGGAGCTTCATGATAAATTTCAGCAAATGATGGGTCAACAGGTAGCAGATGTCATGACCAGTTTTGACAACGCACTACCGAGGATGGATGGCATTGAGAAGTCAATTGGCACCAAGTTGGATGCCAAATTCGCTGAAGTGCTTGCGTGTTGTAGGATCGAAAGTAGGTCTAGAGGGGGGGTGATTAGACTACTTGACAATATAAAAAATCTGCCTTTAGATCATGCAATGTTTTTGGCAGTTTCACAATTAAGATCAATTCAAGTATCACCCTACACATGCAATTCTAGAGTATATGCAGCGGAAAGTAAATTGCACATGTAAAAAGAGAGGTGGAGAAGATCAAACGCAGTTTGGTGACACGGAGATTTTTGTCGTGGTTCCGATAGGTGGTGCTATCGTACATCCACGTTGATGGAGACTTGAACCCACGGAGGGTAACGGCTGCGCGAGTCCACGGAGGGCTCCACCCACGAAGGGTCCACGAAGAAGCAACCTTGTCTATTCCATCACGGCCTACGCCCACGGAGGACTAGCCTTACTCGGGGTAGATCTTCACGAAGTAGGCGATCTCCTTGCCCTTACAAACTTCTTGGTTCAACTCCACATCTCAAGGACGGAGGCTCCCAAGCGACACCTAACCAATCTAGGAGGCACCACCCCCCAAAAGGTAATAGACGGTGTTGATGATGATGAACTCCTTGCTCTTGTGCTTCAAATGATAATCTCCCCAACACTCAACTCTCCTCACTGATATGGCTGTGGTGGAAGAAAGGTTTGAGTGGAAAGCAACTTGGGAAGGCTAGAAATCAAGTTTCATATAGTAGGAATGGAATGACTTGATCTCAACACAAGGGTAGGTGGTTCACTTCTCAGAAAGTGTATGGTAGAAGTGGTGGTACTTTCTGATGGCTCTCCTCACGAATGAAGAGGGGGTGGAGGGGTATATATAGCCTCCACACAAAATCCAACCGTTACACACACATTTGACCAATCTCGGTGAGACCGAAGTTAAAACTCGGTCAGACCGAAAGTTCAAATATAGTGAACGTTGGGATTTTCGGTGGGACCGAAAATACCATCTCGGTGTGTCCGAAGTGAGTCAAAGGTTAGGGTTTGCCATCTCGGTGTGACCGAAAACAACAACTCGGATATTCCGAAATGCTGTCATTGGTTACAGAAGGTTGGCAGAACATTTTCGGTGAGACCGAAACTCAGAATCGGATGGACCGAGAAGTTAGGGTTTGGGGAAATAACTGAAGTGGTTCATCTCGGTGGGACTGAGTTTGCAGAATCGGTTTGTCCGAGATTACTTATGAGTGTGTTGACAAATGAAGAGTGCTAATAGTTGAGGGAGCTAGATCACCAAGCACTTGAGCAACAAGAACATTAACACAACCTCATCCCCTTTTAATAGTATTGGCTCTTCCTATGGACTCAATGTGATCTTTGATCACTAAACCAAAAATGGAGTCTTGAGCTTTTGCCAATGCTTGTCTTAGCATTTTGAGGGGTCCACTTCTTCAGACATTTCCATACCCATATCATCGAACTTTTCTGAAATGATTCTCAAGTAAATATTAGTTCAATGATATATATGTTGTTATTAATTACCAAAACCACCCGGGGATTAGTTGCACTTTCAATCTCCCCCTTTTTGGTAATTGATGACAACATATAGATCAAAGCTTCGACAAAGGATATAATCAATGAATGATATCGTCGCTTTGAGAAGTATGTGATAAACAAGAGCTCCCCCTAAATTTGTGCATTATTTAACATTTGCGTTTGAATGCAAATGCACAATCGATTAGGATTATGGGTCACTCTTCCATGTCACATACATCTTGGTGGAGCGCACAAAATGATAAGAATGAGTAACATGCACTCAATCACCAAGACAAGAGTAAATAGCCATACAATAATGAATAGCATATGATAAGCAATAAGCACACATTAAAGCATAGTATGACTAAGCACTCATTAAGGTAGCATCAAACGTAGTAGCAAGCACACTTAAAGTATCAGGAACCAAAAGAAACCAATGTATCTCAACGAAAAAACCGGCAAAAGAACGAAAGACGAAAGAGCACTCTCTCTCTCGAAGCCCTATGATCTATAACAATTTCTCCCCCTTTGGCAACAAGTTACCAAAAAGTTCGAAAAGGTATAGAGCTAAACGTCACTGCGGGCTCTGCTGGCGGCTCCCGTCTGGGTAGATGTCGGTGTAGAGATAGCTGCATCTGCGAAGACCTCTGCTGATGTCTGCGGTGGAGGAGTGGATGCTGGAGCTGGAGGAACTGCTGGAGCTGTAGCTGGTGCTGAAGTGGTAGCCCTGGAGTCTGTCACTGGGATAGCTGCAGATCTGGATCCTCTGGGAATCTGAGCAGTCTGGCGATGAGAGTCCTGGACTAGATCATCCTGCATAAGCTCTGCTCTCTCCTGCCTAGTCTCCTCCATGTCTGCCTCAAGCTTGTTGACAGACACCTGAATCTCAGTCAGCTTCACGTCCAGAGCGTGGATCTTGTCCTCGACAGTCCTCTCAAGGCTCTCCTGAGATTGCTCAATGCTGGCCAGGCGTTGTTCAATCCTTTGGGTAGCTTCAAGAATTTGTTCTCCAAAGCTCTTTGGCTTAGCTGCTGCTGCTGCCTCTTTGTCAGCTTTAGCCTTCTTTGCAGCTTCGATTTTGGCTTGTCCTTCAACTGAGGTGGGATCCTCTTCATCCATCACAACTACGTTGTCCTCATGCTCTGGCTGCAGTGGCAAGTGCTTCCTATCCAACATGAATTTGCCCGTGCCAAACTTGGCGTTGATGAGCATCTGTATCTGCGGTGCAAACCCACACGACCTCTTTTGGTCAGCTGCAGTCCTCTTAATGGTCTCTACCATCAAGTCCATCACCTTAAAAGGTGCCTTCTCATCGAGAATGTGCAGCATGTTGATAGAATAGCCTCGTATCATCCGGTGGTCACCTGACTTAGGCATCAATGTATGCCTCAGAATAGTGTTAGTGGTGGTCAGACCTGCCTGGAGATAGTACACTGAGCCAAGCTTCCATCCTTCCAAATCAGCAGCTGGGATCTCCTTGTACATATTCTTCATGGAATCATGACTCTTCTTAGGAATCCCATAGACATCAATGTCGTCCTCTCTCTGCACTGGAGCGTTCAGAAGTTCTGCCCATTCTTCAACAGTCGAAGAAAACCGTTGACCTTCAGTCATCCAGGTGATCTTGCCATCAGGATAGAAGTGGGCTGTGGCATAGAACTGCATGATCATCTCGTCATTCCATGCTGTCAGCTCTTGACCCACAAAGTCAGCAACTCCACATGCAGTAAAGCTCTCATGCACATGGGGAAAGAAGTCCCGGTGCTCTTCACTGTCAATGTACTTCCAGTCAACATACCTGGTGTCAGCAACAATGGGCTTCTTATCCATCAGCACGGTCTCATAGAAATCCTGCTGCTCTCTGGTGTGGAATCTGGGGTCCACAGCAGTCCTTCTCCTTACGGCATATGGATCAGACTGTCTCCATAGCCTGAGACCTTTGTCCTTCCTTGCCTTCATGTCCTCAGCTTGAGGATGAGCATCATTGTGGAGTGGCAACTTGGGACGGAGCTTAAGCAACACATGCTCTTCATCTGATTCAGACGGTGGCATCTCACCTTTGTTCTTCTCAGAAGCTGGAATGCTTCTGGTTGTTCTCTTGGGCTTGGCTGGAGCTGCCTTGGATGGAGCAGGCTTCTTGGGCTTAGAGGAGGCTTGAGCCCGAATAGCATCACCCATGAACTTAGCTTTCTGAGGAGGAGGCTGGGGTGCTTCTTCTTCTTCTTCTTCTGCTGCAGCATCAACTTGAGGTTCAGCATAAACAACCCTCTTCCTTTTGGAAGTCTTCTTCACCTTGCTTGGAGCAGGCTCTTCCAAGTTGAGCTTTTTAGCGACTGCTGACTGCTTCACTTTGCTTGTGCCTTTCCTTGGCTGCTGCCCTTGGTGCTCTTTGGCAACCACATTCCTCTTGGGCTTGGAGGTAACTTCCTCAGCAACAAAGTCGGAGTCCTCATCATCAGAAGTTCTCTTCTTCTTGGTTCTCGTGGCTGCAGGAGGCAGACCACTAGGGGTGCTCCTCTCACCATCATCACTAGAGCTGCTTGCAGGACTTGTATCTGCCTCTGGAATTTCAGCAAACGGTGATTCAGACCTGTTCTGGCTGTCACTGACATCTGACATGGCTGAAAAACCTGTGAAAAGATAAGGTATAGGCAGAGTAGAAGAGTTATCACAACTGCAGAAGTTTTTGCAAAAAAAAATGAGTTCAAAACTTAGTTTTGAGTTTTCACAGAATGTATTTCGGTCAAACCGATTTCAGGTTTCGGTGCAACCGAAGTGCTCAACAGAAACCTACACACCACTTTCGGTCAGACCGAAATGGGTTTCGGTCCTACCGAAAACTTAGGGTTTCACTGAAACTACTTTTCGGTCGTCCCGATTGGCACAACTCGGTTAAACCGAATTACGCAGTGCAATGGCCAGAGGCCAAATCGGTCATTCCGATTTTCAAAATCGGCTTCACCGAGATGCATTCCGTGGAAACCTAAACCTAAGAATTTTCCTCGAAACTAGAAGATCTGAACTATTGTAGGGAACATATCAAACGTGGATTGAATCATGGCAACCTATCGTGCAAGAATCAGAAGTGGAGCACGAAAAGGGGTCGGGACACACCCTAACTTGGTGGTGTCCCTCTACGGCGGCAACGGTGGAGATGATTACCGTTGACGGCGGCGGAGACCTGCGGCGAGGGCGCACAGGCGACGAAGGCGACGATCCGTAGACCAGGGCGGCGGCAGCAGGGGTCTTGGGGGCGAACGGTTTGAAGAAAGAAATCGCGCGCAGCCCCTCAGGTATATATAACCCCGTACTGTCGGTGGGACCGAGTTGAAAAACTCGGTGTCACCGAGATGTATATCTGCTGTGCAGTTACACATATCGGTCAGACCGAGAGTTTGAACTCGGTTTCACCGAGATGAAACCTAGATCAGTCTAAGCGTTTCGGTTGGACCGATATTGAGAAACCGGTCAGACCAAAATGGACTTAGAAGGTTTTGGAAGTCAGCCTTAGACGAATCGGTGGTTCCGAGTGCTCCTCACTCGGACTGTCCGAAAAAGACTTGTTCAAAGTTGTGATATGAGCATGAATAGAATTTGAGACAAGAAAGCATAGATAGCTAGGGAAAGGTGCTTAGGCATTCTTGTCCATCCATTTGGCCAGAAAAATCAAAACAATCAAAACAACAAATGGATGTCCTTGAATGGATAAAATCATGCATTCAACATGCTCACACAATAAGATAGCAACTGAAATATGTGTCAAACATGCACAACCAATCACTCTAGCTACTAGCACACAATTTGTCGATGACTAGGTCATCTATATATGAGTATATTGACTTAGGAGCCAAATGAGAACATTTGATCATAGGTCATACTCATCGTTTAAGCACAAGTGGGGTTACCACTTTTACATAAAGCATTTATGTGTTCACATCATTTGAAGATGCTTTAGCTCAATTTTTTTAGAGCAAAGCTCCCCCTAGATGTGAGAACCCCTTTTAAAGGGTCAAACTAACCTTGGGTTGTCGTAGAAGACTTCATGTAGATGTTGAAGATGTGGATGCTCAATGTTGATGTAGATCATCAAGAGTTAGGAGCAATCCTTTGGATTAGGGCACTTTCAATACCTACATGGGTTAGTCCCACAAGGAACAAACAAGAATATCCATAGACATAGAGTGAAGTACACAAAAGATGATGTCCATGAAAGCAATGATTACCTTGTCCCTTGACTTACCAACAAGAGGGTTTGTGACTCCATGAACAAGTGCATGATGTGGAAGTTGATTGCACAAGTTCTTGCCAAAAAGAATATGAGTGAAGTTTGTTGGCGGAGTCACCCTCAAGAACCTACTAGTTCTTCTTCTTTGGGATCCACATCATCTTGATGGGAATCCTTGGTGTTGTAGTTGAGCTTGACGAAGTAGAACTTGATGTGTCCTTGGGAACCCACTTGACCATGGCTTGAGGTGCTTCAATGAATGCATCAATCTCCTCTTGAAGCTTGTCCTTGGCCTTTAGCTTGTGGTATTGTGGTGGAAGGTCATCTTGAGCTTGTTCCATATTGGAAGAAGTAGGATCATACTTCTCCTTTTGTGAAACAAACTGTGGAGTAGGGTATTGACCTTCTTCCCACTCAACACCTTCGGCGTTGAACTTTCGCTCAAAACCAATCCCTTGATTCTTCCGGTGTCTTCCTTGTTTGCGAACAATCTCCTCAAAGTTCTTGCTTCCGGCAAGACTCTTGTAGACACCTTTCTCTATGATTTCCTTCAATAAGCTATTTTCTTGCTCAAGTGTAACTTGGCTTGAAACATTGTTAGTGGAATCAAGAGAACTACTAGAAGCAACAATATTGGATTTAACATTGTTATTGTTACTACTAGAGGAAGAATTTTTCTTATGCTTGTCATGCTTAGTCTTAATAGGTGGCAAGAAATTAGACAAGAGAAGTCGTTTGGCAAGATATGAAGAACTCTTCTTTCGAAGATCGTCATTGATCGCTTTTAGAAACTCATGTTCTTGCTCTAGAGTGAGCTTCTCGAAGCGTAGCTTCTCATGAGATCTTAGGAGCTCTCTATGATCTTCTTGAGTTGTTTCATGAGCTAACTTAAGAGTGTTCAGTTCTTTAGTTAGATGCTCAATCTCCTTCATAGCATTGTCATTCGACTCTTCTCGACTATAAAGACTACTAGCATTTTCATCATTACTAAGCTCACTAGATTTATCATGCAAGAGCTCATCTTCACCAAGCAAGTCATCCTCATCACTATCAAAGTCAATGAATTCAGGGTGTGTTACCTTGGGGCCTTTAGCCATGAAGCATCTTCCAATTCCCTCATTTGGTGAATCAAATAAGTCGTAGGAGTTGGAGTTGGAGGATACTAGTGCAAGTCCGGCAACACCTTCATCTTGACTATAGTCGGAGTCGGAGTGATAGCTTCCATCGGATTGATTGTCAGAGTCGGAGCCGGAGACCCATTCACCAACATGAGCTTGATGTCTTCTTCTTGTGTAGCTCCTTGATGACTTGTCTTTCCTCTCCGAATCCTTGCTTCTCCGAGAGGGTCTTCATTCATAACGATCATCTCTACTCCTTCTCTCTCTCCGAGGTGACTCATCTCTTGCTCTTCTTCTTGGAGATTCTTCTCTTCTCTTGTGGGGAGCCGTACACTCATTTGAGAAGTGTCCAGGTCTTCCACAATTGTAGCAGTTTCGATCACGACTAGAAGATCTCTTTTCATCATATGATCTAGACTTTGAGCTTCTTTCTTTGCCTCTATTCTTGTAGAACTTGTTGAAGTTCTTGACCATTAGGCTTATCTCTTCATTGGAAATTAGCTTGTCACTTGAGGTAGTAGGAGCATCACTTGTAGCTTTGTAAGCACCACTTGACTTGTTGTGAAGCTCTTCCTTATCCTTAAGTGTCATCTCATGGGCAACAATTCTTCCAATGACTTCAGTTGGCTTGAGAGTCTTGTAGTTTGGCATCATTTGGATCAAAGTGCACACGGTGTCATACTTTCCATCCAAAGCTCTGAGAATCTTCTTAATGATGAATCGGTCGGTCATTTCTTCGCTTCCTAAGCCTGCAATCTCATTTGTGATGAGAGCAAGCCTAGAGTACATTTCAGCGACTCCTTCACCATCCTTCATCTTGAACTTGTCAAGTTGACCTTGAAGAATATCTAGCTTTGATTCCTTCACAGATTCAGTACCTTCGTACATTTCAACCAAAGTATCCCAAATCTCTTTAGCATTCTCAAGACGGCTGATTTTGTTGAACTCTTCGGGACACAAAGCATTGAAGAGAATGTCACAAGCTTGAGCATTGTTTTGCAACATCTTCAACTCTTCGGGTGTAGCTTCGCGATCCGGAACTTTTCCTTCTTCAAAGAAATCACCTTGCATACCAACACAAATAATGCCCCATGCGGCTGGGTTATGACCAAGAATATGCATTTTCATTTTATGCTTCCAACTAGCAAAATTTGTACCATCAAAGTAAGGACCTCTACGATAATTACCCTCACTAGACGCCATACTCTCCTAGGTTGTGAAACCAAGCTTATGGAGTCCAATGCAATGGAGACGAAGGCAATGGAGACCAAAGCTCTGATACCACTTGTAGGATCGAAAGTAGGTCTAGAGGGGGGGGGGTGATTAGACTACTTGACAATATAAAAAATCTGCCTTTAGATCATGCAATGTTTTTGGCAGTTTCACAATTAAGATCAATTCAAGTATCACCCTACACATGCAATTCTAGAGTATATGCAGCGGAAAGTAAATTGCACATGTAAAAAGAGAGGTGGAGAAGATCAAACGCAGTATGGTGACACGGAGATTTTTGTCGTGGTTCCGATAGGTGGTGCTATCGTACATCCACGTTGATGGAGACTTCAACCCACGGAGGGTAACGGCTGCGCGAGTCCACGGAGGGCTCCACCCACGAAGGGTCCACGAAGAAGCAACCTTGTGTATTCCATCACGGCCTACGCCCACGGAGGACTAGCCTTACTCGGGGTAGATCTTCACGAAGTAGGCGATCTCCTTGCCCTTACAAACTTCTTGGTTCAACTCCACATCTCAAGGACGGAGGCTCCCAAGCGACACCTAACCAATCTAGGAGGCACCACCCCCCAAAAGGTAATAGACGGTGTTGATGATGATGAACTCCTTGCTCTTGTGCTTCAAATGATAATCTCCCCAACACTCAACTCTCCTCACTGATATGGCTGTGGTGGAAGAAAGATTTGAGTGGAAAGCAACTTGGGAAGGCTAGAGATCAAGTTTCATATGGTAGGAATGGAATGGCTTGATCTCAACACAAGGGTAGGTGGTTCACTTCTCAGAAAGTGTATGGTAGAAGTGGTGGTACTTTCTGATGGCTCTCCTCACGAATGAAGAGGGGGTGGAGGGGTATATATAGCCTCCACACAAAATCCAACCGTTACACACACATTTGACCAATCTCGGTGAGACCAAAGTTAAAACTCGGTCAGACCGAAAGTTCAAATATAGTGAACGTTGGGATTTTCGGTGGGACCGAAAATACCATCTCGGTGTGTCCGAAGTGAGTCAAAGGTTAGGGTTTGCCATCTCGGTGTGACCGAAAACAACAACTCGGATATTCCGAAATGCTGTCATTGGTTACAGAAGGTTGGCAGAACATTTTCGGTGAGACCGAAACTCAGAATCGGATGGACCGAGAAGTTAGGGTTTGGGGAAATAACTTAAGTGGTTCATCTCGGTGGGACTGAGTTTGCAGAATCGGTTTGTCCGAGATTACTTATGAGTGTGTTGACAAATGAAGAGTGCTGATAGTTGAGGGAGCTAGATCACCAAGCACTTGAGCAACAAGAACATTAACACAACCTCATCCCCTTTTAATAGTATTGGCTCTTCCTATGGACTCAATGTGATCTTTGATCACTAAACCAAAAATGGAGTCTTGAGCTTTTGCCAATGCTTGTCTTAGCATTTTGAGGGGTCCACTTCTTCAGACATTTCCATACCCATATCATCGAACTTTTCTGAAATGATTCTCAAGTAAATATTAGTTCAATGATATATATGTTGTTATTAATTACCAAAACCACCCGGGGATTAGTTGCACTTTCACGTGTCTACCTCCACCTGCTGCACCGTTGCAACAACAACAACCATCACCTTCACGTCGCGAAATCGCCCTCCGCAAAGCGAGCCGCGTCCCTCTTCTGCCTGGCCAACCTGTTGGTGCTGCTGTTGATACTTCTGTGGCTCCTGCTGCTGCTGAGGAGGAGGACGATTACGCGGGGGATTACGAGGAAGAGGTTGATCAAAATCAGAACTACGTGCAACAACCAGCACCACAACAACCAGGTCGTCCACATGCATATAATCGCAATGGTAGAGCTGTACCATACCCTCAGGTACGCGATCATGACCATCTCCCTAAACTAAAATTGAATATTCCACCATTTGAGGGTAGATATGTTCCTGATATATATCTTACTTGGGAGTTAGAAACCGAACAACGTTTTACATGTTTAAAATATCCCGAGGAGAGACGTGTTGCTGCTGCTCTTTGTGCTTTCACTGGTTTTGCTTGTGTGTGGTGGTCTGAATATTGTAGATTACATCCGGATAATATTCCAACTACTTGGGTTTCTTTGAAAACTGCTATGCGTACTCGTTGGGTTCCACCATATTATCAACGTGAATTACTTCAAAAATTGCAGCGCTTAAGACAAGGAAAAAATTCTGTAGAAGAATATTATCAGCAATTACAAACTGGCCTGATTAGATGTGGTATTGTTGAGGAGAATGAAGCTATGCTTGCACGTTTTATGGGTGGATTAAATAAAGAGATTCAGACCATTCTAGAGTATAAGGATTATAATAATATCACTCGTTTATTCCATCTTGCTTGTAAAGCTGAACGTGAAGTGCAGGATCGACAGGCATTGGCACGGACTAACTTTTCTGCAGGTCGACCTTCATCATGGACACCGCGTGCATCCTCTACTTCCACACATTCTACTGCACCGACACCTCCATCAGGTGTTACCTCCAGCCGTGATACAAGGAAGCAGGCACAACCACCATTATCTGCCAAGAGCACACCTATTGGGCCTGCACAGAGTTCTTCTTCTTCCATGGCATCAACAGGGCACACCAGTGATATTATTTGTCGTCGGTGTAAGGGAAGAGGACATTTTGCAAGAGAATGCAAATCTCAGCGTGTGATAATTGCTATTGAGGATGGTGGATATGAATCAGCTAGTGACTATGATGAGGAGACTTTGGCTCTTATTACACATGAAGAACACTGTGGAGACGATTCTGATCATGAGACACAATACATGGCTCCTGAAGATGCTGACAGGTATGAATGTTTAGTTGCTCAACGTGTTTTGAGTGTGCAGGTTACACAAGCTGAGCAAAATCAGAGGCATAATTTGTTCCATACAAAGGGAGTTGTGAAGGAACGTTCTGTTCGCATGATCATAGATGGAGGGAGTTGCAACAACTTGGCTAGCATGGAGATGGTGGAGAAGCTATCTCTCACCACAAGACCACCTCCACATCCTTACTACATCCAATGGTTCAACAACAGCGGCAAGGTTAAGGTAACACGTACTGTTCGTGTGCATTTTAGTATCTCTACATATGCTGATTATGTTGATTGTGATGTGGTACCTATGCAAGCATGTTCCTTATTACTTGGTAGACCATGGCAATTTGATTAAAATTCTGTACAACATGGTAGAAACAATCAGTATACTCTTGTTCATAAGGATAAAAATATTACTTTGCTTCCTATGACTCCTGATTCCATTTTGAAAGATGATATTAATAGAGCTAATAAAGCAAAACAGGAGAAAAATAAGAGTGAAAATCAGATTGTGGCAAAAGAATTTGAGAAACAAATGAAGCCTAGTAATAAACCATCTACTGTTGCTTCTGAAATTAAATTGAAAAGTGCATGTTTATTTGCCACCAAATCTGATATTGATGAGCTAGATTTTAGCAAATCTGTTTGCTATGCTTTTGTGTGCAAAGAGGCATTATTTTTCATTCGAGGATGTGCCTTCCTCTTTGCCTCCTGCTGTCACTAACATTTTGCAGGAGTTCGCCGACGTTTTCCCACAAGACATGCCACTGGGATTACCACCTATTCGAGGGATTGAGCATCAGATTGACTTAATTCCCGGTGCATCGCTACCCAACCGCGCATCATACCGTACCAATCCAGAAGAGACGAAGGAGATTATGCGTCAAGTACATGAGCTACTAGACAAAGGTTATATACGCGAATCCCTTAGTCCTTGTGCTGTTCCTATTATTCTAGTGCCGAAAAAGGATGGTACATCGCGTATGTGTGTTGATTGTAGAGGCATTAATAATATTACTATTTGTTATCGTCATCCTATTCCTAGGCTAGATGATATGCTTGATGAATTGAGTGGCTCTACAATATTCTCCAAAGTTGATTTGCGTAGTGGATACCATCAAATTCGTATGAAATTGGGAGATGAATGGAAAACAACATTTAAAACTAAGTTTGGATTATATGAGTGGTTAGTCATGCCTTTTGGGTTAACTAATGCACCTAGTACTTTCATGAGATTAATGAATGAAGTTTTACGTGCTTTCATTGGACGATTTGTGGTAGTATACTTTGATGATATATTGATTTTTAGCAGATCTTTGGAGGAACATTTGGAACATTTACGTGCTGTTTTTATTGCTCTACGTGATGCACGTTTGTTTGGTAACCTTGGAAAGTGCACCTTTTGCACCGACCGAGTCTCTTTTCTTGGCTATGTTGTTACTCCACAGGGAATTGAGGTTGATAAAGCCAAGATTGAAGCTATTGAGAGTTGGCCGCAGCCCAAAACGGCCACACACGTGAAGAGTTTCCTTGGCCTCGCTGGATTCTATCGGCGTTTTGTGAGAGATTTCAGCACCATTGCTGCACCTCTCAATGAGCTTACAAAGAAGGATGTGCCTTTTGTTTGGGGTACTGCACAGGAAGAAGCATTCACGGTATTGAAAGATAAGTTGACACATGCTCCTTTACTCCAACTTCCTGATTTTAATAAGACTTTTGAGCTTGAATGTGATGCTAGTGGAATTGGGTTAGGAGGTGTGTTATTACAAGATGGTAAACCTGTTGCATACTTTTCTGAAAAATTGAGTGGGCCTAGTCTGAATTATTCTACTTATGATAAGGAATTATATGCTCTTGTTCGGACTTTGGAGACATGACAACATTATTTATGGCCCAAAGAATTTGTTATACATTCTGATCATGAATCTTTGAAGCACATTAAAAGTCAAGCAAAACTAAACCATAGACATGCTAAATGGGTTGAATTCATAGAGACTTTCCCTTATGTTATTAAACACAAGAAGGGAAAAGAAAATGTTATTGCTGATGCATTGTCTCGTCGTTATACTATGCTTTCACAACTTGACTTTAAAATATTTGGTTTGGAGACCATCAAAGATCAATATGTGCATGATGCTGAATTTAAAGATGTATTGCAGAATTGTAAAGAAGGGAGAACATGGAACACGTTCGTCGTTAATGATGGATTTGTGTTTCGTGCTAACAAGCTATGCATTCCAGGTAGCTCTGTTCGTCTTTTGTTGTTGCAGGAGGCGCATGGAGGAGGATTAATGGGACACTTTGGCGTGAAGAATACAGAGGACATACTTGCTACACATTTCTTTTGGCCAAAGATGCGACGGGATGTTGAGCGTTTTGTTGGTCGCTGCACTACATGTCAAAAAGCTAAGTCACGACTCAATCCTCATGGTTTATATATGCCTTTGCCTGTCCCTAGTGTTCCTTGGGAAGATATATCTTTGGACTTTGTTTTGGGAAGGGGAGGGATAGCATATTTGTTGTCGTGGATAGGTTCTCGAAGATGGCACACTTTATACCATGTCATAAAAGTGACGATGCTGCTAATGTTGCTGATTTGTTCTTTCGTGAAATTATTCGCTTGCATGGTGTGCCAAATACTATTGTTTCAGATCGTGATACTAAATTTCTTAGCCACTTTTGGAGATATTTATGAGCTAAGTTGGGGACTAAACTGCTTTTTACTACTACTTGTCACCCCCAAACTGATGGACAAACTGAAGTAGTCAATAGAACTTTGTCTACTATGGTTAGGGTTGTTTTGAAGAATAACAAGAAAATATGGGAAGAATGCTTGCCCCATATTGAATTTGCTTATAATCGTTCGTTGCATTCTACTACTAAGATGTGCCCTTTTAAAATTGTATATGGTTTCCTACCTCGTGCACCTATTGATTTGCTGCCTCTTTCATCTTTGGGAAAGTTAATTTTGATGCTAAACAACGTGCTGAATTGATCTTAAAAATGCATGAGTTAACTAAGGAAAATATTGAGTGCTTGAATGCTAAAGATAAACTTGTTGGAGATAAGGGTAGAAAACGTATTGTCTTTGCACCTAGAGATCTTGTTTGGATACATTTGCGTAAGGATAGGTTTCCTAATTTGCGCAAGGCAAAGCTAATGCCACGTGCTGATGGTCTTTTTAAGGTGTTAGAGAAAATAAATGATAATGCATATAAACTTGAGCTGCCTGCAGATTTTGGGGTTAGTCCTACATTTAACATTGCAGATTTGAAGCCTTACTTGGGTGAGGAAGATGAGCTTCCGTTGAGGACGACTTTAATTCAAGAAGGGGAGGATGATGATGATATCACTAATAGAGTTACACCCACAGCCCCAACTGATACATATACATGACCAATTACTAGAGCTTACGCACACCAATTAAATTACCAGGTACTTTCGTTTGTTGGTAATGATTCTAATGTTCATGAGAATATGATGCTGCCTAAATTAGATACATTTGTCTTGCTTACAAATGAAGGGCCTAGCTTGGACAAGAAGGATGAACATTGGAGCAAGATTAAGCATGGAGATGATGGCATGCGCAAAGGGAGCAAGAACGGAGTTACAAGTGATGATTTCAGGACTTTGAAGCCACCATAATGAGTGCGAGAATCCTTGGACGAAATATACATGATGCCACTTCATAGATTTCATCAAGAGGCTATTATTGGTGCTGCGTCACCTTATTATTGGGCCAGGCCCATGTAATTTCAAAATAGTAAAGTATAGGCTGCTTGGGGAAAACAGAGTTAGGGTTGGTTTCGGACCCCTTCTCCAAGGGCCACGAAATTCCCCCTCTCTTTCTCCATATAGACAACCATTAGGGCATCGTTTAGTCTTTGGTTTTTTTTAGATTAAAGTTCACCATAGCTGCAACTTTGCGTAATTCATTTGTGTTCAACGACCAGACAAATACGTCACAGAACCCCACTTGATAAATAAAGCTTTCCTCTTGAATTCACAATATCCAGATTGCAATCTCAGTTTCTTGCTTGTTCTTCGTTTGCCTGCAGAAAACAGACCTTCGTGGCCAGGTTGATTGTGCTCCGACGTGGTTAATAACCTCTCGGAGTTGGTTTAGCGATTGCTAAGGCGCAACGTCCTCGCACGTTCGTAGTCGGATCGTCAAAGTCGACTTCGTCCAAAACGATAGCCACCATCTCATCGGAAGATGGGACACATTTGCCTCTATCATCGAGGGGGAGAATATCTGATTTATAAGTTTGGCAATCACTTAGGACAATGTGGAATTGTTTCACAGTTGATGCCACCTGGAACAACACAACATAATGGTGTGTTCGAACGTCATAATCATGCCTTATTTGATATGGTGCATTCTATGATGTTTCTTGCCGATCTGCCACTATCGTTTTGGGGTTATGCGTTAGAGAAAACTGCATTCACGTTATATAGGGCACCATCTAAGTCCGTAGATACGACACCGTATGAACTATGGTTTGGCAAGAAACCTCAGTCGTCGTTTCTTAAGATTTGGGTATGCGATGCTTATGTCAAAAGGCTTCAGTCGGAAAAGCTCGAACCCAAAGTGGACAAATGCATCTTCATAGGATACCCAAAGGAGACGGTTGGTAATAACTTCTATCTTAGATCCGAGGGCAAAGTGTTAGTCGCTAAGAATGGGTCCTTTCTCGAGAAAGAGTTTCTCTCGAAAGAATTGAGCAGGAGGAAAATAGAAGTTGATGAAGTTGTTGAACCTTTACTTCAACCAGAGAGTAGCACAACATAGAAAGATGTTTTTGTGGCACCTATGACAGTTGAAGAGGAAGCTGATGATAGTGATCATGAAGTTTCAGATCAAGTTACTATCATACCTCGTAGGCCGACAAGGATACATACTACTCCTGAGTGGTACGGTAACCCTGTCTTGGAGGTCATGTTGTTAGACAATGATGAACTTGCGAGCTATGGAGAATCGATGGTGGGCCTGGATTCTGATAAATGGTTAGAGGCCATGAAATCCAAAATGGGATCCATGTATGGAAACAAAGTATGGACTTTGGAAGTATTACCCGAAGGATGAAAGGCCATTCAGAATAAATGGATCTTCAAGAAGAAGATGGGTGCGGACGGTAATGTCACCGTCTATAAAGCTCGACTTGTGGCAGGGGTTTTCACAAGTTCAAGGAGTTGACTACGATGAGACTTTCTCACCCGTAGAGATTCTTGAGTTCGTCAGATTTATGTTAGCAGTTGCTGCATTTCTCGATTACGAAATCTGGTAGATGGATGTCAAAACATACTTTCCTTAACGGTTTTCATGAGGAAATATTGTATGTGATACAACCGGAAGGTTTTGTCGATCCTAAGGATGATAAAAGGTATGCAAGCTCCAGTGATCCTTCTATGGACTGGAGCAAGCATCTCAGAGTTGGAATATACGCTTTGATGAGGTGATCAAAGCTTTTGTGTTTATACAAAGTTTGCAAGAAACTTGTATTTGCAAGAAAGTGAGTGGGAGCACAACAACATTTCTGATAAGTATATGTGGATGACATATTGTTGATCAGAAATGATGTAGAATTTCTAGAAAGCATAAAGGGTTGATTGAAAGGAGTTTTTCAAAGGAAGACCTCGGTAAACCTGCTTACAAGTTGGGCATCAAGATCTATAGAGATAGATCAAGATGCCTGATAAGACATGCACATAGCACACACCTTGACATGATTTTTAAGGATTTCAAAATGGATCAGTGAAAGGAGTCCTTGCCTGAGTGGTAAGGTGTGAAGTTGAGTGAGACTCAAAGCTCGACCACGGCAGAAAAAGAGAAAGGACGAAGGTCGTCCCCTATGCCTTAGCCTTAGGCTTTATACGATATGCCATGATGTGTACCACACTTGATGTGTGCCTTGCCACATGTCTGAGGAGGGCTTACAAGTGTGATCGAGAAGTGGATCACTAGACAACGGTCAAAAATTATCCTCAGAGGAATAAAGAAATGTTTCTCGGTTATGGACGTGATAAAGGGTTTAGCATAAAGGGTTACGTCGATGCAAGATTTAACACCAATCCGGATGACTCTAAGTAGCAAATCGGATACGTATAGTGGAGCAACCATTTGGAATAGCTCCAAGTAGAGCATGGCAACATCATCTACAATGTGACAGATTTGCGAAGTACAGACGGATCTGAATGTTGTAGACCCGTTGACTAAAACCTCTCTCACAAGCATAACATGATCAAACCCCAGAACTCATTGAGTGTTAATCACATGGTGATGTGAACTAGATTATTGACTCTAGTAAACTCTTTGGGTGTTAGTCACATGACGATGTGAACTATGAGTGTTAATCACATGGCGATGTGAACTAGATTATTGACTCTAGTAAACTCTTTGGGTGTTAGTCACATGGCGATGTGAACTATGAGTGTTAATCACATGGCGATGTGAACTAGATTATTGACTCTAGTGCAAGTGGGAGACTATTGGAAATATGCCCTAGAGGCAATAATAAATTGGTTATTATCATATTTCCTTGTCCATGATAATCGTTTATTATCCAACCTAGAATTGTATTGATCGAAAATTCAAATACATGTGTGGATACATAGACAACAAGATGTCCTGCCTCTACCGGACTAGCTCGTTGATCAAAGATGGCTATGGTTTCCTAGCCTTGGACATGAGTTTTCATTTGATAATGAGGTCACATCATTAAGAGAATGATGTCATGGACAAGACCCAAACTGTAAATGTAGCATATGATCGTATAAAGTTTATTACTATAATTTTCTACGTGTCAAGTATATGTTCATATGACCATGAGATCATGAAACTCACTGGCACCGGAGGAGTACTGATACGTCTCCAACGTATCTATAATTTTTTATTGTTCCATGCTATTATATATTCTGTTTTGGATGTTTAATGGGCTTTATTATACACTTTCATATTATTTTTGGGACTAACCTATTAACCCAAGGCCTAGTGCAGATTGCTGTTTTTTTTTCCTATTTTAGGGTTTCGCGGAAAAGGAATATCAAATGGAGTCCAAACGGAATGAAACCATGGCGAGGGTTATTTTTGGAACGATATCAACACAGAATACTTGGAGTACACGTGGGGGAACGAAGGAGGCGACCACGAGGGTCCAGGGTGCGCCCCCTCCTACAGGGCGTGCCCCCACCCTCGTGGGCCCCCTCTGGCTCCCCCGATGCCCTCCTTCCTCCTATATATATCCATATACCCTAAAAACTTTGAGGCAGTAGAGAAAACCCTAATTCCACCGCCACAACCTTCTCTTCCCGTGAGATCCCATATTGGGGCCTGTTCCGGAGCTCCGTCGGAGGGGGTATCTTCCACGGAGTGCTTCTACATCAACACCATAGCCTCACCATGAGTTGTGAGTAGTTTACCACAGACATTCGGGTCCATAGTTATTAGCTAGATGGCTTCTTCTCTCTTTTTGGATCTCAATACCAAGTTCTCCTCGGTCTTCGAGGAGATCTATTCGATGTAATCTTTTTGCGGTGTGTTTGTCGAGATCTGATGAATTGCGGGTTTATGATCATCTACGAGAAATATTTGGTTATTTTCTGAATTCTTTTATGTATGATTATAATATCCTTGCAAGTCTCTTCGAATTATCTGTTTGGTTTGGCCTACTAGATCTATAGTTCTTGCAATGGGAGAAGTGCTTGGCTTTGGGTTCAATCTTGCGATGTCCTTTCCCAGTAACAGGAGGGGCAACAAGGCACGCATTGTATTGTTGCCATTGAGGATAAAAAGATGGGGTTTATATCATATTGCTTGAGTTTATCCCTCTACATCATGTCATCTTGCTTAAAGCATTACTCTGTTCTTATGAACTTAATACTCTAGATGCATGCTGGAAGCGGTCGATGTGTGGAGTAATAGCAGTAGATGCAGAATCGTTTCGGTCTACTTGTCACGGACGTGATGCCTATATATAATGATGATGCCTAGATATTCTCATAACTATGCGCTTTTCTATCAATTGCTCGACAGTAATTTGTTCACCATCGTAGAATTCTGCTATCATGAGAGAAGCCACTCGTGAAACCTATGGCCCCCAGGTCTATTCTCAACATATTAATCTCCAATCTACTTTACTTTGCTTTATTTACTTTCCGTTCTTATATCCAAAATACCAAAATGTCACACTATCCTATCTATCAGATCTCACTTTCGTAAGTAACCGTAAAGGGATTGCCAACCCCTTATCGCGTTGGCTGCGAAGTTCTTATTTGTTTGTGCAGGTGCGAGGGACTCGCGCGTGGTCTCCTACTGTATTGATACCTTGGTTCTCAAAAACTTAGAGAAATACTTACACTACTGTGCTGCATCACCCTTTCCTCTTCGAGGGAATACAACGCAAGCTCGAGAAGTAGCAAGAAGAATTTCTGGCGCCGTTGTTGGGGAGGCTTACGGAAAAGTCATATACCAAGTACCTATTACAAACCCTTATCCTTCGCATTACATTTATTTGCCTCTTGTTTTCCTCTCCCCCACTTCACCCTTGCTGTATTATTTGCCCTTCTTTTTGCCGTGTGTTTACCGTTGTCGGGGGAAACTGTCCGCCACGAACACCTATGGGACCGGAGCCCCTTGTCTGTGCGGTACGAGGGCGGAGGGAGCACGAAGAGCAGATCGTAGCGAGCACGCGGGCAGTTTTACCCAGGTTCGGGCCGCGGTAGACGCGTAAAACCCTACTCCTGCTTAGTTGTGTATTGAGTTGGAGAGCTCGGGAGCTTGAAGAAGCAGCTACACCGAGCGTATGAGTAATCTAGGTTCCGAACCCCCTCCACGTTGTGCATGGGCCTCCTTTTATAGTGCAAGGGGTCACCGACAGGTGTCAACGTAGGAGAAAGGGGTAAAAACGTAAAAGAGGTGGTAGTTGTAACAGTGCGGGAACAGTGGAGCTACAGTGCGCGAACAGTGGTCGCTACCTACTTTGAAAGTGGGGGACAAGGGCATTTAATACCCGTCGCCGTCGACCCCAAAAGCTCCCGCCCTTGCGTCTCCGTCTGCCACGGCGATGGATCCACCACCGTGGAGTGCCACCGTGTCCCCCAGGCTGCACAGCCATCCGCCACGCGTCCCTGGATAGGCCCCAGGGCGACGCGTGGGCCGATGAGCTGGAGCGCGGGCACACAGCGCAACCTTCCCGGCAAGCACCTTGCCGGGGTCTTGATCTTGCCGGGCCCGGGAGCTTGCCAAAGATGTCGGGGGAAACTGTCCGCCACGAACACCTATGGGACCGGAGCCCCTTGTCTGTGCGGTACGAGGGCGGAGGGAGCACGAAGAGCAGATCGTAGCGAGCACGCGGGCAGTTTTACCCAGGTTCGGGCCGCGGTAGACGCGTAAAACCCTACTCCTGCTTAGTTGTGTATTGAGTTGGAGAGCTCGGGAGCTTGAAGAAGCAGCTACACCGAGCGTATGAGTAATCTAGGTTCCGAACCCCCTCCACGTTGTGCATGGGCCTCCTTTTATAGTGCAAGGGGTCACCGACAGGTGTCAACGTAGGAGAAAGGGGTAAAAATGTAAAAGAGGTGGTAGTTGTAACAGTGCGGGAACAGTGGAGCTACAGTGCACGAACAGTGGTCGCTACCTACTTTGACAGTGGGGGACAAGGGCATTTAATACCCGTCGCCGTCGACCCCAAAAACTCCCGCCCTTGCGTCTCCGTCTGCCACGGCGATGGATCCACCACCGTGGAGTGCCACCGTGTCCCCCAGGCTGCACAGCCATCCGCCACGCGTCCCTGGATAGGCCCCAGGGCGACGCGTGGGCCGATGAGCTGGAGCGCGGGCACACAGCGCAACCTTCCCGGCAAGCACCTTGCCGGGGTCTTGATCTTGCCGGGCCCGGGAGCTTGCCGGGCTCTGAAGCTTGTCGCTCCCCGGGCCCTCGCCGGGTCTTCTACGAGGGAATCTTCTAGTCTTCCTGGCAAGCTCCTCTTGCCAGGGCCTTGTGCTAGTGAGGTAATCTTGAGCCTGGTACGGCCTTCCCGGCAAGCTCCACTTGCCGGGGTCTCGATCTTCTGTCTTACATACTTTGTTTTTGAATGGTTTGATATGGAGCAGGAAAGTCTCCGGCGAGCGCGTGGTAAACCCTGCCGCGGGGAGCTGCAACTGCCCGTGCACAAGTTCGGGTACTGAGGTACCCCTACCTTAGTACACCGACAGGAGCCCCCGGGCCTGGGCCACACACGGTGCCGAGCGCTGTTGGGCCAGGCCCAAAACAGTGCACGGGCACAAGCGGCCCACGGCGCGCCGAATCCACTTCCATATCCGCCGCATCCCCCTGTAACGGCACGCGTCGATTGCGGCGTCGTGGGATGGGACGTGCCCACGTTCTCTTAATGGAAAGAGCGAAACGCCCCCCACTTCCCCATAAAAGCAGAGGAAGCAGGAGCGATTCCCCTCCTTGCGCTTTCATTGCATCCTCTTCTTCCTCCAGAGATCCCTTTGCGCTCCGCCTCCACACCTCCGCAGCCGTCGTCTGCATCTCCGGCGCCGCCGGGCTCTTCGTCCCCCTCCCTCCGCCGCGTCCGCCATGGCCCCGAAGACCGACAAGGCGAAGGCGGAGAAGGCCAAGAGGGAGAAGTCGGAGCAAGCGGCGAAGCTCGCCGCGTATCGGAAGCGGAACCTCGTCTTCCCGCCGAAGCTCGGCGCGCGGGAGCTCTGGAACAAGTATTACTTGTTCTGGGCCAAGGAAACCAAGGCGCACCCCCGCACTCAAGCTTATCCGGCCGCCGCCAAGGACAACTACCCCGGCGGGTACTACTTCTTCGCAGCCTTCTTCCACTGCGGTCTTTGCCCTCCTTTCTCTGAATTCTTTTGCGACGTCATGCACACCTATGGCCTCCACCTTCTTGACTTCACCCCCAACGCCATCCTCACAATGGCGGTTTTCGCACACATGTGCGAAAACTTCATAGGAATACACCCAAACGTAGCGCTGTTTAGGCACTTCTTCACTCCTAGAGCAGAGGCCGACGCCCCCCTCTCCGGAGGAATTTCTTGGGTTTTCCGTCTGAACAAGAAGGGGTTCTACTTGCCGGGGGAGCTCCGCGGCAAGTGGGAGGAATGGCGTGCGGAGTGGTGCTGGATTGTTGAGGACGAGCCGCAGCCCTTCACCGCGCCGCGCACAACACCCATCGTGCGCGGCAGGGATTTGAGCGAGCTGGACTCGGACGACATCAAGCTCGACGTCGCCCTCGTCCGGATTCTTCGTCTTCGGACCGCCAGGCTGTCCGTTGCAGAGGTAGGCGCAGATTTCCTCCGCCGCCGCATCGCCCCTCTCCAAGACAGGAAAAGGCCGGCCTGGGAGTACGGCGGCCCGGCGGATATAATGAGGCTGCGCCCCGGGCTAAACTTCAACTTCACGACGTTGGAGCTGAAGGGGATGGTCCGGGAACTCTTCAAATATGACCCGGCCCACCCAGAGTGGTTCAGACCTCCCCGGGGAGTGGTGCCCCTCTCCAACAGCATAGTCCGGGACCGTCTCTGCGCCATGATGCCCGCGTGTGATTCGCACGGCGTGGACCGCACGTGGATTCCGCCCAAGCCCATAGACGTCCTCACCTTCTTCGACAACCTCGTGGAGGTGGCGAAGAACAAGGATGACATCAAGGAGCACACGCGGGACACCACCGAACAGGAGCTTGCATACATGGCTTCTCGGGCTGAAGAAGCCGCTGCAGCCGCAGCGGCAGGAGATTTTGGTTATACGCCTGAAGAGGCGGAGGCTGCGGATGCGTCCAGCCAGGCGGAGGAGGCGGAGATCCGCAGACTGCTGCAACTACCTCCCGACACGCTCGCCGGGGTCCCCTCTCTGAGGCACTCCGGGATCCACGGGATCGTGGCCGAGGCCGCGGCAAGGGACGGCGCTGCCGGAGGGAACAGAGGCGCCGCGGGGAGCGGAGGCGCCAGAGGAAAAGAGGCCGCAGCGCAGGGCGCTGGGCCCAGCGAGCCAGCCGGGGAGGAGGAGGAGGAGGAGGCCGAGGACTCCGACGGATCTACGGAGCTCTACGCCGACGACCTCTCCTCGTCGGAGACCTCCCCGCCCCCGGCAAGCCCAAGGCGGTCTCCACCGAAGCGTCTCCGCAAGACGGCGACGGGAGAGAGAGCGCAGGCGCCCCGGCAACAACCAGCTCGCCGGGCAGCCCCCCGGGGGAGCCAGGCTGCGCCGGGGGCGACCGGCGCACCGGCCGCAGCGGAGGCGGCCCGCGCGCGGGCCACGACGGAGGCGCCCCGCAAGCAGGCGTCGAGCCTACAGGGGTCTTCTCGGAGCGGAGCAGCGGCTCCGCCCGCTCCCCGGGCTCCGGCTACCACAGGGGCTGGGTCTTCGCAGCCCCCAGCCCAAGGGACCGCCAAGCGCCCGAGGGAATCTTCGTCTTCCACTCCTCGTGCCGACGCGCCCCAGGTGGAGTATGACTTCTCCGCCTTGAGCGAGGACGACGAGGAGGATCAGGAGTAAGAATCTGAGATCTTACACCTTCTCAAGTTTCGCCTTGATTATTGTTGATGCTGATTTTGTTTGTTGCTTTGATTTCAGGACCTTGGTTCAGCGCGTGGCGAAGAAGGCCAAGGCGCCTGTGGTCGAGGTCGCGGAAGACTCGGCCACCGCGGCAACTGGGGATGCGCCGGAGCCAAGCCTGCCGGACCCGAGCGCTGCTCCGAGGAGCAGCCCCCAGCACAGCCCCCAGCGTAAGTCTGGGTTCCATCCTTCCGCTTGTCGGGACGCGCTTGGGGATTTTATCTTGTCTTAATATCTTGATGTCTTTGTCTTGACTTGTGCAGAGGTGGAGCCATAGCCGCAGGAGCGTCCGGAGGCCGCCCCCGAGGAGCTGCAGGCCCCGCCGTCCCCGCCAAGGCCGAACTCCCCGGCAAGGGAGAGTGCTCCGCCAAGGGCGGGTACTCCGCCAAGGGCGAGTACCCCGCCAAGGGCGAGCAGCCCGGCGAGGGCGGTCACTCCGCCAAGGCAGAGCTCCCCGGCGAGGGAGCCCGCCGCTGACGACGTCCGCCAAGGTATGTCTTGTAATTTTGTCTTCTTGGCGTTGTCTCTTTTTGGATTTTTGCTTGAACTTCTTTTTCTTCTTCTTCTTCTAGATCTTCCTCCCCCCGAACCGATGGAGACAGAAGTCATCAACATCGAGGAGGAGGAGGGTGCGCAGGGCGGCGGCGGCGACATCCCTGTCGCCGAGGACACGGCGAGAGCCGCCGAGCCGGCCGCGCAGGAGACCGCTCCGGCTGCAGACGCAGCGGCCGGGGAGGGGGACGGCGACCGCACCGCCGACCCGGAGGCGGCGGGAGCATCAAGTGCTGCGCCGGCCGCCGACCCCTCCGCCGGCAAGGAGCAGGGCTACTATCTTGAAGCCCCCAACGGCGTCTTCATCCAGGTGCCGTGGGGTTCTTCGTCGCGAGCTCCCGCGGAGGGCGAGGCATTTGACGGGGAGGTCCTCGCCTCCGCGGGCTTGAAGATCGTCGAGGCGCCCGGCGGGGGTGAAGGGCCCGAGGAGGAGAAGCTGCTTCACCAGCTCCTGGCCCTTTATCGGGCCAGGCAGGCGAAGCTCGCTTGTCGGGAGGCCCTCGCCGCCAAGGCCGCCGCGGAGATGGAGAAGCGCGCGGCGGAGCTCAGCGCCGCCAACCAGGCGGCCCTCCGCGAGGTGGCGGAGGAGCGCGAGCGACTCGCCGGCGAATACCAGGAGTGGGTGCTGGAGAAGGCCGAGGCCGAGGAACAGCAGCGGCTCGCCGGGGTGGAGCTGTCCCGACGAGAAGGGGAACTCGCCCAGCGTAAGGTCAACCTCGACTCCCACGAGGAGGACCTTGCCGCTCGGGAGGAGGCCCTTGGCGGGGAACTGAAGGAGGCGAGAGCCGCCGCGGTTGCCGCGGAGACCGCCAAGAAGGAGCTTGCCGCCAAGGTCGCGCAGCTGGAGAAGTCGCTGAAGGTGAGCGCGGAGAAGGTCGCCGCGCTCATCACGGAGCGCGAGAAGGACGCCCATACCAATTCAGAACTCCAGGTGCGTCTTTCTGAGAGGGGCGACGAGTTGAAGGCCGCCAAGGACTCCATCGAGGACTTGGAGTTGAAGGTCTCTACACTGAAGGACTCACTTGACGCTGCCCGGGCTCGAGAGACCAAGTTGAAGGAGGAGCTCCGCAAGGAGCGGACCTTGGTGGACAGCGCCAACCAAGCGGCTGAGCTCTTCCGCAAAACCGTTGAGGTATGGACCGAGGACTTAGTATCTTGCGCGTCCAACATCGACCAGGAGCTGCTGGCGTTGAAGCTGGAGCACCTCATCTACTCCCCGGATCCAAACCTCCCTCACAGCGCCAAGCTCAGCCTCTTCTTCAGGGGAATTGCGCCGGCCCTTGCAGATCTGCGGAAGAAGATCCCCGCGCAACTGGCCGAGGAGACGCGCCTACTCTGCACGGGAACTCTGGAGTGCGTGCTGACGAAGATCGTATACCGCAACCCGGGCATAAACCTCACCAACGTTCTTCGCAGCTTGCCGGCTGACGCAAACATGGAGGCTCTGAAGGAGCAGGTCGCCCACATCATATCCAAGGTGGCTAAGATCTCCAGGATCGAGGGCGACCGCGTAGATTAGGCCTCCACTATCTTTATCTCTTTTTGTTACTGCACAGAGTTGTTATGAACCCATTAGTCCATTGCGACAAGTTATCTTTTGTAGGATATTTATCTTATTTTAATCAATCAGTGCAATGTTATCTTCCTTGTCTCAGTCCTTTGCTTTGTATGTTTTTCACCCTACGCTCCCGGGGAGCTTGCCGGCAAGGGGCCTTTGCCGCGAGCGCTGAGTGCTGGACTCTGAGCAGCCTGCTGGCCAAGGTCTCACCGGCAAGCAACCTCGCCGCGGCTAGTCGCAACGCACTTAACTTGCTGAGCGTACTCGGAAACGAAGCAAGGGCGCGACACTTGTCGCAGCTCACTTAAATCGTTGAGCGAACTCGGAAACAAGATAAGGGTGCGGCAAGCTACGGGTAGGTTCCTCCGCGCATAGGTTTTCCATACAAAGTGTGATTGTTCAAGGAAGACAACTCAAAATTTTAAAAATTTGAACTGGTCAAATTCTAATAACTTAGCTTTCATATATTGCTTGCTTCCCGGTAAGGCTTCTCTTTCTTGAACAGCACTTGGTTCCTCCTCCACTTCCTTCCCCCCCGGCAAACTTGTGCGCGAGGAACGTTCCTTCTGCTTAAGAGGCAAAGGAAAAGAAGAGGGAAACAAGACATGGCCTTTCGGCGTGCTAATGCTTACCGGATGGGTGTGTTGCACAAGATGCCAAATAACACATGCAAATAGCAAAGAAAAGCATGCAAAAGGCAAATAGCGCAAAACACAAAATCTTTACTGATGCACGGGGTCTGCGCCCGACTTTGTACAAAGGGTTACATGCAACAGCGGCAAAGCTTGTACAAAAGGTGGTTGCCGGAGCGGATCACGGCAACCGCGCCTTATGGGTGAAACTTGCGAAGATGCTCTATGTTCCAGGAGTTGCTCACCGGTAAGCCTTCTTCGGTCTCGAGGCGGACAGCGCCGGGCCTCGTGACTTGTCTCACCCGTTAAGGGCCTTCCCACTTCGGCGTCAACTTGTTGGAATTCTTGGCGGACTGAACACGCCGAAGAACAAGGTCGCCTTCCTCGAGACTCCTGGCCTTGACCTTGCGGCTATGGTAGCGGCGCAAGGCTTGCTGGTATCGAGCAGCTCGTACAGCAGCCTGGAGACGTCCCTCCTCGAGGAGCAACGCATCATCTTGTTGCAGTTGCTCTTGCTCGAGCTCATCATAAGCGAGCACTCGAGGAGATCCGTATACGAGTTCCGTGGGGAGTACTGCCTCTGCTCCATAGACTAGAGCAAAGGGTGTCTGTCCGGTGGCTCGACTTGGTGTCGTTCTGATTGACCAAAGAGCCGCCGGTATTTCTGCCAACAGCTTCTGTCCATCTTCCCTGGAGATGCACTTCAACCTGACACCATTGAGCCTTCTTCTGTACAGCTCGTTATCCACGAACTGGTACATACTTGACTGCCTGGTTATCTTCTCTATTTCTTCTGGGTCGTCGGGAAGTTCTCCAGTTTGAAGAAAACGGACGATCTGCTGTGCCCATGCCGGAGCCTGGGGCTCGACGGCAAGGACTAAAGGCTCGAGGGCCGCTGCGGGAACCTCAGCTTCTACGGCAAGGACCTCTGGTTCTGCCGGAGCTGAAGGTCCCCCGGTAAGCTCGCCGGGGCGAGGCTTGCCGGGAACGCTTGCTTCAACTGTATAGACCCGAAGATCTGCAGGAGCAAACTGTTCCTCAGCGTTGGGGTTGTTGATCTTGGGGACCTTGGCGGCGGTTTCTGGAAGATCCGCCGGCAAGTAGTCGCCGGAGACCAACTTTCTCTTCTTGGACTGCCCAATTGATGGTGTAACGGATGGTTGAGTCAGCTTGAGCAAGAAGGTCCCTGGTTCCACAGGTAACTTCATCGAAGCACACTTTGAAAGGCCGTCTGCGATTTCATTCTGAGCTCGCGGGACGTGCTCCATCTGCAGACCTTCAAAGTGCTCCTCAAGCTTTCTCACTTCATCGACATAAGCTTCCATCAAAGGGCTCTGATAGCTCTTGTTAACTTGCCGGACCACCAACTGAGAATCTCCCCGCACAATCAGCTTCCTGATCCCAAGTTCGGCCGCAATCCTGAGGCCGGCAAGCAAGCCTTCATATTCAGCAGTGTTGTTTGTCGCTTGCTCCCTGGGAAAGTGCATCTGGATAACATATTTGAGGTGCTCTCTAGTGGGCGCGATGAGTACCACGCCAGCACCGGCGCCTTGCAGCGAGAAGGCACCGTCAAAATACATTACCCATTCACTTGTCATTTCTTGTACGGGTGTACTTGTTTCTTGGATTTCTTCATCGGGAGTTGGGGTCCACTCAGCTATGAATTCTGCCAAAGCTCGGCTCTGTATGGTTGAAGTACTCTCAAACTTGAGTCCAAAGCTTGACAGCTCCAGTGCCCACTCAACGATCCTGCCTGTTGCTTCTGGGTTGTGCAATATCCTCTTCAGCGGAAAGCGAGTGACCACTGTTATCTCATGGGCTTGGAAGTAATGGCGCAGCTTTCTCGAGGCCATGAGGAGGCCGAAAAGCAACTTTTGCACACCAGAGTATCTTGATCTAGCCCCCTGGAGGAGGGAACTTACAAAATACACTGGGCGCTGCACCATCTTCTTCCGCGCTTCATCCTGTTCCCGCGCAGAGTTATCCTTGTCGGGGCCAGAGCTTGCCGGAGCAGCCCCCTGCTTGTCGTTGGATTCGCTTGCCGGTGGTGCTGACTCCTCGTCGGACTCCCTCTCCGCTACTAACGCAGCACTAACCACCTGGTTGGTTGCCGCTAGGTACAGCAGCAACTTTTCCTATGGTCTAGGTGCGACAAGTATTGGAGTGGAGGACAGGTACCGTTTCAAATCCTGCAGCGCTGCCTCCGCTTCCGGAGTCCACTTCATGGGACCTGCCTTCTTCAGGATTTTGAAGAAAGGTAGGGCGCGTTCTGCAGACTTTGAAATGAACCTACTGAGGGCAACCACACAACCTGCAAGCCTTCTGACATCCTTGACGCGCTTTGGGGCCTCTATCTGCTCAATGGCTTTAATCTTGTCGGGGTTGGCTTCAATCCCCCTCTGCGACACAAAGAATCCGAGAAGCTTGCCGGAGGGAACTCCAAAGACGCACTTCTCAGGGTTCAACTTAAGCTGTATTCTGCGCAGGTTCTGAAATGTTTCCTCCAAATGCTGGATCAGGGTTTCCTTGCTCTTGCTCTTCACCACGATGTCATCCATGTAAGCTTCTACGTTTCTGTGGATCTGTGGCTCAAAAGCAGTGTACACTACCCTTGCAAAGGTTGAGCCTGCATTCTTCAATCCAAATGGCATGCGTATGAAGCAATAAGTGCCACATGGAGTGATAAATGCAGTCTTCTCTTCATCCTCTTTGGCCATGAAAATCTGATGATAGCCTGAGTATGCATCAAGAAAACAGAGTAGCTCACATCCGGCAGTGGAGTCAACGATCTGGTCAATGCGCGGCAAAGGGAATGGATCCTTGGGACATGCTTTATTCACATCGGTGAAGTCTATACACAGTCTCCACTTCCCATTGGCCTTGCGCACGACGACTGGGTTTGCCAACCACGTCGGATGGATCACACCTCTAACTAGGCCTGCTGCCTCCAGCTTCTTGATTTCTTCGTTGATGAATTCTTGGCGCTCCACGGCTTGCTTCCTCACTTTCTGCTTGATGGGCCGCGCATGAGGACAAACAGCAAGCTTGTGCTCAATTACCTTCCTGGGAACACCGGGGATGTCAGATGGTTGCCAGGCAAACACATCGACATTCGCCCGCAGGAAGGCAACGAGCGCGCTTTCCTATTTGCTGTCAAGTGTGGCACTGATGGTGAAGGTACCACCAGTGCCGTCCTCCTTGGCGGAGACCTTCTTGGTTGCCGGAGGAGCAGCCATTCCCTTCTTACACTTGCCGGTGGAGCTCGATGGAACGTCCTCGACGGCAGCGCAGCACTCCGAAGAGGTGCGGTTGCCGGAGTGGGTCCCAGAGCACTTGCCGGACTTGGTCTTCGTCTTCTTCCCCCCGGGAGCTTCAGCGACAAGTGTGTCCTTCTCGGCCGCAGCTGCCGCATCCCGGTAGATCTTGTCGGCGCAGACAAGCGCATCTTTCTTGTCGCCATGGACAGTGATGACGCTTATCGGCCCCGGCATCTTGAGTACGTTGTAAGCATAATGGGAAGCTGCCATGAACTTGGCGAGGGCAGGACGGCCA
The DNA here is from genome assembly GCA_902687465.1 of Secale cereale. NCBI lineage: Eukaryota > Viridiplantae > Streptophyta > Magnoliopsida > Poales > Poaceae > Secale > Secale cereale. The sequence goes on along the minus strand of LR738715.1, from coordinate 428,096,296 downwards.
AGTATTCCATTGTAGGGCAATGGAATATCAGCGACGTCAAAAGTGATGCGCTCAGTTATGAAGTTGAGCTCCCCGCCAAAGGTCACCGGCAGAGTGATCTTTCCCTTGGGCTTGCTCCTTCCCGGGTTGATTCCTTGGAAAGAACCGGTTTCTTCGAGCTCGCCATCTGGAATCTGGAGTTTCTTGATCACAGCAGAGGAGATCAAGTTCAGCGCGGCCCCGCCCTCAACCAACATTTTGGTGACCTTGAGGTTGCGGATGGTGGGAGAAACCAGCATCGGCAAGCACCCGACCACAGTGGTGCGGTCAGGGTGATCCTCAAGGTCAAAAATGATGGGCGTGCCGGACCATTTGAGGAGCCTGCGCGACTCCACGGGCGGCTCTGCTGCATTCACCTCACGCACCCACTGCTTTAGTTGGCGGTGGGAGGTGTGCAGAGAGGCGCCGCCGTCGACGCACAGGACCTCCGTGGCCTTCTGGAACTCCTGCTCGCTGTTATCCTCGTCCTCCATATCTTCGTCGTCATCTTCGTCCTTGTCGCGGCCCCGGGGAGGTCGATCTCCTTGCCGCTGCTTGGCCTTGCCGCGGCGTCCTCCCCGGCCGTTGAACGGACGCTTCTTGCTCGGCTCTTCCCTGCCACCTTGGGCCTTCTCCTTGTCGCGCCTCTCGTACTCAGCTTTCTGCTGCTCGACGAGGTACTCGACGCGCTTGCAGTTGGAGAGGTCGTGGCCCTTGGTGCGGTGGATTTTACAGTATTGCTTGTCGGAGCCGTCCTGCTTGTCGGCTGCCGCTACAGGGGCAGGCTCCTTGCCGGAGCCGCCAGCCTGTGTTTGCTTGGCGGGAGCCTCCTTGCCGGACTTCTCGACGGCAAGCACCTCTTTCTTGCCCTTCCTTCTGTTATTCCGCCGCCGGCTCTTCTTTGCCGGGGCGGCGTCGTCGCTGTTGCTTCCTCCTGTGCCAGCATCCTCCCCGGGGAGTCTCCTCCCCTCTTCTGCGCGTGCGCACTTGTCAGCAAGAGCATAGAGCTCGCTGACATCCCGAATCTTGGTCATCGCCATTTCTTCACGCATGCGGCGGTTACGCACGTTCTGATGGAACGCGCTGATAACCGCGGCAGGGTGGACATCAGGGATGTTGTGCTGCACACGGCTGAAGCGTTGGATGTACTTGCGCAGGGTTTCTCCTTCCTTCTGGGCCAGAATGTGGAGATCTCTCTCCTGGCCGTGGGGTTTGTGGCCGCCGGTGAAGGTGCCAACAAACTGGTGGCAAAGGTCGGCCCAAGAAGAGATGGAACCTTCCGGCAAGTGCATAAGCCACGAACGGACGTTCGGCTTAAGCACGAGCGGGAAGTAGTTCGCCAAGATCTTCTCGTCGCGCCCCCCGGCAGCCTGCACCGCGATGGTGTAGACGCTGAGAAACTCCGAGGGGTGCGTCTTGCCGTCGTACTTCTCCGGTACATCGGGCTTGAAATTCTTCATGCTGGGCCACTGGACGCGCCGCAGCTCGCGAGTGAACGCAGGGCAACCTGCCGCGTACGGCAAGTCGCCTGGTTCACCGGGCGCGCGTGCGTCGACAGCGTCCTCAGCCCTCTGGTCTGATTGTCGCCGAGCTTCCCGGCGGCGCTCGATTCTTGTTCGAGCGTCTTCTTGTCGCCGGTCGTCGAGGACCTGGCGCTGGTCCCGACGAGCCCGCGGATCCGACGAGGCCGTGGAGCCGTCGTCGGCGTTGTTCCGGCGGGGCGGCGTCTTCTGCTTCCGCGGCGGGGAGTGCACGCTTGTCGCACCCCCGGCGGTCTTGTCGCCGTCGGTCTTCGTCTTCTCAGCTTGCCGCGGCCGCGAGGCTGACGGCTGCTGTGGAGAATCGTTGTTGGCGAAGGCGATCAGGCTCTGGATGGTGGCCCTCCAGTCGTCGGCCTTGTCTGCTGCTGGAGGGAAGTCTAGGAGCAGTTGCGCTCTCGCGAGCGCTTCCGCTGGAGTGGAGGGGAACGCAGGCGAGCGGTGCGAGGAGTGGGATATGCTCGGACTCCTAACGGCGTTAGAAGGAGCAGGGTCCCGCGTCGGCGCCTTCGCTTTGCTTGTGCCCGGACGGTGGTCCGGGGCGTCCCGCGAGCCTCCGGTTTGCCCTTGGCCCAGCAAACGGATGCCACCTCCTGTGACATGGCGCTGCTGGGTTGTGGTGTGCTGAGAGGGACGCGGTGCGTCCACGGAGACCGAGGTTCGGTCGTCCGTCCTGTTCTTGGATCTGGTGGCGCCGTGAGTGTCCTCGCCGGCGACCACCCTTCCGACGGCGTCTCCCCCGCCCACCGTTGGCTCTGGTGGCGGCGGATGAGACGCAAACGGGCCTCCGACCTCCGAAGCCTTCTTCTTCGGGGCCATGATGCTGTTGCTGATGAAGTTGCTGACGAAACTGGAGAGGTTGATGGAGAATGCGCCCGCGCGAACGCTGGATCAGGTTCGCACAACCTCGACGCCCCCTACCTGGCGCGCCAAAGATGTCGGGGGAAACTGTCCGCCACGAACACCTATGGGACCGGAGCCCCTTGTCTGTGCGGTACGAGGGCGGAGGGAGCACGAAGAGCAGATCGTAGCGAGCACGCGGGCAGTTTTACCCAGGTTCGGGCCGCGGTAGACGCGTAAAACCCTACTCCTGCTTAGTTGTGTATTGAGTTGGAGAGCTCGGGAGCTTGAAGAAGCAGCTACACCGAGCGTATGAGTAATCTAGGTTCCGAACCCCCTCCACGTTGTGCATGGGCCTCCTTTTATAGTGCAAGGGGTCACCGACAGGTGTCAACGTAGGAGAAAGGGGTAAAAACGTAAAAGAGGTGGTAGTTGTAACAGTGCGGGAACAGTGGAGCTACAGTGCGCGAACAGTGGTCGCTACCTACTTTGACAGTGGGGGACAAGGGCATTTAATACCCGTCGCCGTCGACCCCAAAAGCTCCCGCCCTTGCGTCTCCGTCTGCCACGGCGATGGATCCACCACCGTGGAGTGCCACCGTGTCCCCCAGGCTGCACAGCCATCCGCCACGCGTCCCTGGATAGGCCCCAGGGCGACGTGTGGGCCGATGAGCTAGAGCGCGGGCACACAGCGCAACCTTCCCGGCAAGCACCTTGCCGGGCCCGGGAGCTTGCCGGGCTCTGAAGCTTGTCGCTCCCCGGGCCCTCGCCGGGTCTTCTACGAGGGAATCTTCTAGTCTTCCTGGCAAGCTCCTCTTGCCAGGGCCTTGTGCTAGTGAGGTAATCTTGAGCCTGGTACGGCCTTCCCGGCAAGCTCCACTTGCCGGGGTCTCGATCTTCTGTCTTACATACTTTGTTTTTGAATGGTTTGATATGGAGCAGGAAGGTCTCCGGCGAGCGCGTGGTAAACCCTGCCGCGGGGAGCTGCAACTGCCCGTGCACAAGTTGGGGTACTGAGGTACCCCTACCTTAGTACACCGACAACCGTTCGCTTGCTTCTAGTTTGCTTGTGTGTTGGATTGCTTGCTTATCACTATAGCTCAGAATAGTACCAAATTGGGTGACTTCTCCAATACCAACAATAATGATTTTATTAGCGCTCCGATTGCTCTTATTACCGATGCTGAATCTTGTGAGATCAATGCTGCTTTGTTGAATCTTGTCATGAAAGATCAATTTTCCGGCCTTCCTAGTGAAGATGCCGCTACCCATCTAAACAACTTTGTTGATTTGTGTGATATGCAAAATAAGAGGGATAAGGATAATGATATTGTTAAATTGAAGTTATTTCCGTTTTCACTTAGAGATCGTGCTAAAACTTGGTTTTACTCTTTGCTTAGAAATAGTATTGATTCATGGAATAACACTACACCACGACACTACAAAGGCGACGTGCATCTGTTGCTATAAGTGAGCATCGCCGACAGTTTTTTTGTCCCAAACTATACCGACACATAGTATGTTAGTGTTATATAAACTTGTGACACATTATCTGTCGCCAAAGCTCAGAAAAACACCGATGAAATTTCTGTCGCCAAATAGAGGTATTACCTGTTGTTTGTGTGTCGCCGATTCATGGGGACACAAAAAGTGTCGGCGTTGTTTGCTACAACCCACGTCCGAAAAATACGGCGCGAAAAGAGGGCCACGCGCGGCCATGCGAAACACCCGACTCACACCAGAACGTGAAAAAAAACCCCGAGTCCCCGACCTGTTCGATCCCCGGCCAATCTCACCTCTCTCTTTCTCTCGCCACCCAAAACCTAACCCGACCACGCCCGACCTGCGCGCCGCCGCCGCCCCCGACCTGCGCGCCGCCGCCGCCCCCGACCTGCGCGCCGCCATCGCCCCCGACCTGCGCGCCGCCGCCGCAACTCCCTCGCCGTTCTCCTTGCGCCACCACATCTCGGACCCCGGCCTCCCTTCCCTTAGTCCACAGTAGCAGCAGCGCCGATCTGCGACAGAGGAGCACCGTTCGCCGTCGAGGAACAGCAGCACCATCCACCACCAAGGATCCGCCGCGCGCCGGGAACAACAACACCATACGCCGGAGGATCTGCCGCACGGACTGCTGCTGAGGATCCCCCATCGTTCTTCTTCCTCCACCGGTGACCCCTATCCCGGTTGACTCCCCTTGCCTCCAGATCTCAGGAAGTAAGATGCGATTTTTTTCCTTACGTATCTTCTCGTATGTTGGTATATGTAGTTCACATTTTAGTGTGAATGGCTTATAACCTGATGGCATGCCTTGCGTGATTTAGTTTTTCAGTTTATGCATTGTATAGTTGCAGATTTGCTTGTATGAACCTTACTTGTTGTGATATGGTAATGCTAGTGAACTGGTAGTTCATCACAGATAGATCCCTTGCTTGCAGATAGTTCTCTTCTCTTTGAGAAGTTTAATTGTTAGCACTTTCAGTAGCTACATAAATATGGTGTATTCCATGTTTGCCAAGAGAAACCATAACTCCCTAGTGGCACTAAAATCATCAGAGTTGATCTGTAGACTATCTCTTCTCTTCCAACTTCTGTAACGGGTGGCCTGCACAGTTTTTATCACACATAGCATTCTTTCTTTGAGCCATGATGCTACTTGTGAGCTTTCATTCAGTTTCTTCTGCTCCTTTAACGGTGCAAGCAATATTACTGTGAAACATACTTCAATTCTTAGTGATGGACTACTGGTTGTTTTTGTTTGATTTGTCAAACCCTCAAGTTCAATTTTTGCTAGGAACACAATTGGCTCTTATAAGCGTGCAAGCAAACCAATAACGGGAAATCTGCAAATATTTTACCATCCCTGACTAATTAACCATTTGACATATGGTAGATATATCACCGTAATTACTAACAATTTTTGTTCTGTAATGTAACACTAGCTAAGATTAATATCAGTACACATTATCGGGCTTTTTCCTATTTAGTGCACATTTTTGTGGTCTTTGGAATAGTATAAAATATCTCAAATGATGTCATTGGGCTCACTGTAAGATGTGTATCATATGGTAGATATATCACCGTAATTACTAACAATTTTCTGTTGTACTTGTATGGCCGTAGAGACAATACTGCATGCATTCTTAAAAATAACTTGAAGCATGCCCATTAGATAGTAGAGCATATATTTGCATTGCAGCCATGACTTTATTAGTGTGTGCGCTCACTTCTAGGTCACTGCATCATGTGAAAAAAAACTGGCGCTGCTACAATTTCTCAAAGAAAAAGTTCATGTGAAGAACCATGGTGACACATGGGAGAAAAATACATTCGAGTCAGTATATATACATATATAAATGGATGGAAGGAATATTCATAGAGTCAGTCTATTAGTTGTTAGTTAGGAAACTGTAAAGAAGATAGTCTGTAGAAAAAGTCTATAAAAATATAGGTCAATGATATACTTTGATAATACCTCCTTGTTTTTTTCTGCAACAGTTGATTAAATTTTTTGAGGGGGTTCAAAAAAACACTTCATTGATAGTCATGTTTTAAGTTTTTTTTTCTATTTGATATGCATGTTCATAGTGAATGCCGATTTTTGCAGCAACATTGGTATTCTGAATCTCTACAGAAACATTGATAGTCCAAATCTGTACATTTCACTTGTAGTCTGTGAATCAATTGTGAAGGTGCAGTCACCATGGACAAAAGGTGGATGGATGAGCCTAGGTATAACACACAATTCTAGTGGTTATAGGGAGCTTAGCAATTATTTAACTACATCTGATCTGATGCATATGTATATTTATATAACATGTAGGCACACAAAGGTGTATTTGGAAGGGGTGGAAAAATTCTTAAGCTTTGCATTTAGTAATTCATCTGGAAACAAAATATTATGTCCTTGTAAGAACTGTTCAAACTCATTTTGGAATGAAGAAAGAGAGGTGCGTGAGCATCTGGTATGTGATGGGTTTCTCCGTGGGTATAAAGCTTGGATTTTTCATGGAGAATCTAGTTCTTCTTTCTTGAATGTCCCCGACGCTCATGAGAATGAGGTTGAGGAGGAGTCACCCAAAGAGGATGACATTTCTGATTTGCTTCGAGACTTAGGGGGTGGTTTAGATAAGGAGGGGGACTTGGAAGATGACATAGTTTCTGAGCAGACCGATGCATATTTAGAAGCTCTTCAAAAGTTAAAAAATGACTCTGGTCAAGAGCTATATCCTGGGTGTAAGAAGTTCTCAAAACTGCGTTTCATAATTAGACTACTTCATGTCAAGTTGCTTGGTGGATGGTCAGATAAAAGTTTTAACCTACTGCTAGATCTACTTAATGATGCTTTTCCTGAAGGGTCCTCACTAGCAAAGAACTATAATGAAGCTAAGAAATTGGTGAAATGCCTAGGACTTGGATATGTTAGTATTCATGCATGTGAACATGATTGCATCCTTTTCTGGAAAAAACATGCTAAGGCTGATGTTTGTCCAATATGCAATACTTCACGATGGAAATCTGAAAAGAAGAGTTTAGATGGAAAACGTGTCCACAAGGTACCTAGGAAGGTTCTCCGTTATTTTCCAATAAAGAAAAGGCTCCAGAGGTTGTTTATGTGTCATCTAGCCATAATGTTGCATCCACACATTTACCACATTGACAGATGAGGAACTTATGGAAAGATGTGATAGAAGAATTGAAAAGGACGATTGGAAACAGCTTATCGATCAGTGGAGAAAACCAGAATCCGAGGTAAGGCACAAACTAACTTAGTTTTTGCTTGTTGTGTGTCTTCATGTTATATCCTAGCTTAACTCATTGTTTGCATTGTTTTTAGGCTAGCAGTGCTAGAAACAAAAAAAATCGTTCCAATTTGAAATTGCTACATGTGGCTGGCAGCAAGAGTTTTGCTCGTGTTAGTCATGATATGGTAAACTCAACTATGCAAGCACTTCTTTTCAAAAGTGATGTATTAGATCAGTAAAAGTTGTTTTAGTAACTAGTGAGACAAATTGGTTGCAGGCTCAGAAACTTGGGTACTATCCAGGAAGAGACAAAGTTTTTGTGGAAGTACATACAAGGAAGAAAACCGGAGTTCCCACCCCACTAGCAGTGCCACTAATTGTAAGTCACATGACCATTCATCATCTCTTTTCTGTAATAATATCGTGCATGTGGGTTCATCATGGAAATAACTTGAGGTACCTCATGTAAGAAAAACTTCAAACTGAAGCTGCACTTCACCCAGAATTGGAGGGAAATTCTATTGCAGAAGGGGATCTTTATGCACATACTTTTGGAGAGAAGGAACCAAGAGGACGTGTCCGTATGTTGGGTACGGGGCCAACTCCACAGAGTGTGGGTGTACCTGGAACCAAAGCTAAAGTGCCAACAAAGCTTGCAATGGAAATGCAACTTCGCCGAAGAGCTGAACAAGCAGTTTCAACTCTACAAGAGAAAATGCAAGCAATGGAACGACGCGTCGATGAGATGCAAGCCATGTTTTCACAAGGAAGTCACAGCGTTGAAATGCCCACACCATCGCCTCCTAATTCTGTCTCTCGACCCGTGGTGAGTGCTTACTTGTCTATTTTTGTTAAGATATGTGAATCATAGGTACACTAATTCATTTATTTTTGTGTCCCTCCATAGTTCTCACGTATTTGTACCGGATGATGATGATGAGGAAGAGGAACATGAGGGTCATCATGATGCAGTCCAGGAAGACGAAGGATTGTTCATCCAGAAGCGTATGCCATCTAGCCATAATGTTGCATCCACACATTTACCACCTAGAAGCCATGTAGCCACTGCAAACGTCCGTCAGGCCTCTCAAGTCACTCATAATCAAGAAGACCTTGTAATCATCTCATCTCTTAACTACATATATATTGTTCTGTTGTGTTTGCTAATAGATGATGCATGATATAGGTTGGTAGGGATGTCATATTATATCATTTGGTGAGATCTGATCCTGTGGCGAAGGCAATGGTTATCTCAACCAACCAAGACACCATAGTGGGAGGTGAAGTTCTTGGGCTGCAATATTATGAAGTTCTTGTTAATGTTGTATTGAAAAGAGAGGTGGAGCTTGCTCGTGGATATGATGGAATGCAAACAATGGGAGATGCTCACCACATGTCCATTGCATGGCCATCAAATAGGGTAAAAACATTTTCCTGTTCTAGTGTAAACTATCACATGATGCTAACTAATTGTTATTTTTGTAGGTCAAACCTTGCTCCAAGTCACGGTTGTTTTCATCGCAGAGTTCAGGTATTATTCCTGTCAAAATACTCTTTTGGTTCTTGTCAGCGTTGTCTTCAATCGTTTCACACTAAAAATAACTAGTACAGTATGCTTATATGCTTCTGGTGCATGCTTTTTTCTAGTTTTGGAATAGAAACTAGTACAGTATGCTATTTGGATGTTGAGGATTAAACAAGTACCAATGGGTTACTTACATTAGGAAATGTCATTTTTGCCTGATAATATCATCTCTTTTGCACTAAAAATATAGAACATCTCTGTTCTTGTACAAAACTTGTAGCAGCAGTTAGCGTACTATTTTAATCATCTCTTTTGGATTGAAAATATGGAACATCTCTGTTCTTGTTAAAAACTTGTAGCAGCAGTCTGCGTACTATTTTAATTATCTCTTTTGGACTGAAATATACATCATTTTGTATAGTATCATGGTCTACAAAATCACATCTATTCCATCCTGACTTCATTTCATTGCATGTGCTTGTCATTTTCTAAGATTTCTCAAAGATAGAAGTTCTTTTGCAGGGACAAATGGCAGAAAGTAGCAAGTACTGAAGTTGATCTAGGATGTTCCACTGATCGCTTTTGACCATAACATGGAATATTGTCGACGCATTTTGTGCATATGGAAGGTGATGTCGGCTTGATCGAAGACTGGGTATCTTCCATAATATTTTGTAGTAGTCAAGTGATCAAATGATTGGTCTTTTGAGAACTTGATCATATTTTGTAATAGGGCATGAGCAAAATGTCTGACTCTGACAAATGCCACTAGGGTATTTTCTTAATGGTTGTAGCTACTTGAGTGAAGAAACCAAGTGAATCTTCTCTATATGTTGAATGAATGTAGTGTCTGTTATCTTGTTATGAATGGAACAGTGCAATTGGAATCATCTATATATGTCAGAATGAATGCATTGGCTGTTACCTTGTGATGAATGGAAGAGTGAAATTGTATTGCATATTGAACAAGAATTGAATATAACCATTTTGCTGAAATGTGTAACCCTCGCACTAAGTGTGTGGGTAGAAGTGCTGCATGTCACATTATCTGTTGGCATAACTCACAGCAGATAAACTGTCGGCATAGAAATGGCCGATGGACTATGTGTCGGCGCATGTAGTATCAGACAAACTATCGGCGTAGCTATGGCATCAGAAAAACCGTCGGCATACCAGTGTATCAGACAAACCGTCGGCATAGAGTTGTCTGTCGCTGTAGAAACGTCTGTCGGGAAACATCTCACTTATGTTGTCATGTTGTCTGTCGGAAAAGGTTTATCCGTCGGCAAACACCTTTCCCGGCAGGACTATAGGCGACACTCACCTTTATGTTGGGAAAGGTCTTCACCGACACAAAATGTGTCGCCGTAAGTGAACTTTGTCGGCAGATTTTCTGACGCTGCTTTCAGTGTCGTGGTGTAGTGTAAGTGCAAAGATGCTTTTATCTCTAAGTATTTTCCTTCTGCTAAGATTATCTCTCTTAGAAACGATATTATGAATTTTAAGAAACTAGATCATGAGCATGTTGCGCAAGCTTGGGGAGAATGAAATTAATGATACGTAATTGTCCTACACATGGTTTGAACTTATGGATGATTATACAAAACTTTTATGCTGGCTTGAATTTTGCTTATAGAAATCTTTTAGATTCGGCCGCAGGAGGCATTCCAAATTCCTAGATAATATTATGGTTAACTACTCTCAATGGCACACCGAAAGATCGACTAGTAAAAAAGTGCATGCTATTGAAGAGATTAGTGTTTTGAGTGGAAAGGTGGATGAACTTATGAAACTATTTGCTACTAAGAGTGCTTCTTCTGGTCCTAATGATATGCCTTTATCCACGTTGGTTGAAAATAATAATGAGTCTTTGGATGTGAATTTTGTTGGTAGGAATAATTTTGGTAACAATGCTTATAGAGGAAACTTTATTCCTAGGCCTTTTCCTAGTAATTCCTCTAATAATTATGGTAATTGCTACAATAAATCTTATGGAAATTTTGGTAAGATGCCCTCTGAATTTGAAACTAGTGTTAAGGAGTTTATGATTTCACAAAAGAATTTCAATGCTTTGCTTGAAGAAAAATTTCTTAAGATTGATGAGTTTGCCAGAAGCGTGGATAGAATTACTCTTGATGTTGATTCTTTGAAACTTAGATCTACTCCACCTAAGCATGATATCAATGAGTCTCTCAAAGTCATACGAATTTCCATTGATGAATGCAAACAAAGAACCGCTAGGATGCGTGCTAAAAAAGAGTGCTTTATGAAAGCGTGTTCTTCTAGTTATCATGAAAATAAAGATGAAGATCTGAAAGTTATTGATGTGTCTCCTATTAGATCCTTGTTTTCTAGTATGAATCTTGATAAAGATGGGACTGGAGATGAGCCTACTTTAGTTAAAAAGCGTCCCAATGATTCAGAGTTTTTAGATCTTGATGCTAAAATTGTTAAAAGTGGGATTGAAGAGATTAAAACTTTGCATAGTGATGAACCCACTATTTTGGATTTCAAGGGATTCAATTATGATAATTGCTCTTTGATAGATTGTATTTCCTTGTTGCTATCCATACTAAGTTCTCCACATGCTTATAGTCAAAATAAGGCTTTTACCAAGCACATAGTTGATGCTTTGATGCAATCTTATGAAGAAAAACTTGAATTAGAAGTTTCTATCCCTAGAAAGCTTTATGATGAGTGGGAACCTACTATTAAAATAAAAATTAAAGATCATGAATGCTTTGCTTTGTGTGATTTGGGTGCAAGTGTTTCCACTATCCCAAAAACTTTGTGTGATTTGTTAGGTTTCCATTAGCTTGATGATTGTTCTTTAAATTTGCATCTTGCGGATTCTACCATTAAGAAACCTATGGGAATGATTAATGATGTTATCATTGTTGCCTATAGGAATTATGTGCCCATAGATTTCATTGTTCTTGATGTAGATTGCAATCCTTCATGTCCTATTATTCTTGGTAGACCTTTCCTTATAACGATTGGTGCAATTATTGATATGAAGGAAGGAAATATTAGATTCCAATTTCTGTTAAGGAAAGGCATGGAACACTTTCCCAGAAAGAAAATCAAATTACCATATTAATCTATTATGAATGCCACTTATGGATTGCCTTCCAAAGATGGCAATACCTAGATCTATCCTTGTATCGTGCCTAGCTAGGGGCGTTAAACGATAGCGCTGTTGGGAGGCAACCCAATTTTATTTTCTTTGTTTTTACTTCTGTTTAGGAACAAATATTGCATCTAGATTATGTTTAGATGTGGTTTTGTGTTTTAATTAGTGTTTGTGCCAAGTAGAACCTTTGGGAAGACTTGTGTGAAGTTTATATGACCATGCTATAAAAAACAGAAACGTTAGCGCTCACGAGATTAGTCACCAGATTTTACCTGAGAGTGCTATTTAGTTGATTCTTTTTGTAGATGATTTAGAGACAAATTCCTCACGTTTACAAATTTATTTCAATTTTTTTTGGAGTTACAGAAGTATTCAAAAGTTATAGATCACTACTGTTCTGTTTTTGATAGATTCTGTTTTTTGTGTGTTGCTTGCTTATTTTGATGCATCTATGAGTAGTATTAGAGGATATGAATAATAGAGAACTTGGAATACAGCAGGTTTAACACCAATATAAACAAAGAATGAGTTCATTACAGTACCTTTGAGTGGTGGTTTGTTTTCTTATACTAACGGAGCTCACGAGATTTTTGGCTAAGTTTTGTGTTGTGAAGTTTTCAAGTTTTGAGTATGGCTTTGATGGACTATGGAACAAGGAGTGGCAAGAGCCTAAGCTTGGGGATGCCAGAGGGCCCCCAAGGTAAAATTCAAGGACAACCAAAAGCCTAAGCTTGGGGATGCCCCGGGAAGGCATCCCCTCTTCCGTCTTCATCTATCGGTAACTATACTCGGGACTATATTTTTATTCACCACATGATATGTGTTTTACTTGGAGCATCATGTATGATTTGAGTTTTTGCTTTTTAGTTTGCCACAATCATCCTTGCCGGACACACCTTTTGAGAGAGATAAATAGGCTTTAAATTTTGTTAGAATAGTCTATGTGCTTCACTTATATCTTTTAGAGCACATTGGTGGTTTTATTTTGTACAAATTGTTGATCTCTCATGCTTCACTTATATCCTTTTGAGAGTCTTTTTAGAATAGCTTGGTGATACGTCTCCAACGTATCTATAATTTTTTATTGTTCCATGCTATTATTTATGAAGTCTTGGATGTTTAATGGGCTTTATCATTCACTTTTATATCATTTTTGGGACTAACCTACTAACCCAAAGGCCCAGTCCAGATTCCTGTTTTTTTGCCTATTTCAGGGTTTTGCAGAAAAGGAATATCAAACGGAGTCCAAACGGAATAAAACCTTCGCATGAGATATTTTTGGAGGAAATCACGCACGAAAGACTTCGGGGCCAAGCCAGAGGACAGGGGACCCACCCTCGAGGGTGGGGGCGCGCCCCCCTTCCCAAGGCGCGCCCCTGCCTCGAGGGCAGCCCCTGTGGCCCCTGGTGCCCCTCTTCCTCCTATATATACCTACGTACCTCAAAAACTCCATACGCAGAGAGAAAACCCTAATTCCACCATCGTAGCTGCTGTTCCCGTGGAGATCCCATCTTGGAGCCTGTTTCGGGAGGGGGATCCATCACGGAGGCCTTCATAATCATCATCATCGCCCTCACCATGAGTTGTGAGTAGTTTACCTCAGACCTTCGGGTCCATAGCTAGTATCTAGATGGCTTCTTCTCTCTCTCTCTGGATCTCAATACAAAGTTCTCCTCGGTCTTCGAGGAGATCTATTCGATGTAATCTCTTTTTGCGGTGTGTTTGTCGAGATTCGATGAATTGTGAGTTTATGATCAAGATTATCTATGAAAGATATTTGGTTCTTCTTTGAACTTTTTTATGTGTGCTCATAATATCCTTGCAAGTCTCTTAGAATTATTGGTTTGGTTTGGCCTACTAGATTTATAGTTCTTGCAATGGGAGAAGTGCTTGGCTTTGGGTTCAATCTTGCGGTGTCCTTTCCCAGTGATAGTAGGGGCAGCAAGGCACGTATTGTATTGTTGCCATCGAGGATAAAAAGATGGGGTTTTCATCATATTGCTTGAGTTTATCCCTGTACATCATGTCATCTTGCTTAAGGCGTTACTCTGTTCGTATGAACTCAATACAATAGATGCATGCTGGATAGCGGTCGATGTGTGGAGTAATAGTAGTAGATGCAGGCAGGAGTCGGTCTACTTGTCTCGGACGTGATGCCTATATACAATGATCATGCCTAGATAGTCTCATAATTATTTGTTTTTCTATCAGTTGCTCGACAGTAATTTGTTAACCTGCCGTAGAATATGCTATCATGAGAGAAGCCACTAGAGGAAACTATGGCCCCCGTGTCTATCTTTATCATATTACTTTCCCGTCAATTTCTGCCGCCATTGTTTATTTGCTTTCTTTACTTTCTGTTTCTATACCAAAAATACCAAAAATATAATTATCATCTCTATCAGATCTCACTATCGTAAGTGACCGTAAAGGGATTGACAACCCCTTATCGCGTTGGATGCGAAGTTCTTATTTGTTTGTGCAGGTGCGAGGGACTGCCGCGTGGTCTCCTACTAGATTGATACCTTGGTTCTCAAAAACTGAGGGAAATACTTACGCTACTATGCTGCATCTACCTTTCCACTTCGAGGGAATACAACACAAGCTCAAGAGGTAGGAAGAAGAATTTTTGGCGCCGTTGCCGGGGAGGCTTACGCAAAAGTCATATACCAAGTACCTGTCACAAACCCTTATTGTTCGCATTACATTTATTTGCCTCTCGTTTTCCTCTCCCCCACTTCATCTTTGTCGTTTTATTCGCCCTTCTTCCGCCATGTGTTTTTCGTTCGCTTGCTTCTTGTTTGCTTGTGTGTGTTGGAATGCTTGCTTGTCACTATGGCTCAGAACAATACCAAATTGTGTGACTTCTCCAATACCAACAACAATGATTTTATTAGCACTCCGATTGCTCCTATTACTGATGCTGAATCTTATGAGATTAATGCTGCTTTGTTGAATCTTGTCATGAAAGATCAATTCTCCGGCCTTCCTAGTGAAGATGCCGCTACCCATCTAAACAACTTTGTTGATTTGTGTGATATGCAAAAGAAAAGGGATACGGATAACGATATTGGTAAATTGAAGTTATTTTCGTTTTCACTTAGAGATCGTGCTAAAACTTGGTTTTCCTCTTTGCCTAGAAATAGTATTGATTCGTGGAATAAGTGCAAAGATGCTTTTATCTCTAAGTATTTCCCTCTTACTAAGATCATCCCTCTTAGAAACGATATTATGAATTTTAAGCAACTAGATCATGAGCATGTTGCACAAGCTTGGGAGAGAATGAAACTAATGATACGTAATTGCCCTACACATGGTTTGAATCTGTGGATGATTATTCAGAACTTTTATGCCGGCTTGAATTTTGCTTCTAGAAATCTTTTAGATTCGGCCGCCGGAGGCACTTTCATGGAAACTACCTTAGGAGAAGCTACCAAACTCCTAGATAATATTATGGTTAATTATTCTCAATGGCACACCGAAAGATCTACTAGTAAAAAACTGCATGCTATCGAAGAAATTAGTGTTTTGAGTGGAAAGATGGATGAACTTTTGAAATTGTTTGCCGCTAAGAGTGCTTCTTCTGATCCTAATGATATGCCTTTGTCCACTTTGATTGAGAATAACAATGAATCTTTGGATGTGAATTTTGTTGGTGGGAATAATTTTGGTAACAATGCTTATAGAGGTAATTTTAATCCTAGGCCTTTTCCTAGTAATTCCTCTAATAATTTTGGTAATTCCTACAACAACACTTATGGAAAGATGCCTTCTGAATTTGAAACTAGTGTTAAGGAGTTTATGATCTCGCAAAAGAATTTCAATGCTATGCTTGAAGAGAAATTGCTTAAGGTTGATGAATTGGCTAGAAGTGTGGATAGAATTACTCTTGATGTTGATTTTCCGAAACTTAGATCTATCCCACCTAAGCATGATATCAATGAGTCTTTCAAAGCCATGAGAATTTCCATTAATGAATGCAAAGAAAGAACCGCTAGAATGCGTGCTAAAAGAGAAGATTATATTAGATCGTGTTCTTCTAGTTATCATGAAAATAAAGATGAAGATCTGAAAGTTATTGATGTGTCTCCTATTAGATCCTTGTTTTCTAGTATTAATCTTGATGAGAATAGGATTGGAGATGATTCTGCTTTAAGGTGTCCTAGTAATTCGGAGTTTTTAGATCTTGATGCTAAAATTGCTAAAAGTGGGATTGAAGAGATTAAAACTTTGCATAGTGATGAACCCACTACTTTGGATTTCAAGGTATTCAATTATGATAATTGCTCTTTGATTGATTGTATTTCCTTGATGCAATCCGTGCTAAATCTCCGCATGCTTATAGTCAAAATAAAGCTTTCACTAAACATATAGTTGATGCTTTGATGCAATCTTATGAAGAAAAACTTGAGTTGGAAGTTTCTATACCTAGAAAGATTTATGATGAATGGGAACCTACTATCAAAATAAAAATAAAAGATCATGAATGCTATGCTTTGTGTGATTTGGGTGCTAGTGTTTCCACTATCCCAAAAACTTTGTGTGATTTGCTAGGGTTCCATGAGTTTGATGATTGTTCTTTAAATTTGCATCTTGCGGATTTCACTATTAAAAAACCTATGGGAAGAATTAATTATGTTTTTATTGTTGCCAATAGGAATTATGTGCCCGTAGATTTCATTGTTCTTGATATAGACTGCAATCCTTCATGTCCTATTATTCTTGATAGACCTTTCCTTAGAACGATTGGTGCAATTATTGATATGAAGGAAAGAAATATTAGATTCCAATTTCCGTTAAGGAAAGGCATGGAGCACTTTCCTAGAAAGAAAATCAAATTACCATATGAACCTATCATGAGAGCCACTTATGAACTGCCTTCCAAGGATGGCAATACCTAGATCTATCTTGTATCGTGCCTAGCTAGGGGCGTAAAACGATAGCGCTTGTTGGGAGGCAACCCAATTTTATGTTTTTTGTATTTGTTGCTGTTAGGGAATAAATATTGCATCTAGCCTCTGATTAGATGTGTTTTCATGTTTTGCTTAGTGTTTGTGCCAAGTAGAACCTTTGGTAAGACTTGTGTGAAGTTTATTTGATCTTGCTGTGAAAAACAGAATCGTTAGCGCTCGCTAAAGTAGTCTTCAGATTTTACTGGAGCGTGATTTGTAGTTGATTCTTTTTGCTTCTGATTGGTAGACAAATTGTGCAAATTTACCAATTTAGTTTGAATTTTTGGAGTTCCAGAAGTAGGCGAACCCAGCAGATTACTACAGACTGTTCTGTTTTTGACAGATTCTGTTTTTCGTGTGTTGTTTGCTTATTCCGATGCATCTATGAGTAATATTGGAGGATATGAATCATAGAAAACTTGGAGTACAATAGGTTTAACACCAATATAAACAAAGTATGATTTCCTTGCTGTACCTTTGGATGGTGGTTTGCTTTCTCTTACTAACGGAGCTCACGAGAATTTTTGTCTAAGTTTTGTGTTGTGAAGTTTTCAAGTTTTGAGTATTGCTTTGATGGACTATGGAACAAGGAGTAGCAAAGGCCTAAGCTTGGGGATGCCCATGGCACCCCAATTAAATTCAAGATAATCAAAAGCCTAAGCTTGGGGATGCCCCGGGAAGGCATCCCCTCTTTCGTCTTCATCCATCGGTAACTATACTTGGAGCTATATTTTTATTCGCAACATGCTATGTGTTTTGCTTGGAGCGTCTTGTATAATTTGAGTCTTTGCTTGTTAGTTTTCAAAAATCATCCTTGCTGTACACACATATTTGAGAGAGTTAAATATGCCCTAGAAATTATTAGAACACTCTATGTGCTTCACTTATATCTTTTGAGTTGAATAGTTTTTGCTCTAGTGCTTCACTTATATCTTTTAGAGCACGGTGGTGATAATATTTTTTAGAAATTGTTGAACTCTCAGGATGTCGAGCGGGCATTTGGTGTGCTCCAATCTCGATTCGCTGTTGTTCGGTACCCCGCTCAGACCTGGTCCAAATATCAAATGTGGGAGATTATGACTTGCTGTGTCATCTTGCACAACATGATCATCGAGAGCGAGCAAGAAGACCCAGTGTTTGACACTGAACCATACTACAGGCAGGGTCCTCTAGCCGAAGTTGATCACCATCTACCGGCAACTTGGTCTGCCTATCTCAGTATGCGTCAGGAGATCCGAGACCCACAGGTGCATCATCAACTGCAGAAAGATCTGATTGAGCACCTATGGAGGCTCAAGGGGGACGCCGTGTGATGAAATAAGAGTTTTTATTTGTTGAACTATATAATTTGTATTGAACTATTTGTTGTTGTACTATTTTGTTGAAGTATTTGGTTTTTCTGTGATGAAATATGTGATAATAAATAATTTTGTTGATAATTGAACGCCGAGACGCGGCGAAACCACGCCGAATATGGGCCTATTCTCGCCCATATGGGCCCTTTAATCGCCGAAATTGGGCCGCAAAGTGGGCCAATTTCGGCGCCTGGGGGCTAGCTGGGGGCGACGACTGGGCGCAAAACCGCCCCCGGCGCCGATTGTATCGCCGGCTCGCCCCAGGGGGCGATTTTTAAGCGTCCTGGGGGGGCCAACGGCTGGAGATGCTCTAAGTGCTTCTATTGTAAGGCGGAACGGTCACTGGTAGCGGAACTACCCCAAACACTTGGTAGATAAAAAGGCTGGGGACTTCAACAAAAGTATATTTGATATACGTGTTATTGTTGTGTACCTTACTAGTACTCCTAGTAGCACCTGGGTATGAGATACCAGTTTAGTTGCAAAATTGGTAACTCGAAACAAAAGCTGCAGAATAAACGAAGACTAGCTAAGGGCGTGGTGATGATGTGTGTTGGAAGTGTTTCCAAGGTTTATGTGATCACCATCGCACGCTCCCTCTACCTTTGAGATTAGTGTTGAACCTAGATAAATGTTATCCGGTGTCTGCGTTGAGGCACGAACATGATTAGATTGTGTTTATTGCAATACGGTTATTCATTTAAGTCAGAGAATAATGGTTATTCTATTTACATGAATAATACCTTCTACGGTCATGCACCCAATGTGAATGGTTTATTGAATCTCGATCGTAGTGATACACATGTTCATAATACTGATGCCAAAGGATGTAGAGTTGATGATGATAGTACCACTTTCTTGTGACACTGCCGTTTAGGTCATATTGGTGTAAAGCGCACGAAGAAACTCCATACGGATGGACTTTTGGAGTCACTTGATTCTGAATCACTTGACACATGTGAACCATGCCTCATGGGCAAGATGACTAAAATTCTGTTTTCCGGTACAATGGAACGGGCAAGTGACTTGTTGGAAATCATACATACTGACGTGTGCGGTCTGATGAGCGTTGACGCGCATGGTGGATATCGTTACTTTCTCACCTTCATAGATGACTTGAGTAAATATGGGTATATTTACTTAATGAAGCATAAGTCTGAAACGTTTGAAAAGTTCAAGCAATTTTAGAGTGAAGTTGAGAATCATTGTAACAAGAAGATTAAAACCTACGATCTGATCGAGTGATGAGGACATCACTAACAGAGTTAGACCCACAGCCCCAACTGATACATATACATGACCAATTACTAGAGCTCGCACACGCCAATTAAATTACCAGGTACTTTCGTTTCTTGGTAATGATTCTAATGTTCATGAGAATATGATGCTGCCTAAGTTGGATACATTTGTCTTGCTTACAAATGAAGGACCTAGCTTGGACAAGAATGATGAACATTGGAGCAAGATCAAGCATGGAGATGATGGCATGCGCAAGGGGAGCAAGAACAGAGTTACAAGTGATGATTTCAGGACTTTGAAGCCACCATAATGAGCGCGAGAAGCCTTGGATGAAATATACAAGATGCTACTTCATAGATTTCGTCCAAAGGCTATTATTGGTGCTGTGTCACCTTATTATTGGGCCAGGCCCATGTAATTTCGAAATAGTAAAGAATGGGCTGTTTTTAGAGTCCGTATGTGTGAGAAAAATAGAGTTAGGGTTGGTTTCGGACCCCTTCTCCTAGGGCCACGAAATCCCCCTGTCTTTCTCCATATATACAGCATTTAGGGCATCATTTAGTCTTTGGGTTTTGTTTAGATTAAAGGTCACCATAGCCGCAACTTTGCGTACTTCGTTTGTTTTCAACGAACAGACAAAGACATCACAGAACCCCACTTGATCAATAAAGCTTTCCTCTTGAATTCGCAATATCCAGATTGCAATCTCAGTTTCTTGCTTGTTCTTCGTTTGTGTTCAATAACCTCTCGGAGTTGGTTTAGCGATTGCTAAGGCGCGACGTCCTCGCACGTTCCTAGTCGGATCGTCAAAGTCGACTTCCTCCAAAACGATAGCCACCATCTCATCGAAAGACGGGACACCTTCGCCTCTATCAAGTGGTATCACTCGGTGAGATCTTACACTTTTCGTAGATTAGATCGAGTCTGTTCTTCGTACCTACAGTCCACGAAAAAGCCAAAAAAAATTTAGGGTTAGTTCATCATATCCGAACCAGTTTGAGCCTTTGCATAGTCTTTTCAGTGTTTTGCTTTGTTGAATTTGCGGTTGCATCGTCGTGTCAAGTTTCTGGTCTTAGCGTCTATTCTTTTAGAGTTTCGAGTTCTTGTCATAAGTTATCACACCGCCGCTGCCGCACCATCTTCATCGCCCCTGCCACATACCACCACCAATCCGTATCCATATAACACCACCCCTGCCATATACCACCACCACAACCATATTCTACCACCATATATCTACCACCAATCTGAGTTCTTTTTGTTTTAGATTTGTTTCGAGATCCATCTAGTTTCGGTTTTGTGTTTCATTGCCTGAGTAGGTCAGTTTTTAGGCAAAAAATTCGGTAGGTGAAAATATATTGTGGGTGGTTTAAATAGAGAGATTCAGACAATTCTAGAGTATAAGGAGTATAATAATAGCACTCGTTTATTCCATCTTGCTTGCAAAGCTGAACGTGAAGTGCATGATCGATATGCCTTGGCGCGAACTAATTTTTCTGCAGGTCGACCTTCATCATGGACATCGTGTGCATCATCTACTTCGACACGTCCGGCTGCACCACCGCCTACTTCAGCCACCACTTCTAGCCGTGATAAAAGCAAACAGGTACCACCACAATCGGCCAGGAGTACACATTCCGGTCCTGCGCAGAGCTCTTCTTCATCCATGGAACCAACAGGGCCAACACATGATCTTATTTGTCGTCGTTGCACTGGTCGTGTTCATTATGCGAGCAAATGCCCATCTCAGCGTGTCATGATTGCTACTGAGGATGGCGGTTATGAGTCCACTAGTGACTATGATGAGGAGATTTTGGCTCTTATTACACATGAAGAACACGGTGGAGATGATTCTGAAATTGCCACACAATACATGGCTCCTAAAGATGTTGATAGGTATGAATGTTTAGTTGCTCAACGTGTTTTGAGTGTGCAGGTCACACAAGCGGAGCAAAATCAGAGGCATAATTTGTTCCATACAAAGGGAGTTGTGAAGGAACGTTCTGTTCGAGTCATCATTGATGGAGGGAGCTGCAATAAATTTTCTAGCATGGAGATGGTGGAGAAGCTATCTCTCACCACAAGACCACATCCACATCCTTACTACATCCAATGGTTCAACAACATCGGCAAGGTTAAGGTAACACGTACTGTTCGTGTGCATTTTAGTATCTCCACATATGCTGATTATGTTGATTGTGATATGGTACCCATGCAAGCATGTTCCTTGTTACTTGGTAGACCATGGCAATTTGATAAAAATTCTGTACACCATGGTAGAAACAATCAATATACTCTTGTTCACAAGGATAAGCGTATTACTTTGCTTCCTATGTCTCCTGATTCCATTTTGCAAGATGATATTAATAGAGCTAATAAAGCGAAAGAGGAGCAAAATAAGAGCGAAAATCAGATTGTGGCAAAAAAAATTGAGCAACAAATCAAGCCTAATAACACACCATCATCTCATGTTGCATCTGAAATTAAATTAAAAAGTGGATATTTACTTGCCACCAAATCTGATATTGATGATCTAGATTTTAGCAAATCTGTTTGCTATGATTTTGTGTGCAAAGAGGCATTATTTTCATTCAAGGACGTGCCTTCCTCTTTGCCTCATGCTGTCACTAACATTTTGCAGGAGTTCGTGGACGTCCTTCCACAAGATGTGCCACCGAGATTACCACCTATTCAAGGGATTGAGCATCAGATTTACTTAATTTCCGGTGCATCGCTACCCAACCGCACACCATATCGTACCATCCAGAGGAGACGAAGGAGATTATGCGTCAAATACATGAGTTACTCGACAAAGGTTATATACGTGAATCCCTTAGTCCTTGTGCTGTTCCTATATTATTCAAGTGCCAAAAAAGGATGGTACATCGCGTATGTGTGTTGATTGTAGAGGCATTAATAATATTACTATTCGTTATCGTCATCCTATTCCTAGGCTAGATGATATGCTTGATGAATTGAGTGGCTCTACAATATTCTCCAAAGTTGATTTGTGTACTGGATACCATCAAATTCGTATGAAATTGCGAGATGAATGGAAACACCATTTAAAACTAAGTTTGGATTATATGAGTGGTTAGTCATGCCTTTTGGGTTAACTAATGCACCTACTACTTCCATGAGATTAATGAATGAAGTTTTATGTGCTTTGATTGGACGATTTGTGGTAGTTTACTTTGATGATATATTGATTTATAGCAGATCTTTGGAGGAACATTTGGAACATTTACGTGTTATTTTTATTGCTCTACGTGACACACGTTTGTTTGGTAACCTTGGAAAGTGCACCTTTTGCATCGACCGAGTATCTTTTCTTGGCTATGTTTTTACTCCACAGGGAATTGAGCTTGATAAAGCTGAGATTGAAGCTATTGAGAGTTGGCCGCAACCCAAAATGGTCACACACGTGAGGAGTTTCTTTGGCCTCGCTGGATTCTATATGCATTTCGTGAGAGATTTCAGCACCATTGCCGCACCTCTCAATGAGCTTACAAAGAAGGATGTCCCTTTTGTTTGGGGTACTGCAGAGGAAGAAGCATTCACAGTATTGAAAGATAAGCTGACACATGCTCCTTTACTCCAACTTCCTGATTTTAATAAGACTTTTGAGCTTGAATGTGATGCTAGTGGAATTGGGTTAGAAGGTGTGTTATTACAAGATGGTAAACCTGTTGCATATTTTTCTGAAAAATTGAGTGGGCCTAGTCTAAATTATTCTACTTATGATAAGGAATTATATGCTCTTGTTCGGACTTTGGAAACATGGCAACATTATTTATGGCCCAAAGAATTTGTTATACATTCTGATCATGAATCTTTCAAGCACATTGAAAGTCAAGCAAAACAGAACCGTAGACATGCTAAATGGGTTGAATTCATAGAGACTTTCCCTTATGTTATTAAACACAAGAAGGGAAAGGAAAATGTTATTGCTGATGCATTGTCTCGTCGTTATACTATGCTTTCACAACTTGACTTTAAAATATTTGGTTTGGAGACCATCAAAGATCAATATGTGTATGATGCTAAATTTAAAGATGTATTGCAAAATTGTAAAGAAGGGAGAACATGGAACAAGTTCATCATTAATGATGGATTTGTGTTTCATACTAAGAAGCTATGCATTCCAGCTAGCTCTGTTCGTCTTTTGTTGTTGCAGGAGGCGCATGGAGGAGGATTAATGGGACACTTTGGCGTGAAGAAGACGGAGGACGTACTTGCTACACATTTCTTTTGGCCAAAGATGAGACGGGATGTTGAGCGTTTTGTTGCTCGCTGCACTACATGTCAAAAAGCTAAGTCACGACTCAATCCTCATGGTTTATATATGCCTTTGCCTGTCCCTAGTGTTCCCTGGGAAGATATATCTATGGGCTTTGTTTTGGGTTTACCTCGAACAAAGAAGGGGAGGGATAACATATTTTTTTGTCGTGGATAGGTTCTCGAAAATGGCACACTTTATACCATGTCATAAAAGCGTTGATGCTGCTCATGTTGCTGATTTGTTTTTTCTTGAAATTATTCGCTTGCATGGTGTGCCAAATACTATTGTTTCAGATCATGATACTAAATTTCTTAGCCACTTTAGGAGATGTTTATGGGCTAAGTTGGAGACTAAACTGCTTTTTAGTACTACTTGTCATCCCCAAACTGATGGACAAACTGAAGTAGTCAATAGAACTTTGTCAACTATGCTTAGGGCTGTTTTGAAAAATAACAAGAATATGTGGGAAGAATGCTTGCCCCATATTGAATTTTCTTATAATCGTTCGTTGCATTCTACTACTAAGATGTGCCCTTTTGAAATTGTATATGGTTTCCTACCTCGTGCACCTATTGATTTGTTGCCTCTTCCATCTTCGGAGAAGGTTAATTTTGATGATAAACAACGTGCTGAATTGATCTTAAAAATGCATGAGTTAACTAAGGAAAATATTGAGCGCATGAATGCTAAATATAAAGTTGTTGGAGATAAGGGTAGAAAACGTGTTGTATTTGCACACAGAGATCTTGTTTGGTTACATTTGCGTAAGGATAGGTTTCCTAATTTGCGCAAGTCAAAACTAATGCCACGTGCTGATGGTCCTTTTAAGGTGTTAGAGAAAATAGATGATAATGCATATAAACCTGAGCTGCCTGCAGATTTTGGGGTTAGTCCTACATTTAACATTGCAGATTTGAAGCCTTACTTGGGTGAGGAAGATGAGCTTCCGTCGAGGACGACTTCAGTTCAAGAAGGGGAGGATGATGATGACATCACTAACGGAGTTACACCCACAGCCCCAACTGATACATATACATAACCAATTACTAGAGCTCGCGCACGCCTTATAAATTACCAGGTACTTTCATTTCTTGGTAATGATTCTAATGTTCATGAGAATATGATGCTGCCTAAATTGGATACATTTGTCTTGCTTACAAATGAAGGGCCTAGCTTGGACAAGAAGGATGAACATTGGAGCAAGATCAAGCATGGAGATGATGGCATGCGCAAGGGGAGCAAGAACAGAGTTACAAGTGACGATTTCAGGACTTCAAAGCCACCATAATGATTGCAAGAAGCCTTGGACGAAATATACAAGATGCCAGTTCATAGACTTCGTCCAGAGGCTATTATTGGTGCTACGTCACCTTATTATTGGGCCAGGCCCATGTAATTTCGAAATAGTAAAGTATAGGCTGTTTTTAGAGTCCGTATGTGTGGGGAAAACATAGTTAGGGTTGGTTTCGGAGCACTTCTCCAAGGGCCACGAAATACCCCCTCTCTTTCTCCATATATACAGCCCTTAGAGCATCATTTAGTCTTTGGGTTTTGTTTAGATTAAAGTTCGCCATAGCTGCAACTTCATGTACTTCGTTTGTGTTCAATGACCAGACAAAGACGTCACAGAACCCCACTTGATCAATAAAGCTTTCCTCTTGAATTCGCAGTATCCAGATTGCAATATCAGTTTCTTGCTTGTTCTTCGTTTGCCTGCAGGAAACAGACCTTCGTGGTCAGGATGATCGTGCTCCAGCGTGGTCAATAACCTCTCGGAGTTGGCTTAGCGATTGCTAAGGCGCGACGTCCTCGCACGTTCGTAGTCGGATCGTCGAAGTCGACTTCCTCCAAAACGATAGCCACCATCTCATCGAAAGACACGACACCTTTGCCTCTATCAAGTGGTATCACTAAGTGAGATCTTACACTTTTCGTAGATTAGATCGAGTCTGTTCTTTGTACCTATAGTGCACGAAAAAGCCAACAAATTTTTTTATGGTTAGTTCATCATATCCGAACCAGTTTGAGCCCTTGCATAGTCTTTTCAGTGTTTTGCTTTGTTGAATTTGCGGTTGCATCGTCATGTCACGTTGCTGGTCTTAGCGTCTTGTCTTTTAGAGCTTCGAGTTCTGGTCATAAGTAGTCACGCCGCCGCCGCACCATCTTCATCGCCCCTGCCACATACTACCACCAATCCGAATCCATATAACATCACCCCTGCCATATGCCACCACCGCTGCCATATTCTACCACCATATATCTACCACCAATTCGAGTTCTTTTTGTTTTTGATTTGTTTCGAGATCCATCTAGTTTCAGTTTCTTGTTTCCTTGCCTGAGTAGGTCAGTTTTTAGGCCAAAATTTTGGCAGGTGAAAATATTTTTTCCCAATCATATTTTAGGCTTTTCTGAGTCTTTTGAGACATGTGCCTTCATACTCTTTTTACAACACTTTTTGGTCGTCGCTGCCTGATTTCTGAAAAAAATTAGTCAATTTTTTTTCGTGCCTATCATCTTAGTTTGAACCGGGAAGAGTTTTGAGACACTCGCCATTACAGTGATTTTCGGAAAAAGGAGCACAAAATAAAAGAGCACAAAAAAAGAGTCGATTTTTTTCCAGAGTGTGCTTTTCCCTTGATTACGTACAGCACCGTGATTTTGTTAGTGTTGTAGGCTCGCGTCTCTAGTACGGTCTAGCCAAGGACCAACACAGTACCGTCGTTGAGCGTTTATTCATCTTTGCATATCTGAATTGATTATTACTGATATTTTTGCTATCATATCATAAGCCTTCCTAGCTCCACATACACCTACGTCATGCGTTTGACTCTCCCTGGTAATCGCTTTATCCAAGCTTTGAGAGTTTTGACTACCACGGTTGCCGATCACCACCTGCTGCTAGGTAAGAACTGGTAAGAATTAGAAATTTGCTTGACGGATTTGTGATGCCCCACCACCACCATTTTCTAGTAGTTTGTAGGATCATATTCTTGTGTGTTTCTATTGCTGCTAACCATGGCAGGATCACTAATCGATGTGACTGGCTGGGAGAACATGACAAACAAGGAGTTGCATGATAAGTTTCAGCAAATGATGGGTCAACAGGTAGAAGATGTGATGACCAGTTTTGGTGACGCATTAGCGAGGATGGATGCCATTGAGAAGTCAATTGACACCAAGTTGGATGCCAAATTCGCTGAAGTGCTTGCGTGTCTACCTCCACCTGCTGCACCATTGCAAGAACAACAACAACCACCTTCACGTCGCGAAACAACCCTCCGCAAGGCGAGCCATGTCCCTCTTGAGCCTGGCCAAACTGTTGGTGCCGCTGTTGATACTTCTGTGGCTCCTCCTGCTGCTGAGGAGGAGGACGATTACACAGGAGATTACAAGGATGAGGTTGATCAAAATCAGAACTACGTGCAACCACCAGCACCGCACTAGCAGGTCGTCCACATGCAGATAATCACAATGGTAGGGCTACACCCCACCCTTAGGTATGCGATCATGACCATCTACCTAAACTAAAATTGAATATTCCACCATTTGAGGGTAGATATCTTCCTGATATATATCTTACTTGGGAGTTAGAAACCGAACAACGTTTTACATGTTTAGAATATCCAGAGGAGAGACGTGTTGCTACTGCTCTTTGTGCTTTCACTTGTTTTGCTTGTGTGTGGTGGTCTGAATATTGTAGATTATATCCGAATAATATTCCAACTACCTGGCCTGCTTTGAAAACTGCTATGCGTACTCGTTGGGTTCCACCATATTATCAACATGAATTACTTCAGAAATTGCAGCGTTTGAGACAAGGAATTTTTTTTGTAGAGGAATATTATCAGGAATTACAAACTGACCTGATTAGATGTGGTATTGTTGAGGATAATGAGGCTATACTTGCATTTTTTATGGGCGTCTTAAATAGAGAGATTCAGACAATTCTAGAGTATAAGGAGTATAATAATATCACTCGTTTATTCCATCTTACTTGCAAAGCTGAACGTGAAGTCCAGGATCGACAAGCCTTGGCGCGAACTAATTTTTCTGTAGCTCGACCTTCATCATGGACACCGCGTGCATCATCTACTTCGACACGTCTGGCTGCACCACTGCCTACTTCAGCCGTCACTTCTAGCCGTGATAAAAGCAAACATGCACCACCACAGTCAACCAGGAGTACACCTTCCGGTCCTGCATAGAGCTCTTCTTCATCCATGGCATCCACAGGGCCAACACATGATGTTGTTTGTCATCGTCGCACTGGTCGTGGTTACTATGTGAGCAAATGCCCATCTCAGCGTGTCATGATTGCTACTGAGGATGGTGGTTATGAGTCCGCTAGTGACTATGATGAGGAGATTTTGGTTCTTATTACACGTGAAGAACATGGTGGAGATGATTCTGAAAATGAGACGCAATACATGGCTCCTGAAGACGCTGACAGGTATGACTGTTTAGTTGCTCAACGTGTTTTGAGTGTGCAGGTCACACAAGCGGAGCAAAATAAGAGGCATAATTTGTTCCATACAAAGGGAGTTGTAAATGAACGTTCTGTTCACGTCATCATATATGGAGGGAGCTGCAATAACTTGGCTAGCATGGAGATGGTGGAGAAGCTATCTCTCACCACAAGACCACATCCACATCCTTACTACATCCAATGGTTCAACAACAACGCCAAGGTTAAGGTAACACGTACTGTTCGTGTGCATTTTAGTATCTCCACATATGCTGATTATGTTGATTGTGATGTGGTACCCATGCAAGAATGTTCCTTATTACTTGGTAGACCATGGCAATTTGATAAAAATTATGTACACCATGGTAGAAACAATCAATATACTCTTGTTCATAAGGATAAACGTATTACTTTGCTACTTATGTCTCCTGATTCCAATTTGAAATATGATATTAATAGAGCTAATAAAGCAAAATAGGAGCAAAATAAGAGTGAAAATCAGATTGTGGCAAAAGAATTTGGGGAGCAAATCAAGCCTAATAACATACCATCATCTCATCTTGCATCTGAAATTAAATTAAAAAGTGGATGTTTACTTGCCACCAAATCTGATATTGATGATCTAGATTTCAGCAAATCTGTTTGCTATGCTTTTGTGTGCAAAGCGGCATTATTTTCATTCGAGGACGTGCCTTCCTCTTTGCCTCCTGCTATCACTAACATTTTGCAAGAGTTCGCGGACGTCTTTCCACAAGACGTGCCATCGGGATTGCCACCTATTCGAGGGATTGAGCATCAGATTGACTTAATTCCCGGTGCATCGCTACCCAACCGCGCACCATACCGTATCAATCCAGAGGAGACGAAGGAGATTATGCATCAAGTACAGGAGTTACTCGACAAAGGTTATATACGCGAATCCCTTAGTCCTTGTGGTGTTCCTATTATTCTAGTGCCAAAAAGGATGGTATATCGCGGATGTGTGTTGCTTGTAGAGGCATTAATAATATTACTATTCATTATCGTCATCCTGTTCCTAGGCTAGATGATATGCTTGATGAATTGAGTGGCTCTACAATATTCTCCAAAGTTGATTTGCGTAGTGGATACCATCAAATTCGTATGAAATTAGGAGATGAATGGAAAACAACCTTTAATGCTAAGTTTGGATTATATGAGTGGTTAGTCATGCCTTTTGGGTTAATTAATGCACCTAGTACTGTCATGAGATTAATGAATGAAGTTTTATGTGCTTTCATTGGACGATTTGTGATGAGGACATCACTAACAAGGTTACACCCACAGCTCCAACTGACACATATACATGACCAATTACTAGAGCTCGTGCACGCCAATTAAATCACCAGGTACTTTCGTTTCTTGGTAGTGAATCTAATGTTCATGAGAATATGATGCTGCCTAAATTGGATACATTTGTCCTGCTTACAAATGAAGGGCCTAGCTTGGACAAGAAGGATGAACATTGGAGCAAGATCAAGCATGGAGATGATGGCATGCGCAAGGGGAACAAGAATGGAGTTACAATTGATGATTTCAGGACTTTGAAGCCACCATAATGAGTGCGAGAAGCCTTGGACGAAATATACAAGATGCCACTTCATAAATTTCGTCCAGAGGCCATTATAGGTGCCGCGTCACCTTATTATTGGGCCAGGCCCATGTAATTTCGAAATACTTGAGTATAGGCTGTTTTTAGAGTCCGTATGTGTGGGGAAACAAGAGTTAGGGTTGGTTTCGGACCCCTCCACCAAGGGCCACGAAATTCCCCCCTCTTTCCGTCATATATACAGCCCTTAGGGCGTCATTTAGACTTTGGGTTTTGTTTAGATTAAAGTTCGCCATAGCTGCAACTTCGCGTACTTCGTTTGTGTTCAACGACCAGACCAAGACGTCACAGAACCCCACTTGATCAATAAAGCTTTCCTCTTGAATTCACAATATCTAGATTGCAATCTCAGTTTCTTGCTTGTTCTTCGTTTGCCTGCAGGAAACAGACCTTCGTGGTTAGGTTGATCGTGCTCCGGCGTAGTCAATAACCTCTCGGAGTTGGTTTAGCGATTGCTAAGGCGCGACGTCCTCGCACGTTCGTAGTCGGATCGTCCAAGTCGACTTCCTCCAAAACGATAGCCACCATCTCATCGAAAGACGGACACCTTTGCCTCTATCAAGTGGTATCAGATTTCCAGGTTGCTCGGTGAGATTTTACAGTTTTTTGTAGATTAGATCGAGTCTGTTCTTCATACCTATAGTCCACGAAAAATCCAAAAAAAAATTAGGGTTAGTTCATCATATCCGGACCAGTCTGAGCCATTGCATAATCTTTTCCGTGTTTGCTTAGTTGAATTTGCGGTTGCATCGTCGTGTCAAGTTGCTGGTCTTAGCGTCTAGGCTTTTAGAGTTTCGAGTTCTGGTCATAAGTTGTCACGCCGCCGCCGCAACATCTTCATCGCTAGTGCCATATACCACCACCGATCCGTATGCATATACCACCACCAAACCGTATCCATATACCACCACTGCTGCCATATACCACCACCGCTGCCAGATTCTACCACCACATATCCATCAGCAATCCGAGTTCTTTTTGTTTTAGATTGGCTTTCGAGATCCATCTAGTTTCGGTTTCGTGTTTCCTTGCCTGAGTAGGTCTCAGAAAAATAAATAAAAAAAAAGAGTCCGGAGACCCCGGGGCAGTTTTTAGGCCAAAATTTCGACAGGTGAAAATAATTTTTTCCCTATCCTATTTTTGGGCTTTTCTGAGTCTTTTGAGACACGTGCCACCATACTGTTTTTTTACCGCACTTTTTCGTCGTCGCTGCCCTTATTCCAAAAAAAAAATTCGTCAAAAAAATTTCGTGCCTATCATCTTAGTTTGACTTGAGAAGTGTTTTGAGAAACTCGCCATTATAGTGATTTTCGGCAAAAAAAAGGAGCGAAAAAAAAGAGCCCCAAAAAAAAGGCGATTTTTTTTTCAGAGTGTGCTTTCCCCTTGATTACGTGCAGCGCCGTGATTTTGTTAGTGTTCTAGGCTCGCGTCTCTAGTACGGTCTAGCCTAGGACCAGCACAGTACCGTCGTTGAGCGTTTATTCAACTTTGCATCTCTGAATTGATTATTGCTGACCCTTTTTGCTACCATATTATAAGCCTTCCCAGCTCCACATACATCTACATCGTGCGTTTGACTCTCCCTAGTAATCGCTTTATCCAAGCTTTGAGAGTTTTGACTACCACGGTTGCCGATCACCACCTGCTGCTGGGTAAGAACTGGTAAGAATTTGGGATTTGCTTGTCGGATTTGTGACACCCGCCACCACCACCACTTGTTAGTAGTCTGTAGGATCATATTCTTGTGTGTTTCTATTGCTGCTAACCATGCCAGGATCACAAGCCGACGAGACTGACTGGGAGAACTTGACGAACAAGGAGCTTCATGATAAATTTCAGCAAATGATGGGTCAACAGGTAGCAGATGTCATGACCAGTTTTGACAACGCACTAGCGAGGATGGATGGCATTGAGAAGTCAATTGACACCAAGTTGGATGCCAAATTCGCTGAAGTGCTTGCACGTCTACCTCCACCTGCTGCACCGTTGCAACAACAACAACCATCACCTTCACGTCACGAAATCGCCCTCCGCAAAGCGAGCTGCGTCCCTCTTCTGCCTGGCCAACCTGTTGGTGCTGCTGCTGAGGAGGAGGACGATTACGCGGGGGATTACGAGGAAGAGGTTGATCAAAATCAGAACTACGTGCAACAACCAGCACCACAACAACCAGGTCGTCCACATGCATATAATCGCAATGGTAGGGCTGCACCATACCCTCAGGTACGCGTTCATGACCATCTCCCTAAACTAAAATTGAATATTCCACCATGTGAGGGTAGATATGTTCCTGATATATATCTTACTTGGGAGTTAGAAACCGAACAACGTTTTACATGTTTAGAATATCCCGAGGAGAGACGTGTTGCTGCTGCTCTTTGTGCTTTCACTGGTTTTGCTTGTGTGTGGTGGTCTGAATATTGTAGATTACATCCGGATAATATTCCAACTACTTGGGTTTCTTTGAAAACTGCTATGCGTACTCGTTGGGTTCCACCATATTATCAACGTGAATTACTTCAAAAATTGCAGCGCTTAAGACAAGGAAAAAATTCTGTAGAAGAATATTATCAGCAATTACAAACTGGCCTGATTAGATGTGGTATTGTTGAGGAGAATGAAGCTATGCTTGCACGTTTTATGGGTGGATTAAATAAAGAGATTCAGACCATTCTAGAGTATAAGGATTATAATGATATCACTCCTTTATTCCATCTTGCTTGTAAAGCTGAATGTGAAGTGCAGGATCGACAGGCATTGGCGCGGACTAACTTTTCTGCAGGTCGACCTTCATCATGGACACCGCGTGCATCCTCTACTTCCACACATTCTACTGCACCGACACCTCCATCAGGTGTTACCTCCAGCCGTGATACAAGGAAGCAGGCACAACCACCATTATCTGCCAAGAGCACACCTATTGGGCCTGCACAGAGTTCTTCTTCTTCCATGGCATCAACAGGGCACACCAGTGATATTATTTGTCGTCGTTGTAAGGGAAGAGGACATTTTGCAAGAGAATGCAAATCTCAGCGTGTGATAATTGCTACTGAGGATGGTGGATATGAATCAGCTAGTGACTATGATGAGGAGACTTTGGCTCTTATTACACATGAAGAACACTGTGGAGACGATTCTAATCATGAGACACAATACATGGCTCCTGAAGATGCTGACAGGTATGAATGTTTAGTTGCTCAACGTGTTTTGAGTGTGCAGGTTACACAAGCTGAGCAAAATCAGAGGCATAATTTGTTCCATACAAAGGGAGTTGTGAAGGAACGTTCTGTTCGCATGATCATAGATGGAGGGAGTTGCAACAACTTGGCTAGCATGGAGATGGTGGAGAAGCTATCTCTCACCACAAGACCACATCCACATCCTTACTACATCCAATGGTTCAACAACAGCGGCAAGGTTAAGGTAACACGTACTGTTCGTGTGCATTTTAGTATCTCTACATATGCTGATTATGTTGATTATGATGTGGTACCTATGCAAGCATGTTCCTTATTACTTGGTAGACCATGGCAATTTGATAAAAATTCTGTACACCATGGTAGAAACAATCAGTATACTCTTGTTCATAAGGATAAAAATATTACTTTGCTTCCTATGACTCCTGATTCCATTTTGAAAGATGATATTAATAGAGCTAATAAAGCAAAACAGGAGAAAAATAAGAGTGAAAATCAGATTGTGGCAAAAGAATTTGAGAAACAAATGAAGCCTAGTAATAAACCATCTACTGTTGCTTCTGAAATTAAATTGAAAAGTGCATGTTTACTTGCCACCAAATCTGATATTGATGAGCTAGATTTTAGCAAATCTGTTTGCTATGCTTTTGTGTGCAAAGAGGCATTATTTTTCATTTGAGGACGTGCCTTCCTCTTTGCCTCCTGCTGTCACTAACATTTTGCAGGAGTTCGCCGACGTTTTCCCACAAGACGTGCCACCGGGATTACCACCTATTCGAGGGATTGAGCATCAGATTGACTTAATTCCCGGTGCATCGCTACCCAACCGCGCATCATACCGTACCAATCCAGAAGAGACGAAGGAGATTATGCGTCAAGTACAAGAGCTACTCGACAAAGGTTATATACGCGAATCCCTTAGTCCTTGTGCTGTTCCTATTATTCTAGTGCCGAAAAAGGATGGTACATCACGTATGTGTGTTGATTGTAGAGGCATTAATAATATTACTATTCGTTATCGTCATCCTATTCTCCAAAGTGGATGCTATGCTTGATATGCTTGATGAATTGAGTGGCTCTACAATATTCTCCAAAGTTGATTTGCGTAGTGGATACCATCAAATTCGTATGAAATTGGGAGATGAATGGAAAACAACATTTAAAACTAAGTTTGGATTATATGAGTGGTTAGTCATGCCTTTTGGGTTAACTAATGCACCTAGTACTTTCATGAGATTAATGAATGAAGTTTTACGTGCTTTCATTGGACGATTTGTGGTAGTATACTTTGATGATATATTGATTTTTAGCAGATCTTTGGAGGAACATTTGGAACATTTACGTGCTGTTTTTATTGCTCTACGTGATGCACGTTTGTTTGGTAACCTTGGAAAGTGCACCTTTTGCACCGACCGAGTCTCTTTTCTTGGCTATGTTGTTACTCCACAGGGAATTGAGGTTGATAAAGCCAAGATTGAAGCTAT
Source organism: Secale cereale (assembly GCA_902687465.1). Classification (NCBI taxonomy): domain Eukaryota; kingdom Viridiplantae; phylum Streptophyta; class Magnoliopsida; order Poales; family Poaceae; genus Secale; species Secale cereale. Next base: position 428,061,899 of record LR738715.1, on the reverse strand, counting down.
TGAGAGTTGGCCGCAGCCCAAAACGGCCACACACGTGAGGAGTTTCCTTGGCCTCGCTGGATTCTATCGGCGTTTTGTGAGAGATTTCAGCACCATTGCTGCACCTCTCAATGAGCTTACAAAGAAGGATGTGCCTTTTGTTTGGGGTACTACACAGGAAGAAGCATTCACGGTAGTGAAAGATAAGTTGACACATGCTCCTTTACTCCAACTTGTTGATTTTAATAAGACTTTTGAGCTTGAATGTGATGCTAGTGGAATTGGGTTAGGAGGTGTGTTATTACAAGATGGTAAACCTGCTGCATACTTTTCTGAAAAATTGAGTGGGCCTAGTCTGAATTATTCTACTTATGATAAGGAATTATATGCTCTTGTTCGGACTTTGGAGACATGGCAACATTATTTATGGCCCAAAGAATTTGTTATACATTCTGATCTTGAATCTTTGAAGCACATTAAAAGTCAAGCAAAACTGAACCATAGACATGCTAAATGGGTTGAATTCATAGAGACTTTCCCTTATGTTATTAAACACAAGAAGGGAAAAGAAAATGTTATTGCTGATGCATTGTCTCGTCGTTATACTATGCTTTCACAACTTGACTTTAAAATATTTGGTTTGGAGACCATCAAAGATCAATATGTGGATGATGCTGAATTTAAAGATGTATTGCAGAATTGTAAAGAAGGGAGAACATGGAACAAGTTCGTCGTTAATGATGGATTTGTGTTTCGTGCTAACAAGCTATGCATTCCAGGTAGCTCAGTTCGTCTTTTGTTGTTGCAGGAGGCGCATGGAGGAGGATTAATGGGACACTTTGGCGTGAAGAAGACGAAGGACGTACTTGCTACACATTTCTTTTGGCCAAAGATGCGACGGGATGTTGAACGTTTTGTTGGTCGCTGCACTACATGTCAAAAAGCTAAGTCACGACTCAATCCTCATGGTTTATATATGCCTTTGCCTGTCCCTAGTGTTCCTTGGGAAGATATATCTTTGGACTTTGTTTTGGGTTTACCTCTAACAAAGAAGGGGAGGGATAGCATATTTGTTGTCGTGGATAGGTTCTCGAAGATGGCACACTTTATACCATGTCATAAAAGTGACGATGCTGCTAATGTTGCTGATTTGTTCTTTCGTGAAATTATTCGCTTGCATGGTGTGCCAAATACTATTGTTTCAGATCGTGATACTAAATTTCTTAGCCACTTTTGGAGATGTTTATTAGCTAAGTTGGGGACTAAACTGCTTTTTAGTACTACTTGTCACCCCCAAACTGATGGACAAACTGAAGTAGTCAATAGAACTTTGTCTACTATGGTTAGGGCTGTTTTGAAGAATAACAAGAAAATATGGGAAGAATGCTTGCCCCATATTGAATTTGCTTATAATCGTTCGTTGCATTCTACTACTAAGATGTGCCCTTTTGAAATTATATATGGTTTCCTACCTCGTGCACCTATTGATTTGTTGCCTCTTCCATCTTTGGGAAAGTTAATTTTGATGCTAAACAACGTGCTGAATTGATCTTAAAAATGCATGAGTTAACTAAGGAAAATATTGAGTGCTTGAATGCTAAAGATAAACTTGTTGGAGATAAGGGTAGAAAACGTATTGTCTTTGCACCTAGAGATCTTGTTTGGATGCATTTGCGTAAGCATAGGTTTCCTAATTTGCGCAAGGCAAAGCTAATGCCACGTGCTGATGGTCTTTTTAAGGTGTTAGAGAAAATAAATGATAATGCATATAAACTTGAGCTGTCTGCAGATTTTGGGGTTAGTCCTACATTTAACATTGCAGATTTGAAGCCTTACTTGGGTGAGGAAGATGAGCTTCCGTTGAGGACGACTTTAATTCAAGAAGGGGAGGATGATGAGGATATCACTAATAGAGTTACACCCACAGCCCCAACTGATACATATACATGACCAATTACTAGAGCTTACGCACACCAATTAAATTACCAGGTACTTTCGTTTCTTGGTAATGATTCTAATGTTCATGAGAATATGATGCTGCCTAAATTAGATACATTTGTCTTGCTTACAAATGAAGGGCCTAGCTTGGACAAGAAGGATGAACATTGGAGCAAGATTAAGCATGGAGATGATGGCATGCGCAAAGGGAGCAAGAACGGAGTTACAAGTGATGATTTCAGGACTTTGAAGCCACCATAATGAGTGCGAGAAGCCTTGGACGAAATATACAAGATGCCACTTCATAGATTTCATCAAGAGGCTATTATTGGTGCTGCGTCACCTTATTATTGGGCCAGGCCCATGTAATTTCAAAATATTAAAGTATAGTCTGCTTGGGGAAAACAGAGTTAGGGTTGGTTTCGGACCCCTTCTCCAAGGGCCATGAAATTCCCCCTCTCTTTCTCCATATATACAACCATTAGGGCATCGTTTAGTCTTTGGGTTTTTTTAAGATTAAAGTTCACCATAGCTGCAACTTTGTGTAATTCATTTGTGTTCAACGACCAGACAAATACGTCACAGAACCCCACTTGATAAATAAAGCTTTCCTCTTGAATTCACAATATCCAGATTGCAATCTCAGTTTCTTGCTTGTTCTTCGTTTGCCTGCAGAAAACAGACCTTCGTGGCCAGGTTGATTGTGCTCCGGCGTGGTCAATAACCTCTCGGAGTTGGTTTAGCGATTGCTAAGGCGCAACGTCCTCGCACGTTCGTAGTCGGATCGTCAAAGTCGACTTCGTCCAAAACGATAGCCACCATCTCATCGGAAGATGGGACACATTTGCCTCTATCATCGAGGGGGAGAATATCTGATTTATAAGTTTGGCAATCACTTAGGACAATGTGGAATTGTTTCACAGTTGATGCCACCTGGAACAACACAACATAATGGTGTGTTCGAACGTCATAATCATGCCTTATTTGATATGGTGCATTCTATGATGTCTCTTGCCGATCTGCCACTATCGTTTTGGGGTTATGCGTTAGAGAAAACTGCATTCACTTTATATAGGGCACCATCTAAGTCCGTAGATACGACACCGTATGAACTATGGTTTGGCAAGAAACCTAAGTTGTCGTTTCTTAAGGTTTGGGAATGCGATGCTTATGTCAAAAGGCTTCAGTTGGAAAAGCTCGAACCCAAAGTGGACAAATGCATCTTCATAGGATACCCAAAGGAGACGGTTGGTAATAACTTCTATCTTAGATCCGAGGGCAAAGTGTTTGTCGCTAAGAACGGGTCCTTTCTCGAGAAAGAGTTTCTCTCGAAAGAATTGAGCAGGAGGAAAATAGAAGTTGATGAAGTTGTTGAACCTTTACTTCAACCAGAGAGTAGCACAACATAGAAAGATGTTTCTGTGGCACCTATGACAGTTGAAGAGGAAGCTGATGATAGTGATCATGAAGTTTCAGATCAAGTTACTATCATACCTCGTAGGCCGACAAGGATACATACTACTCCTGAGTGGTACGGTAACCCTATCTTGGAGGTCATGTTGTTAGACAATGATGAACTTGCGAGCTATGGAGAATCGATGGTGGGCCTGGATTATGATAAATGGTTAGAGGCCATGAAATCTAAAATGGGATCCATGTATGGAAACAAAGTATGGACTTTGGAAGTATTACCCGAAGGATGAAAGGCCATTCAGAATAAATGGATCTTCAAGAAGAAGATGGGCGCGGACGGTAATGTCACCGTCTATAAAGCTCGACTTGTGGCAAGGGTTTTCACAAGTTCAAGGAGTTGACTACGATGAGACTTTCTCACCCGTAGCGATTCTTGAGTCCGTCAGATTTATGTTAGCAGTTGCTGCATTTCTCGATTACGAAATCTGGTAGATGGATGTCAAAACAGACTTTCCTTAACGGTTTTCATGAGGAAATATTGTATGTGATACAACCGGAAGGTTTTGTCGATCCTAAGGATGATAAAAGGTATGCAAGCTCCAGTGATCCTTCTATGGACTGGAGCAAGCATCTCAGAGTTGGAATATACGCTTTGATGAGGTGATCAAAGCTTTTGTGTTTATACAAAGTTTGCAAGAAACTTGTATTTGCAAGAAAGTGAGTGGGAGCACAACAACATTTCTGATAAGTATATGTGGATGACATATTGTTGATCAGAAATGATGTAGAATTTCTAGAAAGCATAAAGGGTTGATTGAAAGGAGTTTTCAAAGGAAGACCTCGGTAAACCTGCTTACAAGTTGGGCATCAAGATCTATAGAGATAGATCAAGATGCCTGAAAAGACATGCACATAGCACACACCTTGACATGATTTTTAAGGATTTCAAAATGGATCAGTGAAAGGAGTCCTTGCCTGAGTGGTAAGGTGTGAAGTTGAGTGAGACTCAAAGCTCGACCACGGCAGAAAAAGAGAAAGGACGAAGGTCGTCCCCTCTGCCTTAGCCTTAGGCTTTATACGATATGCCATGATGTGTACCACACTTGATGTGTGCCTTGCCACATGTCTGAGGAGGGCTTACAAGTGTGATCGAGAAGTGGATCACTAGACAACGGTCAAAAATTATCCACAGAGGAATAAAGAAATGTTTCTCGGTTATGGACGTGATAAAGGGTTTAGCATAAAGGGTTACGTCGATGCAAGATTTAACACCAATCCGGATGACTCTAAGTAGCAAATCGGATACGTATAGTGGAGCAACCATTTGGAATAGCTCCAAGTAGAGCATGGCAACATCATCTACAATGTGACAGATTTGCGAAGTACAAACGGATCTGAATGTTGTAGACCCGTTGACTAAAACCTCTCTCACAAGCATAACATGATCAAACCCCAGAACTCATTGAGTGTTAATCACATGGTGATGTGAACTAGATTATTGACTCTAGTAAACTCTTTGGGTGTTAGTCACATGACGATGTGAACTATGAGTGTTAATCACATGGCGATGTGAACTAGATTATTGACTCTAGTAAACTCTTTGGGTGTTAGTCACATGGCGATGTGAACTATGAGTGTTAATCACATGGCGATGTGAACTAGATTATTGACTCTAGTGCAAGTGGGAGACTGTTGGAAATATGCCCTAGAGGCAATAATAAATTGGTTATTATCATATTTCCTTGTCCATGATAATCGTTTATTATCCAACCTAGAATTGTATTGATCAGAAATTCAAATACATGTGTGGATACATAGACAACAAGATGTCCAGCCTCTACCGGACTAGCTCATTGATCAAAGATGGCTATGGTTTCCTAGCCTTGGACATGAGTTGTCATTTGATAATGAGGTCACATCATTAAGAGAATGATGTCATGGACAAGACCCAAACTGTAAATGTAGCATATGATCGTATAAAGTTTATTACTATCATTTTCTACGTGTCAAGTATATGTTCATATGACCATGAGATCATGAAACTCACTGGCACCGGAGGAGTACGGATACGTCTCCAACGTATCTATAATTTTTTATTGTTCCATGCTATTATATATTCTGTTTTGGATGTTTAATGGGCTTTATTATACACTTTCATATTATTTTTGGGACTAACCTATTAACCCAAGGCCTAGTGCAGATTGCTGTTTTTTTCCTATTTCAGGGTTTCGCAGAAAAGGAATATCAAATGGAGTCCAAACGGAATGAAACCATGGCGAGGGTTATTTTTGGAACGATATCAACACAGAAGACTTGGAGTACACGTGGGGGAACGAAGGAGGCGCCACGAGGGTCCAGGGTGCGCCCCCTCCTACAGGGCGCGCCCCCACCCTCGTGGGCCCCCTCTGGCTCCCCCGATGCCCTCCTTCCTCCTATATATATCCATATACCCTAAAAACTTTGAGGCAGTAGAGAAAACCCTAATTCCACCGCCACAACCTTCTCTTCCCGTGAGATCCCATATTGGGGCCTGTTCCGGAGCTCCGCCGGAGGGGGTATCTTCCACGGAGTGCTTCTACATCAACACCATAGCCTCACCATGAGTTGTGAGTAGTTTACCACAGACATTCGGGTCCATAGTTATTAGCTAGATGGCTTCTTCTCTCTTTTTGGATCTCAATACCAAGTTCTCCTCGGTCTTCGAGGAGATCTATTCGATGTAATCTTTTTGCGGTGTGTTTGTCGAGATCTGAAGAATTGCGGGTTTATGATCATCTACGAGAAATATTTGGTTATTTTCTGAATTCTTTTATGTATGATTATAATATCCTTGCAAGTCTCTTCAAATTATCGGTTTGGTTTGGCCTACTAGATCTATAGTTCTTGCAATGGGAGAAGTGCTTGGCTTTGGGTTCAATCTTGCGGTGTCCTTTCCCAGTGACAGGAGGGGCAACAAGGCACGCATTGTATTGTTGCCATTGAGGATAAAAAGATGGGGTTTATATCATATTGCTTGAGTTTATCCCTCTACATCATGTCATCTTGCTTAAATCATTACTCTGTTCTTATGAACTTAATACTCTAGATGCATGCTGGAAGCGGTCGATGTGTGGAGTAATAGTAGTAGATGCAGAATCGTTTCGGTCTACTTGTCACGGACGTGATGCCTATATATAATGATGATGCCTAGATATTCTCATAACTATGCGCTTTTCTATCAATTGCTCGACAGTAATTTGTTCACCACCGTAGAATTCTACTATCATGAGAGAAGCCACTCGTGAAACCTATGGCCCCCGGGTCTATTCTCAACATATTAATCTCCAATCTACTTTACTTTGCTTTATTTACTTTCCGTTCTTATATCGAAAATACCAAAATGTCACACTATCCTATCTATCAGATCTCACTTTCGTAAGTAACCATAAAGGGATTGCCAACCCCTTATCGCGTTGGCTGCGAAGTTCTTATTTGTTTGTGCAGGTGCGAGGGACTCGCGCGTGGTCTCCTACTGTATTGATACCTTGGTTCTCAAAAACTTACAGAAATACTTACACTACTGTGCTGCATCACCCTTTCCTCTTCGAGGGAATACAACACAAGCTCGAGAAGTAGCAAGAAGAATTTCTGGCGCCGTTGTCGGGGAGGCTTACGGAAAAGTCATATACCAAGTACCTATTACAAACCCTTATCCTTCGCATTACAATTATTTGCCTCTCGTTTTCCTCTCCCCCACTTCACCCTTGCCGTATTATTTGCCCTTCTTTTTGCCGTGTGTTTACCGTTCGCTTGCTTCTCGTTTGCTTGTGTGTTGGATTGCTTGCTTATCTGATGCGGAGCATCCTAAGGACATCACCATGTCAAGAGTCCATTTGGCAAGTGACACGTGCGACCTCTACTTCTCATACATAAAGGTGAATCATCTCCTTTACACGTGTTCACTTGACCCCTTCGAGGATCGTTTACTACTTGACACTCCACTCGTGTGCATGCATAGGTATCGTCGGAGCTTCACAGACGACGAGGAGGAGTGCAAGCGCCGAGGAACACCTACGCCATCAGCGAGGGAAGCATGGAAGCGAAGGCGGAAGAAGACGGAGCGGCTGAAGTTACAGCTGCCGGACATCCGGCGCCAGCCCGGACATCCGGCCTTCAGCCCGGAAATCTGGCGCCAGCAACAGAACCGCACCCGAGACTTGGCCCTGCTAGCCCGGACATCCGGCCAACCGCCCCGGACATCCGGCGTCTCATAAGAGCCCGGACATCCGGCCCCCAGCCGGACATCCGGCGCCTGCCTGCGCGCATGGACAGGGCCCGAGGCCCATGTATCCCCCCATCTACTTACCCCTTCGTGTACTAGACTATATATACTCCTCCACCTCCACCATTTTAGGGTTAGCATTGATTTAGCTCATATGTGAGACAGAGCTTTGCTCATCCATCCCGGATCTACTCCACGAGAGAGACCGCGGCCCCTCTACGGAGAAGATCCACCTTGGATTCAAGACCCCTAAACGGGAAGATCCTTCACGGATTCAAGGCCTCCTCTTGGAGATGAACTCTACCCATGTATCTTTCCCTTTGTTGTTCATGTATCTTGTGATCTTGTGTGTTTGATTGTCTAGTGGATGTGTGATTGGACTTGTTCTTGAGTGTTTCCCTCGTGATTCCCCTTTGTGTTCTTCGTGTTCATCGTGGGATCCCCTCCATTTCGTGAAAGATCGGCCACCTAGGGTTCCGCCCTACATCATATGGTATCAAGAGCATAGGTTGATCACGAATTTGGAGCCTCCCCACCATTTTCTAGCCTTGTTTTGTTGTGTTTTTCCCCAAATTCGAAAATTCCCCACCAAAAATACCCCCAAAATTTTTGTGATCTGTTGGTTTGATGAGATTTTGTTGATTTTGATCCGTGGATTTGCTTGGTTTCAAGTGGATCTAGGAGTTCCCCAAGTTTCCCCATCATTCCTCCACAAAATCCGTAAAATTTTGCCCCCAAAATCATCAAATTCCGCCCCCAAACGAGTTTGGAAGTCCCAATCCCGATCTGGAATCTTCGGGCCGGACATCCGGGCCACTGGCCGGACATCCGCGCCATCGGGCGGGACATCCAGCTCCTGGAGGGCAAAATCCCGCGCGGTTCTGGACATCAGGTCCCGGAAATCCGGACCCGACTCCGGATGTCCGACCCCTGTAGTTTCAGACTTTTCCGTTTCACCGTTTTGTCCATAACTAATTCATCCGAACTCCGATTTCGACGTTCTTGAGCTCGTTTTGAAGATCTTGACATACCCCATACCAAAAAAATACCACCATAATCATTTGACTCCATCATATTTTTGGAATTTTGGCATCTTTGCCTAGGGCTTCCACCACATCATCCGCTACACCACCACCGACTTCCTCAACCTAACCATTTTGTCCCCCATAGCATTTGTGGTTGCTTGAGTAGTGATTTGAGTCTCCTAAGGTGTTTAGGATACTTAGGGACCATTGCTTCTCATCAACCACCACCACCACTTCCGCATAACCTTGTCCACTATACATAGCCAATCCAACCTAACCCAATTTTGTGTGAGCTTGTTTGAGTTGTTGCTCGTGTCTCCTAAGGTGTTTCGGTAGGGACCGTGACTTCAACTCCGACAAGGTGTATAGCCCATCATACACTTCCACCACCATAAGCCATTTTGACCGGGTTTCCACCAACAATTCCGCAACCACCACCGCTTGTCCGCTACCACCATTTGACATTTGTCCTTGGAATTTTGAGTTGTGGTTTTTCCGTTTCCTAAGGTGTTTCGGCTAATTAGGAACGGGTCTACATCAACAGCACCACCTCTCATCATCGACACAGACGGTAACTTCGACGACATCATTGTATATTCCCTTGCAATTGCATTATTAACCCCTAGCCCATTTTGCGTCACTTGCCTATCGAGACTAGCCTTTGAGTATTGCCGACAACGTTACTTGTGCACATTAGTGATCATCGACCCGCCCTTCCATTGTATGCATACCTTATCATCTTGGTATCATCATATCATCCCTTGTGTCACAAGATTGTTCCCGCATATACACAATTGCTATCTTGGTTTGTGCATTTCGCATCGTGGCCATACAAAAAAAAAGAAGAGAGAAAGAATAAGCTTTTAAGCAAAAGGAGAAAGACAAAGAAGCTTGTAAGCAAGAGCCATAGCATCGCATCATATCATATCATACTTGATCATCTTGTGCTAAAAGCACCGGAACATCATATACATAGCATACTTGTGATAGGAAGTCGCTACATTTTGTCTCATATAGGAGTGCACAAGTTCGTATCCGCCTATTGAGCAATCGGCTAGCGTCTCTCTAGAGTTGTGCGACACGAGCGTTTTCCGTGGATTCCACATTTTGTGCTCATTCCTTGGTTGCACGACCACATTTATCTATCCGTGCGTGTGTTTCCGTGTGCCACTCCTTGCTATTGGTCTACTTGTTTCACTTGTGAATTTGTGAATCTCTTTCAACATTATTGACTCTTTCTAACATTTTGCATCAAATTTTTGTGCCACTATCCTCACCGAGCTACTCCATAAGCTTTACTTGATAGGTGTGAGTGAACAAGTCCGGTACCAATTCCACTATTCTTTCATTTCACATTGAGTGAAACGGGATACATCCTCAACGTTGGGAAAAGGTAACTTGGTATTGTTTATCTCATCTCCTACTCACCTTTGCTCGAGTCTTGTGATGGATAGGAAAAGCATTTCATCTACTTCGGTCTACAACAACAACGACAAGTTCGATGCCATGACGAACAACTTATGCGCCAACATGAATGCTCAAATGGAGGAGCTCAAAGCCCTCATCAAGAACCACAAGAGGTCTCCCTCATCTTCGAGAAGACGCTCAAGTGCACATCCTTCCGAGCTACCATCTCCGGCAAGATCTCATCGGCATCGACACCATCAACGGCAAGAACGTGAAGGTCAAGAGCTCAACACCAACAAACGCTCAATGACTTCACCGTACACCTTGGCATCTTCGCCAAGCGACTTCAAGGCATCTTCGCCTTTGGATATGCGGCATCTTCGCCCACAAGCACCTCAAGCTTATGATCAAGAGAAGCTCCCCAAGCTCAAGTCCGCGACTACCACGAGCTACTACGACCTCGACAACGACCATGAGATTCCTTTCTATGGGACTCAAGACCCCGAGGAGTATCTCGAGTGGGAGCGCAAGATGGACGACTACCTCAAGCTACATCAAGTTCCCTACGAAGATCAAGTGAAGTGCACCACAAGACACCTCCACGACAAAGCGTCCACATGGTGGCTTCACACACCTTCGACGAGCTTCAACGTGAATTGGCCCAAGATGAAGAAAGCTATGCGAAGAGAGTTCGTGCCTTCCACCTACACGGAACAACTTCTACGCCAATTGGAGAACACCATTCAAGGATCCAAGTCCATCGACAAGTACTTCAAGGAGATGAAGAATGCCTTGCGACGTGCCGGCGCGGACGACCCCATTTCAATGAAGCTCCACTTCATGATGGGATTGCACAATGACGTCTACAAGACTATCTTCTTCGAGAACTACAAGTCCCTCGACGACAACTACATTGGTGCTCTCAAGGCGGAACAAGAACTAATGAAGGCCAAGGCTTCTCCACCGCAAGCAAACTTCTCGAAGACCAAGCTCCAAGACAACGAGCATGAGGGTAGTACCACCACGATGTCCAAGCCCAACGAGCTCCAAGACGATGCTCCCAAGTTCGACTCCACCGCCATCCATCTTTGTGCCATTGATGATGCCGAGTCTACTTTGACTCTTTTTCAAGACGGTGCGGCGACGACTACGACTACGGAGCCATTCGAGGACCATGCTTTGAAGGCGAACGACATGGTGACGAGCAAGGATGATGCTTCCATCTTAGGAGGCGAGAGTGATGATGTGCCATCTTCGGCCTTCATCCACGGTGACGGTGACGAGATGGTTGAGCATGGGATTTTCCCTTCGACCACGGCGGCGTATGATGACTTGAGCGACTTGTGCCACCATATCGAGAGTGAGAGCGAGTTCACCACTAGCCCCATATATGATGAGCTGCCCCGATTCCCATGTGAGGAGAGCCACAACCCCCACCACTTGAGTGAGATGAGTGACTCCACCATATGTGAGTTTGAGTGCACCTACCTTGAGGGAGTGAGTGAGCCACCACATAGAGAGAGTGAGATAGTTGATAGGTCATGTGAGGCCACTTTCAACGCTAACGACTTGACCTCTACCTCTATTGTATCTTCTCATTCGGTGCTAGGTCCCACATTTGATGACGCGCCGATCCTCGATGACTTCGTCCTTCCTATGGACAAGACGATGGCCATGGTGGAATATTATGCACTCCCCACATGGTTCCATCAAGATGAAGATGATGACCACCATTTGGTCTTTCCCACCTCACCTACACCACATGAGTGGAAAGAGAAAGGTAAGAAAGGTGAAGGTGATGCTCTCGTCCCAATAGTGGACTATGTTGACATTGATTGCTTGCATGATGTTGATCCACCTATTGCCATGCTTCGTGCTTGTATGATTCCCCCATGCGATGATTTACCCATTTATGATGAGTTTGATGATTGCCATGTGGAGTCTATTAGTTGTGATGCCATGCTGCATAGGATTTCTTGTGATAATTCTATTGGTCACATCATTTTTGACATCCCGCTTGACTTGTCATATGCTTTGCATGAGATCAACAATATGTCACATTTGCAATCTCTTCATAGTAACTATGCATATGCCATTAAGATAAACCCAATTTGCACATATGGCATAGATGACAAGCCCATGGTTATTGGCATTTGTTTTTCTTGTGATGATATTGACATGCTTACTTTGCATCATATCCATCATATGCCATGCCATGATTACCTAGCTTCCGACATGCATTGTTTTGGATGTTGTTCCACTTCTCCACATTATGCTTCCGATATTGCTTATGAGGAGACCCCATAGTTTCCTCATACATTTTAGGAGATTTTGACCCATCCCATCCATTGCATGATCCCCATGCTTGTGTGCACAATATGCTCCCCATGAATGAACATGCTATAGATGTGCCATATAATTGTATGCTGAATTTGCATCCACATCATGCTATACACAATAACTATTCATTCATGATGGATGACATGTTCTTATACCATGCATCAAATTTCTTTGAGAGATGCTTATCTTGTGCTAACTCTAACGTGCACATACACATCATGATGGATGATGTGTACATTTACCACGCGCACAATTTCTTTGGTTTGTGTGTCTTTTGGGTAGGTCCCCATACTTACTCGTCAACCTCGCAAGAGCACGAGTTGACGAAACGAGCTCTAGAGAGCAACGGCGACTTGGGAGTCCATGGAATGTCTTGCCCACCGCTCCTTTTGCGCAAACACTTCGCGCATTCCTTCTACATGGCACTCACATGGTTATGGGTTATTGTCCATTATATCTCTTATGCCCACCTTGCCATGTTCACTTTGCATGATATGCTCATTTATATGCCTTTGCCATGCATTTGTGACCCATGCTTTGCATTACACATGATGATTGATTCTCATACTTGTATGTGTATTTGCAAGCTTGGTGGAGATATCACTTGTTATTGCCATGATTCCTTTGCACACCATGCCTATTATGATGCTTTGATCTTGATATGTGCTCGTGTTTGTGATATGTCGTGTGCATTGCTTATGCCTACTATTGGCTCACATGACATGATTACTATGAACTCATCTAGTGTGTTGCATCTTCGCTCCACTAGTTTGCACGACATGATTGATTTGCTTGCTTATGTTGCATCACCGATGATTCATACTTGCTCCTTTCATGCGGTTGATGTCAACCATTGCCATGCTTTGCACATGATTGATATTGCTTGTTGTCATATGTCTCTAGATGTTGCCTCTCTCATGTTATATGATTGTCCATGCATTGAGCGCAACCATGATTTTAGTCTTGCCAATGAGATTGCCCCCATAGCATTCTCGCATTTATTTGGAGATTTTGACATATTTCTTGTGAAGCATGCTTGTCTTACCTCTTTGCACCATATGCCTAGTGCCATGAATATAGCCATTGTTGCATCATCTTATTCATGCACTTTTGCTCCTAATGGTTATGTGCAAGAGAAGAGAACCATCATGATGGATGATGTGTTTATCTACCATGCGCATACATTCTTTGTTTTGTTGTGTGCATGTGTAGGATACTTGGACTTCGTGTCGACTTCCACTTCACGTGAGTTGACCATTCGAGCTCTTGAGAGCGAACCACCTTCTACCACGACGCTTCAACATCGCACTTGCTTGTGCTTCGGCATTGTGAAATATGCACAAGGACACACTTTCGAGGTGATATCCTTCTCTTTCGAGAAACCACAATCCATGCGCATGAACATTGTGGATCATACTAGTTGTGTTGCTTGCACCATGACTCTTTGCACACATGCTAGAGATCTTTCTTCGACTTGCCATTGCCACATTGCCATGCTTCATGATATATATGCCTTGTGTGTTGCCTCCGACTTGTGGATTACTTGTCCCTATCCTATGCTTGGTTGCAACAATATCATCTCTTCACATATGCCATGTCCCATTGCTTGTCACATGCTTCGCTTGATTGCCTCACACATGTTGAACAATTTCTCTTTCTATTGTGTTGAGTGCCACACGACTTTCACTACACCATATGCACGCTATGCTTGGATTGTCTTGCACTTGACTCATGTGTTTAGACACTTCATTTTATTTGGTGTTGTGAATGATTACTATGCCTACCATAGACCTTTCTTTGTGCACTTTATGCATGCTTGCTACGACTTTGAGGTAGATGCTTACTCTCTTGTCACACATATGTGCATCTCTACCTCACATTTACACGCTTGTTTCAATGATGGCCTTGATTGTGCTCAATTGATGTGCTTAAATGCCATGCCACAACCCCTTGTCACACCCTATGCTATGCTTGATGACAACACTTGTTGGGTGAATCCCATCTTGAATGCTTGGTTTTGCACTAATGCTAACCACATTTGTTTTTCCAAGTGTTTCTTGTCCTTGCTCCTTTTGAAGGAATCACTAGACGGTGCGACATTGGAGAGTGCCCATTTCGAGCTTCACGATGATGAGTGCTTGGTGATCGACCGCTTCGACATGGCAATGCCATCTCTTTCCCATGGTGATTTGGCTTTCGATCCGAGGTCGGATCTTTTCCAAGGGGGAGGGGATGATGCGGAGCATCCTAAGGACATCACCATGTCAAGAGTCCGTTTGGCAAGTGACACGTGCGACCTCTACTTCTCATACATAAAGGTGAATCATCTCCTTTACACGTGTTCACTTGACCCCTTCGAGGATGGTTTACTACTTGACACTCCACTCGTGTGCATGCATAGGTATCGTCGGAGCTTCACAGACGACGAGGAGGAGTGCAAGCGCCGAGGAACACCTACGCCATCAGCGAGGGAAGCATGGAAGCGAAGGCGGAAGAAGACGGAGCGGCTGCAGTTACAGCTGCCGGACATCCGGCGCCAGCTCGGACATCCGGCGCCAGCCCGGACATCCGGCCTTCAGCCCGGAAATCCGGTGCCAGCAACAGAACCGCACCCGAGACTTGGCCCTGCTAGCCCGGACATCCGGCCAACCGCCCCGGACATCCGGCGTCTCATAAGAGCCCGGACATCCGGCCCCCAGCCGGACATCCGGCGCCTGCCTGCGCGCATGGACAGGGCCCGAGGCCCATGTATCCCCCCATCTACTAACCCCTTCGTGTACTAGACTATATATACTCCTCCACCTCCACCATTTTAGGGTTAGCATTGATTTAGCTCATATGTGAGATAGAGCTTTGCTCATCCATCCCGAATCTACTCCACGAGAGAGACCGCGGCCCCTCTACGGAGAAGATCCACCTTGGATTCAAGACCCCTAAACGGGAAGATCCTTCACGGATTCAAGGCCTCCTCTTGGAGATGAACTCTACCCATGTATCTTTCCCTTTGTTGTTCATGTATCTTGTGATCTTGTGTGTTTGATTGTCTAGTGGATGTGTGATTGGACTTGTTCTTGAGTGTTTCCCTCGTGATTCCCCTTTGTGTTCTTCGTGTTCATCGTGGGATCCCCTCCATTTCGTGAAAGATCGGCCACCTAGGGTTCCGCCCTACATCATTATCACTATAGCTCAGAACAGTACCAAATTGGGTGACTTCTCCAATACCAACAATAATGATTTTATTAGCGCTCCGATTGCTCTTATTACCGATGCTGAATCTTGTGAGATCAATGTTGCTTTGTTGAATCTTGTCATGAAAGATCAATTTTCCGGCCTTCCTAGTGAAGATGCCGCTACCCATCTAAACAACTTTGTTGATTTGTGTGATATGCAAAATAAGAGGGATAAGGATAATGATATTGTTAAATTTGAAGTTATTTCCGTTTTCACTTAGAGATCGTGCTAAAACTTGGTTTTACTCTTTGCTTAGAAATAGTATTGATTCATGGAATAACACTACACCACGACACTACAAAGGCGACGTGCATCTGTTGCTATAAGTGAGCATCGCCGACAGTTTTTTTGTCCCAAACTATACCGACACATAGTATGTTAGTGTTATATAAACTTGTGACACATTATCTGTCGCCAAAGCTCAGAAAAACACCGATGAAATTTCTGTCGCCAAATAGAGGTATTACCTGTTGTTTGTGTGTCGCCGATTCATGGGGACACAAAAAGTGTCCGCGTTGTTTGCTACAGCCCACGTCTGAAAAATACGGCGCGAAAAGAGGGCCACGCGCGGCCATGCGAAACACCCGACTCACACCAGAACGTGAAAAAAAAACCCCGAGTCCCCGACCTGTTCGATCCCCGGCCAATCTCACCTCTCTCTTTCTCTCGCCACCCAAAACCTAACCCGACCGCGCCCGACCTGTGCGCCGCCGCCGCCCCCGACCTGCGCGCCGCCGCCGACCCCGACCTGCGCGCCGCCGCCGCAACTCCCTCGCCGTTCTCCTCGCGCCACCACATCTCGGACCTCGGCCTCCCTTCCCTTAGTCCACAGTAGCAGCAGCGCCGATCTGCGACAGAGGAGCACCGTTCGCCGTCGAGGAACAGCAGCACCATCCGCCACCAAGGATCCGCCGCGCGCCGGGAACAACAACACCATACGCCGGAGGATCTGCCGCACGGACTGCTGCTGAGGATCCCCCATCGTTCTTCTTCCTCCATCGGTGACCCCTGTCCCGGTTGACTCCCCTTGCCTCCAGATCTCAGGAAGTAAGATGCGATTTTTTTCCTTACGTATCTTCTCGTATGTTGGTATATGTAGTTCACATTTTAGTTTGAATGGCTTATAACCTGATGGCATGCCTTGCGTGATTTAGTTTTTCAGTTTATGCATTGTATAGTTGCAGATTTGCTTGTATGAACCTTACTTGTTGTGATATGGTAATGCTAGTGAACTGGTAGTTCATCACAGATAGATCCCTTGCTTGCAGATAGTTCTCTTCTCTTTGAGAAGTTTAATTGTTAGCACTTTCAGTAGCTACATAAATATGGTGTATTCCATGTTTGCCAAGAGAAACCATAACTCCCTAGTGGCACTAAAATCATCAGAGTTGATCTGTAGACTATCTCTTCTCTTCCAACTTCTGTAACGGGTGGCCTGCATAGTTTTTCTCACACATAGCATTCTTTCTTTGAGCCATGATGCTACTTGTGAGCTTTCATTCAGTTTCTTCTGCTCCTTTAACGGTGAAGCAATATTACTGTGAAACATACTTCAATTCTTAGTGATGGACTACTGGTTGTTTTTGTTTGATTTGTCAAACCCTCAAGTTCAATTTTTGCTAGGAACACAATTGGCTCTTATAAGCGTGCAAGCAAACCAATAATGGGAAATCTGCAAATATTTTACCATCCCTGACTAATTAACCATTTGACATATGGTAGATATATCACCGTAATTACTAACAATTTTTGTTCTGTAATGTAACACTAGCTAAGATTAATATCAGTACACATTATCGGGCTTTTTCCTATTTAGTGCACATTTTTGTGGTCTTTGGAATAGTATAAAATATCTCAAATGATGTCATTGGGCTCACTGTAAGATGTGTATCATATGGTAGATATATCACCGTAATTACTAACAATTTTCTGCTGTACTTGTATGGCCGTAGAGACAATAGTGCATGCATTCTTAAAAATAACTTGAAGCGTGCCCATTAGATAGTAGAGCATATATTTGCACTGCAGCCATGACTTTATTAGTGTGTGCGCTCACTTCTAGGTCACTGCATCATGTGAAAAAAAACTGGCGCTGCTACAATTTCTCAAAGAAAAAGTTCATGTGAAGAACCATGGCGACACACGGGAGAAAAATACATTCGAGTCAGTATATATACATATAGAAATGGATGGAAGGAATATTCATAGAGTCAGTCTATTAGTTGTTAGTTAGGAAACTGTAAAGAAGATAGTCTGTAGAAAAAGTCTATAAAAATATAGGTCAATGATATACTTTGATAATACCTCCTTGTTTTTTTCTGCAACAGTTGATTAAATTTTTTGAGGGGGTTCAAAAAAACACTTCATTGATAGTCATGTTTTAAGTTATTTTTCTATTTGATATGCATGTTCATAGTGAATGCCGATTTTTGCAGCAACATTGGTATTCTGAATCTCTACAGAAACATTGATAGTCCAAATCTGTACATTTCACTTGTAGTCTGTGAATCAATTGTGAAGGTGCAGTCACCATGGACAAAAGGTGGATGGATGAGCCTAGGTATAACACACAATTCTAGTGGTTATAGGGAGCTTAGCAATTATTTAACTACATCTGATCTGATGCATATGTATATTTATATAACATGTAGGCACACAAAGGTGTATTTGGAAGGGGTGGAAAAATTCTTAAGCTTTGCATTTAGTAATTCATCTGGAAACAAAATATTATGTCCTTGTAAGAACTGTTCAAACTCATTTTGGAATGAAGAAAGAGAGGTGCGTGAGCATCTGGTATGTGATGGGTTTCTCCGTGGGTATAAAGCTTGGATTTTTCATGGAGAATCTAGTTCTTCTTTCTTGAATGACCCCGATGCTCATGAGAATGAGGTTGAGGAGGAGTCACCCGAAGAGGATGACATTTCTGATTTGCTTCGAGACTTAGGGGGTGGTTTAGATAAGGAGGGGGACTTGGAAGATGACATAGTTTCTGAGCAGACTGATGCATATTTAGAAGCTCTTCAAAAGTAAAAAAATGACTCTGGTCAAGAGCTATATCCTGGGTGTAAGAAGTTCTCAAAACTGCGTTTCATAATTAGACTACTTCATGTCAAGTTGCTTGGTGGATGGTCAGATAAAAGTTTTAACCTACTGCTAGATCTACTTAATGATGCTTTTCCTGAAGGGTCCTCACTAGCGAAGAACTATAATGAAGCTAAGAAATTGGTGAAATGCCTAGGACTTTGATATGTTAGTATTCATGCATGTGAACATGATTGCATCCTTTTCTGGAAAAACCATGCTAAGGCTGATGTTTGTCCAATATGCAATACTTCACGATGGAAATCTGAAAAGAAGAGTTTAGATGGAAAACGTGTCCACAAGGTACCTAGGAAGGTTCTCCGTTATTTTCCAATAAAGAAAAGGCTCCAAAGGTTGTTTATGTGTCATCTAGCCATAATGTTGCATCCACACATTTACCACATTGACAGATGAGGAACTTATGGAAAGATGTGATAGAAGAATTGAAAAGGACGATTGGAAACAGCTTATCGATCAGTGGAGAAAACCAGAATCCGAGGTAAGGCACAAACTAACTTAGTTTTTGCTTGTTGTGTGTCTTAATGTTATATCCTAGCTTAACTCATTGTTTGCATTGTTTTTAGGCTAGCAGTGCTACAAACAAAAAAAATCGTTCCAATTTGAAATTGCTACATGTGGCTGGCAGCAAGAGTTTTGCTCGTGTTAGTCATGATATGGTAAACTCAACTATGCAAGCACTTCTTTTCAAAAGTGATGTACTAGATCAGTAAAAGTTGTTTTAGTAACTAGTGAGACAAATTGGTTGCAGGCTCAGAAACTTGGGTACTATCCAGGAAGAGACAAAGTTTTTGTGGAAGTACATACAAGTAAGAAAACCGGAGTTCCCACCCCACTAGCAGTGCCACTAATTGTAAGTCACATGACCATTCATCATCTCTTTTCTGTAATAATATCGTGCATGTGGGTTCATCATGGAAATAACTTGAGGTACCTCATGTAAGAAAAACTTCAAACTGAAGCTGCACTTCACCCAGAATTGGAGGGAAATTCTATTGCAGAAGGGGATCTTTATGCACATACTTTTGGAGAGAAGGAACCAAGAGGACGTGTCCGTATGTTGGGTACGGGGCCAACTCCACAGAGTGTGGGTGTACCTGGAACCAAAGCTAAAGTGCCAACAAAGCTTGCAATGGAAATGCAACTTCACCGAAGAGCTGAACAAGCAGTTTCAACTCTACAAGAGAAAATGCAAGCAATGGAACGACGCGTCGATGAGATGCAAGCCATGTTTTCACAAGGAAGTCACAGCGTTGAAATGCCCACACCATCGCCTCCTAATTCTGTCTCTCGACCCGTGGTGAGTGCTTACTTGTCTATTTTTGTTAAGATATGTGAATCATAGGTACACTAATTCATTTCTTTTTGTGTCCCTCCATAGTTCTCACGTATTGTACCGGATGATGATGATGAGGAAGAGGAACATGAGGGTCATCATGATGCAGTCCAGGAAGACGAAGGATTGTTCATCCAGAAGCGTATGCCATCTAGCCATAATGTTGCATCCACACATTTACCACCTAGAAGCCATGTAGCCACTGCAAACGTCCGTCAGGCCTCTCAAGTCACTCACAATCAAGAAGACCTTGTAATCATCTCATCTCTTAACTACATATATATTGTTCTGTTGTGTTTGATAATAGATGATGCATGATATAGGTTGGTAGGGATGTCATATTATATCATTTGGTGAGATCTGATCCTGTGGCGAAGGCAATGGTTATCTCAACCAACCAAGACACCATAGTGGGAGGTGAAGTTCTTGGGCTGCAATATTATGAAGTTCTTGTTAATGTTGTATTGAAAAGAGAGGTGGAGCTTGCTCGTGGATATGATGGAATGCAAACAATGGGAGATGCTCACCACATGTCCATTGCATGGCCATCAAATAGGGTAAAAACATTTTCCTGTTCTAGTGTAAACTATCACATGATGCTAACTAATTGTTATTTTTGTAGATCAAACCTTGCTCCAAGTCACGGTTGTTTTCATCGCAGAGTTCATGTATTATTCCTGTCAAAATACTCTTTTGGTTCTTGTCAGCGTTGTCTTCAATCGTTTCACACTAAAAATAACTAGTACAGTATGCTTATATGCTTCTGGTGAATGCTTTTTTCTAGTTTTGGAATAGAAACTAGTACAGTATGCTATTTGGATGTTGAGGATTAAACAAGTACCAATGGGTTACTTACATTAGGAAATGTCATTTTTGCCTGATAATATCATCTCTTTTGCACTAAAAATATAGAACATCTCTGTTCTTGTACAAAACTTGTAGCAGCAGTTAGCGTACTATTTTAATCATCTCTTTTGGATTGAAAATATGGAACATCTCTGTTCTTGTTAAAAACTTGTAGCAGCAGTCTGCGTACTATTTTAATTATCTCTTTTGGACTGAAATATACATCATTTTGTATAGTATCATGGTCTACAAAATCACATCTATCAGTGTCGTGCCGGCAAAATGGGTTACTTAGATTAGGAAATGTCATTTTTGCCTGATAATATCATCTCTTTTGCACTAAAAATATAGGACATCTCTGTTCTTGTACAAAACTTGTAGCAGCAGTTAGCGTACTATTTTAATCATCTCTTTTGGATTGAAAATATGGAACATCTCTGTTCTTGTTAAAAACTTGTAGCAGCAGTCTGCGTACTATTTTAATTATCTCTTTTGGACTGAAATATACATCATTTTGTATAGTATCATGGTCTACAAAATCACATCTATTCCATCCTGACTTCATTTCATTGCATGTGCTTGTCATTTTCTAAGATTTCTCAAAGATAGAAGTTCTTTTGCAGGGACAAATGGCAGAAAGTAGCAAGTACTGAAGTTGATCTAGGATGTTCCACTGATCGCTTTTGACCATAACATGGAATATTGTCGACGCATTTTGTGCATATGGAAGGTGATGTCGGCTTGATCGAAGACTGGGTATCTTCCATAATATTTTGTAGTAGTCAAGTGATCAAATGATTGGTCTTTTGAGAACTTGATCATATTTTGTAATAGGGCATGAGCAAAATGTCTGACTCTGACAAATGCCACTAGGGTATTTTCTTAATGGTTGTAGCTACTTGAGTGAAGAAACCAAGTGAATCTTCTCTGTATGTTGAATGAATGTAGTGTCTGTTATCTTGTTATGAATGGAACAGTGCAATTGGAATCATCTATATATGTCAGAATGAATGCATTGGCTGTTACCTTGTGATGAATGGAAGAGTGAAATTGTATTGCATATTGAACAAGAATTGAATATAACCATTTTGCTGAAATGTGTAACCCTCGCACTAAGTGTGTGGGTAGAAGTGCTGCATGTCACATTATCTGTTGGCATAACTCACAGCAGATAAACTGTCGGCATAGAAATGGCCGATGGACTATGTGTCGGCGCATGTAGTATCAGACAAACTATCGGCGTAGCTATGGCATCAGAAAAACCGTCGGCATACCAGTGTATCAGACAAACCGTCGGCATAGAGTTGTCTGTCGCTGTAGAAACGTCTGTCGGGAAACATCTCACTTATGTTGTCATGTTGTCTGTCGGAAAAGGTTTATCCGTCGGCAAACACCTTTCCCGGCAGGACTATAGGCGACACTCACCTTTATGTTGGGAAAGGTCTTCACCGACACAAAATGTGTCGCCGTAAGTGAACTTTGTCGGCAGATTTTCTGACGCTGCTTTCAGTGTCGTGGTGTAGTGTAAGTGCAAAGATGCTTTTATCTCTAAGTATTTTCCTCCCGCTAAGATTATCTCTCTTAGAAACGATATTATGAATTTTAAGCAACTAGATCATGAGCATGTTGCGCAAGCATGGGGGAGAATGAAATTAATGATACGTAATTGTCCTACACATGGTTTGAACTTATGGATGATTATACAAAACTTTTATGCTGGCTTGAATTTTGCTTATAGAAATCTTTTAGATTCGGCCGCAGGAGGCATTCCAAATTCCTAGATAATATTATGGTTAACTACTCTCAATGGCACACCGAAAGATCTACTAGTAAAAAAGTGCATGCTATTGAAGAGATTAGTGTTTTGAGTGGAAAGGTGGATGAACTTATGAAACTATTTGCTACTAAGAGTGCTTCTTCTGGTCCTAATGATATGCCTTTATCCACGTTGATTGAAAATAATAATGAATCTTTGGATGTGAATTTTGTTGGTAGGAATAATTTGGTAACAATGCTTATAGAGGAAACTTTATTCCTAGGCCTTTTCCTAGTAATTCCTCTAATAATTATGGTAATTGCTACAATAAATCTTATGGAAATTTTGGTAAGATGCCCTCTGAATTTGAAACTAGTGTTAAGGAGTTTATGATTTCACAAAAGAATTTCAATGCTTTGCTTGAAGAAAAATTGCTTAAGATTGATGAGTTGGCCAGAAGCGTGGATAGAATTACTCTTGATGTTGATTCTTTGAAACTTAGATCTACTCCACCTAAGCATGATATCAATGAGTCTCTCAAAGCCAAGCGAATTTCCATTGATGAATGCAAACAAAGAACCGCTAGGATGCGTGCTAAAAAAGAGTGCTTTATGAAAGCGTGTTCTTCTAGTTATCATGAAAATAAAGATGAAGATCTGAAAGTTATTGATGTGTCTCCTATTAGATCCTTGTTTTCTAGTCTGAATCTTGATAAAGATGGGACTGGAGATGAGTCTACTTTAGTTAAAAAGCGTCCCAATGATTCAGAGTTTTTAGATCTTGATGCTAAAATTGTTAAAAGTGGGATTGAAGAGATTAAAACTTTGCATAGTGATGAACCCACTATTTTGGATTTCAAGGGATTCAATTATGATAATTGCTCTTTGATAGATTGTATTTCCTTGTTGCTATCCATACTAAGTTCTCCACATGCTTATAGTCAAAATAAGGCTTTTACCAAGCACATAGTTGATGCTTTGATGCAATCTTATGAAGAAAAACTTGAATTAGAAGTTTCTATCCCTAGAAAGCTTTATGATGAGTGGGAACCTACTATTAAAATAAAAATTAAAGATCATGAATGCTTTGCTTTGTGTGATTTGGGTGCAAGTGTTTCCACTATCCCAAAAACTTTGTGTGATTTGTTAGGTTTCCATTAGCTTGATGATTGTTCTTTAAATTTGCATCTTGCGGATTCTACCATTAAGAAACCTATGTGAATGATTAATGATGTTATCATTGTTGCCTATAGGAATTATGTGCCCATATATTTCGTTGTTCTTGATGTAGATTGCAATCCTTCATGTCCTATTATTCTTGGTAGACCTTTCCTTATAACGATTGGTGCAATTATTGATATGAAGGAAGGAAATATTAGATTCCAATTTCTGTTAAGGAAAGGCATGGAACACTTTCCCAGAAAGAAAATCAAATTACCATATTAATCTATTATGAATGCCACTTATGGATTGCCTTCCAAAGATGGCAATACCTAGATCTATGCTTGTATCATGCCTAGCTAGGGGCGTTAAACGATAGCGATGTTGGGAGGCAACCCAATTTTATTTTCTTTGTTTTTACTTCTGTTTAGGAACAAATATTGCATCTAGATTATGTTTAGATGTGGTTTTGTGTTTTAATTAGTGTTTGTGCCAAGTAGAACCTTTGGGAAGACTTGTGTGAAGTTTATATGACCATGCTGTAAAAAACAGAAACGTTAGCGCTCACGAGATTAGTCACCAGATTTTTCCGGAGAGTGCTATTTAGTTGATTCTTTTTGTAGATGATTTAGAGACAAATTCCTCACGTTTACAAATTTATTTCAATTTTTTTTGGAGTTACAGAAGTATTCAAAAGTTACAGATCACTACCGTTCTGTTTTTGATAGATTCTGTTTTTTGTGTGTTGCTTGCTTATTTTGATGCATCTATGAGTAGTATTAGAGGATATGAATAATAGAGAACTTGGAATACAGCAGGTTTAACACCAATATAAACAAAGAATGAGTTCATTACAGTACCTTTGAGTGGTGGTTTGTTTTCTTATACTAACGGAGCTCACGAGATTTTTGGCTAAGTTTTGTGTTGTGAAGTTTTCAAGTTTTGAGTATGGCTTTGATGGACTATGGAACAAGGAGTGGCAAGAGCCTAAGCTTGGGGATGCCAGAGGGCCCCCAAGGTAAAATTCAAGGACAACCAAAAGCCTAAGCTTGGGGATGCCCCGGGAAGGCATCCCCTCTTCCGTCTTCATCTATCGGTAACTATACTCGGGACTATATTTTTATTCACCACATGATATGTGTTTTACTTGGAGCATCATGTATGATTTGAGTTTTTGCTTTTTAGTTTGCCACAATCATCCTTGCTGGACACACCTTTTGAGAGAGATAAATAGGCTTTAAATTTTGTTAGAATAGTCTATGTGCTTCACTTATATCTTTTAGAGCACATTGGTGGTTTTATTTTGTACAAATTGTTGATCTCTCATGCTTCACTTATATCCTTTTGAGAGTCTTTTTAGAACAGCTTGGTGATACGTCTCCAACGTATCTATAATTTTTTATTGTTCCATGCTATTATTTATGAAGTCTTGGATGTTTAATGGGCTTTATCATTCACTTTTATATCATTTTTGGGACTAACCTACTAACCCAAAGGCCCAGTCCAGATTCCTGTTTTTTTGCCTATTTCAGGGTTTTGCAGAAAAGGAATATCAAACGGAGTCCAAACGGAATAAAACCTTCGCATGAGATATTTTTGGAGGAAATCACGCACGAAAGACTTCGGGGCCAAGCCAGAGGACACGGGACCCACCCTCGAGGGTGGGGGCGTGCCCCTGCCTCGAGGGCAGCCCCTGTGGCCCCTGGTGCCCCTCTTCCTCCTATATATACCTACGTACCTCAGAAACTCCATACGCAGAGAGAAAACCCTAATTCCACCGCCGTAGCTGCTGTTCCCGTTGAGATCCCATCTTGGAGCCTGTTCCGGGAGGGGGATCCATCACGGAGGCCTTCATAATCATCATCATCGCCCTCACCATGAGTTGTGAGTAGTTTACCTCAGACCTTCGGGTCCATAGCTAGTATCTAGATGGCTTCTTCTCTCTCTCTCTGGATCTCAATACAAAGTTCTCCTCGGTCTTCGAGGAGATCTATTCGATGTAATCTCTTTTTGCGGTGTGTTTGTCGAGATTCGATGAATTGTGAGTTTATGACCAAGATTATCTATGAAAGATATTTGGTTCTTCTCTGAACTTTTTATGTGTGCTCATAATATCCCTGCAAGTCTCTTAGAATTATTGGTTTGGTTTGGCCTACTAGATCTATAGTTCTTGCAATGGGAGAAGTGCTTGGCTTTGGGTTCAATCTTGCGGTGTCCTTTCCCAGTGACAGTAGGGGCAGCAAGGCACGTATTGTATTGTTGCCATCGAGGATAAAAAGATGGGGTTTTCATCATATTGCTTGAGTTTATCCCTCTACATCATGTCATCTTGCTTAAGGCGTTACTCTGTTCGTATGAACTCAATACAATAGATGCATGCTGGATAGCGGTCGATGTGTGGAGTAATAGTAGTAGATGCAGGCAGGAGTCGGTCTACTTGTCTCGGACGTGATGCCTATATACAATGATCATGCCTAGATAGTCTCATAATTATTCGTTTTTCTATCAATTGCTCGACAGTAATTTGTTTACCTGCCGTAGAATATGCTATCATGAGAGAAGCCACTAGAGAAAACTATGGCCCCCGTGTCTATCTTTATCATATTACTTTCCCGTCAATTTCTGCCGCCATTGTTTATTTGCTTTCTTTACTTTCTGTTTCTATACCAAAAATACCAAAAATATAATTATCATCTCTATCAGATCTCACTATCGTAAGTGACCGTAAAGGGATTGACAACCCCTTATCGCGTTGGCTGCGAAGTTCTTATTTGTTTGTGCAGTGTCGGGGGAAACTGTCCGCCACGAACACCTATGGGACCGGAGCCCCTTGTCTGTGCGGTACGAGGGCGGAGGGAGCACAAAGAGCAGATCGAAGCAAACACGCGGGCAGTTTTACCCAGGTTCGGGCCGCACGGATGCGTAAAACCCTACTCCTGCTTGGCTGTGTATTGAGTTGAGTGCTCGGGAGCTTGAAGAAGCAGCTACACCGTGCGTGAGAGTGATCTAGGTTCCGAACCCCCTCCACGTTGTGCATGGGCCTCCTTTTATAGTGCAAGGGGTCACCGACAGGTGTCAACGTAGGAGAAAGGGGTAAAAATGTAAAAGAGGTGGTAGTTGTAACAGTGCGGGAACAGTGGAGCTACAGTACAGAACAGTGGTCTATACCTACTTTAACAGTGGGGGACAAGGGCATTTAATGCCCGTCGCCGTCGACCCCAAAAGCTCCCGCCTTAGCGTCTCCGTCCGCCACGGCGACAGATCCATCACCGTGGAGTGCCACCGTGTCCCCCAGGCTGCACAGCCATCCGCCACGCGTCCCTGGATAGGCCCCAGGGCGATGCGTGGGCCGATGAGCTGGAGCGCGGGCACACAGCGCAGCCTCCCCGGCAAGCACCTTGCCGGGGCCTCGATCTTGCCGGGCCCGGGAGCTTGCCGCTCCCCGGGCCCCTTGCCGGGGCGCGTATAGCGCCGAGGCGTTGTCTTCTGGTCTCCCTGGCAAGCTCCTCTCGCCAGGGTCTTGTGACAGCGGGATGGTCTTGAGCCTGGTACGGCCTTCCCGGCAAGCTCCTCTTGCCGGGGCCTTGGTCTTATGTCTTGTATACTTTGTTTTTGAATGGTTTAATAAGGAGCAGGAAGGTCTCCGGCGAGCCCGTAGTAAACCTTGCCGCGGGAAGCTGCAACCGCCCGTGCACAAGTTGGGGTACTGGGGTACCCCTACCTTAGTACACCGACAGGAGCCCCCGGGCCTGGGCCACACACGGTGCCGAGCGCTGTTGGGCCAGGCCCAAAACAGTGCACGGGCACCCGCGGCCCGCGGCGCGCCGAATCCACTTCCATATCCGCCGCACCCCACGGTAACGGCACGCGTCGATCGCGGCGTCGTGGGATGGGACGTGCCCACGATCTCTTAATGGAAAGGGCGAAACGCCCCCCACTCCCCCATAAAAGCAGAGGGAGCGGGCGCGGTTCCCCTCCTTGCGCCATCATTGCATCGTCTTCCTTGTCCAAAGATTCCCTCTTGCGCTCTGCCTCCACATCTCCGCCGCCGCCGAGCTCTTCGTCCCCCTCCTTCCACCGCGTCCGCCATGGCCCCAAAGACCGACAAGGCGAAGGCGGAGAAGGCCAAGAAGGAGAAATCGGAGCAAGCGGCCAAGATCATCGCGTACCGGAAGCGGCACGTCGTCTTCCCGCCGAAGCTCGGCGTGCGGGAGCTCTGGAACAAGTACTACTTGTTCTGGTCCAAGAGAACCGACGCGCATCCCCGCACGCGAGCATACCCGGCCGCCGCCAAGGACAGCTATCCCGGCGGGTACCATTTCTTCGCTGCTTTCTTTCATTGTGGTCTCTGTCCACCTTTCTCAAACTTCTTTTGCGACGTCATGAATACATATGGCTTCCATCTGCTTGACTTCACCCCCAACGCCATTCTCACCATGGCTGTTTTCGCACACATGTGCGAAAACTTCATAGGAGTCCACCCCAATGTAGCACTCTTTAGACACTTCTTCACTCCTAGAGCCGAGGCCGATGCCCCCCTCTCCGGAGGAATTTCTTGGGTCTTCCGTCTCAATAAGAAGGGTGCGTACTTGCCGGGGGAGCTCCGCGGCAAGTGGGAGGAATGGCGAGCGGAGTGGTGCTGGATTGTAGAAGACCAGCCGCAAGCCTTCACCGCGCCGCGCACAACGCCCATCGTGCGCGGCAGGGATTGGAGTGATCTGGACTCGGACGACGTCAAGCTCAACATCGCCCTCGTCCGGATTCTTCGTCTTCGATTGGCCAATCTGTCAGTTGCCGAGGTGGGCGCAGATTTCCTCCGCCGGCGCATCGCCCCTCTCCAAGACCGGAAGAGGCCGGCCTGGGAGTACGGCGGCCCGGCAGACATCATGAGGCTGCGCCCCGGGCTCAACTTCAACTTCACCACGCTGGAGCTGCGGGGAATGGTGCGGGAACTCTTCAAATACGACCCGACGCACCCCGAGTGGTTCAGGACTCCCCGGGGAGTGGTGCCGCTCTGCAACAGCGCCGTCAGGGATCGGATCCTCGCCATGATGCCCATGTGCGACTCGCACGGCGTGGACCGTACATGGCTTGCTCCGAAGCCCATCGACGTCCTCAACTTCTACGACAACCTTGAAGAGGTGGCGAAGAACAAGGAGGACCTCAAGCTGCACACGCGGGCCACCACCGACCAGGAGATCGCCTACATTGCTTCTCGGGCTGAGGAGGCCGCCGCAGCCGCGGCGGCAGGAGTTTTCGGATATTCGCCGGAGGAGGCGGAGGTTGAGGACGCGTCCACCCAGGCGGAGGAGGCGGAGATCCGCAGGTTGCTGGATCTGCCTCCCGACGCGCTTGCCGGGGTTCCCTCGTTGAGGCACTCCGGGATCAGCGGGATCGCAACCGAGGCCGCGGCAATGGAGGGTACCGCCGGAGGGAGTAGAGGCGCCGCGAGAGGCGGAGGCGCCAAGGGAAAGAAGGCCGCAACGCTGGACGCTGGGCCCAGCGAGCCGGCCGGGGTAGAGGAGGAGGAGGAGGAGGAGGCCGAGGACTCCGGCGGATCCACGGAATTGTACGCCGACGACCTCTCCTCGTCGGAGAGCTCCCCGCCCCCGGCAAGCCCGAGGCAGTCCCCGGCGAAGCGCCTCCGCAAGGCGGCGACGGGGGAAAGAGCGCAGGCGCCCCGGCAACAGCCACCTCGCCGGGCAGCTCCCCGGGGGAGCCAAGCCGCGCCAAGGTCGTCCGGCGCACCGGACGCAGCGGAGGCGGCCCGTGCGCGGACCACAACTGAGGCGCCACGCAGGCCGGCAGCGAGCCGGCAGGGGTCTTCTCGGAGCGGAGCAGCGGCTCCGCCCGCTCCTCGGGCGCCGGCGACCACAGGGGCTGGGTCTTCGCAGCCCCCAGCCCCGGTGAACACCAAGCGCGCAAGGGAGCCTTCGTCTTCCGCTCCTCGCGCCGACGCGCCCACGGTGGAGTATGACTTCTCCGCCCTGAGCGAGGACGACGAGGAGGACCAAGAGTAAGGATTCGGGACCTCATATCTTCTTGATTTCTGTCTTGATTTTTCTGCTGATGCTGACTCTGTCTTCTGTTCTGATTTCAGGACCCTGGCCCATCGCGCAGCGAAGAAGGCCAAGGCGCCCGAGGCTGAGGTCGCGGAGGGCTCAGCAGCGGCGGCTGCAGGAGGCGTGCCGGAGCCGAGCCTGCCGGACCCGAGCGCTGCTCCGAGGAGCAGCCCCCAGCGTAGCCCGCAGCGCAGCCCCCAGCGTAAGTCTGGGGTTCTCTCTTTTCGCTTGTCGGGGTACGCCTGAGGCTTTGATTTTGTCTTCGTGTCTTGACTTTTCTTGTCTTGTTTTGTGCAGAGGAGGAGCCACAGCGGGAAGAGCGCCCGGAGACCGTGGTCGAGGAGCCGCAGGCCCCGCCGTCCCCGCCAAGGCAAAATTCTCCGGCAAGGGAGAGCGCTCCGCCAAGGGCGGGTACTCCGCCGAGGCAGAGTACCCTGCCAAGGGCGAGCAGCCCGGCGAGGGCGGCCACTCCGCCAAGGCCGAGCTCCCCGGCGAGGGAGCCCGCCGCTGAGGACGTCCGCCAAGGTAAGCTTTGTGACTTGTCTTCTTGGCTTGTCTCTTTTTTGGATATTTGCTTGAGTCTTGAACTTATTTTTCTTCTTCTTCTTTCTAGATCTTCCTCCTCCCGCGCCCATGGAGACGGAGGTTATCGACCTTGAGGAGGAGGGCGTGCAGGGCGGTGGCGGCGACGCTCCTGTCGTCGAGGAGGTAGCCGAGGCCGCCGAGCCGGCCGCGCAAGAGACTGCTCCGGCTGCAGACGCAGCGGCCGGGGAGGGGGACGGTGGTCGCACCGCCGACCCGGAGGCGGCGGGAGCATCGGATGCTGCACCGGCCACCGGCCCCTCCGCTGGCGAGGAGCAGAGGTACTATCTCGAGGCCCCCAACGGCGTCTTCATCCAGATGCCGTGGGGGTCTTCATCGCGAGTTCCTGCGGAGGGCGAGGCGTTCGACGGAGAAGTCCTCGCCTCCGCAGGCTTGAAGATCGTCCAGGCGCCCGGCGGGAGTGAGGGGCCCGAGGAGGAGAGGTTGCTCCACCAACTCCTGGCCCTTTACCGGGCCAGGCAGGCAAAGCTCGCCTCCCGGGAAGCTCTTGCCGCCAAGGCCGCGGCAGAAATGGAGAAGCGTGCGGCGGAGCTCAGCGCCGCCAATCAGGCTGCCCTCCGCCAGGTGGCGGAGGAGCGTGAGCGTCTCGCCGGCGAGTACCAGGAATGGGTGCTCGAGAAAGCTGAAGCGGAAGAACAGCAGCGCCTCGCCGGAGTGGAGATGTCCCGGCGGGAAGGAGAGCTCGCGCAGCGGAAGGTCGAGCTGGACTCCCACGAAGAAGACCTTGCCGCTCGCGAGGCTGCCCTTGGCGGGGAGCTTAAGGAGGCGAAAGCCGCCGCGGTTGCCGCGGAAGACGCCAAGAAAGAGCTCGCCGCCAAGGTCGAACAGTTGGAGAAGGCGATGAAGGTGAGCGCCGAGAAGGTTGCCGCGCTCATCTTGGAGCGCGAGAAGGATGCTCACACAAACTCAGAGCTTCAGGTGAGTCTCTCCAAGAGGGGCGATGAGCTGAAGGCCGCCAAGGACTCCATCGAGGACTTGGAGCTGAAGGTCACCACTCTGAAGGAATCGCTCGACGCCGCCCGAGCCCAGGAGACCAAGTTGAAGGATGAGCTCCGCAAGGAGCGGACCTTGGTGGAGAACGTCAACAAGGCGTCCGAGCTCTTCCGGCAGACTATTGAAGTGTGGACCGAAGAGCTGGTTTCTTCTGCGTCCAATATTGACCAGGAGTTGCTGGCGTTGAAGGTCGAACATCTTATCTACTCGCCGGATCCGGATCTCCCGCACAGCGCCAAGCTCAGCCTCTTCTTCAGAGGGGTCGCCCCGGCCCTTGCAGGTCTCCGGAACCGCATCCCCGCGCAGCTGGCCGAGGAGTCGCGCCTGCTCTGCGCGGGAACTCTGGAGCGGGTGCTGACGAAGATCGTGTACCGCAACCCGGGAATCAACCTCACGAACGTTCTTCGCAGCTTGCCGGCTGATGCAGACACGGAGGCCTTGAAGGAGCAGGTCGGCCACATCATCGCCAAGGTGGCAAAGCTTGGCAGGAAGGAGGGCGACCGCGTAGACTAGGGCTCCATTTATCTTTATCTTTTTGTTGCTGCATATTATATCATGAACTTATTAGTCCATCGCGACAAGTTTATCCCTTGTAAGATATTTGCTTTACTTGGATCAATCAGTGCAATGTTATCTTCCTTGTTTCAACCTTTGACTTTGTATGTTTTTCACCCTACGCTCCCGGGGAGCTCGCCGGCAAGGGGCCCTTGCCGTGAGCGCTGAGTGCTGGACTCTGAGCAGCCTGCTGGCCAAGGTCCTCGCCGGCAAGCAACCTTGCCGCAGCTAGTCGCAACGCACTTAGCTTGCTGAGTGTACTCGGAAACGAGGCAAGGGCGCGACACTTGTCGCAGCTCACTTAAATCGTTGAGTGAACTCGAAAACAAGATAAGGGTGCGGCAAGCTACGGGTAGGTTCCTCCGCGCACAGGTTTTCCATACAAAATGTGATCGTTCAAGGAAGACAACCAAAATTTAAAATTTGAACTGGTCAAATTCTAACAACTTATCTTTCATATGTTGCTTTCTTATGTTGCTTGCTTTCCGGTAAGGCTTCTCTTTCTTGAACAGCACTTGGTTCCTCCTCCACCTCCTTCCCCCCCGGCAAACTTGTGCGCGAGGAACGTTCCTTCTGCTTAAGAGGAAAGAAAAGGGAGAGGGAAACAAGCATGTGGTCTTTCGGCGTGGTAATGCTTACCGTATACTTGAGTGTTGCACCAAATGCCAAACAGAACATGCAAATAGCGAAGAAAAGCACGCAAAAGGCGATCGATGCGAGAAACACAAAAACTTTACTGATGCACGGGGTCTGCGCCCGGCTTTGTACAAAGGGTTACATGCAACAGCGGCAAAGCTTGTACAAAAGGTGGTTGCCGGAGCGGATCACGGCAACCGCGCCTTAGGGGTGAAACTTGCGAAGATGCTCTATGTTCCAGGAGTTGCTCACCGGTAAGCCTTCTTCGGTCTTGAGGCGGACAGCGCCGGGCCTCGTAACTTGTCTCACCCGATAAGGGCCTTCCCACTTCGGCGTCAACTTGTTGGAATTCTTGGCGGACTGAACACGCCGAAGAACAAGGTCGCCTTCCTCGAGACTCCTGGCCTTGACTTTGCGGCTATGATAGCGGCGCAAAGCTTGCTGGTATCGAGCAGCTCGTACAGCAGCCTGGAGACGTCCTTCCTCAAGGAGCAATGCGTCATCTTGCCGCAGCTGCTCTTGCTCGAGCTCATCGTAAGCGAGCACTCGAGGAGATCCGTATACGAGTTCCGTGGGGAGAACTGCTTCTGCTCCATAGACTAGAGCAAAGGGTGTCTGTCCGGTGGCTCGACTTGGTGTCGTTCTGATTGACCAAAGAGCCGCCGGGAGCTCCTCTATCCAATTTCTTCCGCACTTGCGCAGCCTGTCAAAGGTCCTTGTCTTGAGTCCGCGCAGCACTTCAGCGTTTGCCCTCTCCGCTTGACCGTTGCTCCTCGGGTGAGCAACAGAAGCGAAACAGACCTTGGCGCCAAGGTCTTGGACGTATTGCATGAAGGTGCGACTAGTGAATTGCGTACCGTTGTCGGTGATGATCCTGTTAGGGATCCCGAAACGGCAAACAATCGACCTGAAGAACCTGACTGCTGACTGTGCTGTCACCTTCCTCACTGGCTCCACTTCTGGCCACTTTGTGAACTTGTCGATCGCAACGTACAAGTATTCAGAGCCCCCGACAGCGCGAGGGAAAGGGCCGAGGATATCGAGCCCCCAGACCGAGAAGGGCCATGACAAAGGGATTGTTTGGAGAGCTTGAGCTGGCTGATGGATTTGCTTCGCATGGAACTGGCACGCTTCACACTTGGTTACTAGTGCAGTTGCATCTTGGAGGGCTTCTTGCCAAAAGAACCCTTGCCGGAAAGCTTTCCCGGCAAGCGCCCTTGCGCCAATGTGGTGGCCGCATATGCCTCCGTGTATTTCCGCCAACAGCTTCTGTCCATCTTCTCTGGAGATGCACTTCAACCTGACACCGTTGAGTCTTCTTCTGTACAGCTCGTTATCCACGAACTGATACATACTTGACTGCCTGGTTATCTTCTCTATCTCTTGAGGGTCGTCGGGAAGTTCTCCAGTTTGCAAAAAACGGACGATCTGCTGCGCCCATGCCGGAGCCCGAGGCTCGACGACAAGGACTAAAGGCTCGAGGGCTGCTGCGGGAACCTCAGCTTCTACGGCAAGGACCTCTGGTTTTGCCGGAGCTGACGGTCCCCCGGCAAGCTCGCCGGGGCGAGGCTTGCCGGGAACGCTTGCTTCAACTGTACAAGCCCGAGGACTTGCAGGAGCAAACTGTTCCTCAGCGTTCTGGTTGTTGATCTTGGGGACCTTGGCAGCGGTTTCAGGAAGATCCGCCGGCAAGTAGTCGCCGGAGACCAACTTTCTCTTCTTGGACTGCCCAATTGATGGTGTAACGGATGGCTGAGTCAGCTTGAGTAAGAAGGTCCCTGGTTCCACAGGTAACTTCATCGCGGCGCACTTTGAAAGGCCATCTGCAATTTCATTTTGAGCTCTCGGGACGTGCTCCATCTGCAAACCTTCAAAGTGCTCTTCAAGCTTTCTCACTTCATCAACATAAGCTTCCATCAAAGGGCTCTGATAGCTCTTATTAACTTGCCGGACCACCAACTGAGAATCGCCCCGCACAATCAGCTTTCTGATCCCAAGTTCGGCCGCAATCCTGAGGCCGGCGAGCAAGCCTTCATATTCTGCGGTGTTGTTCGTCGCTTGCTCCCTGGGAAAGTGCATCTGGATAACATATTTGAGGTGCTCTCCGGTGGGCGCGATGAGTACCACGCCGGCACCGGCGCCTTGCAGCGAGAAGGCACCGTCAAAATACATTACCCATTCACTTGTCGCTTCTTGCACAGGTGCACTTGTTTCTTGAAGTTCATCTTCTGGCGTTGGGGTCCACTCAGCAATGAATTCTGCCAAAGCTCGGCTCTGTATGGTTGAAGTACTTTCAAACTTGAGTCCAAAGCTTGACAGCTCTAGTGCCCACTCGACGATCCTGCCTGTTGCTTCTGGATTGTGCAATATCCTCTTCAACGGAAAGCGAGTGACCACTGTTATCTCATGGGCTTGGAAGTAGTGGCGCAGCTTTCTCGAGGCCATGAGGAGGCCGAAAAGCAATTTTTGCACACCAGAGTATCTTGATCTGGCCCCCTGGAGAAGGGAACTTACAAAATACACTGGGCGCTGCACCATCTTCTTCCGCACCTCTCCTTGCTCCTGCGTAGAGTCTTCCTTGTCGGGACCAGAGCTTGTCGGGACAGCCCCCTGCTTGTCGCTGGATTCGCTTGCCGGTGATGCTGACTCCTCGTCGGACTCCCTTTCCGCTACTAACGCAGCACTAACCACTTGGTTGGTTGCCGCTAAGTATAGCAACAACTTTTCCTGTGGTCTAGGTGCGACAAGTATAGGAGTGGAGGACAGGTACCGTTTCAAATCCTGTAACGCCGCCTCCGCTTCCGGAGTCCACCTCATGGGACCTGCCTTCTTCAAGATTTTGAAGAAAGGTAGGGCGCGTTCTGCAGACTTTGAAATGAACCTACTGAGGGCAGCAACACAACCTGCAAGCCTTCTGACATCCTTGACGCGCTTCGGGGCCTCTATCTGCTCAATGGCCTTAATCTTGTCGGGGTTGGCTTCAATCCCCCTCTGCGATACAAAGAACCCGAGAAGCTTGCCGGAGGGGACTCCAAAGACGCACTTCTCGGGGTTCAACTTGAGCTGTATCCTGCGCAGGTTCTGAAACGTTTCTTCCAAGTCTTGAATCAGGGTTTCTTTGCTCTTGCTCTTCACCACGATGTCATCCATGTAAGCTTCTACATTTCTGTGGATCTGTGGCTCAAAAGCAGTGTACACTACCCTTGCAAAGGTTGAGCCTGCATTCTTCAATCCAAATGGCATGCGGATAAAGCAATAAGTGCCACATGGAGTGATAAACGCAGTCTTCTCTTCATCTTCCTTAGCCATGAAAATCTGATGATAGCCTGAGTATGCATCAAGAAAACAGAGTAGCTCACATCCGGCAGTGGAGTCAACGATCTGGTCAATGCGCGGCAAAGGGAATGGATCCTTGGGACATGCTTTATTGACATCGGTGAAGTCTATACACAGTCTCCACTTCCCGTTGGCCTTGCGCACGACAACTGGGTTTGCCAACCACGTCGGATGGATCACACCTCTAACTAGGCCTGCTGCCTCTAGCTTCTTGATTTCCTCGTTGATGAACTCTTGGCGCTCCACGGCTTGCTTCCTCACTTTCTGCTTGATGGGCCGCGCATGAGGACAGACAGCAAGCTTGTGCTCAATCACCTTCCTGGGAACACCGGGGATGTCAGATGGTTGCCAGGCAAACACATCGACATTCGCCCGCAGGAAGGCAACGAGCGCGCTTTCCTATTTGCTGTCAAGGGTGGCACTGATGGTGAAGGTACCGCCAGTGCCGTCCTCCTTTGCGGACACTTTCTTGGTTGCCGGAGGAGCGGCCATTCCTTTCTTACTCTTGCCGGTGGAGCCCGATGGAACGTCCTCGACGGCAGCGCAGCACTCCGAAGAGGTGCGGTTGCCGGAGTGGGTCCCAGAGCACTTGCCGGACTTGGTCTTCGTCTTCTTCCCCCCGGGAGCTTCAGCGGCAAGAGTATCCTTGTCGGCCGCAGCTGCTGCATCCCGGTAAATCTTGTCGGCGCAAATAAGCGCATCCTTCTTGTCGCTGTGGACAGTGATGACGCTTATCGGCCCCGGCATCTTCAGCACGTTGTAAGCATAGTGGGAAGCTGCCATGAACTTGGCGAGGGCAGGACGGCCAAGTATTCCATTGTAGGGCAATGGAATATCGGCGACGTCAAAGGTGATGCGCTCAGTTCTGAAGTTGAGCTCCCCGCCAAAGGTCACCGGCAGAGTGATCTTTCCCTTGGGCTTGCTCCTTCCCGGGTTGATTCCTTGGAATGAACCGGTCTCTTCGAGCTCGCCGTCTTGAATCTGGAGTTTCTTGATCACAGCAGAGGAGATCAAGTTCAGGCCGGCCCCGCCGTCTACCAACATTTTGGTGACCTTGAGGTTGCGGATGGTGGGAGAAACCAGCATCGGCAAGCACCCGACCGCAGTGGTACGGTCAGGGTGATCCTCAAGATCAAAAACGATGGGCGTGCTGGACCATTTGAGGAGCCTGCGCGACTCCACGGGCGGCTCCGCTGCGTTCACCTCACGCACCCACTGTTTTAGCTGGCGGTGGGAGGTGTGCAGGGAGGCGCCACCGTCGACGCACAGGACCTCCGTGGCCTTCTGGAACTCCTGCTCGCTGTTCTCGTCGTCCTCCATGTCTTCATCGTCGTCTTCGTCGTTGTCGCGGCCCCGGGGAGGTCGATCCCCTTGCCGCTGCTTAGCCTTGCCGCGGCGTCCTCCCCGGCCGTTGAACGGCCGCTTCTTGCTGGGCTCTTCCCCGCCACCTTGGGCCTTCTCCTTGTCGCGCCTCTCGTACTCAGCTTTCTGCTGCTCGACGAGGTACTCGACGCGCTTGCAGTTGGAGAGATCGTGACCCTTGGTGCGGTGAATCTTACAGTATTGCTTGTCGGAGCTACCCGGCTTGTTGGCCGCCGCTGCTGGGGCGGGCTCCTTGCCGGAGCCGCCAGCCTGCGCTTGTTTGGCGGGGGCCTCCTTGCCGGACTTCTCGACGGCAAGCACCTCCTTCTTGCCCTTCTTTCTGTTGTTCCGCCGCCGGCTTTTCTTTGCCGGGGCGGCGTCGTCGCTGTCGCTTCCCCCTGCGCCAGCATCCTCCCCGGGGAGTTTCCTCCCCTCTTCCGCGCGTGCGCACTTGTCAGCAAGAGCGTAGAGCTCGCTGACGTCCCTAATCTTGGTCATCGCCATTTCCTCACGCATGCGGCGGTTACGCACGTTCTGATGGAACGCGCTGATAACCGCGGCAGGGTGAACGTCAGGGATGTTGTGCTGCACCCGGCTGAAGCGTTGGATATACTTGCGCAGGGGTTCGCCTTCCTTCTGGGCCAAGATATGGAGATCGCTCTCCTGGCCATGGGGTTTGTGGCCGCCGGTGAAGGCGCCAACAAACTGGTGGCAGAGGTCGGCCCAAGAAGAGATGGAGCCTTCCGGCAAGTGCATGAGCCATGAACGGACGTTCGGCTTCAGCACGAGCGGGAAGTAGTTAGCCAAAATCTTCTCGTCGCGCCCCCCGGCAGCTTGTACTGCAATGGTGTAGACGCTGAGAAACTCCGAGGGGTGCGTCTTGCCGTCGTACTTCTCCGGTACATCGGGCTTGAAATTCTTCATGCTGGGCCACTGGACGCGCCGCAGCTCGCGGGTGAACGCAGGGCAGCCTGCCGCGTACGGCAAGTCGCCTGGTTCACCGGGCGCGTGCGCGTCGACAGTATTCCCAGCTCTCTTGTCGGATTGTCGCCGAGCTTCTCGGCGGCGCTCGATTGTGGTCCGAGCGTCTTCATCTCGCCGGTCGTCGAGGACCTGGCGCTGGTCCCGACGGGCCCGCGGGTCCGACGAGGCTGTGGAGCCGTCGTCGGGGTTGTTCCGGCGGGGCGGCGTCTTCTGCTTCTGCGGCGGGGAGTGCATGCTTGTCGCACCCCCGGCGGTCTTGTCGCCGATAGCCTTCGTCTTCTCAACCTGCCGCGGCCGTGAGGTCGACGGCTGCTGTGGAGAGTCGTTGTTGGCGAAGTCTATCAGGCTCCGGATGGTGGCCCTCCATTCTTCGGCCTTGTCGGCCGCCGGAGGAAAGTCGAGGAGCAGCTGCGCCCTTGCGAGCGCTTCTGCTGGAGTAGAGGGGAACGCGGGTGAGCGGTGCGAGGAGCGGGATACGCTCGGACTTCTAACAACGTTAGAAGGAGCGGGGTCCCGCGCCGGCGCCTTCGCTTTGCTTGTGCCCGGACGGGGGTCCGGGGCGTCCCGCGAGCCTCCGGTTTGGCCTTGCCCCAGCAGGCGGATACCACCTCCTGTGGTATGGCGCTGCTGGGTCGTCGTGTGCTGCGATGGACGCGGCGCGTCCACGGAGACCGAGGTCCGGTCGTCCGTCCTGTTCTTGGACCTGGTGGCACCGTGAGTGTCC
Source organism: Secale cereale (assembly GCA_902687465.1). Taxonomy (NCBI): domain Eukaryota; kingdom Viridiplantae; phylum Streptophyta; class Magnoliopsida; order Poales; family Poaceae; genus Secale; species Secale cereale. The sequence goes on along the minus strand of LR738715.1, from coordinate 428,022,853 downwards.
TCACCGGCAACCACCCTTCCGACGGCGTCTCCCCCGCCCACCGTTGGCTCTGGTGGCGGCGGGTGAGACGCAGACGGGCCTCCGACCTCCGAAGGCTTCTTCTTCGGGGCCATGGAGTTGTCGCTGATGAAGTTGCTGATGAAGTTGGAGAGGTTGATGAAGAATGCGCCCGCGCGAACGCCGGATCAGGTTCGCACAACCTCGACGCCCCCTACCTGGCGCGCCAAAGATGTCGGGGGAAACTGTCCGCCACGAACACCTATGGGACCGGAGCCCCTTGTCTGTGCGGTACGAGGGCGGAGGGAGCACAAAGAGCAGATCGAAGCAAACACGCGGGCAGTTTTACCCAGGTTCGGGCCGCACGGATGCGTAAAACCCTACTCCTGCTTGGCTGTGTATTGAGTTGAGTGCTCGGGAGCTTGAAGAAGCAGCTACACCGTGCGTGAGAGTGATCTAGGTTCCGAACCCCCTCCACGTTGTGCATGGGCCTCCTTTTATAGTGCAAGGGGTCACCGACAGGTGTCAACGTAGGAGAAAGGGGTAAAAATGTAAAAGAGGTGGTAGTTGTAACAGTGCGGGAACAGTGGAGCTACAGTACAGAACAGTGGTCTATACCTACTTTAACAGTGGGGGACAAGGGCATTTAATGCCCGTCGCCGTCGACCCCAAAAGCTCCCGCCTTAGCGTCTCCGTCCGCCACGGCGACGGATCCATCACCGTGGAGTGCCACCGTGTCCCCCAGGCTGCACAGCCATCCGCCACGCGTCCCTGGATAGGCCCCAGGGCGACGCGTGGGCCGATGAGCTGGAGCGCGGGCACACAGCGCAGCCTCCCCGGCAAGCACCTTGCCGGGGCCTCGATCTTGCCGGGCCCGGGAGCTTGCCGCTCCCCGGGCCCCTTGCCGGGGCGCGTATAGCGCCGAGGCGTTGTCTTCTGGTCTCCCTGGCAAGCTCCTCTCGCCAGGGTCTTGTGACAGCGGGATGGTCTTGAGCCTGGTACGGCCTTCCCGACAAGCTCCTCTTGCCGGGGCCTTGGTCTTATGTCTTGTATACTTTGTTTTTGAATGGTTTAATAAGGAGCAGGAAGGTCTCCGGCGAGCCCGCAGTAAACCTTGCCGCGGGAAGCTGCAACCGCCCGTGCACAAGTTGGGGTACTGGGGTACCCCTACCTTAGTACACCGACATGCAGGTGCGAGGGACTGCCGCGTGGTCTCCTACTAGATTGATACCTTGGTTCTCAAAAACTGAGGGAAATACTTACGCTACTGTGCTGCATCTCCCTTTCCACTTCGAGGGAATACAATACAAGCTCAAGAGGTAGCAAGAAGAATTTCTGGTGCCGTTGCCGGGGAGGCTTACGCAAAAGTCATATACCAAGTACCTGTCACAAACCCTTATCGTTCGCATTACATTTATTTGCCTCTCGTTTTCCTCTCCCCCACTTCATCTTTGTCGTTTTATTCGCCCTTCTTCCGCCATGTGTTTTTCGTTCGCTTGCTTCTTGTTTGCTTGTGTGTGTTGGAATGCTTGCTTGTCACTATGGCTCAGAACAATACCAAATTGTGTGACTTCTCCAATACCAACAACAATGATTTTATTAGCACTCCGATTGCTCCTATTACTGATGCTGAATCTTGTGAGATCAATGCTGCTTTGTTGAATCTTGTCATGAAAGATCAATTCTCCGGCCTTCCTAGTGAAGATGCCGCTACCCATCTAAACAACTTTGTTGATTTGTGTGATATGCAAAAGAAAAGGGATACGGATAACGATATTGGTAAATTGAAGTTATTTCCGTTTTCACTTAGAGATCGTGCTAAAACTTGGTTTTCCTCTTTGCCTAGAAATAGTATTGATTCGTGGAATAAGTGCAAAGATGCTTTTATCTCTAAGTATTTCCCTCTTACTAAGATCATCCCTCTTAGAAACAATATTATGAATTTTAAGCAACTAGATCATGAGCATGTTGCACAAGCTTGGGAGAGAATGAAACTAATGATACGTAATTGCCCTACACATGGTTTGAATCTGTGGATGATTATTCAGAACTTTTATGCTGGCTTGAATTTTGCTTCTAGAAATCTTTTAGATTCGGCCGCCGGAGGCACTTTCATGGAAACTACCTTAGGAGAAGCTACCAAACTCCTAGATAATATTATGGTTAATTATTCTCAATGGCACACCGAAAGATCTACTAGTAAAAAACTGCATGCTATCGAAGAAATTAGTGTTTTGAGTGGAAAGATGGATGAACTTTTGAAATTGTTTGCTGCTAAGAGTGCTTCTTCTGATCCTAATGATATGCCTTTGTCCACTTTGATTGAGAATAACAATGAATCTTTGGATGTGAATTTTGTTGGTAGGAATAATTTTGGTAACAATGCTTATAGAGGTAATTTTAATCCTAGGCCTTTTCCTAGTAATTCCTCTAATAATTTTGGTAATTCCTACAACAACACTTATGGAAAGATGCCTTCTGAATTTGAAACTAGTGTTAAGGAGTTTATGATCTCGCAAAAGAATTTCAATGCTATGCTTGAAGAGAAATTCCTTAAGGTTGATGAATTGGCTAGAAGTGTGGATAGAATTACTCTTGATGTTGATTTTCCGAAACTTAGATCTATCCCACCTAAGCATGATATCAATGAGTCTTTCAAAGCCATGAGAATTTCCATTAATGAATGCAAAGAAAGAACCGCTAGAATGCGTGCTAAAAGAGAAGATTATATTAGATCGTGTGTAATGCCCCGGATGTAATACTTTCCCTTTTGGGCTTATAATAAATCTCCGGCTTCATCTATTTCCATTTCGGGTTCTTTGTCTTTCGGGCTTTCGTCGTTTTGTTGTGTGAGTGTGTGGCATTCATTCATATCATGTAGACATGTGCATTGCATTGCATCTGTGTTGTGGGTTGTTTCCGGTTCGTGGCGTTTCTTCCCGTTGTCCGTTTCGTGTTCCGGAGCTCCCTCACGTGTCCGTGACGTCCCGTAGGCCTTCTTTGTTGTTCGGGCGTTTTCGTTACCGGTGTGCCGCGAGGTTGTTTTGTGTGTTGTTGTTTTGTTGTGTGCAACCCGCCTCTCAAATCCCGTCTCGTTTGGGCTCCGTTGACTTTTCCCTCCGTTGTCCGTGTGGGTCCGAAGTGCCCTTACTTCGTGTCCCGGAAATACCCCTACTGCTTTCTTTTATCTCCGTCTGGGCCTTTTAAATCATCCCCGCGATCGGATCCGTTGGATCCAGATCGGAGGGCTCCTAACACCCCCTAGTACCCAAACCCTAGTCTATATTGCTATATATAGACCCCTAGTCTATTTTGGGTGTCCCCTTCTTCTTCCTCCCCTCTCCTTTCTTTTTTTTTCCTTTTTTTTATCAGATCCAATCCTCTACTCCACCAGATCCCGAGGGGATCCAGTTTTTCCCTTCGAAGATATCGTCGCCGCCGCAACGCTCGAGGTCAACGACCTCCTCGTTCGATTCCGCGCCAGGCTCCGACCGGCCTGGACTTTTCCCTCGAGCCGCCTTCTTTCGATCGCTGGATCCGAGCTGGGGGGACCAGATCGCCGAGGCCCAGTCCTCCCCGCCGCCTCTCCGTTTTCGCCCGACGCCAGCGCGTCGCCACTCCCGCGCTGGGCCCGAAGGCCCAGCTTCTTCGTCGCGCCAGGCTGCTCGCCGCGTCGCCGCGCTAGGCCTCCGAGCCGAGCTGGGCCGCACCGCCACCGCGGACGCCTCTCCAGCGCGCGGGCAGGCCACCTTAACGGGCCGCGTCACCGCCGCCTCGCGGGCCTCGCCCGCATCTGCCTCGCCAGCAGGCCACCGCCCGAGCGGGCCTCCTCCGCGGGTGCGCGCCGCCGGCCCGCTCCAGTCTCCGCGCGGCCCGCTCGCCTCTTCGCCACCGGGCCGAGCCGCCTCAGCCGCACTGTTCCGGATCCGGTCCACTGTTCACCGCACTGTTTTGAGGTTGTTTTTTTTTTCCTAAGACCCCAGATCTGTTCTGTGATGCCTACTTTGACCATGCATAACTTTTTACCTGCTGCTCCGTTTTGCGCGTGTAGCATGTCCAGATGTTCGTGGAGTTGCCCTCTACGTTTTACCTGTTGTAGCCATGCATGTTAGATGTCATCTAGGGGCTTGTTTTGCTGTTGCAAGAGTGTATGATGATATAAACTGCTGCTATGTGTTATTTTGTGCCACCTTTGACATGTGATATCTTTTAGCTCGTTTGTCCAAACGAAGCAAATGACATGTCCACGTGTTCGTCTTGACACGAACTACGTGTTGTGTGTGATAGGTTGCATGGTAGATGTATTGTTTCCTTGTTATCATCGTTGCAAGATGCCATGTTCATATGTTGTGTTTTCACTTGTTATGAAATGCCATGTTGTTGAGCTCGTTGCAATCGGTGTGTTCACCACATTGATGCATGCTTGTGTGTTTCGGGATCACCGTCATATGTATTTTGATGAGGTGCTTCCCCTTTGCCATGTTTAGTTTAGATGTGTCTTAAACTTGCTCTTTTGTGTGCTATGATGATGTTGCTGTTTTAGGACTTAGTGAAATTTCACTAAGTCTGAAATCTGTAACGTTCCGATGCCATGTTTGAGTGATGTTGTAGGACAAAGTATGATAGTTTTGGGGTGGATTTTGATTGTTCCATGAAGTATATATTGTTGTCTTTCCATCCATGTCCTCACATGTCCATTTGAGGTGCTGTAGCATGCTTATCTTTTGCTCCAAACTTTCAATAAAATTCTGCTGCCAGAATTTTATTTCAAAGTTCAATATGTCCAAGATCATTGCTATTGATCCGTGACTCCGTTTGGGGTGAACTTTGGACCTAGTTGCTGCACATTATATCTAGTTTATGTTCAAGTCCTTTGCCATGCCTTTTGGGTGCTGTAGATTATTTATTTTGAGCTCCCAAGATGCTATGTTGCTGTAATTTGCAGTTTTCGCTCAAATCTTGTTTCGGGCATAACTTTTAGCCCGTAACTCCGATTTCAGCGAATTTTATATCAAACTTGGGTGTTTTTCTGTGTAGATTAATAATATCAGCTTGTTATCTTGTTTTGAGGTGTTTTGCTTGAGTGATGTTTTCCGTGCTCCATGTGCATCACTAGTGCATCCATCATGCATACATGTTTTTTCGAGTGCGCATTGCATCGTGTTGATTGGTGCTTGTGTGTTTGTCTTGTTTAGAGCACGAAGTTGAGCACGAGTTTTCCAACGAGGTTGAGCACGAGGTTTCCAACGAGTTTGAGCAAGAGGACCCTTCTTTTGATCCGAACTTCTTCTCTTCAGGCAAGATGACCGAACCCCGATAACATTACTATCTTTGTCTATGGCTAGTAGTCTCGATCTATAGTTTTGCCTCGATGCCCATGTTCTTCTTGTCAGCCTCCTACTTGTAACCAATTGCCATGTTTAACCACCCTACCTATGCAAACCGTTGCTTGGCTAAGTACGCTTCGCTCAGCCCTTCTTATAGCGTTGCTAGTTGCAGGTGAAGTGAAGATGCTTGCTCCATGTTGAAGTTTGGTTGGGTTATATCACACTATATAAATGCTTTAATTGAAATCACATATATATTGGCAAGGGTGGAAGGCTAAGCCTTTTGCTTGGTGTTTTGTTCCACTCATGCCGTTAGGATCCGTATAAGCCGGTTTTATGTTCCTTGATTATGCGTTCCTAACACGGTTGGGGTGTATGGGACCCCCTCGATAAACCGCTATGTGCTAAGTCTTTTCCAGCAAATCCCAACCTTGGTACTATTTGCCTAATAACAAACTAAACTTGCATAAGGGAGTAATTAACCCTCTTTCTTAATCAACAACCCCGGGCCAGTGCTCCACATGAGTGTTGGTCCGAAACGGGGGTTCTGTGGGGCCACCTCGAGGAAACTCAAGGTTTGGTAAAAACCTGTAGAATCGCCCATCCGGACGTGTCCTGAGACCTAGATACGCGCGGCTACTATCAGGGTGACGACACGCCGGGAGGATTTGCTGGATTAGCCTTACCTTAGTTCGGTTTAACGTGAGCACGGGATTCCGAGGATACTCGGGTCTTCCCACTTTGGAGTTGCGACTCCGCGGATCGTGGGCTTGTAATGGGTCAAGTTGGAACACCCCTGCAGGGTTTGAACTTTCGAAAGCCGTGCCCGCGGTTATGTGGCAGATGGGAGCTTGTTAATTCCGGTTGTAGATAACTTGACACAATGATACTAATACACTACCAGCGTGAGTTCCGTGACTGTCAATTTCCGAATAGGGATTCGGGAGTTGAACACGGAGGGGTTATGCTTGTGAGCTTGTAGCTAGGATCACTTAGTGATCACTTCTCGCTTTGCCTTCTCTTCTCGCTCTCTCTTGCGTAAGCTAGATGCTAGTTGCTGCTGCAGACTCTTTGTTGTTCCTTCACCTCATTTCTTTCTTCAGCCTTTTCCTCACCTAAAGGCTTTGATAGTTCTGTTACCCGGGAACGGGATTGCTGAGTCCTCTGTGGCTCACAGTTACTTCACACACCAGATGCAGGTCCAGCTGTGAGCTATCCAGGTGATGGCACCGAGCTGGATTGGGAGTACGACGAGGAGCGTAGTCGATACTACGTGCGCTACCCGGACGATCAGTAGTGGAGACTCTTACTAGGATTCGATCCGCCTGTGGTTGTTTTATTTATCTGAGTTTGGTACTTTGACATTTGGTTTTGCCCTTAGAGGGTTGTAGTGATCTTATTGTATGATGTTTGAGACTTGTACTGTTATTCTGTGACGTGGCGATTGTAAGCCAACTATTTTTAAGTTTACCATCCCTCTTTTACATGAGTTGTGCAAAGATTACCAAACTTGAGATCATTCTAGGATGGACTTATGCCTTTAAGTCGTGCCTCGACACGTAGGAGGTATAATTCCATCCTGGGCATTACATCGTGTTCTTCTAGTTATCATGAAAATAAAGATGAAGATCTGAAAGTTATTGATGTGTCTCCTATTAGATCCTTGTTTTCTAGTATTAATCTTGATGAGAATAGGATTGGAGATGATTCTGCTTTAAGGTGTCCTAGTAATTCGGAGTTTTTAGATCTTGATGCTAAAATTGCTAAAAGTGGGATTGAAGAGATTAAAACTTTGCATAGTGATGAACCCACTACTTTGGATTTCAAGGTATTCAATTATGATAATTGCTCTTTGATTGATTGTATTTCCTTGATGCAATCCGTGCTAAATCTCCCCATGCTTATAGTCAAAATAAAGCTTTCACTAAACATATAGTTGATGCTTTGATGCAATCTTATGAAGAAAAACTTGAGTTGGAAGTTTCTATACCTAGAAAGATTTATGATGAATGGGAACCTACTATCAAAATAAAAATAAAAGATCATGAATGCTATGCTTTGTGTGATTTGGGTGCTAGTGTTTCCACTATCCCAAAAACTTTGTGTGATTTGCTAGGGTTCCATGAGTTTGATGATTGTTCTTTAAATTTGCATCTTGCGGATTTCACTATTAAAAAACCTATGGGAAGAATTAATTATGTTTTTATTGTTGCCAATAGGAATTATGTGCCCGTAGATTTCATTGTTCTTGATATAGACTGCAATCCTTCATGTCCTATTATTCTTGATAGACCTTTCCTTAGAACGATTGGTGCAATTATTGATATGAAGGAAAGAAATATTAGATTCCAATTTCCGTTAAGGAAAGGCATGGAGCACTTTCCTAGAAAGAAAATCAAATTACCATATGAATCTATCATGAGAGCCACTTATGAATTGCCTTCCAAGGATGGCAATACCTAGATCTATCTTGTATCGTGCCTAGCTAGGGGCGTAAAACGATAGCGCTTGTTGGGAGGCAACCCAATTTTATGTTTTTTGTATTTGTTGCTGTTAGGGAATAAATATTGCATCTAGCCTCTGATTAGATGTGTTTTCATGTTTTGCTTAGTGTTTGTGCCAAGTAGAACCTTTGGTAAGACTTGTGTGAAGTTTATTTGATCTTGCTGTGAAAAACAGAATCATTAGCGCTCGCTAAAGTAGTCTTCAGATTTTACTGGAGCGTGATTTGTAGTTGATTCTTTTTTCTTCTGATTGGTAGAAAAATTGTGCAAATTTACCAATTTAGTTTGAATTTTTTGGAGTTCCAGAAGTAGGCGAACCCAGCAGATTACTACAGACTGTTCTGTTTTTGACAGATTCTGTTTTCCGTGTGTTGTTTGCTTATTCCGATGCATCTATGAGTAATATTGGAGGATATGAATCATAGAAAACTTGGAGTACAGTAGGTTTAACACCAATATAAACAAAGTATGATTTCCTTGCTGTATATTTGAATGGTGGTTTGCTTTCTCTTACTAACGGAGCTCACGAGAATTTTTGTCTAAGTTTTGTGTTGTGAAGTTTTCAAGTTTTGAGTATTGCTTTGATGGACTATGGAACAAGGAGTAGCAAAGGCCTAAGCTTGGGGATGCCCATGGCACCCCAATTAAATTCAAGATAATCAAAAGCCTAAGCTTGGGGATGCCCCGGGAAGGCATCCCCTCTTTCGTCTTCATCCATCGGTAACTATACTTGGAGCTATATTTTTATTCGCAACATGCTATGTGTTTTGCTTGGAGCGTCTTGTATAATTTGAGTCTTTGCTTGTTAGTTTTAAAAAATCATCCTTGCTGTACACACCTATTTGAGAGAGTTAAATATGCCCTAGAAATTATTAGAACACTCTATGTGCTTCACTTATATCTTTTGAGTTGAATAGTTTTTGCTCTAGTGCTTCACTTATATCTTTTAGAGCACAGTGGTGATAATATTTTGTAGAAATTGTTGAACTCTCATGCTTCACTTAGATCTATTTGCGAGTCTATTAAAACAACATGATAAAGTGTTTAGGCTAAATAAACTAGTCTTCACATGATAAACATCCAATGTCAATGTAGTATTTTTTTCACATCAAGTGCATTGAATAGAAAGAGATGTTGGATGCTTGATAATTGTTTTGAGACATGAGGATAGTGATATTAGAGTCATGCTAGTGGAGTAATTATGAAATTGCGAAATATTTGTGTTAAGGTCGGTGATTCCCGTAGCATGCACGTATGGTGAACAGTTATGCGACTAAGTTAAAGCATGATGTATTTGTAGAGTGTCAACCTTTGTGTGGAGGTCGGGGGCGCGCGATGGTTAAATCCTACCAACCTCCCTCCTAGGGGCATGCGTTGATTGCTTTGTTTTGATGACTCGTAGATTTTTGCAATAAGTATATGAGTTCTTATGACTAATGTTGAGTCCATGCATTATACACACTCTCACCCTTCCACCATTGCTAGCCTCTCTTGTACCGCGCAACTTTCGCCGGTGCCGTAAACCCACTATATATCCTTCCTCAAAATAACCACCATATTGTTCCTCAAAAAAGCCACCATACCTACCTATCATGGCATTTCCATAGCCATTCAGAGATATATTGCCATGCAACTTTCCACCGTTCCGTTTATATGACACGCATCATATTGTCATATTGCCATGCATGATCATGTAGTTGACATCGGATTCATGGCAAGGCCAACATGCATAATTTTTATACATGTCACTCTTGTTTCATTGCACATACCGGTACACCGCCGGAGGCATTCATATAGAGTCATACTTTGTTGTTGTAGTATCGAGTTGTAATCTTGTGTTGTAATGAAAGTGTGATGATCATCATTTTTAGAGCATTGTCCCATGGGAGGAAAGGCTGAATCTATAAAGCCCCTCCGCAAAAAAAAGAAAAAAAAGGAAATGCCAAAGAAAAAAAGAAAGGCCCAAAAAAAGAAGAAAAAAGAGAAAAAGGGGGCAATTGCTACTATCTTTTTCCACACTTGTGCTTCAAAGTAGCACCATGTTCTTCATTGTAGAGAGTCTCATGCTTAGTCACTTTCATATACTAGTGGGAATTTTCGTTATAGAACTTAGCTTGTATATTCCAACGATGGGCTTCCTCAAATGCCCTAGGTCTTCGTGAGCAAGCAAGTTGGATGCACACCCACTAGTTTCTTTTGTTGAGCTTTCATTCATATTTAGCTCTAGTGCATCCGTTGCATGGCAATCCCTACTCATTCACATTGATATCTATTGATGGGCATCTCTGTAGCCTGTTGATACGCCTAGTCGATGTGAGACTATCTCCCTCTTTTTGTCTTCTCCACAACCACCTCTATTCCACCCATAGTGCTATGTCCATAGCTCGCGCTCATGTATTGCGTGAAAGTTGAAAGGTTTGAAAAGATAGAGCATGAAAACAAATGCTTGGCTGAAATCGGGGTTGTGCATGATATGAATTTTTAGTGTGATAATAAGGGAGCATAGCCAACACTATATGACTTTGTAGGGACAACTTTCTTTAGCCATAGTATTTTGAAAAGACATGATTGCTTTGTTAGTATTGCTTGAAGTATTGTTATTTCTTATGTCAATATAGACTTTTGTCTTGAATCTTTCAGATCTAAACATTCATGCCACAATTAAGAGAATTACATTGAAAAACTATATTGGTTAGAATTCCACATCAAAAATTCTTTCTTTATCATTTACCTACTCGAGGACGAGCAGGAATTAAGCTTGGGGATGCTTGATACGTCTCCAATGTATCTATAATTTATGATTGTTCCATGCTATTATTTATGAAGTCTTGGATGTTTAATGGGCTTTATCATTCACTTTTATATCATTTTTGGGACTAACCTACTAACCCAAAGGCCCAGTCCAGATTGTTGTTTTTTTGCCTATTTCAGGATTTTGCAGAAAAGGAATATCAAACGGAGTCCAAACGAAATAAAACCTTCGCAGGAGATATTTTTGGAGGAAATCACGCACGAAAGACTTCGGGGCCAAGCCAGAGGACAGGGGACCCACCCTCGAGGGTGGGGGCGCGCCTCCCTGCCTCGAGGGCAGCCCCTGTGGCCCCTGGTGCCCCTCTTCCTCCTATATATACCTACGTACCCCATAAACTCCGTACACAGAGAGAAAACCCTAATTCCATCGCCGTAGCTGCTGTTCCCGTGGAGATCCCATCTTGGAGCCTGTTCCGGGAGGGGGATCCATCACGGAGGCCTTCATCATCATCATCATTGCCCTCACCATGAGTTGTGAGTAGTTTACCTCAGACCTTCAGGTCCATAGCTAGTATCTAGATGGCTTCTTCTCTCTTTTTGGATCTCAATACAAAGTTCTCCTCCGTCTTCGAGGAGATCTATTCGATGTAATCTCTTTTTGCGGTGTGTTTGTCGAGATCCGATGAATTGTGAGTTTATGATCAAGATTATCTATGAAAGATATTTGGTTCTTCTCTGAACTTTTTATGTGTGCTCATAATATCCTTGCAAGTCTCTTCGAATTATTGGTTTGGTTTGGCCTACTAGATCTATAGTTCTTGCAATGGGAGAAGTGCTTGGCTTTGGGTTCAATCTTGCGGTGTCCTTTCCCAATGACAGTAGGGGCAGCAAGGCACGTATTGCATTGTTGCCATCGAGGATAAAAAGATGGGGGTTTCATAATATTGCATGAGTTTATCCATCTACATCATGTCATCTTGCTTAAGGCGTTACTCTGTTCGTATTAACTCAATACACTAGATTCATGCTGGATAGCGGTCGATGTGTGGAGTAATAGTAGTAGATGTAGGCAGGAGTCGGTCTACTTGTCTCGGACGTGGTGCCTATATACGATGATCATGCCTAGATAGTCTCATAATTATTTGCTTTTCTATCAATTGCTCGACAATAATTTGTTTACCCGCCGTAGAATATCGCTATCATGAGAGAAGCCACTAGAGAAAACTATGGCCCCCGGGTCTATCTTTATCATATTACTTTCCCGTCAATTTCTGCCGCTGTTGTTTATTTGCTATCTTTACTTTCTGTTTCTATACCAAAAATACCAAAAATATAATTATCATCTCTATAAGATCTCACTATCGTAAGTGACCGTAAAGGGATTGACAACCCCTTATCGCGTTGGCTGCAAAGTTCTTATGTGTTTGTGAAGGTGCGAGGGACTGGCGCATGGTCTCCTACTGGATTGATACGTTGGTTCTCAAAAACCGAGAGAAATACTTACGCTACTGTGCTGCATCTCCCTTTCCTCTTTGAGGGAATACAACGCAAGCTCAAGAGGTATCACATGGTAATGCGCTTTGGTTATAAAACTAGTCCTAATATGATAGGCATCCAAGACGAATGTAGTAAAAACTTTCATATAAAGTGCATTGAATATGATGAGAAGTTTGATACTTGATGATTGTTTTGAGATATGAGGATGGTGATATTAGAGACATGATATTGGAGTAATTATGAATTTGAGAAATACTTGTGTTAAAGTTTGTGATTCCCGTAGCATGCATGTATGGTGAACCGCTGTGTGACGAAGTTAGAGCATGAGGTACTTATTGTGTGTCATCCTTTGTGTGGAGGTCGGGGGCGCGCGATGGTTAACTTCTACCAACCTCCCCCCTAGGAGTATGTGTTGATTACTTTGTTTTGATGATTCGTAAATTTTTGCAATAAGTATATGTGTTCTTTATGACTAATGTTGAGTCCATGGATTATACGCACTCTCACCCTTCCACCATTGCTAGCCCCTCTTGTACTGCGCAACTCTCACCGGTACCATACACCCACCATATACCTTCCTCAAAACAGCCACCATACCTACCTATCATGGCATTTCCATAGCCATTCCGAGATATATTGCCATGCAACTTTCCACCGTTCCGTTCATATGACACGCTTCATATTGTCATATTGCCATGCATGATCATGTAGTTGACATCGTATTTGTGGCAAAACCACCATGCATAATTTCTCATACATGTCACTCTTGATTCATTGCACATCCCGGTACACCGCCGGAGGCATTCATATAGAGTCATACTTTGTTCTAGTATCGAGTTGTAATCTTTGAGTTGTAAGTCAATAAAAGTGTGATGATCTTCATTATTAGAGCATTGTCCCATGTGAGGAAAGGCCAAAAAAAAGAGACGGCCCAAGAAAAATATATATATAGAGGGGCTTAAAAAAAAGAAAGCCCCTCCAAAAAAATGAGAGAAAAGAGAGAAGGGACAATGCTACTATCCTTTTCCACACTTGTGATTCAAAGTAGCACCATGATCTTCATGATAGAGAGTCTCTTGTTTTGTCACATTCATATACTAGTGGGAATTTTCATTATAGAACTTGGCTTGTATATTCCAACGATGGGCTTCCTCAAATGCCCTAGGTCTTCATGAGCAAGCAAGTTGGATGCACACCCACTTAGTTTCTTTTGATGAGCTTTCATACACTTATAACTCTAGTGCATCCGTTGCATGGCAATCCCTACTCACTCACATTGATATCTATTAATGGGCATCTCCATAGCCCATTGATACACCTAGTCGATGTGAGACTATCTTCCTCTTTTTTGTCTTCTCCACAACCACCACTCTATTCCACCTATATTGCTATATTCATGGCTCACGCTCATGTATTGCGTGAAAGTTGAAAGTTTAGAAAAATTTTGAGTATGAAAACAATTGCTTGGCTGAAACCGGGGTTGTGCTTGATATGAATATTTTGTGTGATGAAGAGGGAGCATAGCCAGACTATATGATTTTGTAGGGATAACTTTATTTGGCTATGTTATTTTGAGAAGACATGATTGCTTTGTTAGTATGCTTGAAGTATTATTATTATTTTGTCAATATAGACTTTTTTCTTGAATCTTTCGGATCTGAACATTCATGCCACAATAAAGAAATTACATTGAAAAATATGTTGGTTAGCATTCCACATCAAAAATTCTGTTTTTATCATTTACCTACTCGAGGACGAGCAGGAATTAAGCTCGGGAATGCTTGATACGTCTCCAATGTATCTATAATTTTTGATCGTTCCATGCTATTATATATTCTGTTTTGGATGTTTAATGGGCTTTATTATACACTTTCATATTATTTTTGGGACTAACCTATTAACCCAAGGCCCAGTGCAGATTGCTGTTTTGTTTGCCTATTTCAGGGTTTCGCAGAAAAGGAATATCAAACGGAGTCCAAACGGAATGAAACTTTCGCGAGAGTTATTTTGGAACGATATCAACATAGAAGACTTGGAGTACACGTGAGGGAACGAAGGAGGCGGCCACGAGGGTCCAGGGCGCGCCCCTCCTACAGGGCGTGCCCCCCACCCTCGTGGGCCCCCTCTAGCTCCCCCGATGCCCTCCTTCCTACTATATATATATATACATATATATACATATATATATATATATATATATATATATATATATATATATATATATATATATATATATATATATATATATATATATATATATATATATATATATATATATATATATATATATATATATATATATATATATATATATATATATATATATATATATATATATATATATATACCCTGAAAACTTCGAGGCAACAGAGAAAACGCTAATTCCACTGCCGCAACCTTCTGTTCCCGTGACATCCCATCTTGGGGCCTGTTCCGGAGCTCCGCCGAAGGGGGGATCTTCCACAGAGTGCTTCTACATCAACACCATAGCCTCACCATGAGTTGTGAGTAGTTTAACACAGACCTTCGGGTCCATAGTTATTAGCTAGATGGCTTCTTCTCTCTTTTTGGATCTCAATACCAAGTTCTTCTCGGTCTTTGAGGAGATCTATTTGATGTAATCTTTTTGCGGTGTGTTTTTCGAGATCCGATGAACTGTGGGTTTATGATCAAGATTATCTATGAGAAATATTTGGTTCTTTTCTGAATTCTTTTATGTATGATTATAGTATCCTTGCAAATCTCTTCGAATTATCGGTTTGGTTTAGCCTACTAGATCTATAGTTCTTGCAATGGGAGAAGTGCTTGGCTTTGGGTTCAATCTTGCGGTGTCCTTTCCCAGTGCAAGGCACGTATTGTATTGTTGCCATCGAGGATAGAAAGATGGGGTTTATACCATATTGCTTGAGTTTATCCCTCTACATCATGTCATCATGCTTAAAGCATTACTCTGTTCTTATGAACTTAATACTCTAGATGCATGCTGGAAGCGGTCGATGTGTGGAGTAATAGTAGTAGATGCAGAATCGTTTCGGTCTACTTGTCACAGACGTGATGCCTATATATAATGATCATGCCTAGATATTCTCATAACTATGCGCTTTTCTATCAATTTCTCTACAGTAATTATTTCACCCACCGTAGAATTCTGCTATCATGAGATAAGCCACTAGTGAAACCTATGGCCCTCGGGTCTATTCTCAACATATTAATCTCCAATCTACTTTACTTTGCTTTATTTAATTTCTGTTCTTACATCCAAAAATACCAAAATATCACACTATCCTATCTATCAGATCTCACTTTTGTAAGTAACCGTAAAGGGATTGACAACCCCTTATCGCGTTGGCTGCAAAGTTCTTATTTGTTTGTGCAGGTGCGAGGGACTCGCGCGTGGTCTCCTATTGTATTGATACCTTGGTTCTCAAAAACTGAGGGAAATACTTACGCTACTGTGTTGCATCACCCTTTCCTCTTCGAGGGAATACAACGCAAGCTCGAGAAGTAGCAAGTACCTTGTGTGTACCAAACGTCGCAACATAAATGGGTGACTATAAAGTGTTGGGAAACATAGCATGCAATTTGAAATAAATTCCCACGCTCACGCAAGATCTATCTAGGAGATGCATAGCAACAGGAGGGGGAGAGTGTGTCTACGTACCCTTGTTGAACGAAATCGGAAGTGTTTGACAACACGGTTGATGTAGTCAAACTTCTTCTCGTTCTGACCGATCAAGCACCGAACGTACGACACCTCCGAGTTCTGCACACGTTCAGCTCGATGACGTCCCTCGTTCCCTTGATCCAGCAAGGTTGTAATGCCCAGTATGAGATTATACCTCCTACGTATCGAGGCACGACTTAAAGGCATAAGCTCATACTAGAATGATCTCAAGTATGGTATCTTTGCACGACTCATGTAAACTAGGGATGAAATTGCAAAAGAGTAGTTGGCTTACACTCGCCACTTCACACAATACATTACATAAGCAATCATCATCCAAATAACACCAGAGTTCGACTACGGACGAAGATCCAAATGAAAGATACCATAAATAAACAACACAAGGTCCTGATCGCCCCTAGTAGGAACCACTACTGATCGTCGAAAACGTCACATATATACGGCCAAGCTCTTCATCGAACTCCCAGCGAAGTTCTGATCCACCTCCTGCATTGTTCTCGGCGGTACCTGCATCTGGTGTGTGTTGAATCTGTGAGCCACAGAGGACTCAGCAATCCCGTTCCCGGGTATCAAAACTAACAAAGCCTTTAGGTGAGGAGGGGGGTAATAAAGTGTTTGCAGCAAGCACTAGCAACTAGCTTACGAGTTTAGAGCGAGAAGAGAACAAGTGCCAACGGTCGTCAAAGTGATCACGAAGTGATCCTAACTACTCACGTCAGACATAACCCCACCGTGTTCTTCTTCTCGAAACCCCTTCGAGAAGAGACAATCACGGAACTCACACAGGTAGTGTATTCTTAAGGATAGAGTGTCATGTTTTCTACAACCGGATATTAACAAATTCCCATCTGCCACATAACCGCGGGCATGGCTTTCGAAAGATCAAACCCTACAGGGGTGTCCCAACTTAGCCCATCACAAGCTCACGATCTGCGGAGTCGCAACTCCAAGGTGGGAAGACCCGAGTATTCTCGGAATCCCGTGCTCAAGATATTCCGACAAAGGTAAAACTAATCCAGCAAGACCTCACGGCGTGCCGACACCCTGATAGTAGCCGTGCGTATCTCGTCTCAGGCCACGACCGGATGAGCAAAGCGTACAGGTGCCAAAATACCCCAATTTGCCAAGGGGCGGACCCGCACAGTGCTCTAGTTTGGACCAACACTCAAAA
This sequence comes from Secale cereale, assembly GCA_902687465.1. Taxonomy (NCBI): domain Eukaryota; kingdom Viridiplantae; phylum Streptophyta; class Magnoliopsida; order Poales; family Poaceae; genus Secale; species Secale cereale. The sequence continues at coordinate 428,005,921 of LR738715.1, read as the reverse complement.
CGAGCACTGGCCCGGGGGTTGATTAATTAATCCTCGGGTTAATTACTCCCTCGGCAAGTTTTAGTTGTTAGGCAAATGTAGAACCAAAGTTGGGCCTTGCTGGAAAAGCTTTAGCACTAAGCGAGTTATCAAGGGGGGGCCATAAACCCCAACCGTGTTAGGAACGCAAAAACCGGGAACATAACATCGGTTTATCAGGTCCTAAGGTGGCATGAGTGGAACAAAACACCGAGCAAAAGGCCAAGCCTTCCACCCATTGCCAAGTATATAGGTGTGTTAATATATTTAAGAGATATTGTGATATTCCAACAACAAGTTCCAACATGGAGCAATCTTCATCTTCACCTGCAACTACAACGCTGTAAGAGGGGCTGAGTAAGCAGGTAACATAGCCAAACAACGGTTTGCTGGGAAGGTGTCAAAGGTTAGAGGTTTCATGGCAACAATAGGGGGCTGACAAACAGACATAGGCATCGAGGCAATATTTAAAGAGCGAAACATCTAGCATAGGCAAAGATAGTAGTGATATCTAGGAATGGTCATCTTGCCTGAGATTCCGCAAGGAAGAAGACCAAGTCCAAGAAGTAGTCGAACAAAACCTCACAACTCCGGAACGAAACCGAAGCTACCGAGAGAAGGATACCGAAAAGAAGCAAACAACACGGTGAACACACATCTCATAACCATGGCATGATGCACAACCAAATATGATGCATGTCCGGTTTAAATATGCATGGCATGGCAAGTGCACAAACAATTCTACAAGTTAAGTGGAGCTCAATATGCAACGAGTTACATATTGACAAAACACCACATTATATTTATTTAGTTGACTCTCATTTATTTACAAGACAAGATTAAATGTTTTTTCTTAAACATGGCAAGAGGTAAAGCATGAGCAAAACTACACTATCTAGTCAAGTTTAAATGAGGCCGGAACAACAAACAACAATTCCGGATAACCCGCATGTCGTTTAGCAATTATTGAAGCAAAAACAATTTAATCATTTTAATGTTGTTATCATGATGCGGATGACATTTTCAAGTTTATGCAATTTTTATTAAAAGTGGACATGAAGATGATATGAAGCATTTGTCGCCACAACGGAAGGAAAGGGGTGTCATGCGACGAGAATGGAGACGGTGCCACGGCAACGATCCGATGATCCGACAACTCGTCGAGAAGTAGGTGCAAAAGCAAGGTGGCGTGAGTGAGTCGAACAAGATGATGGGGTGCTCCCGGCTTCCGGGTTCCCATGGGTCGGCGACAAAAGAGGGGCGCAACGGACATGGTGCACACAAGGGATGCATCTCATACATCGCAAGCAAACTTTCTCGGGTGTCGTCTCGCGGTATACCTTTCGCGCGTGTGTTGGAGCGGTTCGAGTTCGGAGCGGTGTAGAGGAAGTTGACGTTCTCGAGGCGGTTGTCGTCGAAGTTGTCGTTCACGTTCGGAGATGCACACGCGGTCTTTGGCGACGGTAGTGGTACTCGTTTTCATAGCTGTTCGGGTATCCGTAGATGTTCATGTCGTCGTGACGTAGGGGTACACGGTTCGAGTCCGTTCGGGGCCGTCGTGGCACTTGCCGTAGGGGTACTTGTCGCATCGTTGGGCGTAGTCGACCTTGCCGTTTCCGAAGGGGTACTTGCGTTATCCATGTAGTCAAACTTGAAGGTCGTCCGCGTCGTGGTACTCATGTTGGAGTAGTGGAACTTGACGTATCCGAGGTCTTCGGGGTGACCAAGTACTCATTCACGTTGGATTCGTACATAGTTCGTAGGCGTCCATGAGGGTCTTGACGAAACGAAGGAGTACTTGCGGGTTGTCTGCGACACTTGGCTGGATCCACCGTACAGAAGACGAATTTGACGGCCCTGGAGTTTTGCATCCAGGTGGAACGGCACCCCTGCAGCAAGGACTACGGCGACTCGAGGACGACGGGTTGACGGAGGTGGAACCGCAGCAGCAGCAGGACTTGGCGGCGCCGGTGGCTAGAGCAGAGGTCCGGAGGAGGCCGGAGATGGCAAGGACGAAGGCTATAAGGGGTCTTCTCGGAGCTGGGCCTCTCGGGTGGCCTTGCCTGCTTGAGGTTGATGCATAGGGTCGGCACGCCAGGCAGCGACCAGCTGACTCGAGGGGTACGCGACCACGGCAAGGAGGCGGCGACGCTCGCCGATGGAGGAGGGCGCGGGGTCTGTCACCATGGCGGGACGGCAGCGGCGCTCCGGCGCGAGGAGGACCGGCAACGGGGGGAGGGAGGAGGTCGAGCGCTGCGGCCGGCGCGGTGCAGAGCGTTGCGAAGGAGGTTGGTGCTCCGGGTGGAGGCCGAAGGGGCACGGGGCGTGCTCCGATGGCCTCGCGATGCGAAGGGGAAGGAGGCGGGATGGGTCGCGCGGTGGGGCACCTGGCTGGTGCGCCGCTGGAGAACGAGAGGTGGGAGACGAGGGAAACGAGCGGGCGAGAGGACGGGGTCGAGGGTGGCGGCGCAAGGAAAAAAGAGGAGGGAGAGGGGATGGGCTTCCTAGGGTTAGGAGCTGGTGGGGCGATTGGGCCTAGCAGGCCAGCTGCCTCGGGCCAAAAGAAGGCTGTGGGATGGATGGCTTTGGTGGTTGATGGGCCAGGGAGGCCGCGGCTGGGCCCTTTCTTCCCTTGTTTTTTTCTTCAAACAGAAAAGTGAAAGGAAAAGAAAGGCAGAATTATATATGTAATTTGACAAAGATGAAGATATTTCTGGAGTCCTGGTTTAAATCCCAATTTAAATAAAATGCTCTGGTAATTTTTAGAGACGATAAATTTATACAAGTTTGAAAGTAACTCAAACTTGAATAAATCTATAGGCCAACCAAAGCACTACCAAAAGACCTGAAAACTTGAGGAGGTGGTAGCGACATGGTCTAGTATTTATAGGAAGATATAGAACATTTTCTGGAATCAGAAAAATTCACTTGCAATAAACAAGTGAGACCTGAAAAGAAGAAGCTAGTGGGGTGTGCACTTGAAGAGGGATTTGGTGGCAAGAGAAAGATGCAAGTGTGTATTGGTGATTCCAAAGCAATGGAATATTTGATAATAGCTCCATAATATTAGGAGGATATATTATAAAGAGAAGTCAACCTTCCCTCGATTTAAATGGACCGAAGATCCATACAATTTATTTAGTTGAGTTTTTTTAAAATTAAAAGACTTGATGGCATGATGACATGATGCAATGCAAAATAAATAAAGCAAGCAAAAATGAAACACACGGGAAAACCCGGAACATCTGGAATCTTCTGGAGCACCGGTCTTGGGGCGTCACAACTCTCCCACACTAACAGAGGATCTCGACCCGAGATCCTGGAGATGGCACCGGATAGAAACGGACAAGGAAGAGGTAAAACAAAGTTGCTTCTTTGACAAGCGAGTGAGACCACAACTTGAGAAGTTGACCAAATTGAAAGAAGAATACAACGGAGATGAACGAAGATGAAAACACTCCGTTAGAAAATAGGAACAAGGTACATTACGAGAACCTTGTAGGTTGAAAGGCATGAAACACGAGCTTACAAACCAAAAGACTATGAAACTGGAATGGTATAGCCAAGGAATAAGAATGACAGAATTTGGACAACACTCCCACTGAAAATGGAAGGAATTAACATGAACTTGATGAGATGGAATGATACTTGATGAAATCAACAACACACTGCCTCCGGAACAATTATTTCAGACAGCACTCCAGTAAAAAAAGGAGAGGCAAAACTTGATAAGATGAGAGAAATTGAATGGAGAATACAACACTCCGGATAATTAGATAAACCAGGAAAAGAACATGATCTTGACGAAGCGAGATTATGGGACGAAGAGAGCAATATCACAATGCCTCCAGAATGAAAGAATGGATGCTAGATCGTTGGAAAGAAAAGAACGGATAAGAAAATGACAACTTCTCCTACGAATGAATATGAAAATCATCCTTACGAAGAAGAGTTGAACGGATTTGTTGGAAAAAACAACAAAAAAAAGAATAAGCTTGTTGGGGGCTTATGGAAAACATCTCAAAACTTGAGGTGAAATTTTGCCACTAACGGAAACAATTGATTTGATTGAGAGCATCAAATAGATTAAAAATTAATATCACCGAGAGGATAAATGAAGAACTTGCGTCATTTATAAGCACCACAATAGCAACAATCCTTAGGGAAAGCTTTTAGGTGAAATACAACCCAAGATAACTTCAACGAATAAATTGAAGGATTGGAAAGATTTCCTGAACAAAGAAAATGATGGGTTTAAATATCGCATTCCTGACAACTTGTGAATCATGAAACATGACGGGAAATTGTCAAAAATGACATACCACCATCTTAAACGATAAGGTAGAAAGAATTGCACTTCGGAATGCAAGAAGAAGAATACTTGAGCTCCAACAAGAATCTTGAAGAACACTTTGAGGATGAATTAAATCATGATGAACCACCATGAAGAACTCCGGTAACAAAAGGATGAGAAGTGAAGCATGAAAAGAATAAGATTGAAGCCTTGCAATGATAAGATGAAGCTTTGTGATGAGATAAAGAGAAAACTTGGAACTCTGAAAATAAAGATGAAACACTCCGAACCTAGAGTTTATTAATCATGAACAAACTCCGTACACGGAATTAATCACTTGGATGAAATAAGAATAAGAATTATGTTGTGTGTATCCTTCACGAATTTAAACTGGTGACTAACAATGGATTTGGCATACTACTTATTCTTGTTGCAAAGAATTCAAGAGAGATGTCGCACAAACTTGAGAAAAGTCTTGAACGACTCACGGGTAGGATTTTGGAAAGAACGAGTGAAATGACATGATAACACAGTAAGAATGTTTAACGAACCACCGTACAAATTGAAATGGAGTGATGACAAAGAATAATCCACCGTAAGGAATTGAAATTGAGTGAATATAAAAGAATGAATCACCGGAAAGAATATGGAGACGAACGAAGAGGCATCAATTAAGAATAGTTGGAGGCCGAAGTTGAAAACTGAGAACGAAGAAATCTTCTGAAATGATGGCCTTCGGAGGATCACAATGGAAAGAATTCATGAAATGCTTCGGATGGTAACAAAAGAATTCCACATATTCAAAAATAATTATGAGGATGACATGAAGCTAGAACCACGAATCTTCAAGAGAACGGGCCAATATTTAAGAGAAACTCTTCTTCGGTCTTCAAATGCTGAGAATGACAACGAGAACCACCATGAAGAATTTGAGATACTAAAAAAGAATGAAAAATATAAAGGTTGAAGCAACAATGAATGAAAGTGATCTTAGAGAAGGCATGTGACTGATGGGAATCATTCTTACGTCACACTTTGAAAATAATTTGAGTATAACTCCGGAAAAGAAAAAAAGTAGAAGAGTCAGGTAAGATCCTGGAAAAAGACATGTGGGTTATGGGCCCACTCAAAAGAAACACCGTTGGAAACATTGGTAGAAGGAGAGAGTGCACCGGTTGAATAAAATGACATGGATGAGGTAACAAAACCTCGAAATAGCTTGAACGGATTAAGAATGGAAACGTGAATCTCCTGAGATATCTTCAACACTCCAGATATGAATAAAGAGATGTGAAGAAATAAGAGAGCCTTCGGATAAGAAATTCCAACATCAGAAAACATGTGAAACAAAAGGCACAGTTATGGTCAACACCAAGCTTGAATTACATCCACCGGCAGAATTTAAGAACAAAAGAATGACGAGCTTGAAGTTTCTAGAGCATCTTCACGAGAAAACACCGGATGAAACATTAAAGAAGATTGATGAAGAGGCATCACAAGAATATAAGGACACTTGATTAAGGACTCTGGCTCCACAAAGAAAAGGGTGGGAGGGTGGGGAAAAACAAAGACAATTTGGGATGAATGAAACACGCACCGTTGAGAAAAAACCAAGACTTGGTCTTGCACATATTGAAAGAATCAGGTTAACTTGAAGAGAAGCACGCCGGTTGAAAAGGAATTTTGACATGACAATCTTGATGATCAAGAAGGACTAGCACTCTCATAGAAATATGAGACCACCGATTAGGAAAGGTATGGAATTAACACTTGACGTCGAAGCAACTCGAATACCAGAATCAAGACAAAAACAACGGATAGACATGTTGCAACATAAACTTCACAATATCATTCGAACAGAAAATTGAACGAATGAATTCCACAGTTAAATGGTACAACAATCTTCTCGAGAAGCCACTTGGGAGAACAAAAGGTAAATAAAAAAACAACAAGGAGCAGATAGAACAAATACATGATAGAAGCTTCGTCCCACATGTTCGTGTTGAAAGCTCATGGAACGTGTTACGAAAGGGTTTTGCAATCCCCGGATCAGCATAGCCAAGGACCATTTAAGATGCAACTCCTAATTGGAACAACGCCCATAAAACCACTTCACTCAATGTAGAACCCCGAACTCCATATCATGCATTCGTTGGAAGAATGCCTACGAGCTACTAGATGAACTCACCTATTAATTTCCGTAAGTATCCAGTTATGCAATCAGGTGTTGGGGATACAGGGGAAGCACCACGCACTCAACTCTAATCCTACATTCAGCTGTATCCATCCTTCAACACATAAACAGTTATTTCCGGAAACCGTTTACCTCGGACCTTCGAAACCCATCTGCTATACAAGCTATGGCAATACTCCCGAACTACCTCCCCAGTACTGGGTGATGTCGGGGTTATCTTGCCACTAACCGCGTAGGAGAGTTTTTGATGTCGGCCGTCTTAAGTATTCCAGAACTGCTGCGATATATTTGTGACGACAACACCTCGGAGCTCAACTCCCCGGGACACTGCCACAACCCCTAAATGACAGGAGGCATCGAGAACAATGTTCTCGTCACAAAGACATCGGAACAATCCAAACAATACTCGCGTGATCCTAATTTGTTTTTGGTGAATTTTGAGAGTAGAAGAGACAAGTAATCACCAGGAGTCCTCACCAGAGTGAAAAGAGATGAGGAGCAAAAAGAAATCCTACTCTCCGATATATATATAGGACTCAAAACATTTTCAAGTGTGTGCCTAGACTCAACCGTTAACGATTCGATCAATCAGTGGGGGCTCCTAGGTCGGAGAAGGCTCTGATTACCAACTTGTAATGCCCAGTATGAGATTATACCTCCTACGTGTCGAGGCACGACTTAAAGGCATAAGCTCATACTAGAATGATCTCAAGTATGGTATCTTTGCACGACTCATGTAAAATAGGGATGAAATTGCAAAAGAGCAGTTGGCTTACACTCGCCACTTCACACAATACATTACATAAGCAATCATCATCCAAATAGCATCAGAGTCCGACTACGGACGAAGATCCAAATGAAAGATACCATAAATAAACAACACAAGGTCCCGATCGCCCCTAGTAGGAACCACTACTGATTGTCGAAAACGTCACATACATACGGCCAAGCTCCTCATCGAACTCCCAGCGAAGTTCTGATCCACCTCCTGCTTTGTTCTCGGCGGTACCTGCATCTGGTGTGTGTTGAATCTGTGAGCCACAGAGGACTCAGCAATCCCGTTCCCGGGTATCGAAACTAACAAAGCCTTTAGGTGAGGAGGGGGGGGGGGTAATAAAGTGTTTGCTGCAAGCACTAGCAACTAGCTTATGAGTTTAGAGCGAGAAGAGTGTTGGGAATGTAGTATTTTCAAAATTTTCCTACGATCACGCAAGATCTATCTACTAGATGCATAGCAACGAGGGGGAGAGTGTGTCTACGTACCCTCGTAGACCGGGAGCGGAAGCGTCAAGTGACGCTGTTGATGTAGTCGAACTTCTTCACGATCCAACCGATCAAGCATCGAATGTACTGCACCTCCGCGTTCAGCACACGTTCAGCTTGATGATGTCCCACAAGCTCTTGATCCAGTTGAGCTTCACGGGAGAGTTTCGCCAGCACGACGGCGTGGTGACAGATATGATGTATCTACCGGCGCAGGGATTCGCCTAAGCACTGCAACGGTATGACCGAGGTGTGTTTCTGTGCAGAGAGGCACCGCACACGGCTAAAACAATTCAACTTGTGTGTCCTAGGGTGCCCCCCTGCCCCCGTATATAAAGGAGCAAGGGAGAGGCCGGCCCTAGAGGGGGCGCGCCAAGTGTGGGGAGTCCTACTAGGCCTCCCAAGTCCTAGTAGGCTTCCCCTTTCCTTTCCGAAGTAGGAGAGAAGGAAAGAGGTGGAGAGGGAGAAGGAAAAGGGGGCTGCACCCCTTGTCCAATTCGGACCAGAGGGGGGCGCGCGCCTCCTTCCTTTTGGCCTTTCTCCTCTATTCCCGTATGGCCCAATAAGGCCTATATACTCCGAAAAATACCCGAATCACTCAGAACCTTTTCGATGTCCGAATATAGTCGTCCAATATATCGATCTTTACGTCTCGACCATTTCGAGACTCCTCGTCATGTCCCCGGTCTCATCCGGGATTCCGAACTCCTTAGGTACATCAAAACCCATAAACTCATAATACCGATCGTCATCAAACGTTAAGCGTGCGGACCCTACAGGTTCGAGAACTATGTAGACATGACCGAGACTCATCTCCGGTCAATAACCAATAGCGGAACCTGGATGCTCATATTGGCTCCTACATATTCTACGAAGATCTTTATCAGTCAAACCGCATAACAACATACGTTGTTCCTTTTGTCATTGGTATGTTACTTGCCCGAGATTCGATCGTCGGTATCTCTATACCTAGTTCAATCTCGTTACCGGCAAGTCTCTTTACTCGTTCCATAATACATCATCTCGTGACTAACTCATTAGTCTTTTGCTTGCAAGGCTTATTATGATGTGCATTACCGAGAGGGCCCAGAGATACCTCTCTGACACTCGGAGTGACAAATCCTAGTCTTGATCTATGCCAACACCACGAACACTTTCGGAGAGACCTGTAGAGCATCTTTATGATCACCCAGTTACGTTGTGACGTTTGATAGCACACAAGGTGTTCCTACGGTATTCGGGAGTTGCATAATCTCATAGTCATAGGAACATGTATAAGTCATGAAGAAAGCAATAGCAGTAAAACTAAACGATCATAGTGCTAAGCTAACGGATGGGTCTTGTCCATCACATCATTCTCCTAATGATGTGATCCCATTGATCAAACGACAACTCATGTCTATGGTTAGGAAACATAACCATCTTTGATCAATGAGCTAGTCTAGTAGATGCATACTAGGGACACTCTGTTTTGTCTATGTATTCACACATGTACTAAGTTTCTGGTTAATACAATTCTAGCATGAATAATAAACATTTGTCATGATATAAGGAAATATAAATAACAACTTTATTATTGCCTCTAGGGCATATTTCCTTTAGTCTCCCACTTGCACTAGAGTCAATAATCTAGCTCACATCGCCATGTGATTTAATACCGATAGTTCACATCGTTATGTGAATAACACCCATAGTTCACATCGCCATGTGACCAACACCCAAAGGGTTTACTAGAGTCAATAATCTAGTTCACATCGCTATGTGATTAATACCCAAAGGGTTTACTAGAGTCAATAATCTAGTTCACATCGCTATGTGATTAATACCCAAGAGTAATAAGGTGTGATCATGTTTTGCTTGTGAGAGAAGTTTAGTCAACGGGTCTGTCACATTCAAATCCGTATGTATTTCGCAAATTTCTATGTCTACAATGCTCTGCATAGAGCTACTCTAGCTAATTGCTCTCACTTTCAATACGCATCCAGATTGATACTTAGAGTCATCTGGATTTAGTGTCAAAGCTTGCATCGGCGTAACCCTTTACGACGAACTCTTTATCACGTCCATAATCGAGAAACATTTCCTTAGTCATCCAGTTACTAAGGATAATTTTGACCGCTGTACAGTGAGCTACTCCTGGATCACTATTGTACCCCCTTGACAAACTCATGGCAAGGTACACAACATGTTTGGTACACAACATGGCATACTTTATAGAACCTATGGCTGAGGCATAGGGAATGACTTGCATTCTCTCTATATTTTTCTGCCGTGGTCTGGCATTGAGTCTTACTCAACTTCACACCTTACAAGTCACGCAAGAACTCCTTCTTTGACTGATCCATTTTGAACTACTTCAAAATCTTATCAAGGTATGTACTCATCAAAAGTCTTATCAAGCGTCTTGATCTATCTCTATAGATCTTGATGCCCAATATGTAAGCAGCTTCACCAAGGTCTTTCTTTGAAAAACTCCTTTCAAACACTCCTTTATGTTTTCCAGAAAATTCTACATCATTTCCGATCGACAATATGTCATTCACATATACTTATCAGAAAGGTTGTAGTGCTCCCACTCACTTCTTGTAAATACATGCATCACCGCAAGTCTGTATAAATCTATATGCTTTGATCAACTTATCAAAGCGTATATTCCAACTCCGAGATGCTTGCACCAGTCCATAGATGGATCGCTGGAGCTTGCACATTTTGTTAGCACCTTTAGGATTGACAAAACCTTCTGGTTGCATCATATACAAGTCTTCTTTAATAAATCCATTAAAGAATGCAGTTTTGTTATCCATTTGCCAGATTTCATAAAATGCGGCAATTGCTAACATGATTCGGTCAGACTTAAGCATCGCTACGGGTGAGAAAGTCTCATCGTAGTCAACTCCTTGAACTTGTTGAAAAACTTTCGCGACAAGTCGAGCTTTGTAAACAGTAACATTACCGTCAGCGTCAGTCTTCCTCTTGAAGATCCATTTATTTCCGATGGCTTGCCGATCATCGGGCAAGTCAACCAAAGTCCACACTTTGTTCTCATACATGGATCCCATCTTAGATTTCATGGCCTCAAGCCATTTTGCGGAATCTGGGCTCATCATCGCTTCCTCATAGTTCGTAGGTTCATCATGGTCCAGTAACATGACTTCCAGAACCGGGTTGCCGTACCACTCTGATGCGGAACGAACTATGGTTGATCTACGAAGTTCAGCAGAAACTTGATCTGAAGTTTCATGATCATCATCATTAGCTTCCTCACTAATTGGTGTAGGAATCACTGGAACTAGTTTATGTGATGTTCCACTTTCCAATTTGGGAGAAGGTACAATTACGTCATCAAGTTCTACTTTCCTCCCACTCACTTCTTTCGAGAGAAACTCCTTCTCTAGAAAGGATCCACTCTTAGCAACAAAGACCTTGCCTTCGGATCTGTGATAGAAGGTGTACCCAACAGTTTCTTTTGGGTATCCTATGAAGATTTACTTCTCCGATTTGAGTTCGAGCTTATCATGTTGAAACTTTTTCACATAAGCATCGCAGTCACAAACTTAAAGAAATGACAGCTTAGGTTTCTCGTCAAACCACAGTTCATACGGTGTCATCTCCACGGATTTAGATGGTGCCCTATTTAACGTGAATGTAGCTGTCTCTAATGCATAACCCCAAAAGCGATAGTGGTAGATCGGTAAGAGACATCATCGATCGCACCATATCTAATAAAGTACGGTTATGACGTTCGGACACACCATTACACTGTGGTGTTCCAGGTGGCGTGAGTAGTGATACTATTTCACATTGTTTTTACTGAAGGCCAAACTCGCTAACTCAAATATTTTACCTCTACGATCATATCGTAGAAACTCTTACTTTTTTGTTACGATGATTCTCCACTTCACTCTGAAATTCTTTGAACCTTTCAAATGTTTCAGACTTGTGCTTCATTAAGTAGACATACCCATATCTGCTCAAATCATCAGTGAAGGTCAGAAAATAACGATACCCGCCGCGAGCTTGAACACTCATTGGTCCACATACATCTGTATGTATGATCTCCAACAAATCTGTTGCTCGCTCCATTGTTCCGGAGAATGGAGTTTTAGTCATCTTGCCCATGAGGCATGGTTCACAAGCACCAAGTGATTCATAATCAAGTGATTCCAAAAGTCCATCACTATGGAGTTTCTTCATGCGCTTTACACCATTATGACCTAAACGGCAGTGCCACAAATAAGTTGCACTATCATTATTAACCTTGCATCTTTTGGCTTCAATATTATGAATATGTGTATCACCACGATCGAGATCCAACAAACTATTTTCATTGGGTGTATGACCATCGAAGGTTTTATTCATGTAAACAGAATAACAATTATTCTATGACTTTAAATGAATAACCGTATTGCAACAAATATGATCAAATCATATTCATGCTCAACGCAAATGCCAAATAACATTTATTTAGGTTTTACACTAATCCCGAAAGTATAGGGAGTGTGCGATGATGATCATATCAATCTTGGAACCACTTCCGACACACATCGTCACTTCATCTTTAACTAGTCTCTGTTCATTCTGCAAATCTCGTTTCGAGTTACTAATATTAGTAACTGAACCAGTATCAAATACCCAGGGGTTGCTATGAACACTAGTAAATTACACATCAATAATCTGTATATCAAAATATACCTTTGTTCACTTTGCCATCCTTCTTATCTGCCAAGTATCTAGGGCAGTTCCACTTCCAGTGACCATTTCCTTTGCAGTAGAAGCACTTAGTTTCAGGCTTGAGTTTTAGCTTTGGGTTTCTTCATGGGAGTGACAACTTGCTTGTCATTCTTCTTGAAGTTCCCCTTCTATCCCTTTGCCCTTTACTTGAAACAAGTGGTCTTGTTAACCATCAACACTTGATGCTTTTTCATGATTTCTACCTTCGCCGACTTCAGCATCGCGAAGAGCTCGGGAATTACTTTCGTCATCCCTTGCATATTATAGTTCATCACGAAGTTCTACTAACTTGGTGATAGTGACTAGAGAACTTTGTCAATTACTATCTTATATGGAAGATTAACTCCCACTTGATTCAAGTAATTGTAGTACCCAGACAATCTGAGCACATGCTCACTGGTTGAGCTATTCTCCTCCATCTTGTAGGCAAAGTACTGTCAGAAGTCTTATACCTCTCGACATGGGCATGAGTATGAAATACTAATTTCAACTCTTGGAACATCTTATATGCTCCGTGGCGTTCAAAACGTTTTTGAAGTCCCGGTTCTAAGCCGTAAAGCATGGTGCACTTAAACTATCAAGTAGTCATCATACCGAGCTTTTGTCAAAACGTTCATAACGTCTATATCTGCTCCTGCAATAGGTCTGTCACCTAGCGGTGCATCAAGGACATAATTCTTCTGTGCAGCAATGAGGATAATCCTCAGATCACGGAACAATTCCGCATCATTGCTACAAACATCTTTCAACTTAGGTTTCTCTAGGAACATATAAAAAAACGGGGAGCAACATCGTGAGCTATTGATCCACAACATAGATATGCTAATACTTCGAGGACTAAGTTCATGATAAATTAAAGTTCAATTTAATCATATTACTTAAGAACTCCCACTTAGATAGACATCCCTCTAGTCATCTAACTGATCACGTGATCCAAATCAACTAAACCATGTCCGATCATCACGTGAGATGGAGTAGTTTCAATGGTGAACATCTTATGTTGATCATATCTACTATATGATTCACGCTCGACCTTTCGGTCTCCAGTGTTCCGAGGCCATATCTGCATATGCTAGGCTCGTCAAGTTTAACCCGAGTATTCTGCGTGTGCAAAACTATCTTACACCCGTTGTATTTGAACGTAGAGCTTATCACACCCGATCATCACGTGGTGTCTCGGCACGAAGAACTTTCGCAACGGTGCATACTCAGGGAGAACACTTGTACCTTGAAATTTTGTAAGGGATCATCTTATAATGCTACCGTCGTTCTAAGCAAAATAAGAAGCATAATAAGATAAACATCACATGCAAATCAAAATATGTGACATGATATGGCCATCATCATCTTGTGCTTTTGATCTCCATCTCCAAAGCACCGTCATGATCACCTTCATCACCGGCGCGACACCTTGATCTCCATCGTAGCATCATTGTCGTCTCGCCAACTATTGCTTCTACGACTATCGCTACCGCTTAGTGATAAAGTAAAGCAATTACATGGCGATTGCATTTCATACAATAAAGCGACAACCATATGGCTCCTGCCAGTTGCCGATAACTTTATAAAACATGATCATCTCAAACAAAACCGTATAACTCATCATGTCTTGACCATATCACATCACAACATGCCCTGCAAAAACAAGTTAGACGTCCTTTACTTTGTTGTTGCAAGTTTTACGTGGCTGCTACGGGCTTAGCAAGAACCGTTCTTACCTACGCATACAAAAACCACAACGATGTTTCGTCAAGTATGTGCTGTTTTAACCCTCACAAGGACCGGGCGTAGCCACACTTGATTCAGCTAAAGTGAGAGAGACAGACACCTGCCAATCACCTTTAAGCAACGAGTGCTCATAACGGTGAAACCAGTCCCGCGTCAGCGTACGTGTAATGTCGGTCTGGGCCGCTTCATCTCACAATACCGCCGAAGCAAAGTATGACATGCTGGTAAGCAGTATGACTAGTATCTCCCACAACTCATTGTGTTCTACTCGTGCATACCATCTACGCATAGACCTGGCTCTTGATGCCACTGTTGGGAACGTAGTATTTTCAAAATTTTCCTACGATCACGCAAGATCTATCTACTAGATGCATAGCAAGGAGGGGGAGAGTGTGTCTACGTACCCTCGTAGACTGAGAGCGGAAGCGTCAAGTGATGCGGTTGATGTAGTCGAACTTCTTAGCGATCCAACCGATCAAGCACCGAACGTACGGCACCTCCACGTTCAGCACACGTTCAGCTTGATGACGTCCCACGAGCTCTTGATCCAGTTGAGCTTCACGGGAGAGTTTCGCCAGCACGACGGCGTGGTGATAGATATGATGTATCTACCGGCGCAGGGCTTCGCCTAAGCACTGCAACGGTATGACCGAGGTGTGTTTCTGTGGAGAGGGGCACCGCACACGGCTAAAACAATTCAACTTGTCTGTCCTGGGGTGCCGCCCTGCCCCCGTATATAAAGGAGCAAGGGAGAGGCCGGCCCTAGAGGGGGCGCGCCAAGTGTGGGGAGTCCTACTAGGACTCCCAAGTCCTAGTAGGATTCCCCTTTCCTTTCCGGAGTAGGAGAGAAGGAAAGAGGTGGAGAGGGAGAAGGAAAAGGGGGCTGCACCCCTTGTCCAATTCGGACCAGAGGGGGGGCGCGCGCCTCCTTCCTTTTGGCCTTTCTCCTCTATTCCCGTATGGCCCAATAAGGCCCATATACTCCGAAAAATACCCGAATCATTCGAAACCTTTCCGATGTCCGAATATAGTCGTCCAATATATCGATCTTTATGTCTCGACCATTTCGAGACTCCTCGTCATGTCCCCGGTCTCATCCGGGATTCCGAACTCCTTCGGTACATCAAAACTCATAAACTCGTAATACCGATCGTCATCAAACGTTAAGCGTGTGGACCCTACGGGTTCGAGAACTATGTAGACATGACCGAGACTCATCTCCGGTCAATAACCAATAGCGGAACCTGGATGCTCATATTGGCTCCTACATATGCTACGAAGATCTTTATCGGTCAAACCGCATAACAACATACGTTGTTCCTTTTGTCATTGGTATGTTACTTGCCCGAGATTCGATCGTCGGTATCTCTATACCTAGTTCAATCTCGTTACCGGCAAGTCTCTTTACTCATTCCGTAATACATCATCTCGTGATTAACTCATTAGTCTTTTGCTTGCAAGGCTTATTATGATGTGCATTACCGAGAGGGTCCAGAGATACCTCTCCGACACTTGGAGTGACAAATCCTAGTCTTGATCTATGCCAACACCACGAACACTTTCAGAGACACCTGTAGAGCATCTTTATGATCACCCAGTTACGTTGTGACGTTTGATAGCACACAAGGTGTTCCTACGGTATTTGGGAGTTGCATAATCTCATAGTCATAGGAACATGTATAAGTCATGAAGAAAGCAATAGCAGTAAAACTAAACGATCATAGTGCTAAGCTAACGGATGGGTCTTGTCCATCACATCATTCTCCTAATGATGTGATCCCGTTGATCAAATGACAACTCATGTCTATGGTTAGGAAACATAACCATCCTTGATCAATGAGCTAGTCTAGTAGAGGCATACTAGGGACACTCTGTTTTGTCTATGTATTCACACATGTACTAAGTTTCCAGTTAATACAATTCTAGCATGAATAATAAACATTTATCATGATATAAGGAAATATAAATAACAACTTTATTATTGCGTCTATGGCATATTTCCTTCAAAGAGAACAAGTGCCAACGATCGTCAAAGTGATCACGAAGAGATCCTAACTACTCACGTCAGACATAACCCCACCGTGTTCTTCTTCTCGAAACCCCTTCGAGAAGAGACAATCACGGAACTCACACATGTAGTGTATTCTTAAGGATAGAGTGTCATGTTTTCTACAACCGGATATTAACAAATTCCCATCTGCCACATAACCGCGGGCACGACTTTCGAAAGATCAAACCCTGCAGGGGTGTCCCAACTTAGCCCATCACAAGCTCACGATCTGCGGAGTCGCAACTCCAAGGTGGGAAGACTCGAGTATTCTCGGAATCCCGTGCTCAAGATATTCCGACAAAGGTAAAACTAATCCAGCAAGACCTCACGGCGTGCCGACACCCTGATAGTATCCGCGTGTATCTCGTCTCAGGCCATGACCGGATGAGCGAAGCGTACAGGTGCCAAAATACCCCAAGTTGCCAAGGGGCGGACCCGCACAGTGCTCTAGTTTGGACCAACACTCAAAACGAGCACTGGCCCGGGGGTTGATTAATTAATCCTCGGGTTAATTACTCCCTCGGCAAGTTTTAGTTGTTAGGCAAATGTAGAACCAAAGTTGGGCCTTGCTGGAAAATCTTTAGCACTAAGAGAGCTATCAAGGGGGCCCATAAACCCCAACGGTGTTAGGAACGTAAAAACCGGGAACATAACACCGGTTTATCGGGTCCTAAGGTGGCATGAGTGGAACAAAACACCGAGCAAAAGGCCAAGCCTTCCACCCATTGCCAAGTATATAGGTGTGTTAATATATTTAAGAGATATTGTGATATTCCAACAACAAGTTCCAACATGGAGCAATCTTCATCTTCACCTGCAACTACAACGCTATAATAGGGGCTGAGCAAGCGGGTAACATAGCCAAACGACGGTTTGCTAGGAATGTGTCCAAGGTTAGAGGTTTCGTGGCAACAATAGGGGGCTCACAAACAGACATAGGCATCGAGACAATATCTAAAGAGCGAAACATCTAGTGATGAGGACATCACTAACAAGGTTACACCCACAGCTCCAACTGACACATATACAGGACCAATTACTAGAGCTCGCGCACGCCAATTAAATTACCAGGTACTTTCGTTTCTTGGTAATGAATCTAATGTTCATGAGAATATGATGCTGCCTAAATTGGATACATTTGTCTTGCTTACAAATGAAGGACCTAGCTTGGACAAGAAGGATGAACATTGGAGCAAGATCAAGCATGGAGATGATGGCATGCGCAAGGGGAACAAGAATGGAGTTTCAATTGATGATTTCAGGACTTTGAAGCCACCATAATGAGTGCGAGAAGCCTTGGACGAAATATACAAGATGCCACTTCATAAATTTCGTCCAGAGGCTATTATAGGTGCTGCGTCACCTTATTATTGGGCCAGGCCCATGTAATTTCGAAATACTTGAGTATAGGCTGTTTTTAGAGTCCGTATGTGTGGGGAAACAAGAGTTAGGGTTGGTTTCGGACCCCTCCACCAAGGGCCACGAAATTCCCCCCTCTTTCCCTCATATATACAGCCCTTAGGGCGTCGTTTAGACTTTGGGTTTTGTTTAGATTAAAGTTCGCCATAGCTGCAACTTCGCGTACTTCGTTTGTGTTCAACGACCAGACCAAGACGTCACAGAACCCCACTTGATCAATAAACTTCCCTCTTGAATTCGCAATATCTAGATTGCAGTCTCAGTTTCTTGCTTGTTCTTCGTTTGCCTGCAGGAAACAGACCTTCGTGGTCAGGTTGATCGTGCTCCGGCATGGTCAATAACCTCTCGGAGTTGGTTTAGCGATTGCTAAGGCGCGACGTCCACGCACGTTCGTAGTCGGATCGTCAAAGTCGACTTCATCCAAACGATAGCCACCATCTCATCGAAAGACGGGACACCTTTGCCTCTATCAAGTGGTATCAGATTTCCAGGTTGCTCGGTGAGATTTTACAGTTTTTCGTAGATTAGATCGAGTCTGTTCTTCATACCTACAGTCCACGAAAAAGCCAAAAAAAATTAGGGTTAGTTCATCCCATCCGAACCAATCTGAGCCTTTGCATAATCTTTTCTGTATTTGCTTTGTTGAATTTGCGGTTGCATCGTCGTGTCAAGTTGCTGGTCTTAGCGTCTAGTTTTTTAGAGTTTCGAGTTCTGTTCACAGTTTGTCACGTCGGCGCCGCACCATATTCATCGCCGCTGCCATACCACCACTGCTGCCATATCCCACCACCGCCACCACATACCACCACCGCTGCCATAACCTACAACCGCTGCCATATCCTACCGCCATATATCCACCGCCAATCCGAGTTCTTTTCATATTAGGTTTGTTCTCGAGATCCATCTAGGTTTCAGATTTGTGTTTCCTTGCCTGCGTAGGTCTCGAAAAAAAGAGTCTGGAGACCCCCGGGCAGTTTTTAGGCCAAAATTTTGACAGGTGAAAATATTTTTCCCTATCCTATTTTTTGGCTTTTCTGAGTCTTTTGAGACACGTGCCATCATACTGTTTTTTTACCGCACTTTTTCGTCGTCGCTGCCCTGATTCCGAAAAAAAAAATCGTCAATTTTTTTTTCGGGCCTATCATCTTAGTTTGACTTGGGAAGTGTTTTGAGACACTCGCCATTATAGTGATTTTTGGCCAAAAAAAAAGCAGCGCAAAAAAAAAGAGCGCAAAAAAAAGAGGCGAAAAAAATCAGAGTGTGCTTTCTCCTTTATTACGTGCAGCGCCGTGATTTTGTTAGTGTTCTAGGCTCGCGTCTCTAGTACGGTCTAGCCTAGGACCAGCACAGTACCGTCGTTGAGCCTTTATTCAACTTTGCATCTCTGAATTGATTATTGCTGACCACTTTTGCTACCATCTTATAAGCCTTCCCAGCTCCACATACATCTACGTCGTGCGTTTGACTCTCCCTGGTAATCGCTTTATCCAAGCTTTGAGAGTTTTGACTACCACGGTTGCCGATCACCACCTGCTGCTGGGTAAGAACTGGTAAGAATTTGAGATTTGCTTGTCGGATTTGTGACACCCGCCGCCACCACCACTTATTAGTAGTCTGTAGGATCATATTCTTGTGTGTTTCTATTGCTGCTAACCATGCCAGGATCACAAGTCGACGAGACTGACTGGGAGAACTTGACGAACAAGGAGCTTCATGATAAGTTTCAGCAAATGATGAGTGTACAGGTGCAAGATGTGCTAAACACATTGGACGAGGCCATGGAGAAGATAGTTGGCATGGAGAAGACGTTTGACACAAAGCTCGATAACAAGTTTGCTGAATTGCTTGCGCGTTTTCCACCACCACCGGCTGCTGCAGCTGTCCCACCTCTTCAACAACAACAACAACAACAACAACAACAACAACGGCGCCTTCCGAATCAAGTGGGGCGAGCACAGCGCGTTCCCCTTGAGACTGGTCAAGCTTCTGGTGCTGCTGTTGATGTTTCTGTAGCTCCTGCTGCTACTGCAGAGGTGGAGGACCATTACGAGGATGAGGTTGACCAAAATCAGAACTACGTGCAACAACCAGCACCACCACCACCAGGTCGTCCTCATGCATATCATCGCAACGGTAGGACTGCACCACCACCTGAGGTACATGACCATCTTCCTAAACTGAAATTGAATATTCCACCATTTGAGGGTAGATATGTTCCTGATATATATCTTACTTGGGAGTTACAAACTGAACAACGTTTTACATGTTTAAACTATCCCGAGGAGAGACGTGTTCCTGCTGCTGTTTGTGCTTTCACTAGTTTTGCATGTGTTTGGTGGTCTGAACATTGTAGATTATATCCTATTCCAGCTACTTGGACTGCTTTGAAAACTGCTATGCGTACTCGTTGGGTTCCACCATATTATCAACGTGAATTACTTCAAAAACTGCAGCGCTTAAGACAAGGAAAAAATTTCGTAGAAGAATATTATCAGCAATTACAAACTGGCCTGATTAGATGTGGTATTGTTGAGGAGAATGAAGCTATGCTTGCACGTTTTATGGGTGGATTAAATAGAGAGATTCAGACCATTCTAGAGTATAAGGATTATACTAATATCACTCGTTTATTCCATCTTGCTTGTAAAGCTGAACATGAAGTGCAGGATCGACAGGCATTGGCGCGGACTAACTTTTCTGTAGGACGACCTTCATCATGGACACCGCGTGCATCCTCTACTTCCTCACATTCTACTGCACCGACACCTCCATCAGCTGTTACCTCCAGCCGTGATACAAGGAAGCAGGCACAACCACCATTATCTGCCAAGAGCACACCTATTGGGCCTGCACAGAGTTCTTCTTCTTCCATGGCATCAACAGGGCACACCAGTGATATTATTTGTCGTCATTGTAAGGGAAGAGGACATTTTGCGAGAGATTGCAAATCTCAGCGTGTGATGATTGCTACTGAGGATGGTGGATATGAATCCGCTAGTGACTATGATGAGGAGACTTTGGCTCTTATTACACGTGAAGAACACGGTGGAGACGATTCTGATCATGAGACGCAATACATGGCTCCTGAAGATGCTGACAGGTATGAATGTTTAGTTGCTCAACGTGTTTTGAGTGTGCAGGTTACACAAGCTGAGAAAAATCAGAGGCATAATTTGTTCCATACAAAGGGAGTTGTGAAGGAACGTTCTGTTCGCGTGATCATAGATGGAGGGAGTTGCAACAACTTGGCTAGCATGTAGATGGTGGAGAAGCTATCTCTCACCACAAGACCACATCCACATCCTTACTACATCCAATGGTTCAACAACAGCGGCAAGGTTAAGGTAACACGTACTGTTCGTGTGCATTTTAGTATCTCTACATATGCTGATTATGTTGATTGTGATGTGGTACCTATGCAAGCATGTTCCTTATTACTTGGTAGACCATGGCAATTTGATAAAAATTCTCTCCACCATGGTAGAAACAATCAGTATACTCTTGTTCATAAAGGATAAAAATATTACTTTGCTTCCTATGACTCCTGATTCCATTTTGAAAGATGATATTAATAGAGCTAATAAAGCAAAATAGGAGAAAAATAAGAGTGAAAATCAGATTGTGGCAAAAGAATTTGAGCAACAAATGAAGCCTAATAATAAACCATCTACTGTTGCTTCTGAAATTAAATTGAAAAGTGCATGTTTATTTGCCACCAAATCTGATATTGATGAGCTAGATTTTAGCAAATCTGTTTGCTATGCTTTTGTGTGCAAAGATGCATTATTTTCATTCGAGGACGTGCCTTCCTCTTTGCCTCCTGCTGTCACTAACATTTTGCAGGAGTTCGCCGACATCTTTCCACAAGACGTGCCACCGGGATTACCACCTATTCGACGGATTGAGCATCAGATTGACTTAATTCCCGGTGCATCGCTACCCAACCGCGCACCATACCGTACCAATCCAGAAGAGACGAAGGAGATTATGCGCAAGTACAGGAGCTACTCGACAAAGGTTATATACACGAATCACTTAGTCCGTGTGCTGTTCCTATTATTCTAGTGCCGAAAAAGGATGGTACATTGCGTATGTGTGTTGATTGTAGAGGCATTAATAATATTACTATTCGTTATCGTCATCCTATTCCTAGGCTAGATGATATGCTTGATGAATTGAGTGGCTCTACAATTTTCTCCAAAGTTGATTTGCGTAGTGGATACCATCAAATTCGTATGAAATTGGGAGATGAATGGAAAACAGCATTTAAAACTAAGTTTGGATTATATGAGTGGTTAGTCATGCCTTTTGGGTTAACTAATGCACCTAGTACTTTCATGAGATTAATGAATGAAGTTTTACGTGCTTTGATTGGACGATTTGTGGTAGTATACTTTGATGATATATTGATTTTTAGCAGATCTTTGGAGGAACATTTGGAACATTTACGTGCTGTTTTTATTGCTCTACGTGATGCACGTTTGTTTGGTAACCTTGGAAAGTGCACCTTTTGCATCGACCGAGTCTCTTTTCTTGGCTATGTTGTTACTCCACAGGGAATTGAGGTTGATAAAGCCAAGATTGAAGCTATTGAGAGTTGGCCGCAGCCCAAAACGGTCACACACGTGAGGAGTTTCCTTGGCCTCGCTGGATTCTATCGGCGTTTTGTGAGAGATTTCAGCACCATTGCTGCACCTCTCAATGAGCTTACAAAGAAGGATGTGCCTTTTGTTTGGGGTACTGCACAGGAAGAAGCATTCACGGTATTGAAAGATAAGTTGACACATGCTCCTTTACTCCAACTTCCTGATTTTAATAAGACTTTTGAGCTTGAATGTGATGCTAGTGGAATTGGGTTAGGAGGTGTGTTATTACAAGATGGTAAACCTGTTGCATACTTTTCTGAAAAATTGAGTGGGCCTAGTCTGAATTATTCTACTTATGATAAGGAATTATATGCTCTTGTTCGGACTTTGGAAACATGGCAACATTATTTATGGCCCAAAGAATTTGTTATACATTCTGATCAGGAATCTTTGAAGCACATTAAAAGTCAAGAAAAACTGCACCGTAGACATGCTAAATGGGTTGAATTCATAGAGACTTTCCCTTATGTTATTAAACACAAGAAGGGAAAAGAAAATGTTATTGCTGATGCATTATCTCGTCGTTATACTATGCTTTCACAACTTGACTTTAAAATATTTGGTTTGGAGACCATCAAAGATCAATATGTGCATGATGCTGAATTTAAAGATGTATTGCAGAATTGTAAAGAAGGGAGAACATGAAACAAGTTCGTCGTTAGTGATGGATTTGTGTTTCGAGCTAACAAGCTATGCATTCCAGCTAGCTCTGTTCGTCTTTTGTTGTTGCAGGAGGCGCATGGAGGAGGATTAATGGGACACTTTGGCGTGAAGAAGACGGAGGACGTACTTGCTACACATTTCTTTTGGCCAAAGATGCGACGGGATGTTGAGCGTTTTGTTGCTCGCTGCACTACATGTCAAAAAGCTAAGTCACGACTCAATCCTCATGGTTTATATATGCCTTTGCCTGTCCCTAGTGTTCCTTGGGAAGATATATCTATGGACTTTGTTTTGGGTTTACCTCGAACAAAGAAGGGGAGGGATAACATATTTGCTGTCGTGGATAGGTTCTCGAAGATGGCACACTTTATACCATGTCATAAAAGCGATGATGCTGCTAATGTTGCTGATTTGTTCTTTCGTGAAATTATTCGCTTGCATGGTGTGCCAAATACTATTGTTTCAGATCGTGATACTAAATTTCTTAGCCACTTTTGGAGATGTTTATGGGCTAAGTTGGGGACTAAACTGCTTTTTAGTACTACTTGTCACCCCCAAACTGATGGACAAACTGAAGTAGTCAACAGAACTTTGTCTATTATGCTTAGGGCTGTTTTGAAGAATAATAAGAAAATGTGGGAAGAATGCTTGCCTCATATTGAATTTGCTTATAATCGTTCGTTGCATTCTACTACTAAGATGTGCCCTTTTGAAATTGTCTATGGTTTCCTACCTCGTGCACCTATTGATTTGTTGCCTCTTCCATCTTCGGAGAAGGTTAATTTTGATTCTAAACAACGTGCTGAATTGATCTTAAAAATGCATGAGTTAACTAAGGAAAATATTGAGCGCATGAATGCTAAATATAAACTTGTTGGAGATAAGGGTAGAAAACGTGTTGTCTTTGCACCTGGAGATCTTGTTTGGTTACATTTGCGTAAGGATAGGTTTCCTAATTTGCGCAAGTCAAAGCTAATGCCACGTGCTGATGGTCCTTTAAAGGTGTTAGAGAAAATAAATGATATTGCATATAAACTTGACCTGCATGTAGATTTTGGGGTTAGTTCCACATTTAACATTGCAGATTTGAAGCCTTACTTGGGTGAGGAAGATGAGCTTCCGTCGAGGACGACTTCAATTCAAGAAGGGGAGGATGATGAGGACATCACTAACAAGGTTACACCCACAGCTCCAACTGACACATATACAGGACCAATTACTAGAGCTCGCGCACGCCAATTAAATTACCAGGTACTTCCGTTTCTTGGTAATGAATCTAATGTTCATGAGAATATGATGCTGCCTAAATTGGATACATTTGTCTTGCTTACAAATGAAGGGCCTAGCTTGGACAAGAAGGATGAACATTGGAGCAAGATCAAGCATGGAGATGATGGCATGCGCAAGGGGAACAAGAATGGAGTTTCAATTGATGATTTCAGGACTTTGAAGCCACCATAATGAGTGCGAGAAGCCTTGGACGAAATATACAAGATGCCACTTCATAAATTTCGTCCAGAGGCTATTATAGGTGCTGCGTCACCTTATTATTGGGCCAGGCCCATGTAATTTCGAAATACTTGAGTATAGGCTGTTTTTAGAGTCCGTATGTGTGGGGAAACAAGAGTTAGGGTTGGTTTCGGACCCCTCCACCAAGGGCCACGAAATTCCCCCCTCTTTCCCTCATATATACAGCCCTTAGGGCGTCGTTTAGACTTTGGGTTTTGTTTAGATTAAAGTTCGCCATAGCTGCAACTTCGCGTACTTCGTTTGTGTTCAACGACCAGACCAAGACGTCACAGAACCCCACTTGATCAATAAACTTTCCTCTTGAATTCGCAATATCTAGAATGCAGTCTCAGTTTCTTGCTTGTTCTTCGTTTGCCTGCAGGAAACAGACCTTCGTGGTCAGGTTGATCGTGCTCCGGCGTGGTCAATAACCTCTCGGAGTTGGTTTAGCGATTGCTAAGGCGCGACGTCCACGCACGTTCGTAGTCGGATCGTCAAAGTCGACTTCATCCAAACGATAGCCACCATCTCATCGAAAGACGGGAGACCTTTGCCTCTATCATCTAGCATAGGAAAATATAGTAGTGATATCTGGGAATGGTCATCTTGCCTGAGATTCCGCAAGGAAGAAGAACAAGTCCATGAAGTAGTCGAACAGAACCTCACAACTCCGGAACGAAACCGAAGCTACCGAGAGAAGCATACCGGAAAGAAGCAAACAACACAGTGAACACACATCTCATAACCATGGCATGATGCACAACCAAATATGATGCATGTCCGGTTTAAATATGCATGGCATGGCAAGTGCACAAACAATTCTACAAGTTAAGTGGAGCTCAATATGCAACGAGTTGCATATTGACAAAACACCACATTATATTTATTTAGTTGACTCTCGTTTATTTACAAGTCAAGATTAAATGTTTTTCTTAAACATGGCAAGAGGTGAAGCATGAGCAAAACTACACAATCTAGTCAAGTTTAAATGAGGCCGGAACAACAAACAACAATTCCCGAAAAACCCCCATGTCGTTTAGCAATTATTGAAGCAACAACAATTTAATCATTTTAATGTTGTTATCATGATGCGGATGACATTTTCAAGTTTATGCAATTTTTATTAAAAGTGGACATGAAGATGATATGAAGCATTTGTCGCCACAACGGAAGGAAAGGGGTGTCATGGCGACGAGAATGGAAACGGTGCCACGACAATGATCCGATGATCCGACAACTCATTGAGAAGCCGGTGCAAAAGCAAGGTGGCGTGAGTCGAACAAGATGATGGGGTGCTCCCGGCTTCCGGGTTCCCACGGGTCGGCGACAAAAGAGGGGCGCAACGGACATGGTGCACACAAGGGATGCATCTCATACATCGCAAGCAAACTTTCTCGGGTGTCATCTCGCGGTATACCTTCGGAGTGTGTGTTGGAGCGGTTCGAGTTCGGAGCGGTGTAGAGGAAGTCGACGTTCTCGGGGCGGTTGTCGTCGAAGTTGTCGTTCACGTTCGGAGATGCACACGCGGTCTTCGGCGACGGTAGTGGTACTCGTTTTCATAGACGTTCGGGTATCCGTAGATGTTCATGTCGTCGTGACGTAGGGGTACACGGTTCGAGTCCGTTTGGGGCCGTCATGGCACTTGCCGTAGGGGTACTTGTCGCATCGTCGGGCGTAGTCGACCTTGGCGTTTCCGAAGGGGTACTTGCGTTATCCGTGTAGTCGAACTTGAAGGTCGTCGGCGTCGTGGTACTCATGTTGGTGTAGTGGAACTTGACGTATCCGAGGTCTTCGGGGTAACCAAGTACTCATTCACGTTGGATTCGTACAGAGTTCGTAGGCGTCCATGAGGGTCTTGACCAAACGAATGAGTACTTGCGGGTTGTCTGTGACACTTGGCTGGATCCACCGTACAGAAGACGAATTTGACGGCCTTGGAGTTTTACATCTAGGTGGAACGGCGCCCCTGCAGCAGGGACTACGGAGACTCGAGGACGACGGGTTGATGGAGGCGGAACCGCGGCAGCAGCAGGACTTGGTGGCGCCGGTGGCCGGAGCAGAGGCGCGGAGGAGGAGGGAGATGGCAAGGACGAAGGTGATAAGGGGTCTTCTCGGAGCTGGGCCTCTCAGGTGGCCTTGCCTTCTTGAGGTTGATGCAGAGGGTCGGCACGCCAGGCAGCGACCCGCTGGCTCGAGGGGTACGCGACCACGGCAAGGAGGCGGCGACGCTCGCCGATGGAGGAGGGCCCGGGGTCTGTCACCGTGGCGGGACGGTAGCGGCGCTCCGGCGCGAGGAGGATCGGCAATGAGGGGAGGGAGGAGGTCGAGCACTGCGGCCGACGCGGTGCAGAGCGTTGCGGAGGAGGTTGGCGCTCCGGGAGGAGGCCGAAGGGGCACGGGGCATGCTCCGGTGGCCTCGCGATGCGAAGGGGAAGGAGGCGGGATGGGTCGCGCGGTGGGGCACCTGGCTGGTGCGCCGCTGGAGAACGAGAGGGGGGAGACGAGGGAAACGAGCGGGCGAGAGGACGGGGTCGAGGGTGGCGGCGCAAGGAAAAAGGAGGAGGGAGAGGGGATGGGCTTCCTAGGGTTAGGAGCTGGTGGGGCGATTGGGCCTAGCAGGCCAGCTGCTGATGGCCTCGGGCCAAAAGAAGGCTGTGGGATGGATGGCTTAGGTGGTTGATGGGCCAGGGAGGCCGCGGCTGGGCCCTTTCTTCCCTTGTTTTTTTCTTCAAACAGAAAAGTGAAAGGAAAAGAAAGGCAGAATTATATATGTAATTTGACAAAGATGAAGATATTTCTGGAGTCCTGGTTTAAATCCCAATTTAAATAAAATGCTCTGGTAATTTTTAGATACGATAAATTTATACAAGTTTGAAAGTAACTCAAACTTGAATAAATATGTTGGCCAACCAAAGTACTACCAAAAGACATGAAAACTGGAGGAGGTGGTAGCGACATGGTCTAGTATTTATAGGAAGATATAGAACATTTTCTGGAATAGGAAAAAGTCACTTGCAATAAACAAGTGAGACTTGAAAAGAAGAAGCTAGTGGAGTGTGCACTTGAAGAGGGATTTGGTGGCAAGAGAAAGATGCAAGTGTGTATTGGTGATTCCAAAGCAATGGAATATTTGATAATAGCTCCATAATATTAGGAGGATATATTATAAAGAGAAGTCAACCTTCCCTCGATTTAAATGGACCTAAGATCCATACAATTTATTTAGTTGAGTTTTAAATAAATTAAAAGACTTGATGGCATGATGACATGATGCAATGCAAAATAAATAAAGCAAGCACAAATGAAACACACGGGAAAACCCGGAACATCTGGAATCTTCTGGAGCACCGGTCTTGGGGTGTCACAAAGGTGACAAGGAAGTAGATGAGTTCCATCAGCATGATGGTGTGGTGACGGTGATGGTGAAGTGATCCGTGCAGGGCTTCGCCTAAGCACTACGAGAATATGACCGGAGGCATAAACCGTGGAGAGGGGCGCCGCACACGGCTAATAATTGTTGGTCTGTGTTCTAGGCACCCCCTCCTCATGTATATATAGGTGGGAGGGGGATATAAGCAGCCATATGGCGCACCAAGTAGGAGGAATCCTACTTGGCCCCCTAGTCCAATTCGGCCCCCTTACCATATTTTGAACAAGGGGGAAAGGAAGGAGGGGGGAGGGGAAGGAAGTAGGAGTCCTACTTCATACTTTACTTTTCCTCTTCTCATTTCCTTTCCTACCCACATGGATGGCCCTATAAGGGGCGCACCAGCCCCTTGTGGGCTGGTATGTTCCCTCACTTGGCCCATTAATCCCATATCTTTGCCGGGGGGTGCCCGGAACCCCTTCCGGTGACCTGGTATCACCCGGAACACTTCCGGTGCCCAAATACAATCGTCCTATATATCAATCTTTACTTCTCGACCATTCCGAGACTCCTCGTCATGCCCATGATCTCATACGAGACTCCGAACAACATTCGGTCACCAAATCACATAACTCATATAATACAATATCATAATCGAACATTAAGCGTGCGGACCCTACGGGTTCGAGAACTATGTAGACATGACCGAGACACCTCTTCGGTCAATAACCAATAGCGGAACCTGGATGCCCATATTGGCTCCCATATATTCTATGAAGATCTTTATCGGTCGAACCGTTATGACAACATACGTTATTCCCTTTGTCAACGGTATGTTATTTGCCCAAGATTCGATCATCGATATCTTCATACCTAGTTCAATATCGTTATCAACAAGTCTCTTTACTTGTTCCGTAAAACAACATCCTGTAAGGCTTCTTGTGATGTGTATTTCCGAGAGGGCCCATTGATACCTCTCCGATACTCGGAGTGACAAATTCTAATCTCGATCTATGCCAACCCAACAAACACCTTCGGAGATACATGTAGAGCATCTTTATAATCACCCAGTTACGTTGTGACGTTTGATAGCACACAAGGCATTACTCCGGTATCCGGGAGTTGCATAATCTCATAGTCGGAAGAATATGTATTTGACATGAAGAAAACAATAGCAGTAAAACTGAACGATCATTATGCTAAGCTAATGGGTGGGTCTTGTCCATCACATCATTCTGCTAATGATGTGATCCCGTTCATCAAATGACAACACATGTCTATGGTTAGGAGACTTAACCATCTTTGATTAACGAGCTAGTCTAGTAGAGGATTACTAGGGACACGACGTTTTGTCTATGTATCTACACATGTATCAAATTTCCTGTCAATACAATTCTAGCATGAATAATAAACATTTATCATGATATAAGGAAATATAAAACAACAACATTATTATTGAATCTAGGGCATATTTACTTCATAAAGGTGCTCTACAGGAATCTCCGAGGGTGTCTGTTGAGTTGGCATGGATCAAGACTGGGATTTGTCACTCCGTATGATGGAGAGGTATCTCTGGGCCCTCTTGGTAATACAACATCACAAGAAGCTTGCAAGAAATGTGACTAATGAGTTAGTTATGGGATCTCGTACTATGGAACGAGTAAAGAGATTTTCCATTAACGAGATTGAACTAGGTATGGAGATATCGACGATCGAATCTCGGGAGCAAGTAACATACCTATAGACAAAGGGAACTACATACGGGATTAGCTAAATCATGGACGTCGAGGTTTGACCGATAAAGATCTTTGTAGAATATGTAGGAACCATTGTGGGCATCTAGGTCCCACTATTGGTTATTGACAGTGGAGGTGTCTCGGTCATGTCTGCATAGTTCTCGAACACGCAGCGTCTACACACTTAACATTTGGTGACGATATACGTATAGGTGAGTCATTATGGTGGTTACCGTAGGTTGTTCGGAGTCCCGGATGAGATCCCAGGTGTGACGAGGAACTCCAGAATGGTCCGGAGGTGAAGATTGATATATTGGACGAAGGGTATTGGAGTTCGGAAGTGTTCCGGGGTTATCGGGTGATGACCAGCATGCCCGAAAGGGGTTTCGGAGGTCCGACACAAGTGTTGGGGGCCTCATGGGCCAAGCGGAAGTGGCACACCAACCCACTAAGGGGCTGTGCGCCCCCAATCCCCCTTCCCATGTTGCCAGAGGAGGTGGGGCGCCTCAATAGGGCAGCCCACCCCTTTGCCTTGTGGGCCAAGTCTCCTAAGGGGTGTGTGTGTGGGGGGGGGGGGCAAAACCCATCTAGGGTTTCCCCTTTTTGGCCGCCACCCCCTAGATTGGATCTAGGAGCGCCCCTCATCCTCCCTTCCCCATATATATAGAGAGGTGGAGAGAGGGCAGCCGCACCCCATATAGATCTATTCGTGCGACGGTGCTGCTCCTCCTCTCCCTCGTAGCCATCTTCTTCTCCGATTGGCTTGGCGAAGCCCTACTGAGATTTCTCACCCACCACCGCCATCACGCCATCATGCTGCCGGAGGACTCGAGCTACTAGTTCACCATCGCTCGCTGGATCGAGGAGGTGAATGTGTCATCAAGTCGTACTTGTGTTGAACGCGGAGGTGCCGTCCGTTCAGCACTAGATCGAAGGTCGCGGGGCGGATTGTGATTGGATTGTGAAAACGTTTGACTAGATCAATCATGTTTCTTAACACTTCTGCTTAGCGATTTACAAGGGTATGTAGATCCAATATCTCCTCTCGTAGATGGTCATGTCCAAGATTGGATCTTGGTGAGCGTAAGATTTTTTTGTTTCCCTTGCAACGTTCCGCAACAACAGACATGTACAAAAGCCTCAAAGGGCACCAAACTCTTCGTGATGTGCTCAAGAAGCATATTCTAAATAGGAACCCTAGAAAAGAGGGTATTTCTTTTGAGACAAAGCTGAACGCTCATGGTTCTTACTTGAAACCTGAGCAGTATCCCAAAACCGCATGGGTTGCTTCAAAAGGACCTCCAGTTGATCCATCCACTCTATCTGGCTACAACTGTGATACTCCACATTATGCTGATGAGTCATTTGACTCTAACTATAAGCTGTTCAAAAATCAAAATGGTGAAGTACTTGCTAGATTTGTTGGCACGAAGTGCATGAATGGTTCCCAACTGAAGAAAATCTGGGTGCCCAAAAGTGTTCTTCAAAATCTTCAGGTGAATGTCATCATGACACCACCAAAGAAAAGTAACAACCATAGGACGAAGTTTTTACCTGGACCAAAGTTGTCAAATGGTCACATATCCTCAAATACTCGTACTAACACTTGCATGCAGGGAAACATATCTCGATCTGATGAATATGTGCATTATTCTTAAAATTTGGCATTTAATGTGCATTATTCAAATTTGAACTACAAGCAATGCTCCAGTGCACCAAAGTTTGTTCAAAAATCACATGTGTGTCTTTGGGTGCATTTATAGGTCCCATGCAAGAAATGGGAATGAAATTCAAACATCTGGGCGTCGTGGCTCGGCCGGGAACATTGAGAAACTTGGTTTTTAAATTCCTGGAAATTCAATACTCGCCTGAAAATCATGAAACTTGGCATGGTGTCATTTCATGGCACCAACATGCCGTGGTAAAAAACTTGGCCACATTTGGACAAGTTTTTGGTATAAGCTTCTTACAAACCAGAGCTTCTCTCGAGAAGACTCGTGGTTCCAGAGGGGGGCGTTGCATTCGAGAAGATATACGCTGCCTCCCCCCTTGCTTTTTTACAGAGGCAACATAGAACTATATGAGTGTCGTGTTAAAGTTTGGAATTATTCCGGGTTCATTTGGAATGTCTTGTACATTAATTGAATTTCTGGTCATTTAATGTGCATAATTCAAATTTGAACTACAAGCACATGCTCCAATGCACCAATGTTGGTTGAAACATGACATGTGTGTCCTTGGGTGAATTTCTAGGTCCCACATAAGAAATGGAAATGAAATTCAAACATCCGGGCGTCGTGCCTCGGCCGGAAAGATTGAGAAACTTGGTTTTTTAATTCATGTAAATCCAAAACATGCGTGAAAATCATGAAACTTATCATGGTCTCATGACATGGCACCAACATGCTGCGGTATTTGTTTTGGCCGAATTGGGACAAGCTTTGGTGTAAGATTCTTGCAAACCAGAGCTTCTCTCAAGAAGGCTCGTGGTTCCGAGAGGGCACGTGTCACCTCCCTGTGCGAAACAACATACATACACTGCCTTCTCCCGCCTTAATTTTTTTACACATGCAGATTAGACCAAATAGAAGTATCATGCAAAATTTTGGAATTATTCCGGGTTTGTTTGGACTTTTTATACATTAATTGAATTTATGGGCATTTAATGTGCATAATTCAAAGTTGAATTACAAGCACATGCTCCAGTGCACCAAAGTTGGTTGAAAATTCACATGTGTGTCCTTGGGTGAATTTCTATGTCCCATGCAAGAAATG
The DNA here is from genome assembly GCA_902687465.1 of Secale cereale. Taxonomy (NCBI): domain Eukaryota; kingdom Viridiplantae; phylum Streptophyta; class Magnoliopsida; order Poales; family Poaceae; genus Secale; species Secale cereale. The sequence continues at coordinate 427,973,528 of LR738715.1, read as the reverse complement.
GGAATGAAATTCAAACATCCGGGCGTCGTGGCTCGATCGGAAAGATTCAGAAACTTGATTTTTTTAATTCAAACACAATTGAAAATCATGAAACTTGGCATGGTGTCATTACATGGCACCAACATGCCACGGTATTTTTGGCCGAATTGGGACAAGCTTTGGTATAAGCTTCTTGCAAACCGGAGCTTCTCTCAAGAAGGCTCGTGGTTCCGAGAGGGAACGTGTCACTTCCGTGTGTGAAACGACATACGCACACTGCCTTCTCCCGCCTTATTTTTTTACACAGGCAGATTAGACCAAACAGAAGTATCGTGCTAAATTTTAGAATTATTTCGGATTTGTTTGGCCTTTTTATACATTAATTGAATTTCTGGGCATTTAATGCGCATAATTAAAATTTGAAGTACAAGCACATACTCCAGTGCACCCAAGTTGGTTGAAAAATCACATGTGTGTCCCTGGGCGAATTTCTAGGTCCCATGTAAGAAATGGGAATGAAATTCAAACATCTGGCTGTTTTGGCTCGATCGAAAAGATTGAGAAACTTGGTTTTTTAATTCATGTAAATCTAAAACACGCCCGAAAATCATGAAACTTGCCATGGTGTCATGACATGACACCAACATGCTGTGGTAATTTTTTTGGCCGAATTGGGACAAGCTTTGGTATAAGCTTCTTGCAAACCGGTGGTTCTCTCAAGAAGGTTTGTGGTTCCGAGAGGGAACGTGTCACCTCCGTGTGCGAAACGACGTACGTACACTGCCTTCTCCAGCCTTAAATTTTTTACACAGGCAGATTAGACCAGATAGGAGTATCGTGCTAAAATTTGAAATTATTCCGGGTTCGTTTAGCCTTTTTTATACATTTATTGAATTTCTGGACATTAAATGTGCATAATTCAAATTTGAACTACAAGCACAAGCACCAGTGCACCAAAGTTGGTTGAAAAATCACATGTCTGTCCTTAAGTGAATTTCTAGGTCCCATGCAAGAAATGGGAATGAAATTCAAACATCTGGGCATCGTGGCCCAGCCAGAAAGATTGAGAAACTTGGTTTTTCGATTCCTGTAAATCCAAAACACGCCTGAAAATCATGAAACTTGGCATGGTGCCATGACATGGCACCAACATGCTGTGGTAATTTTTCCGTTCGATTTGCGAAGGTGCACACATTAACAATCAACAAAGTCATTTTGGCACAAGTGCTGTCACGTTACAAATCGGAAACACAACTATTATTGAAACTGTGGGCATTCTACTTACCAATTACATGCCGCCACACATCCCCTTTTTTATTGGCTAGGAGGTGCCATGCGGGGTAGCTATTTGAGTATGGGAGGTGTGCGATCAGACCCCTGCGTGTGCTCATCGGGAGGAGAGCCCTTTGACCTCTATCCTCCGCGCACCTCCCTCCCAACGTCTCCATTAATGGCACCTGAGCCCCTGTTTGACGGCGTGGCTATGTCTCACTAGACTGCGATTAAGAGAGACAACTGAAAATCTGAAAAACAAAGTTTTGCATGGATCTTGATGTAAGATCCGATGGACCTATATAGCATCGACTATGACTTATAGCAAGAATGATGAATATAAGGACGATGACTATGGATAATAATTGTCTTACATATTTAGGAACATAATTAAAAAACTCCACATGCGGCAACGCCCGAAATACACAAGGGCAAAAGAAGAATGAAGACAACGATCTGGCTCGCTGATCTCTACTTTCTTGATGCGTTGCTGCAGGCCGCGGGAACTAGTCTCCACGGCGAGCGGCGATGAGCTCTTTCTTGTCTTCAATATGTTGCTTGAGAGCATCCATGAATTCCTCCACCAGCCATTTGCGCTTCATGTGCAAAATGGCATTCTCGTCCATAAGTTTCTCGGCGATGACGCTGGTCCTCTTCAACAAGACACTGGTCTCCTCCTGCTGCTCCGCACTTTCGACGATCTTCGCCCTCAGCAGGCCGCGCTCGGCCTGGAGCTTCACATTACTCGCCCTTAGTTACCGGATGACGCCGATAGCCTGTTCAAACAAGCCTTTCATGTCGTCCTGCAACCTCGCCCAGCCGGAGATCTGATCCATCTAGCTATGGACGATCGCATGCATGCGCCTGTAAGAGTCCCCGCCTGCCCGCGAGACATTTTCCCAGGCCGCCCCGGCATGGGAGGACATCTCTGCTGCTTCCGTGGCGCGGCCGGACATCTCTGCTGCTTCCGCGATGCGGCCACACCAGTCTGCTGCATCGACGGTGCGGCGGGACCTCCGTGCTGCTTCGGCGGCGCGGCAGGACCTCTGTGCTGCCACGGCCGCGCGGTGGGACATGTCAACTGCTTTCGTGGCAAGGCGAGGCATCTCTCGTGCTATCGCTTCCATGTTCGCCTCTCCCTAGTGGCAATCTCTCAACCCAGAACTCACGCTGGCCATGGCAGATGCAAGGGAACAATGATGAATGACTTGTTTGTTATCGTGGATGAGGAGTTGAGGAGGAATGTGCAGTCATCTTGGAGTAGTAGTGTTTAACCGAGTAATAATACGCTCCTAAGTGGGAAACCGTTTAGGTTTTGATCGGTGTGAACAAGATTGCAGTTTGGAATATGACGGGACGCATGCTCAAAATTTATTGACGATTCTATAATTTCTAAGTGCGGCACTATTCCTGGACGGCGTAACGTGGGCACACTTTCACTAAAAATAAGACACATCCGTGACATTTTGGGCCGAAAGAATTTTTTTCCTGTCATGCTTATGACACTTCTATGATGATAATTGTGACAAAAACACGTATCATCATAGATGTGGTGGGCTCCTACTTCTATGACAAAAAATCATGACATAAAATGGGCTTTTCGTCCTGGGCGGGCCGGGGGCGCACCTGCATGACATTCTTTGGACCGTCCATGACAGAAAAAAAATCATGGTAGAAGCGAGGGTGAGGAACATTTTGGGGAGTTCCCGGTTACGGTGGGTGGTCGGGGTGGAGCGATGCACGGAGGTTTGCGCATTTCTCTCGTACACGTCGCGTGTATGTGCGAGGCGTTTGGCTCTAACTGAACCCGAGCAAGGCGTTCGCTTACTAAACCCGAGCGATTGCACTAGCTACGTTACTAAACCCGAGCGATCGATCGCTTCGCTGCTAACTGAACCCGGGCGATCGATCCCTTCGCTGCTAACTGAACCCGAGCGATTCCTTCGCTACCGCTGCTAACTGAACCCGATCGATCGCTGCCGCTGCTTACTGAAGCTGATCGAACCAGCTGCTGCCTCTTGATGAACAATGAACGTGGGGTTGGTTGAACGAGTCGAGATGTACGTGGTTGGGGTTGGATAAACAGTTCCCGGTGGGGGTTGGAGGAACAGGACCCCGTGGTAGTAGACTTTTGCGATTGCCATTGGATGAACAGGACCCCGAGACGAGGCCGCCATAGCCGAGGTGTTAGGGTGGATGAACAGGACCCCATGGAGGGCTGGTTGAACAGTTGCCGCTGGAGGGCTGGTAGGATGAACAGGTGAGAGGATCGAAGAAGAGGTGTCTAGAGGGGGGGTGATTAGAGACTCAACAAGAAACGTAGCAGTTTTTAAGTTCTTTAAGTTGAGGTGGAGTTTATAGCACAATTTCAAACATTCACAACACATTTCAAGCAAGCATGGCAAGAGTATATGAGGAGCGAAAAGTAAAGCATGCAAGTTGGAAGAAAGTAAAGGGAAGGGATTGGAGTGTGCAAACGCAATTGGAGACACAAATGTTTTTGGCGTGGTTCCGATAGGTGGTGCTATCGTACATCCACGTTGATGGAGAGTTCAACCCACGAAGGGTAACGGCTGTGCGATTCCACGGAGGGCTCCACCCACGAAGATTCCATGAAAAAGCAACCTTGTCTATCCCGCCATGGCCGTCGCGCACAAAGGACTTGCCTCACTAGGGTAGATCTTCAAGAAGTAGGCGATCTCCTTGCCCTTACAAACTCCTTTATTCAACTCCAGAATCTTGTCGGAGGCTCCCAAGTGACACCTAACCAATCTAGGAGACACCACTCTCCAAAAGGTATTAAATGGTGTGTTGATGATGAACTCCTTGCTCGTGTGCTTCAAGTGATAGTCTCCCCAACATTCAACTCTCTCTCACATATTTGGATATATGGTGGAAAGAAGATTTGAGTGGAAAGCAACTTGGGGAAGGCTAGAGATCAAGATTCTTGTGGTTGGATGGGAATATCTTGGTCTCAACTCATGAGCAGGTGGTTCTCTCTCAGAAAATGAATAGTGGAAGTGTAGGCACGTTCTGATGGATCTCTCTCTCTCTCTGATGGAGAAGGGGTGGAGGGGTATACATAGCCTCCACACAAAATCTAGCCGTTACACACATTTGTGTTGGGGAACGTAGCATAATTCAAAAATTTTCTACGTCTTCACCAAGATCCAACTATGGAGACATCTAGCAACGAGCAAGTAAGAGTGCATCTACATACCGTTATGTAGATTGCGTGCGGAAGCTTTCAACGAAGTGTGGATGAAGTAGTCGAACTCTTCACGTTCTTCGTCACCGATGATCTAGCGCCGAACGGACGGCACCTCCGCGTTCAACACACGTACGGTGCAGCAACGTCACCTCCTTCTTGATCCAGCAAGGGGGGAGGAGAAGTCGTCAGAGATCCGGCAGCACGACGGCGTGATGACGGATGCAGTGGAGATCGCAGCAGGGCTTCGCCGGGCGCCCTGTGTGGGAGTATGGAGGTGTGACGGGAGGGGGAGAGGCGCCAGGGCTTGGGGTGCGGCTGCCCTCTCCCCCCCACATATATATAGGGGGCCAGGGGGGCGCCAGGACCCCCTGCAGATCCAATCTGCAAGGGGGCGGCGGCCAGGGGGGGTTCCTTGCCCCCCAAGGCAAGTGGAGCCCCCCTCCCCCTTAGGGTTTTAACCCTAGGCGCATGGGGAGGTGGGCCCCTTAGTGGTGCGCCAGCCCTGAGGGCTGGACACTTCCCCTTGCGGCCTAGGGGCCCCACCGGGATGGGTGGCCCCACCCGGTGGACCCCGGGGGCCCCTCCGGTGGTCCCGGGACGCTCCCGGTGACCCCCGGAGATCACCCGTTGGCCGAAAATGGACTTCCTATATATCAATCTTTACCTCCGGACCATTCCGGAACTCCTCGTGACGTCCGGGATCTCATCCGGGACTCCGAACAACTTTCGGGTTTCCACGTGCATTTATCTCTACGACCCTAGCGTTACCGAACCTTAAGTGTGTAGACCCTACGGGTTCGGGAGACACGTAGACATGACCGAGACCACTCTCCGGTCAATAACCAACAGCGGGATCTGGATACCCATGTTGGTTCCTACGTGTTCCTCGATGATCTTCATCGGATGAACCACCGTGTCAAGGATTCACTCAATCCCGTATGTTATTCCCTTTGTCCATCGGTACGGTACTTGCCCGAGATTCGATCGTCGGTATCCCCGATACCTTGTTCAATCTCGTCATGGCAAGTCTCTTTACTCGATCCGTAATCCATCATCCCGTGACTAACTACTTAGTCACATTGAGCTCATTATGATGATGTCTTACCGAGTGGGCCCAGAGGTACCTCTCCGTCATACGGAGTGACAACATCCCAGTCTCGGTTCGTACCAACTCAACAGACACTTTCGGAGATACCCGATGCGTACCTTTATAGCCACCCAGTTACGTTGTGACGGTTGGCACACCCAAAGTACTCCTACGGCATCCGGGAGTTGTACAACCTCATGGTCTAAGGAATAAATACTTGACACCGAAAAGCTTATGCATTACGAACTAAACGATCTCGTGTTATGCTCAAGTTTGGGTCTTGTCCATCACATCATTCTCCTAATGATGTGATCCCGTTATCACTGACATCTCATGTCCATGGTCAGGAAACCGTGACCATCTGTTGATCAACGAGCTGGTAACTAGAGACCTACCAGGGACTCATTGTGGTCTGTGTATTCACACATGTATCGCTGTTTCCATGCAATACAATTCAAGCATGAATAACAGACAATTATCATGAACAAGGAGATATAATAATAATGCTTTTATTATTGCCTCTAGGGCATATCTCCAACAGTTTGACCCAACTCGGTCAGACCGAATAAACGAACTCGGTCAGACCGAATAAACGAACTCGGTCAGGCCGAATAAACGAACTCGACCAGACCGAAGCAGTTCAAAATGTGAACGTTAGCCACTTCGGTGGGACCGACAGTATCAACTCGGTGAGACCGATGTGTTAGGGTTAGGGAAAAACCTCAACTCGGTTTGAGCGATTACACAAACTCGGTGAGACCGATTTTGGTAATAGGCTAACAGAGTGTTAGTCGGGCAAACTCGATGGGAACGATTCGCTCATCTCGGCGATGCTGACACGTTACGAAGAGGAAACAAAGAGTTTACATTCCCATCTTGGTGAGACCGAGATCCCTATCGTTGAGACCGAACTGATTAGGGTTTGTGTTAATGGCTATGTCAAGTGAACTCGGTGGCGCTGGATAGATAAAATTGGTGGGGCCGAGATTGACTTTTAGGTTTGGTACATATGTGGAAATGAGAAAGTGGTTGAGGGATTTGGAGCATATCACTAAGCACTTTGAGCAAGTAGACCATTAAGCAACGCCTCATCCTCTTTTAATAGTATTGGCTTTCCTATGGACTCAATGTGATCTTGGATCACTAAAATAGAAATGAAGAGTCTTGAGCTTTTGCCAACCTTTGTCCTTAGCTTCTTGAAAAGTGTTGTAGGGTGGAACCCTAGTTGGAGATCTTTCACGAATTGGAGGGAATTCCCCAAGAACACGAAGAACACAAGAGAGGGAAAACACTCAAATTGACTAGATCCAATCACACATATGCTAGATCCAAGAACATGCAAGAGTTCACAATGATTCAAGAACAACAAAAGGAAAGATACAAGGTAACTAGTTCATCCCACTTCTAGAGGAGGTGAGGTCTTGATGATCTTCTCCCTTGGGAGGTCTTGCAATCCACAAGGATTCTTCACCCTTGGGAGGTCTTGATCTCCTAGAGGAGGGGATACAAGGAGCAAAGCTCTCAATGTCTATCAAAATACTTTGCTAAAACCTTAGAAAGAAGGTGGGGGCGGTCTATTTATAGTCTAAGCCATGAAGGGGTAAGTGGAGAGGGATACAAGGCCAAAGGCCCGCGGCTGCGCACAGGCAGGGCGGTAGTACCAGACCTCGGGCGGTAGTGCCGCATGGGAGCGGTAGTACCGCTTGTAGGTGGTAGTACCGCCCGTTCCGGACTGGACAGGCCCTTCTTCGCTTGTGTCCCTCCTTTCCTCCTTCTTCTCGTACGTGTCCGTGTGGACTTGGTGGTGCTCCCCGGCTTCATGGAGGTGGTCCTCCTTGTACCTAAAGATGCACGATGTTCCGTGGTGAGGTAGTGACCAAGTCCAAATGATATTCATGTAACTCTCGAAGAGGAGCGAGTTCACCTTAAGTCCGGTAGGTTCACTTGGGGCTTGAGGAGCTATGACGGTGTACATGGAGATAGCCGTAGGATGCTCCACATCATCTCCTCCCCCTTCGGAAAGATCCGTCCTCGGATCTTGAACCATATCGTCATGTACACGATAGGCATGGATGAACTTGGAGTTGGACGACTCCAAGATATCGTCGGAATGGTAGACATGCAAAAAGAGCAAAACAAGGGACACTTGGAAATACAATGGTTAGCAGACGCAAGGTGTCCATCATTTAAGCATGAGTCCGTCCAAAGAAATCGGTAGTGGCAATGAGCATGAATTGTAGCAAAATGAAAGAGCATGGCATACAATGCATTCATGTGATCAAGCTCATTGTGCAAGAAGTTGCAAATGCTACCTTTGTGCAAAATGATGTCATAATGGGATTGTGTATCAAAAGCATGAACATGGTAAATGATTCTCAATGTGAGTATGTGATCATGCAATTGATGCTTGGCAATGTGATCAATATGTATGAAGAGTCCATCAAGAAAGATCACAACAAATTTGCTAAGGAAATGAAAAAGCTCATATATCATGGATGACATGGGAATACAAGATGCAACAAGGCAATCATAATGTGAGTCAATCCATGCGTAAGATGCAAATTTTTTATGGGTATGATATGACCATGGAGCATGGCATGTGGGCGCACAATCAACAAATATGAAGGTTTGGGTGCAATGTGTCAAATGAGTGTTGATATACCCATGCTCAAAGTCGTGGCAAGAGTGGTAGACCGGTGGTGCATCCATGAAATCCAAGCATATGTGAGGATCGCTCACTAGGAAGGAATGCACCTTGATGAGGATGTCGAAAATGTTGTTGTCGCGCAACGTGTATGCCTTCACATGCCCAAGATGCCTCGTGATTGTACCGCCTTGTGAATCCTTAAAAATGAAAGAACATGACAAACACTCGGAAAAACAAACGAGGTTAGCAATGATGCAAAACCTATTCGTGTGGTGAGTCACCCAACAAGTATGTTCGTCATTCTTATCATAAGAAAGTATAAGGGGACATGGCAATGTATGGAAGCATATGATGCAATAACAAGCAAATACATTAGGCTCAAACAAGCAAGCATGCATCACAAGTAAGGTGTCCAAATATAGTCAAAAAAAAGAAGGTGTCCAAATTTCCGAGATCAACAAGTATAGCATGGTTGCACTCACAACAAGTGAATATGAGAGATGCAACTATTGGAGACAAGTGACAATGATCAAGATATATCATGTGAAAGGCATGAACATAGATGTCATCAACCCAAGAAAGCAAGTAAGAGTGGAAAATGGGTGATGAAATATAGCAAGCAATCATAGTGATCAAGTCAAACAAGCTAGTAGTGCGAAGATGCAACATACTAGAGGTAATCATGGCAATCATGTCATGTGTGCAAATAGTAGGCATGAATAATGCACATGGCCTATCACAAGCATGAAAGCGAGAAATGAACAAAGTCTCATCAATAGCATGGGGCACAACAAAATCATGGCAATAGCTACAAGTATCTCCACCAAGCATGCAAATACACAAAGTAGTAGTAGAATGGTGAATCATGGGCAAATGCAAGCAAGGGTCACAATTGCATGGCAAAGTCATAGCAAGAGGCATAACATGCAAAGTGAACACGATAGAATGGGTATAAGATGACAAGTGATAAATAACCCATAGCCGTGTGAGAGCCAAGTAAAAGAGATGTGCGTAGTCGTTGCGCGAAGAAAACGGTGGTAGGCACAATCCATGGGATCCCAAATCGTCGTCGCCCTCAAGAGCTCGTTTTGTCAGCTCATGGGATTGTGAGGTTGACACATGTTCATGAGTACCTACACAAAACAAAGACAAAGGAAAAACCGTGTGTGCGTGGTATATGAACACATCATCCATCATGATGCGCACATGCATGTGTTCGTTAGCACAAAATAGGCAATGCTCAAATAAATGAGATGCATGATATAGAAACATGTCATCCATCATGAGAGGTTTGTTATTATGTATAGCATAATAGAGACTCAAATGGTGTAATGCATCATGACAAATATGTAGGGCATTGTTATTCATGGAATGCATATGGTACACACAATCATGGTAATCATGCAAGGTATGGCATGCATCAAGATCTCCTAGTATGTATAAATAAACTATGGGGGTCTCCTCATGAGCATTAGTGGAAAAATCACATGGAGAATATTGACAACGTCTAAAACAAAGCATATTTGGAACAATGTGATCATGGCATGGCATAGTAGATGAATTGCGCAAATCATGTAAAGGAAGCATGGCAATATCATTGCATGAAAAACAAAAGCCAATGACCATGGGCTTGTCATCTATGCCATATGTGCAAATTGGGTTTATTTTAATGGCATGTGCATAGTTACTACGAAGAGATTGCAAATATGACATATGGTTGATCTCATTCATAGCATATGACAAGTCAAGCGGATTGTCAAACATGATGTGACCGAGAGAATTATCACATGAAATCCTATGCAACATGGCATCACAACTAATAGACTCCACATGGCAATCATGAAACTCATCATAAATGGGTAAATTATCGCATGGGGAAATCATACTAGCACGAAGCATGGCAATAGGTGGATCAACATCATGCAAGCAATCAATGTCAAGAATATCCACTAGTGGGACTAGAGCATCACCTTCACCTATATTACCTTGTTCATTCCACTCAAGTGGTGTAGGTGAGGTGTCAAAGACCAAATGGTGGTCATCATCTTCATCTAGATGGAACCATGTGGGGGGCGCAGTATATTCCACCATGGCCATCGTCTTGTCCAAAGGGATGACGAAGTCGTCGCGAATCGGCGTGTCATCATAAAAGGGACCTAGCACCAAATGAGAAGACACAATAGAGGTAGAGGGTAAGTTGTTAGAAATAGAAATGGCCTCACATGCCCTATCAACTACCGCACTCTCTCTATGTGGTGGTGGCTCACTCACTCCCTCAAGGTAGGTGCACTCAATGTCACATATGGTCGAGTCACTCAAATCACTCAAGTGGTGGTGGTGGTAACTCTCCTCACATGGGAATTGTGGAAGCTCATCATATATGGGGCTAGTGGTGAAGTCACTCTCACTGTCGATATGGTGGCAAAAGTCACTCAAGTCATCATACGTCGCCGTGGTCGAAGGGAAAATCCCATGCTCAACCATCTCGTCATCGTCGCCGTGGATGAAGGCCGAAGATGGCACATCATCACTCTCGCCTCCAAAGATGGAAGCATCATCCTCGCTAGCCACCTTGTCGCTTGCCTCCAAAGCTTGGTCCTCGAATGGCTCCTTAGTCGTAGTCGTCGCCGCACCATCTTGAAAAAGAGTCGAAGTAGACTCGGCATCATCAATGCCACAAAGAGGGATGGCGGCGGAGTCGAAGTTGGTACCATCATCTTGGAGCTCGTTGGGCTTGGACATCGCGGTGGTACTAGCCTCATGCTCGCCATCTTGGAGTTTGGTCTTCGAGAAGTGTGCTTGCGGTGGAGAAGTCTTGGCCTTCATGAGTTCTTGTTCCGCCTTGAGAGCACCAATGTAGTTGTCGTCGAGGGACTTGTAGTTCTCGAGGAAGATAGTCTTGGAGATGTCGTTGTCCAGTCCCATCATGAAGTAAAACTTCATCCAAATGGGGTCGTCCACGCCGGCTCGTCGCAAGGCATTCTTCATCTCGTTGAAGTACTTGTCAATGGACTTGGATCCTCGTATGGTGTTCTCCAATTGGCGTAGAAGATGTTCCGTGTAAGTAGGAGGCACGAACTCTTGCCGCATAGCTCTCTTCGTCTTGGGCCAATTCATGTTGTAGCTCTGAAGGTGTGTGAAGCCACCATGTCGACGCGCGGTCGTGGAAGTTTCTTGTGGCGCATTTCACTTGATCTTTGGGAGGAACTTGAAGTAGCGTGAGGTAGTCGTCCATCAAGCGCTCCCACTCGAGATACTCCTCGGGGTCTTGAGTCCCATAGAAAGGAATCTCGTGGTCGTTGTCGAGGTCGTAGTAGCTCGTGGAAGTAGCGGACTTGAGCTTGGGAAGATTCTCTTGAGGTGCAGGTCGGCGAAGATGCCGCAAGTCCAAAGGCGAAGATGCCTTGAAGTCACTTGGCGAAGATGCCAAGGTAGATGGTGAAGTCGTTGAGCGGTTGTTGATGTTGAGCTCGTGACCTTCACGTTCTTGTCGTTGATGGTGTCGATGCCGATGTGATCTTGCCGGAGATGAAATGCCTTGCCTATCCATCACAAGACTCGAGCAAATGTTAGTCGAAGAAAGGAAATAACTAGATCAAATGTACCTTTCTAATTTTGAAGATGGATCAATGATCACTCAATAATACAACAACAACAACAACAACAACAAAGCCTTTAGTCCCAAACAAGTTGGGGTAGGCTAGAGGTGAAACCCATAAGATCTCGTGACCAACTCATGGCTCCGGCACATGGATAGCAAGCTTCCACGCACCCCTGTCCATAGCTAGTTCTCTGGTGATACTCCAATCCTTCAGGTCTCTCTTAACGGACTCCTCCCATGTCAAATTCGGTCTACCCCGACCTCTCTTGACATTCTCCGCACGCTTTAGCCGTCCTCTATGCACTGGGGCTTCTGGAGGCCTGCGCTGAATATGCCCAAACCATCTCAGACGATGTTGGACAAGCTTCTCTTCAATAGGTGCTACCCCAACTCTATCTCGTATATCATCATTACGGACTCGATCCTTCCTCGTGTGGCCACACATCCATCTCAACATACGCATCTCCGCCACACCTAACTGTTGAACATGTCGCCTTTTAGTCGGCCAACACTCGGCGCCATACAGCATTGCGGGTCGAACCGCCGTCCTGTAGAACTTGCCTTTTAGCTTTTGTGGCACTCTCTTGTCACAGAGAATGCCAGAAGCTTGGCGCCACTTCATCCATCCGGCTTTGATTCGATGGTTCACATCTTCATCAATACCCCCATCCTCCTGCAGCATTGACCCCAAATATCGAAAGGTGTTCTTCTGAGGCTTTTGGGTTTCATCTCCATAAGAGTAGCTGAGTTTTCACGTTGGCTCGCCAAGCCTAACACAACCCTCCTCCTTTACCCGGGCTTGGGACCGGCTATGTTGAGACAACATAGGCGGAGACCGGCTATGTTGAGACAACATAGGCGGAGTTAATGATCACTCAATAATGTATCAAGGAAATAGCAAAATTGGTACCGGATCTTGTCAATTCTCACACCTATACAAGTAAGTCTTATGGTGGAGCTCGGTGAGGATAGTGGCACAAAAATTTGATGCAAAATGTTAGAAAGAGTCAATAATGTTGAAAGAGATTCACAAATTCGCAAGTGAAACAAGTAGACCAATAGCAAAATGTGGCACACGGAAACACACACACAGATAGATAAATGGGGTCGTGCAACCAAGGAATGAGCACAAAATGTGGAGTCCACGGAAACCGCTCGTGTTGCACAACTCAAGAGAGACGCTAGCACGATTGCTCAATAGGCGGATACGACACTTGTGCACAACCTATAAGATGCAAAATGTATGAACTTTCTATCCCAAGTATGCTATGTGTATGATGTTCCGATGCTTTTAGCACAAGATGATCCAAGATGATCAAGTATGATATGATATGATGCGATGCTATGGCTCTTGCTTACAAGCTTCTTTATCTTTCTCTTTTTGCTTAAAAGCTTATTCTTCTTTTTTTTTATATGGCCACGATGCACAAAGCAAGATAACAATTGTGTATATGCGGGAACAATCTTGTGACACAAGGGATGATATGATGATACCAAGATGATATGGTATGTATACAATGGAAGGGCGGATCGATGATTACTAATGTGCACAAGTAACGTTGCCAGCAATACTCAAATGGCTAGTCTCGATGGGCAAGTGACGCAAAATGGGCTAGGGGTTAACAATGTAATTGCAAGGGGTATATACAATGGTGTCGTCGAGGTTACCGTCCGATGATGATGATGAGATGCGGTGCTCTTGATGTAGACCCGCTCCTAATTAGCAAAACACCTTAGGAAACGGAAAAACCACAACTCAAAATCTCAAGGAAAAATGTCAATTGGTGGTAGCGGACAAGCGGTGGTGGTTGTGTATGATCGTCTATACACGTTGTCGGAGTTGAAGTCACGGTCCCTAAGTAGCCGAAACACCTTAGTAGACACAAGCCACAACTCAAACAAGCTCAACAAAAATGGGTTAAGTTGGGTTGGCGGAAATGTATAGTGGGCAATGGGCTATGCGGAAGTGGTGGTGATGGTTGATGAAGAAGCAATGGTCCCTAAGTATCCTAAACACCTTAGAAGACTCAAATCACTACTCAAGCAACCACAAATGCTAAGGGAAACAAAAATGGTTAGGTTGCGGAAAGGTATGGTGGCTATTGGGATGATATGGTGGAGGGCCTAGGCAAACATGCCAAATTTGACAAAATTTGATGGAGTCAAATGATGATGGTAGTATTTTTGTGGTATGGGGGATGTCAAGAGCTTCAAAACGAGCTAAAGAATGTCAAAATCGGACCCCAGATGAATTAGTTATGGTCAAAACGGTGAAACTCGGAAGGCTAAAAATGTGCGAGGCGGTAGTACTGCTTTGAGTGGGCGGAAGTAAAAAATTAGTACCGCTTGTAGGGCGGTAGTACCGCTTGGATGGGCGGTAGTACCGCTGGTGTCGGGAAAAAATCATAGATCGGGATCGGGGCAAATTTGGGGCGGAAATGGATGATTTCGGGGGCAAAATTGGATGGATTTCGTGGATGGAAAGTGGTGAAACTTGGGGAGATCCTAGATCCACTCGAAACCAAGCAAATCCATGGATCAAATCCAACAAAACCTCATCAAACCAACAAATCACAAAAAAAATTGGGGCTATTTTTGGTGGGGATTTTCGAAATTGGGCAAGAACACAACAAAATTAGGCTAGAAAACAAGAAGGGGGCTCCAATTTCGTGAGAACCCATAGCTCTAGATACCATGATGTTGTATGGTGGAACCCTAGTTGGAGATCTTTCACAAATTGGAGGGGAATTCCCCAAGAACACGAAGAACACAAGAGAGGGAAAACACTCAAATTGACTAGATCCAATCACACATATGCTAGATCCAAGAACATGCAAGAGTTCACAATGATTCAAGAACAACAAAAGGAAAGATACAAGGTAACTAGTTCATCCCACTCCTAGAGGAGGTGAGGTCTTGATGATCTTCTCCCTTGGGAGGTCTTGCAATCCACAACGATTCTTCTCCCTTGGGAGGTCTTGATCTCCTAGAGGAGGGGATACAAGGAGCAAAGCTCTCAATGTCTATCAAAATACTTTGCTAAAACCTTAGAAAGAAGGCGGGGGCGGTCTATTTATAGTCTAAGCCACGAAGGGGTAAGTGGAGAGTGATACAAGGCCAAAGGCCCGCGGCTGCGCACAGGCAGGGCGGTAGTACCGGACCTCGGGCGGTAGTACCGCTTGGGAGCGGTAGTACCGCCTATAGGCGGTAGTGCCGCATGGGAGCGGTAGTACCGCTTGTAGGCGGTAGTACCGCCCGTTCCGGACTGGACAGGCCCTTCTTCGCTTGTGTCCCTCCTTTCCTCCTTCTTCTCATACGTGTCCGTGTTTACTTGGTGGTGCTCCCGGCTTCATGGAGGTGGTCGTCCTTGTACCTAAAGATGCACGATGTTCCGTGGTGAGGTAGTGACCAAGTCCAAATGATATTCATGTAACTCTCGAAGAGGAGCGAGTTCACCTTAAGTCCGGTAGGTTCACTTGGGGCTCGAGGAGCTATGACGGTGTACATGGAGATAGCCGTAGGATGCTCCGGATCAAAGAGGGTTCTACATCCTCTTGTCCTGCCACTCCACTGTTGAACTCATCTGAAATATACTAGATGAAAATATTAGTCCAACAAGAGATATGTTGTCATTAATTACCAAAATCACCAAGGGAGCAATTGTGCTTTCAACAGGACCCCGTGGAGGGCTGGATGAACAGGACCCCGTGGAGGGCCGGATGAACAGGACCCCGTGGAGGGTTGGATGAACAGTAGCCGATGGAGGCAGATGAAGGCACGGTGGATGAACAGTGCAGGTGGAGGCTGGAGGAAGTCGATGGTGGGTGAATAGTAGCCCGTGGAGTCCTGTTTTGTGGTACGCCACACCCCTCCCGATGAACAGGACCCCCGTTTCGATCGTAGCGCTCCAACATAAGTCCGTTTCCTCCGTTTTGCGGTATGCCAGACCCCTCCCGATGAACATGATCTAGTTTTGACTGTAGACGGTCAAGCAAAAGGCCGTTTCCTCTGTTTTGCGGCACGCCAGACCCTTCCCAATGACAGCACCCCGTTTCAACCATACGCGCTCCAGCAGAAGGCCGTTTCCCTCTATTTTGTGATACGCCAGACCAGGTTTGGGCTTTCCGTCCAAGCCAGTTGCCTCCCGATGAACACGACACTGTTTCTCCGTTCCAACCCCGCCGGTTGGTTGCTGATGAACACGACGTCGTTGCTTCCGTACGTATGTGCGAGTACATGTTCGAGACTCCGCCCGTATGTACATATGTAGCCATGTTTTTTGCCCTGTGACTGTACGTATGTGTACACGGTTTTGAAGGGACTACCTGAACTGCTACGTCAGGGGCTCTACTACTACACGTGCCACTGCTTGCTTGGCCACAGTTCGTCGTTGCAGAGAGACCGATCACCCAGTATGTACGTACAGTTTATGACCAGAATGACAATGCTACGTACGCTTCGACCAGGTGGGTCCTGGCTGTCAGGGAGGATAAGGAGGCACTTCCTTGTGTGCGCAGTTATTGATGGTGGGTCCGAGCTGTGAGGGGGGCATTCATTTTTTTCCGTGCCTAATATGGACACACTTTCCTTGTGTCCGAAGATATAACTGGTGGGTCCCAGCTGTCAGGGGGAAAATGTTTTTTTCACAAAATACAACTAAGCCAAAATACAGAGCCCTTCCGGTAGGTCCCTACTGTCAAGTGGAGGAATCATTATTTTGCGCGTAATAAGGAGGCACATCCTTGATGTTGCCGTGGACCCAACTATCAGTCTCTCCACGTATAGTCCTTTTCCGATGTAAGTCGTTCCTTGACCACGTTGACCACGCCGCGCCGAGAGCACCAAGGCAGTGGACAACGGCGAGGCCTAGGAAGGGAATGACCTGGAGCCAGGAAAGACTCGATAGTTGTTTCCCACACGAAGGGGCGTACGCGGGTTTACTAGTTGAGCTGCAGTGCGAGGCTACCGTCACTAGAGAATAAAAGCAGGTCTGGGTGAGTACAGGGATGGCCAGGCCAGGGATGGGAGTAGGGTGGGGCGGTGAGGCCTGCGCGGATGTGACACCCCGAGACCGATGTGCCATATGTCTTCCTCTTATTCGTTGTCATTGCCATGTCATTCGCTTGCGTGTGTTGCACTTTGCCATGTCATCATGTGCATTTCATCTGCATAGTTTTCAAAACCAGCATCCGCCTGTAGTTGTTGTGTCTCTTCGTGGTCCGTTATGAGTCTAGACACACTCGCACGTGCCCGCGGCACATCCGAAATATTATTTTATAAGTGGCCGAATTTTTTTCTCGGAATGGGATGAAAGGTTGCGTGCGGTATTGTTATAGTGTAGGTAGACCGCCTGTCAAATTTCATCCCATTCGGAGCTCGTTTGATAGCCCAATCGTGAAACATATAGCAGCCCAGTTGCCGGTATTTTCGTCGGATGTTTCAGTCTTCGAAACACGTGCCTAGCTCTCTCTCTTCTCTCCCCGCAGCTCACCTCATCTCTACATAGCCCACCGCAGCCCACCTAGGCCTGCCTAACCCCCCTCGCGATCGGATCCATCGGATCGCGATCGAAGGGCTCCAAAAACCCCTAGAACCCTCAAACCCTAACCCCTTCCATATATATACACCTCCCCTGCCAATTTTGGCCTTCCCCTACCTCTAGCCTCCCCCTCTCCTCAGTTTCCGTGCCCAACCGTAGCCGTGCCGCCACTTGTCGCCTCCCCACAGGCCGCACCGCCAGCCAGCCGCCCCTCCGGCCAGTGGCAGAGCGCCATGTGGCCTCGCCACCTCACCCGCGCCTCCCACCTCCCGCGGCCCGCCCGGGCCGAATCGGGCCCGTGCCCGCGCCCCGCGCCGGCGCCCGACCGCCCAGCTCCCGCACTAGCCCTGCGCAGCGCCGCCGTTGCCTGCGCCCCGCCGCCGTTGCTCCACCCCGCTGCCACTCCATCCCAGGCGAGCCTCCTGCCGGCTGCTGCGCCCTGCCGGGGCATCGTGCCGCCTTGCCGCCGAGCCCGCCCTGCCTCCGACCACCGTTCCGCCGCCTCGCCCCTTCTCGCTTCCACACCGGCCGCCATGCCGTCCCACTGGCTAGATCTGGCCGGAGGTCGCCCGGATCTGCCTCCTCCGACCCCTCCGCGCCCGCCTGCCGTCGTCCTCGCCGCCGGGACGCATCACCGCCGCCTCCTCGCGTCGTCCTCGCAGGCCACCGCAGCCATGGCCTCCTCCCCGCCTCGAGCACCTTCTCCCCGTATCCCTGCCACATGGGCCCCAGCCGCCAGACGTGTCCGGTCGGGCACGGACACGTCCACCCCCGCTAGGTTGTATTTTCTTCTAAGTCATTTTTTCTGAAATTTTTATGTATGCATATTGTAGATGTCATAACTCTGTGCATGTGTGTCCAAATTGAGTGTATACTATGTCAAAATGTTCACCTCTCCGTGCGCTACATATGGTGTGATTTGCATTCATGTTAGGTTGCATCTTGACATGTTAATCTCTTTTGAAAAAGTACTAAGTGATGTTAGCTGCTGGAATTTGATATTACTTGCTGATTTGGCTTTTTCATATCTTTTTGTGTGATTTTCTTTTGAGCATCATGTCAACATGTTTTAGGAGCACAATCATGTCATATTTGCAATTGTGTAATCCAATTTTCATGATATGTCTTGTGGTTAGTGCAACAAGCTTGCCAAGTGACCTACTCGTTGGTTGCTGTTTTCGGAGACTTAGTAAAAACTGCCAAGTCTGAACTGTTATAATGTGATGCCATGTTTTCTTGATGCTACCTTCAAGTCTATGCATACTTAGATATGTCCAGTGGGCATGTTTTGAAGACCATGTTATGCTGTATCCATCCATGCCCTTGTTTGCAATTATAAGTTACCGTAGCATGTCTCATTCTTGCTCTCATGTTTTCATTATGACAAATCTGTCATCCTGTCAATAGCATGTTCCATTTGGCAAAGCTCATTGTAATCAATCTACGCATCTGATGGAGTTTGATGCAGGGTGGAACCCTAATCAGCAGATCTTTCACGATTGGAGGAAATCCCACGATGAACACGGAGAACACAAGGAGGAAACAGAGGAAAACACGAGGGGAAACACTCAAATCAACACAAAGATGATCACACAAGTGCTAGATCCATGATACACATCAAGATACACGATCCATAGTCAAATCACGGTGGTACAAAGGTAGTCTTCTCCCGGAGGAGGTCTTGGATATCCCTTGGGATCTTCCCCGATGTGGAGGTCTTGAATCCGAGATGGATCTTCTTCGAAAAGGCCGCGGTCTCGTAGGAGAGAATCCACAGAGGTGTCTATGATGAGCTATCCAAAAGCTAACCCTAGTACGGAGCTAGGAAATGAGTACTTATAGTCCAAGGGGTAAGTTGGGGGGATACATGGGTGAAAACCCTTCAACTGCACGCAGGCAGGGCGGTAGTACCGGTCCTGGGACCGGTAGTTCCGGTCTTGGCAGTTTTAGCGGTTGTTCCGGCGTTGCACCGGCCTTGCACCGGTCGATCACAGAAGCTTGACCGGTAGTTGACCGGTAGTTGGCCGGTAGTATCGGTCGACCGATAGTTGGGCGGTAGTAGACTGGTAGTACCTCTTTCACTGCGCTGTCAAAATCCTTGTCCGTGCGTTTGGTGTCCATCTTGCGCCCTTCCTTCTCCTTGGCACCTAAGCACACAAAGTGTTTCCGTTTGAGGTAGCAGCCATGTCTCAAGGTGGTCAAATGGGAATTCAACAAGGAGAGAGTTAACCTGGGATTCAAGTTCTCTAGCACGAGCACGAGTCATTGGTCCTTGGGGCACTTGGTGAGGTGATTGATGGTCCATGGGGATGAGCTTGGGATGCTCCGCATCATCTTCCCTCCCTTGGGAAAGATCCGACCTCGGATCGAAATCTTCATCACCATGGAAAGGAGAGAGATCCTTGACATTGAAGGTGTCGCTCACGGAGTACTTGTCTCGTGGGATGTCGATCTTGTAGGCGTTGTCGTTGTAGCGTGCTAGCACCTTGAAAGGTCCGTCGGCGCGAGGTAGTAGTTTGGACTTGCGCTCGTGTGGGAAACGGTCCTTGCGAAGATGAAGCCAAACAAGATCTCCCGGTTGGAACACTATTGGTGTCTTGTTGACGTCGAGCTTGGTGGTGAGACGATGGACTTGTTGCTCGATTGTTGCCCTTGTTTCTTCGTGCACCTTCTTGACATAGCTTGCTCGTGCACTTGCGTCCATGTTCGTTCGCTCTTGTAGAGGTAGAGGTAGGATGTCCAATGGGGACAACGGGTTGAAGCCGTAGACGACCTCGAAGGGAGACTTGCCGATGGTCGAATGTCTTGCGTGGTTGTAGGCGTACTCGGCGATGGGCAAGCATTGCTCCCATTCCTTGATGTTCTTCTTGATCAACACGCGAAGAAGCATCGAAAGCGTGCGGTTCGTCACCTCCGTTTGGCCGTCCGTTTGTGGATGGTACGCCGAAGAGAAGAGTAGCTTGATTCCGAGCTTAGCGCATAGGGTTTTCCAAAAGTAGCTCAAGAACTTGACGTCCCGGTCCGACACGATCGTTTTGGGCACGCCGTGTAGACGAATGACCTCCCTACAAAAGAGATTGGCAACATGTGAAGCATCGTCTATCTTGTTACAAGGAATGAAATGAGCCATTTTAGAGAATATATCTACCACAACTAACACGGAATCTTTGCCATTTTGAGTCCTAGGCAAACCAAGTACAAAATCCATGCTTATGTCTTCCCATGGGTGGTATGGAATAGGAAGAGGCATGTAAAGACCATGCGATTGAGCTTTGGACTTAGCTTTGCGGCATGTAGAACATCGGTTGGTGAGGCGTGAGACGTCACGGAGCATCTTGGGCCAAAAATAGTTCTTAGAGAGGGTAGCAAACGTCTTGTCGCGTCCAAAGTGTCCCATGAGTCCTCCTCCATGAGATTCCTGCAAAAGGAGCAAACAAAGCGAAGACTCGGGAATGCAAAGTTTGTTAGCTCTCATAAGATATCCATCCTTTAGGTAGTAACGTTCCCAAGAAGTGTTAGTCAAGCACTTAGCATAAGCATTTGCAAAGAAAGGATCATGCTCATATAAATCTTTTATGTGCTCAAAGCCAATCACATTCAGCTCAAGTTGTGTTACAAGCATGCATTTGCGGGAAAGCGCGTCCGCCAAAACATTTTCTTTGCCTTTGATGTATTTGATGACATAGGGAAAAGACTCAATGAACTCACTCCATTTAGCATGACGCTTGTTCAACTTAGTTTGACCCTTGAGATACTTGAGAGTCTCATGGTCCGTATGAAGAATGAATTCATGAGGTCTAAGATAATGTTCCCAAACACGTAAAACTCTCACCAAGGCATAAAGCTCTTTATCATAGATGGGATAGTTAAGTTGCGCTCCGGATAGCTTCTCGCTAAAGTAAGCAATTGGGCGCTTTTCTTGCATGAGCACGCCACCTATGCCGGTACCACTAGCGTCACAATGAATCTCAAAAGTTTATCAAAGTTTGGTAGGGCTAGAAGTGGTGCGTCCATGAGCAAGTTTTTTAGCTCATTGAATGCGGTGTCTTGTGAAGGACCTCAAATGAAGGGTACGTTTTCTTGCTCAAAGCGTGTAGAGGCATAGCGATGGTGCTAAAGTCCTTCACAAAACGTCGATAGAAACCGGCTAGACCAAGGAAACTACGCACTTGCATGAGATTCGTTGGTTGAGGCCAAGTTTTAATTGCTTCAATTTTAGTTTCATCAACGTGAACACCTTGAGAAGAAACGACAAATCCTAGGAAGACAACCTTGTCAACGCCAAAAGTGCATTTCTCCATATTAGCATATAAGCGCTCTTTCCGAAGGGTTTGTAAAACCAAACGGATGTGTGTCACATGGTCCTCTAGCGTCTTGCTAAAAACGAGGATATCATCGAAGTAGACCACTACAAAGACACCTATGTAAGGTCGAAGACAAAAATGCATAAGGCGCATAAATGAACCGGGTGCTTCCGATAAGTCCATTGGCATGACAAGCCACTCATATAACCCAAACTTGGTTTTGAAAGCCGTTTTCCACTCATCACCCTCTTGAATGCGAATTTGGTAGTAACCACTTTTAAGATCAATTTTTGAAAAGATTGTGGCACCACCGAATTCATCAAGCATGTCGTCTAAGCGTGGAATAGGATAACGGTATCTAACGGTGATAGCATTTATAGGACGACAATCGGAGCATATGCGAAAACTTCCATCTTTCTTAGGCACGAGAATAACCGGAACGGCACAAGGGCTTAAGCTTTCACGTACATGACCTTTGTCGATGAGTTGTTGTACTTGCCGTTGTATCTCCTTTGTTTCCTCGGGGTTGACTCGGTAAGGAGCCTTGTTTGGAAGTGGTGCGCCGGGTATGAGGTCGATGCGGTGTTCGATTCCGCGAAGTGGAGGTAGACCTGGAGGTAGCTCATCGGGAAAGACGTCCGAGAATTCCTGCAACAAATTAGACAACACTAAAGGTAGAGGTGGTGAAGTGTTAGTAGGTTTGGCTTCCCCTTTGCATAAAAGCACAAGGTGAAAGACACTCGATGGGTTCTCACACACTTCTCTCATCTCACTTTTGGTGGCAAATAGGACTAGTTGCTTCTTGTCGCTCATCGTGGAGTCGCTCATATTTGGCTTGTGGCTCTCACTCTCTTATTGGTGGCTCACTCTCTCACCAATCTCTCCACGATGGTTGGTAGGTAAAAGCTTGTCGGCGGCTACTTGACTTGGAGTCATTGGTCGGAGCACGAATTCCTTGCCCTTCTAATAGAGGCGAGGGGCCCGATCTTTCGATGAGATGATAACTATCGATTTGGTGGAGACGACTTTGACGATCCGACTACAAACGTGCACGACGTTGCGCCTTAGCAATCGCTAAACCAATCTCCAGGGGTTACTGACGATGCCAGAAGCACGATCAGCCTGACCACGAAGGTCTATTCCTGCATGCAATCGAAGAACAAGCAAGAATATGATAAAGCAATCTGAATATTGCAAATATAGATGAAGTATTGATAAATGTGGGGATCCAAAAGCGGTCTTGGTCTGGTCGTTGGACACAAACGAAGTACACGAAGTTGCAATGGCTAACTTTTGACTAAACAAATCCCAAAGAAAAAGCTAATAGATGGATCTACTTATATAGGAGCAAGGGGTGGCGGCCAAGGAGGTGGAAGGACGTCCCAAGGCAGCCTAATACTAACCCTAGGTCGTACAAGGCTCTTGGGCCCAAGTAGAGGTGATGTAACACCTTTGGACTTGTAGTTTGACTCGGATTCAGCTGCAACGTCAGATTGTTTTGTCGGTATCTCAACGCTCCGGACGAATTTGAAGGTGATTCCAATTGGGTTGGAAAGTGTATGAAATCTAGTTTCCAACGTAAAAAGAATCACCCAATTCGGAGTCCGTATGAAGGAGTTCTTGCCGTTTTGAGTCAGGTATGTCTGTGTAGTCCGAATCTGGATGCAGAACGTGAGAGACTTGGACTCTATCTTCTCTTGGCCCAAAAGTGACGTGAGAGAACTTTTTGAACAACCCCTATACTTCTCTTTTTCCCTTATCTTCATATGTGAATTGTACAAATGTCCCATGCACCTGGAATTAGATATGGCACAAAAGTCTGTGAAGTATTTTTGTTCTGGATAACATAAATAAATTGTTGCATAGTTTGCATTAGAAATCACCTCACAAATATACATGTATGCAATATTTTTGGTCGTATCCAAGGTAGTCATGTCCTCATAACCTTCATCTTGAAGCTATAGTGATTTGTCCATCCATTGTGTGTGACTCCACGATCATATTGCCATGGACGTCCAAGAATAAGGTGGCACACGGACATGGGGATCACATCGCATTCAAGAGTGTCCTCGTAGGCGCCAATCTTGAAAGAGACTTGCACGGTGTGTTCGACTCGAAGAATTCCGGCGTCGTTGAGCCACTGGACCTTGTAGGGGTGAGGATGCTTCGTCTTGACCAAGTGAAGCTTGTCGCATAGCTCTTCGCTTGCCAAGTTGTGACAACTTCCTCCATCGATGATAACCTTGACGGAGCGTCCATTGATGCCGGCCTTTGTATGGAAAATGTGACATCGTTGGTCGTCATCTTGTTGGTGTTGGAGTGTCAAGACTTTGGAGACAACAAGATTGGGGCTTGAGTCATTGTCGCAAAACACTTGAAGGTCTTCTTCTTCACTCACTTGGCGATGCATAGCGACATGCTCAAGTGCTTCCTTCTCATCATCGCTCATGGAGTCATAAGATCCGACATCGTTGATGATCATGGTGCGGACGGTCTTGCACTCAAATGACTTGTGGCCTCGTCCTTGGCACTTGAAGCATTTGATGGAGCTCGTCTTGGTGTTGTCTTCGGTTGGATTTGTAGATGAGGAAGCTCTTGGCTTGAAGTTGTTGGTAGAAGGTGGACGACTCGATGTAGTCGCATTCTTGTAGCTTGGCTTGTCGCCGAAGTTTGTAGATGGCTTGGTAGAGGTAGGAGGGGTAGCCAAAGTCGTTGAAGCTTGGTTGTAGGAGCCGAAGTTCTTGGAGTTGAACTTGGAGTACTTGTAGTCCTCTTGAACTTGTCGCTCCGCTTTGGTTGCTTGATGTACTAGCTCGAGGAGATTGTTGTATGGTTGGAAGTCCGCAATCTTCTTGATAGGATAGTTGAGTCCATTCAAGAATCTCTCCATTGTTTGCTCTTCATCTTCCGTGATGTTGGCTCTTATCATGGCAATCTCCATCTCCTTGTAGTACTCTTCAACGGACTTGGTACCTTGCTTGAGGAGTTGTAGCTTCTTGAACAAGTCACGGTTGTAGTGGGTTGGCACAAAGCGTGCTCTCATGACTTCCTTCATTTGAGCCCAAGTGGTGATACGAGGTTCGCCTTTTGCTTCTCTTCTCTCTATGACTTGCTCCCACCAAATGAGAACATAGTCTTGGAACTCAAGGGATGCCATTGCGATCTTCTTCTCTTCATCGAAGTTGTGAAGGCGAAAGATCTTGTCAACCTTCAATGCCCATGAGAGATAGTCTTCGGGGTCAATGCTTCCAGAAAACTTTGGCATGGTGAACTTGAGCTTGCCATAGCGATGCTCTTCATTGTTGCCTTGCCTATTGGGAGGGCGGTCTTGATTTTGGCGGTTGGCCATGTTGCTCTTGGCGAAGTAGATGTCCATTATCATGGTGTGCTTGTCGAGCTTGTTGTTCTTGTTGAGGTTGATGCTCTTGTCGCGCTTGAGGAGGAGCTTCTTGTTGTATTCTTGCTTGGTGGCGTCTTTCTTGCATCTCATCACGAAGGAAATCCTCTTCTTGACGAGTGTGTCGAGTGCGGGCTGCCACATTGCGATGTGCATCATGTAATGCTCGTTGCGCCTCCATAGCTTGAGCTTCTCGACGTTGTTGTGCTTGACGGTTCGCCTCGGCATCTAGTTCTTCTTGGTGTTGACGTGCTCGCTCTTGTTGTTGTTGGCGTAGTCGTTGCCGTTCTTGTGCTTGCTCAAGTGTAGCTTGGTTTTGACGACGTCGGTCTTCTTGCTCGTCGAATAGCTCTTGTGAACTCTTGTCATGAAGAGGCTGCCGGTTGTCATGTCGAGCTTGACGTGCGGCTTGACGAAGAGTGTTGGACGTAGGTGTACTTGAGTCTTGCGTGGAGTCGGTATGTCGACTTGAGCAGCTTCGTCTTTGAGAGGATGTTGAAGAAGAACGTCGATTGACTATCAATGTCCGGAGCTCGTTGAATTGAGTAGACATGTTGGTGTTGATGATGTCGAATTGCTCTTTTGTTCTTGCTTCAAATTGGCGCGCGTCCTCGGCGACTTGACCAATGTACTCGCGCATAGCTTCACTCTCTTGATGTAGAGCTCGTTGGACACCAAAGAGATGTAGTTTGGTGACGTAGTTGTTCGCTTCTTGAGGATCGTGGAAGATCGGGTTGGAAGATGTACTTGGCCTATCCATCATCACAAGCAAGTATGTGAGTGGGAGAAAGGAGAAGACAATACCAAATGTACCTTAACCGAAGTTGAAAATGGATCAATGATCACTCAATAATGTAACCCGGAAATAGCACTATTGGTACCACTTCGTGTCGATTCTCACACCTACACAAGTAAAGCTTTGAGAGGAGCTTGGTTAGGATGTGGCACAAATTCAATGCAATCGTCAAAGTGACTCAAGAATGTTGAAAATGGTTCACAATTTGCTCATGTAACAAGTAGATCACTAGCAAGGTAGCACACGGAACACACGCACGGATAGATAACGTGGTTGTGCAACCAAGGGTGAGCGAAAATGTGGAAACCACGGAAAATGCTCATGTTGCACAACACTAGAGAGACGCTAACCGATTTCTTAATAGGCGGATATGCACTTGTGCACGACCTATAAGAGGCAAAACGTAACGACTAACTATCACAAGTATGCTATGAGTGTATGATGTGCCGATACTTGAGCACAAGATGATGTATTGCTATGTCATATGATCTCTTTGAGTGCAAGGCGTATGATGCTATTTTCCTTTTGCTTATAAGCTTTGGGTGGCTCTTTTGCTTAGAAGTTTGTGAACTCTTTCTTTGGGCACTTATGCATGCTTCTCGGATCAAGGTAGCTATTGTGTATGCGGGACACTCTTTTGTCACACGGAGATATGATGATGTAGTATGCAATATCTATGACTATCACTAATGTGCACAAGTGTCATGGCCCGACAATACTCAAATGGCTAGTCTCAATGGGAAAGCTACGCAAAGATGGTCCATAGGGTGACAATGCAATTGCAAGGTAGGATGAACAAAGTGTCGTCGATGTTACCGTCCTTGCCGAGGGTGAGCGGTGGTGTTGTCGATGTCGTTCCGTTCCAAGGTAGCCGAAACATCCAAGGAAACGGTGAAACCACAACTCAAGTATCCAAGGCAAAGTGAGACAAAATTGTCAAAAGTCGAAGGGTTGAAACGATGGTGGTTGCGGAAGTGATGGTGGTATGCAGAAGGTGTATATGGTGGAGGGCCTACGCAAACTTGCCAAATTTGACAAAATTTGATGGAGTCTAATGGTGGTAAAACCAAGATGAGCAGCTCGGGCACGTTGCTAGCTTTCCAACGAGACAAAGAACACTCAAATCGGAGTTCGGGAGTGGAAGTTACGGTCGAAACGGTGAAACTCGGAAGGCTGAAACAGGGTGGGGCGGAAGTACCGCTTTGGAGACCGGTAGTACCGGTTGAGATGCTCAGCAGAAGTACCGCTAGTGCCACCGGTAGTACCGCTGGTGTCGGGAAAATTCTCAGAACTGGGTTGGGCGGAAATATGGGCGGAAATGGATGATTTCGGGGTAGAAATTGGGTGGATTTAGTGGATGGAAAGTGGGGAAACTTGGGGAAATTCTAAATCCACTCGTGGCACAGCAAATCCATGGAACAAATTCAACAAAATCTTGGCAAATCAACAGATCACAAAAAAAAATTGGGGTTATTTTTGTGGGGAATTTTCGAAATTGGGAAGAACACAACAAAAACAAGCTAGAAAACAAGGTGTGGGGCTCCAAATACGTGATCAACCTATGCTTATGATACCATAATGATGTAGGGTGGAACCCTAATCATCAGATTTTTCACGATTGGAGAAAATCCCACGATGAACACGGAGAACACAAGGAGGAAACGGAGGAAAACACGAGGGGAAACACTCAAATCAACACAAAGATGATCACACAAGTGCTAGATCCACGATACACATCAAGATACACGATCCATAGTCAAATCACGGTGGTACAAAGGTAGTCTTCTCCCAGAGGAGGTCTTGGATATCCCTTGGGATCTTCCCCGATGTGGAGGTCTTGAATCCGAGATGGATCTTCTCCGAAGAGGCCGCGGTCTCGTAGGAGAGAATCCACAGAGGTGTCTATGATGAGCTATCCAAAAGCTAACCCTAGTACGGAGCTAGGAAATGAGTACTTATAGTCCAAGGGCTAAGTTGGGGGGATACATGGGTGAAAACCCTTCAACTGCACGCAGGCAGGGCGGTAGTACCGGTCCTGGGACCGGTAGTTCCGGTCTTGGCAGTTTTAGCGGTTGTTCCGGCGTTGCACCGGCCTTGCACCGGTCGATCAGAGAAGCTTGACCGGTAGTTGACCGGTAGTTGACCGGTAGTACCGGTCGACCGGTAGTTGGGCGGTAATAGACCGGTAGTACCTCTTTCACTGCGCTGTGAAAATCCTTGTCCATGCGTTTGGTGTCCATCTTGCGCCCTTCCTTCTCCTTGGCACCTAAGCACACAAAGTGTTTCCGTTTGAGTTAGCAGCCATGTCTCAAGGTGGTCAAATGGGAATTCAACAAGGAGAGAGTTAACCTGGGATTCAAGTGCTCTAGCACGAGCACGAGTCATTGGTCCTTGGGGCACTTGGTGAGTTGATTGATGGTCCATGGGGATGAGCTTGGGATGCTCCGCATCAGAGTTGTGCCAATGGAGTTATTTGGAGTATGCCATGCCTACTACCCGTGTATGACCTTTTCATGCTTATTAGGATTGGTATGCTTGCTGTTATATGCCTCCAAAGGCAGCATCATGATGTTGTTGTTTGCATTCCCAGATTTTCACTAAGTCTGAGAATTTGCTATATCATGTTTGCATCTTGTTTTGATGAATGCCATGAACCTGTTACTCTTATGTATATGCCATGTGGTGTTCTTTGAGCTCCATATTATGTAATAGCATGCCATGCTTTTGGTTGCCATGTTCTTGAACTGTAGCTTAATTATTTCTTGCCTCCAACATGTCATCATGATTATTAGTGCTCACATGTACGCGCAGTTTTTCACTAAGTCATAATCTGTGATATAAAGTTTGCTTGTTGCCTTGATCATGTTGGATTGTTCTTGATGCCTATGAACTTGATCCTTGTTGATATGTGAAGCATGCTATCTGTACTTTGAGTTTATGCCATGTTTGTGCCTATCTTGTTCTTGTAGCATGTTATTTTGATGCTTGCTATATGCCTAGTTGCTGTTTTGGACAACTTCTCCTTTAAACTTGTTTCATGTGTATGTGTTGATCCGTTGCTCCGTTTTGAGCGTGTTCTATATGAAACCTGCTTGGTTTTGTGTGTAGATTCACATTGCCATGTTGCATCCATGTTTTGACAGTGTGTGCTTGATGTTTGAATGCATTTTGCATCAATGCCATGCTTAACTTGTTTTGCTCATATATTCTAGGCCGTAACTCCGAATTAAATGAACTTTATATGTAGCTTGACTAGAAAATCGTGTAGATCATCATGGTGCATGTTAACTTGCTGTTTAACAACTTGAACTTAATGTTTGTTCAGTTCTATAACAATTTCGAAAATTACATATGACGACTTACCAGAATTGTTATATGTTGTTTCTGGCCTCATTTAAACTTGCTTGGTTGTGTTGTTCTTGTATGCATCATCTCTTGCCATGAGTAACATCATGTAGCCTTGTCATGCATCATACTTGGTTGAGCATCATGTCTTGTTTATGTGTTGTGTGTTTACCATGTTGTTTGCTTCTTCTTGGTAGTTCCTGTTTTGTTACGATCGTGAGGATTCGTTCGACTACGCTTGGTTTGTCTACGTGGGTTCATTTTCTTCATGGACTCGTTCTTCTTACTAGCGGGATCTCAGGCTAGATGACCGTCACCTTGTGTAACACCCGAGATGTAACATTTATGATTTTGGCAATATATTCAACTTGGTCCTCATCCAATTCCTTGTGGGTCTTTCTTTTGTGGTTTCTTTTGTTTTGCTTTATTTCATTATTGCATTGCCATGCCATTCTTGTCTTATTTCTTGCCTACTTAGTTTGTATCATGCTGCATTGTGCTTGTGTTCATATCATGCTCATCGTGTGCATTGGGTGAGTTGTCATGCATGTTATATGTTGCATGCTCCATGTGTGAGCTATGCATCACCCCCGTTCTTCCCTTTCCCCCTCTAGCCTTCCACTTATCCTTTTCCTTCATCTTGTGGCAAGCTGTCCTTCTAGCCTCAGTTAATGTTCATATTTTCCCTAAAATTCTGAGACTATGTATTTAACCTCTCTGCTAATGATGAGGACATGGCTAGCACAGTTACACCCACAACCCCTGCTACTATACCTATTGGACCAATTACTAGAGCTCGCGCACGCCAGTTAAATTATCAGGTACTTTCGTTTCTTGGTAATGTTTCTAATGTTCATGAGGATGTGATGCTTCCTAACTTAGATATATTTGTGTTGGTTACAGTTGAAGCACCTAGCATGGACAAGAAGTATAAACACTGGAGCATGATCAAGCCCTATGATGAAGGCGCGCGTGGAGGGATCAAGAATGGAGTTTCTGGAGGAGATTTCCGCACTTTGAAGCCACCATGATGACATACAAGAGGATGGACAAAATATACAACATGTCTTTCATAAATTTCGTCCATAGCTTATTACTGGTGCCGTGTCACCTTAGTTTTGGGCTAGGCCCATGTATTTTCGAAATACCGCTCGTTTGGTTTTTTTAGAGCCCATATTGTAGGGGAAACGACTTAGGAGGTGTTTTAGTCCCACCTTGCCAAGGGTGGACAAAATACCCTCTCTTTTCCCCTATAAATACAGCCCTTAAGGCACCGTTTAGACTTGAGTTTTATTTAGTTAAAAGTTAGCCATCGCTGCAACTTCATGTACTTCGTTTGTGTCCAACGACCAGACCAAGACCGCTTATGAAACCCCACTTTTATCAATACTTCATCCATATTCGCAATATTCAGATTGCTTATTCATATTCTTGCTTGTTCTTCGATTGCTTGCAGGAATAGACCTTCGTGGTCAGGTTGGTCGTGCTCCGGCGTGGTCAATAACCTCTTGGAGTTGGTTTAGCGATTGCTAAGACGCAACGTCGTTGCACGTTTGTAGTCGGATCGTCAAAGTCGTCTCTACCAAATCGATAGTTATCATCTCATCGAAAGATCGGGCCGCTCGCCTCTATCAGCTAAGTTTCAGTCCATTTGGAGATGTTTTGGCCAAATTCAAAAATGATTCAAGTTTGAAGTTAATTCAAAATTGAATTATTTTTCTGTCTTTAAATAATGCTAGAGCATTTTATTATAATAGTGCACAATTCAATAAGCATCGGAATATTTTTATCTCTCCCAAATTCCTCTTCTAGCCCCCTACGCATTTTATTTTGGTGTTTCTGTTTGAGGAAAAAGAAAAGGAAGAATAGAAGAAGAAGCAGCAGCAGCACACCCTAGCTGGGCCTAGCCTCACGCGCAGCCCAGCAGCAGCTCCACCCGCGGCCCTACTCACCTTCCCCGCGCGTGCCCCGCGCCGTTTCTCAACCGGCCACCCCGCTACCCAGGCACCCGTACGCTCATGTGTCCCTCGCGACCCCACCAGCCATGATAGAGGCAAATGTGTCCCGTCTTTCGATGAGATGGTGGCTATCGTTTTTGATGGAGTAGACTTTGACGATCCGACTACGAACGTGCGAGGACGTCGCGCCTTAGTGTCGGGGGAAACTGGCCTCCCACGAGCACCTATGGGACCAGAGCCTCTTCTACGTTGCGGTAAGGGAGCGGAGGGAGCACGAAGAGCGGATCGAGGAGCGCACGCGGGCAGTTTTACCCAGGTTCGGGCCGCGCGGACGCGTAAAACCCTACTCCTGCCTTGGTTGTATTGAGTTCTTGAGCTCCGGAGCTTGGGGAGCTACAGTACTAGCTACACCGAGCAAGAGAGTTGTCTAGGTTCCGAACCCTTTCTACGTTGTGCATGGGCCTCCTTTTATAGCTCAAAGGGGTCACCGACAGGTGTCAACGTAGAGGAGGGTAAAAGTGTAATTTTGGTGGTAGTTGTAACAGTGCATGAACAGTGCGTGAACAGTGGTCTTCACCTAACTTTGACAGTGGGGGACAAGGGCATTAAATGCCCGTCACCGTCGACCCCAAAAGTGTCCGTCCATGCTTCTCTGTTCGCCACGGCGGTAGCCTCGTCACCGTGGCTTGCCACCGTGTGCCCCAGGCTGCATAGCCGTCCGCCACGCGTCCCTGGAAGGGCCCCAGGGCGACGCGTGGGCAGACGAGCTGGAGCGCGGGCACACATCGTAGGTTCCCCCGGCAAGCACCTTGCCGGGGTCATGATCTTGCCGGGCCCGGAAGCTTGTCGCTCTCCGGGTCCTGCCGGGGCGCATGACGCGCCGAGGCATCTCTTAAGGTACGTATTCCTTGGCCTTCCTGGCAAGCTCCTCTTGCCAGGGTCTTGAGCTAAAGTGATAACCTTGAGCCTGGTGCGGCCTTCCCGGCAAGCTCCTCTTGCCGGGGCCTTGATCTTCTGACTTGTATACTTTGTTCTTGAATGGCTTCATAGGGACCAGAAAGGTTTCCGGCGAGCACGTGGTAAACCCTGCCGCGGGAAGCTGCTACTGCCCGTGCACAAGTTGGGGTACTAAGGTACCCCTATCTTAGTACACCGACAGGAGCCCCCGGGCCTGGGCCACTCACGGTGCCGAGCGCTGTTGGGCCAGGCCCAGAACAGTGCACGGGCACACGCGGCCCACGGCAAGCCGTATCCCCTTCTGTATCCGCCGCATCCCTCCCTAACGGCACGCGTCGATTGCGGCGTCGTGGGAGAGATCGTGGCCTGTTGTTTAATGGGAAATGCGGAGCATCCCCCACTTCCCCCTTAAAAGCAGAGGAAGCAGGGGCAGTTCCCTCCATCATCTTCATTGCGTCTTGATTCTCCAGAAACCTCCGCTGCTTCTTGCCTCCGCCCCTCCTCCGCCGTCTTCCGCATCCGCGGCGCCGTTGAGCTCCTCGCCTCTTCCCTCGCCGCCTCCGCCATGGCTCCGAAGAGCGACAAGGCGAAAAGCGACAAAGCCAAGAACGACAAGGCCAAGAAGGAGAAGTCCGAACAGGCGGCGAAGCTGGCCGCCCTGCGGAAGAGGTGCGTGGTCTTCGCGCCAAGGCTCGGTCCGAGGGAGCTGTGGGACAAATATTATTTGTTCTGGGCGAGGGAGACCAAAGCTCATCCCCGCACCCACGTCTTCCCCGCCATGGCCAAAGACATGTTCCCCGGCGGGTACTTCTTCTTCGCTGCATTTTTCCACTGTGGTCTGTGCCCTCCGTTCTCGGAGTTCTTTTGTGACATCATGAACACATATGGCCTCCACCTCCTAGATTTCACCCCCAACGCCATCCTTACGATGGCCGTTTTCGCACATCTGTGCGAAAACTATGTTGGGGTTCATCCCAATGTAGCTCTTTTCCGCCACTTCTTTATGCCTAGAGTAGAGGCTGGCGCTCCCCTCTCCGGTGGCATCTCCTGGATCTTCAGGCTGAACAAGAAGGACTCGTACCTGAAGGGAGAGCTCCGCGGCAAGTGGGAGGAATGGAGAGCCGATTGGTGTTGGGTGGTGGAGAATAAGCCGGAGCCCTTAACCGCGCCGCGCACAACTGCCATAGTGCGCGGCAGGGATTGGAGCGAATTGGCCCCGGAGGACAACAAGCTTAGCATCGCCCTCATTAGGATCATTCGTCTCCGGGTCGCCAATTTGACTATCGGAGAGGTTGGAGCAGATTTCCTCCGCCGCCGCATCGCCCCTTTACAGGAGAGGAAGAGGCGCGCCTGGGAATTCGGCAACGCGGCGGACATCATGAGGTTGCGCCCTGGATTGAACTACAACTTCACCGTCCTGGAGTTGAAGGGGATGGTCAAGGAGCTCTTCAAGCACGACCCTGCCCATCCAGAGTGGTTCAGACCTTCCCGGGGAGTGGTACCGCTGTGCAACAGCACTGCTCGCGATTCTCTACGAGCGATGATGCCCGCGTGCGACTCCCATGGCGTCGTCCCCACTTGGATAGAGCCTCCGCCAGACACCGTGCTGAACTTCTTCGACAACTTGGTCGAGAAGCCCTGCAAGGCCGACGAGCAGAAGGGTCTTACCCGGGACACTACTGGCCGGGATATTGCTTACATCGCCTCCAGGATGGAGGAGGCCGCCGCAGCTGCGGCCGCAGGCGACTTTGGATACACTGTGGATGAGGCACAGGCCGCGGACGCGGTGAGCCAAGCAGAAGAGGCGGAAATCCTCAAGCTGCTCAAGCTCCCGCCCGAGGAGTTTGCCGGGGTGCCTTCCGTGAAGTTTGCCGGAGCGAGCGAGGTTGCCGAGGGGAGCGGGGCCGCCGGGCATGGTGCTGAGTCCAGCGGGCCCGCCGAGGAGGAGGAGGGAGCCGAGGCCGGAGGTCCCGATAAAGACTCCGGTGGATCTCTAGGTCTTGACGACGACGCCTGCTCATCCTCGGAGAACTCTCCGCCGCCGGCAAGCCCCCCGCAGCAACCGAAGAAGCGCCTCCGCAAGGCAACTGAGACAGCGAGGCCGCAGGCGCCTCGACAGCAACCGGCGCGCCGTGCGACGCGCGCCACCAAGACGAGCGAAGTCGTCAGGGAGGCGCCCCGCGCCCAAGCGCCAAGCGGAGGGGGATCTTCCCGGAGCGAGATGGGTGCTCCTTCTGCCCCTTGGTCCTCGGCGGCGACG
Source organism: Secale cereale (assembly GCA_902687465.1). Lineage (NCBI taxonomy): Eukaryota > Viridiplantae > Streptophyta > Magnoliopsida > Poales > Poaceae > Secale > Secale cereale. Next base: position 427,939,175 of record LR738715.1, on the reverse strand, counting down.
GGGGCTGGGTCTTCACAGCCCGCAGCCTCGGAGACCGCCAAGCGCCCGAGGGAACCTTCTCCTCCAGCTCCTCGCGAGGGAGCACCTCATGCGGATTTTGACTTCTCCGCCCTCAGCTCCGACGAGGAGGAAGAGGAGTAAGTGCTTGTAATTCTTTTAGTTTCTTCGATTTTGTCTTGATTTTCCTTGTTGATTCTGATCTTGTTTTTGTTTTGCTCCACAGGACCTTGGCCCAGAGGATGGCGAAGAGAGCCAAGATCCCTGTGGTCACTATCGAAGACGACTCGCCCGCCGCGGCGACAAGCGACGCGCCGGCGACGAGCTTGCCGGATCAGCCTGCCGCTCCGAGGAGCAGCCCCCAGCGTAAGTCTGGTACTTGTTCTTCCGCTTGACGGGCGCGCTTGAGGTAGTTGCTTGTACTGATATTTTGTTGTTTTGTGCAGAAGCGGAGCTGCAGCTGCAGGAGCACCAGGAGGTTGCCCCCGATGAGCTCCTTACTCCACCCTCCCCGCCAAGGGTGAACTCCCAGGCGACGGAGAACGCTCCGCCAAGGACCGGTACTCCGCCAAGGGCGAGTACCCCGCCAAGGGTGAGCAGCCCGATGAGGGTGAGCACCCCGCCAAGGGAGGGCGCATGCGGCCCTCCGCCAGCAGGGGCCACCACTCCGCCGCCAAGGGAGAACTCCCCGGCGAGGGAGCCTGTCGTTGAAGAAGTCCGCGAAGGTAAATCTTGTAATTTCTTCTTCTTGAACTTGTCTTTTTGGATTTTTGCTTGACTTTTTCTTTTCTTTTTCTTCTACTAGATCCTCCCGCCCCGGAGCCGATGGAGACGGAGGCCACCGCCGAGGAGGAGGTGCACGGCGACGGCGGCAACGCCACTGCCGCTGAGGGAACGGCGGGAACTGGCGAGCCGGTCGTCGAGGAGACCGCCCCGACCGCCGACGCCGCGGCTGGGGAAGGGACCGGCGACCAAACTGCTGGCCCGGAGGCCGCAGGAGCGCCGGACGCTGCACCGGCCGCCGACCCTTCCGCCTCCGCGGAGCGGTCGGGTGTCTATTTGAAGGCGCCAACGGGGTCTTCATACAAGTCCCGTGGGCGTCCTCGTCTCGAGCACCCGCGAAGGGAGAGACCTTTGACGGAGAGGTCCTCGCCTCCGCCGGCTTGAAGATCATTGAAGCGCCCGGCGACAGCGACGAGCCTGAAGAGGAGGGACTCCTTCGCCGGCTCCTGGCTTTGTACCGGGACAGGCACGCGAAGCTGGAGTCCCGGGAGGCTCTTGCCGCCAAGGCTGGAGCAGACTTGGAGAAGCGCGCCGCGGAGCACCGCGCCGCCAACCAGGCGGCCCTCCGCAACTTGGCGGAGAGCGCGGGGAGCTTGCTGGGGCGCATCAAGCCTTCCTCCTGGAGAAGGCTGAGGCCGAGGAGCAGCAAAGACTGGCCGCCGAGGAGCTGTCTCGGCGGGAAGGGGTGCTCAACCAGCGGAAGGTCGACCTCGACGCCCACGAGGACGACCTCACCGCCCGGGAGCAAGCCATCAGCGGGGCCTTGAAGGAGGCGAAGGCCGCGGCTGCTGCCGCGGAGACTGCCAAGAAGGATCTGGAGGCCAGGGTGAAGCAGCTGGAGTTGTTCCTGAAGGCAAGTGAGGACAGAGTCACTGCGCTCAATGTGGAGCGGGAGAAAGACGCCCACACCAACTCTGAGTTGCAGGTATGTCTCTCCGAGAAGGGCACAGAGCTTGCTGCCGCCAAGGATTCCATCGCTGACTTAGAGTTGAAGGTCTCCACCCTGACTGGCTCGCTCGACGCCGCCCGGGACCGCGAGACGAAGCTGAAGGACGAACTCCGCAAGGAGAGGAACTTGGTGGAGAGCGCCGCCGTCTCAGCAAACAACTTCAACCGGGCGGTGGAGCAATGGACTGATGATCTGGTCACCTCCGCTGCCAATATTGACAAGGAGATGGTGGCACTAAGGGCGGAGCATCTCGCGTACTCCCCGGACGAGAATCTCCCCCACAGCGCCAAATTAAGTCTGTTCTTCAGGGGAATAGCGCCGGCACTTGCGCGGTTGCAGGAGAAGATCCCCGTGCAGCTGGCCGACGAGGCGCGTCGGCTCTGCATGGGCACCTTGGAGCGTGTCTTGACGAAGATCGTCTACCGCAACCCCGACATCAACCTCGTCAACGTCCTCCGCACCTTACCGGCCGAAGCTGATCAGGAGGCGTTGAAAGCGCAGGTTGCCCACATCGTCGCCAAGGTGAACAAGATCACAAGGCGTGAAGGCGACCGCGTAGATTAGATTTCTTTCTTTCTGTTTCCCTTGCCGCTGCAAGGCATGTTATGGACAAGAATCTATTAGTATTACGGCAAGCTATCTTTGTAACATACAATCTTATTTTGATCAGTCAATGCAGTGTTATCTCCCTTGCTTTTGGTCCTCCACTTTGTATGCTTTCTACCCTACGCTTTTAGGGGAGTTGTCGGCAAGGGGTCCTTGCCGCGAGCGCTGAGTGCTGGACTCTTAGCAGCCTGCTGGCAAAAGACCTTGTCGGCAAGTAACCTTGCCGCAGCTAGTCGCAGCACACTTAGCTTGCTGAGCGAACTCGAAAACGAAGTAAGGGCGCGACACTTGTCGCAGCTCACTTAAGTCGTTGAGCGTGCTCAAAAACAAAGTAAGGGTGCGGCTAGCCACGGGTAGGTTCCTCCGCGCACAGGTTTTCCATACAAAGTGTGGTTGTTCAAGGAAGACAACTAAAAATTTAAAAATTTGAATTGCTCAAATTATGGTAACTTAGCTTTCATATATTGTTTGTTCCCCGACAAGGCTTCTCTTTCTTGAACAATACTTGGTTTATACCTCCATCTCCTTCTCCCCCGGCAAACTTGTGCGCGAGGAATACTCCTTCTGCTTAAGAGGGAAAGAAAAAGAGGAGGAAAAACAAGTATAGAGCCTCACTGCTTGCTAATGCTTACCGGGGATGTGCGTTGCTCAAAGTGTCAGATAATGCATGTAAATAACAAAGAAAAGCATGGAAATGACGAGTAGTGCATGGCACAAAAGCTTTACTGATGCACGGGATCTGCGCCCGGCTTTGTACAAAGGTTTACATGCAACTGCGGCAAGACTTGTACAAAAGGTGGTTGCCGGAGCGGATCACGGCAACCGCGCCTTATGGGTGAAACTTGCGAAGATGCTCTATGTTCCAGGAGTTGCTCACCGGTAAGCCTTCTTCGGTCTCAAGGCGGACAGCGCCGGGCCTTGCGACTTGTCTCACCCGATAAGGGCCTTCCCACTTCGGCGTCAACTTGTTGGAATTCTTGGCGGACTGAACACGCCGAAGAACAAGGTCGCCTTCCTCGAGACTCCTGGCCTTGACCTTGCGGCTATGATAGCGACGCAAGGCTTGCTGGTATCGAGCAGCTCGTACAGCAGCCTGGAGACGTTCCTCCTCAAGGAGCAATGCATCATCTTGTCGCAGTTGCTCTTGCTCAAGCTCATCATAAGCGAGCACTCGAGGAGATCCGTATACGAGTTCCGTGGGGAGAACTGCCTCTGCTCCATAGACTAGGGCAAAGGGTGTCTGTCCGGTGGCTCGATTTGGTGTCGTCCTGATTGACCAAAGAGCCGCCGGCAACTCCTCTATCCAGTTTCTTCCGCACTTGTGCAGCCTGTCGAAGGTTCTTGTCTTGAGTCCGCGCAGCACTTCAGCATTGGCCCTCTCCGCTTGACCATTGCTCCTCGGGTGAGCAACAGAAGCGAAACAGACCTTGGCGCCAAGGTCTTGGACGTACTGCATGAAGGTGCGACTTGTAAACTGTGTGCCGTTGTCGGTGATGATCCCGTTAGGGATCCCGAAACGGCAAACAATTGATCTCAAGAACCTGACTGCTGACTGTGCTGTCACCTTTCTCACTGGTTCCACTTCTAGCCACTTTGTGAACTTGTCGATTGCAACGTACAAGTACTCAAAGCCCCCGACTGCGCGGGGAAAGGGGCCGAGGATATCGAGCCCCTAGAACGAGAAGGGCCAGGACAAAGGGATCGTCTGGAGAGCTTGAGCTGGCTGGTGAATTTGCTTGGCATGGAACTGGCACGCTTCACACTTGGTTACTTGTGCAGTTGCATCTTGGAGGGCTTCTGGCCAGAAGAACCCTTGCTGGAACGCCTTCCCGGCAAGTGCCCTTGCGCCAATGTGGTGGCCACATATGCCTCCATGTATCTCTGCCAACAGCTTCTGTCCATCTTCCCTGGAAATGCACTTCAACCTGACACCATTGAGTCTTCTTCTGTACAGTTCATTGCCAACGAACTGGTACATACTTGACTGCCTGGTTATCTTCTCTATCTCTTCTGGCTCGTCGAGAAGTTCTTCAGTTTGCAGAAAACGGACGATTTGCTGTGCCCATGCCGGAGCCTGAGGCTCAACAGCAAGGACTAAAGGCATGAGGGCTGCTGCGGGAACCTTAGCTTCTACGGCAAGAACCTGTGGCTCTGTCGGAGCTGATGGTCCCCCGGCAAGCCTGCCGGGGCAAGGCTCGTCGGGAACGCCTGCTTCAACTGTACAGACCCTTGGGTCCGCAGGAGCAGACTGTTCCTCAGCATCTTGGCTGTTGATCTTGGGGACCTTGGCGGCGGCTTCGGGAAGATCCGCCGGCAAGTAGTCGCCGGAGACCAACTTTCTCTTTTTGTTCTGCCCAATTGATGGTGTAATGGATGGCTGAGTTAACTTGAGCACGAAGGTCCCTGGTTCCACAGGTAACTTCATCGCAGCACACTTAGAGAGGCCATCTGCAATATCATTCTGAGCCCTTGTGACGTGCTGCATTTGCAGACCTTCAAAGTGCTCTTCAAGCTTCCTCACTTCATCAACATAAGCTTCCATCAAAGGGCTCTGGTAACTCTTATTCACTTGTCGGACCACCAACTGTGAATCTCCCCGCACAATCAACTTCTTGATCCCAAGCTCGGCCGCAATTCTGAGGCCGGCAAGCAAACCTTCATACTCAGCAGTATTGTTTGTCGCTTGCTCCTTGGGAAAGTGCATCTGGACAACATACTTGAGGTGCTCTCCGGTGGGCGCTATGAGTACTACGCCGGCACCGGCGCCTTGCAGCGAGAAAGCACCATCAAAGTACATTATCCATTCGCTGCTCGCTTCTTGGACGGGGACGCTTGTCTCTGGGACTTCTTCATCTGGTGTTGGGGTCCACTCTGCTATGAATTCTGCCAAAGCTCTGCTCTGTATGGTTGAAGTACTCTCAAACTTGAGACCAAAGCTTGACAGCTCTAGTGCCCACTCGACGATCCTGCCTGTTGCTTCTGGATTTTGCAATATCCTTTTCAACGGAAAGCGAGTGACCACTGTTATCTCGTGTGCTTGGAAGTAATGGCGCAGCTTCCTTGAGGCCATGAGGAGGCCGAAAAGCAACTTTTGCACCCCAGAGTATCTTGATCTAGCCCCCTGCAAGAGGGAACTTACAAAATACACTGGGCGCTGCACCATCTTCTTTCGCACTTCACCTTGTTCCTGCGCAGACTTGTCCTTGTCGGGGCCAGGGCTTGTCGGGGAAGCCCCCTGCTTGTCGCTGGGTTCGCTTGCCGGGGGTGCGGGTTCCTCATCCGCCTCCCTCTCCGCTACTAACGCATCACTAACCACTTGATTGGTTGCCGCTAAGTATAGCAGCAACTTCTCTTGTGGCCTAGGTGCGACAAGTATCGGAGTAGAGGACAGGTATCCTTTCAAATCTTGCAGCGCTGCCTCCGCTTCCGGAGTCCATTTCATCGGGCCCGCCTTTTTCAAAATCTTGAAGAAAGACAGGGCGCGCTCTGCAGACTTTGAAATGAACCTGCTGAGGGCAGCCACACAACCAGCAAGCCGCCTCACGTCCTTGACGCGCTTCGGGGCTTCAATCTGCTCGATGGCTTTTATCTTGTCGGGATTGGCTTCAATCCCACTCTGGGACACAAAGAACCCGAGAAGCTTGCCGGAGGGGACTCCGAAGACGCACTTCTCGGGGTTCAACTTGAGTTGGATCTTGCGCAGATTCTCAAAGGTTTCCTCCAAGTCTTGGATCAGGGTATCTTTGCTCTTGCTCTTGACCACTATATCATCCATGTAGGCTTCCACATTTCTGTGGATCTGTGGCTCAAAAGCAGTGTGCACCACCCTTGCAAATGTTGAACCTGCATTCTTCAATCCAAAGGGCATGCGTATGAAGCAATATGTGCCACATGGAGTAATGAATGCAGTCTTCTCTTCATCTTCCTTGGCCATGAATATCTGGTGGTAACCTGAGTATGCATCAAGGAAGGAAAGCAGCTCACATCCGGCCGTGGAATCAACGATCTGGTCAATACGCGGCAAGGGAAATGGATCCTTGGGACATGCTTTATTCACATCAGTGAAGTCCATACAAAGTCTCCACTTCCCATTGGCCTTGCGCACGACGACTGGATTTGCTAACCACGTAGGATGGATCACGCCTCTAACCAGGCCTGCTGCTTCCAGCTTCTTTATCTCTTCGGCGATGAATTCTTGGCGCTCCACGGCTTGCTTCCTGACCTTCTGCTTGACGGGCCGCGCATGAGGACAAACAGCAAGTTTATGCTCAATTACCTTCCTGGGAATGCCGGGGATGTCAGATGGTTGCCACGCAAACACATCGACATTCGCGCAGGAAGGCAACGAGCGCGCTTTCCTATTTGTGGTCGAGCGTAGCACTGATGGTGAAGGTACCACCAGTGCCGTCCTCCTTGGCGGACACCTTCTTGGTTGCCGGTGGAGCTGCCATTCCTTTCTTGCACTTGCCGGTGGAGCTCGATGGTGCGTCCTCGACGGCAGCGCAGCACTCCGAGGAGGTGCGTTTGCCGGAGTGGTCCCCAGAGCTGTTGCCGGACTTGGTCTTGGTCTTCCCCCCCGGGAGCTTCAGCGGCAAGTGTGTTGCTTTCTGCTGCGGCTGCTGCATCCCGGTAGATCTTGTCGGCGCAGATAAGCGCGTCCTTCTTGTCACCGGGGACAGAGATGACGCTTATCGGCCCCGGCATCTTGAGTACGTTGTAGGCATGGTGGGAGGCTGCCATGAACTTGGCGAGGGCAGGACGGCCAAGTATCCCATTGTATGGCAATGGGATATCGGCAACGTCGAAGGTTATCCTCTCCATCCTGAAGTTGAGCTCCCCGCCAAAGGTCACGGGCAGCGTAATCTTCCCCTTCGGCTTGCTCCTTCCCGGGTTGATCCCTTGGAACGACCCGGTTTCCTCGAGCTCGCTGTCGGGGATCTGTAGCTTCTTGATCACAGCTGAGGAGATCAAGTTCAGGCTGGCCCCGCCGTCAACCAACATCTTGGTGACCTTGAGGTTGCGGATAGTTGGTGAGACCAACATCGGCAAGCACCCGACCGCAGTTGTGCGGTCAGGGTGGTCCTCAAGGTCAAAGATGATGGGCGTGCTGGACCACTTCAGTAGCCTGCGTGACTCGACGGGCGGCTCTGCCGCATTCACTTCCCGCACCCACTGCTTGAGTTGGCGGTGGGAAGTGTGCAGAGAGGCGCCTCCGTCGACACACAGAACTTCTGTGGCCTTCTGGAACTCCTGCTCGCTATTATCTCCTTCTTCCATGTCGTTGTCGTCGTCTTCTTCCTCATCCTTGTCGCGGCCCCGGGGAGGTCTATCACCTTGCCGCTGCTTGGCCTTGCCGCGGCGTCCTCGCCGGCCATTGAATGGCCGCTTCTTGCTTGGCTCTCCTCCGCCTCCTTGGGCCTTCTCCTTGTCGCGACGCTCGTATTCAGCCTTCTGCTGCTCTACGAGGTACTCGACTCGTTTGCAGTTCTGAAGATCGTGGCCCTTGGTGCGGTGGATCTTGTAGTACTGCTTGTCGGAGCCGTCCTGCTTGTCGGCTGCCGCTACAGGGGCGGGTTCCTTGCTGGAACCGCCAGCCTGTGTCTTCTTGGCAGGAGCCTCCTTGCCAGACTGCTCGACAACCAGCACCTCCTTGCTCTTCTTCTTTCTGTTGTTCCGCCGCCGGCTGTTCTTTGCCGGGGCGGCATCCTCGCTGTCGCTTCCTCCTGCACCAGCATCCTCTCCGGGGAGTCTCCTCCCCTCTTCGGCGCGCGCGCACTTGTCAGCCAGAGCGTAGAGCTCGCTGACATCCCGGATCTTGGTCATGGCCATCTCTTCCCTCATACGGTGGTTACGCACGTTCTGGTGGAACGCGCTGATAACCGCGGCAGGGTGGACGTCGGGAATGTTGTGTTGCACGCGGCTGAACCTCTGGATGTACTTGCGCAGGGATTCTCCCTCCTTCTAGGCTAGGATGTGGAGATCGCTCTCCTGGCCGTGGGGTTTGTGGCCGCCCGTGAAGGCGCCAACAAACTGGTGGCACAGATCCGCCCATGAAGAGATGGAGTTTTCCGGCAAGTGCATAAGCCAAGAGCGAACGTTTGGCTTAAGCACAAGCGGGAAATAGTTGGCTAGTATCTTCTCGTCGCGTCCCCCGGCAGCCTGCACCGCGATGGTGTAGATGCTGAGGAACTCCGAGGGGTGCGTCTTGCCGTCGTACTTCTCGGGTACGTCGGGCTTAAAATTTTCATGCTGGGCCACTGGACTCGCCGCAGCTCACAGGTGAACGCAGGGCAACCTGCCGCGTACGGCAAGTCGCCTGGTTCACCGGGCGCGTGCGTGTCGACAGTGGTCCCAGCGCGCTGATCTGATTGTCTTCGGGCTTCTCGTCGGCGCTCGATGCGCGTCCGAGCGTCTTCTTGCCGCCTATCGTCGAGGACTTGGCGCTGGTCACGACGAGCCCGCGGATCCGATGACACCGTAGAGTCGTCGTCGACGTTGATCCGGCGGGGTGGCGTCTTCTACTTCCGCGGCGGGGAGTGCACGGTAGTTGCACCCCCGGCGGTCTTGTCTCCATCAGCCTTCGTCTGATCGACTTGCCGCGGCCGCGACGTTGCCGGCTGCTGCGGCGCGTCGTTGTTGGCGAAGGCGATGAGGCTCTGGATCGTCACCCTCCAGTCTTCGGCCTTGTCTGCCGCTGGAGGGAAATCGAGGAGCAGCTGTGCTCTTGCTAGAGCTTCTGCTGGAGAAGAGCGGAACGGCGGCGAGCGGTGCGAGGAGCGGGACACGCTCGGACTTCTAACCGTGTTAGAAGGAGCATGTTCCCGCCCCGGCGACCGCGCCTTGCTCGTGCCAGCACGCTGGCCTTGAGCATCCCGCGACCCTCCGGCTTGGCTACGCCCCAGCAAGCGTATGGTAGCTCCTGTACCACGCCGCTGTGGGTCTTGTACCTCCCGAGAGAGGCATGGCGCGTCCATGGACACCGAGGCCTTGGAATTCGCCCGGTCGTCCGTCTTGTCCTTGGACTTGGTGGCGCCGTGAGTTTCCTCGCCGGCGACCACCCTTCCGCCGGCGTCTCCTCCACCAACCGTTGGTTCTGGTGGCGGTGGAATCGACGCAGACGGGCCTCCGACCTCCGAAGCCTTCTTCTTCGGAGGCATGTCGTTGTAGCTGATGAAGTTGGTGAAGAATGCGCCCGCGTGAGCGCCGGATCAGGTTCGCACAACCTCGATGCCCCCTACCTGGCGCGCCAAAGATGTCGGGGGAAACTGGCCTCCCACGAGCACCTATGGGACCGGAGCCCCTTCTACTTTGCGGTAAGGGAACGGAGGGAGCAGGAAGAGCGGATCGAGGAGCGCACGCGAGCAGTTTTACCCAGGTTCGGGCCGCGCGGACGCGTAAAACCCTACTCCTGCCTTGGTTGTATTGAGTTCTTGAGCTCGAGATCTTGGGGAGCTACAGTACTAGCTACACCGAGCGAGAGAGTTGTCTAGGTTCCGAACCCTTTGTACGTTGTGCATGGGCCTCCTTTTATAGCTCAAAGGGGTCACCGACAGGTGTCAACGTAGAGGAGGGTAAAAGTGTAATTTTGGTGGTAGTTGTAACAGTGCATGAACAGTGCGTGAACAATGGTCTTCACCTAACTTTGACAGTGGGGGACAAGGGCATTAAATGCCCGTCACCGTCGACCCCAAAAGTGTCCGTCCATGCTTCTCCGTTCGCCACGGCGGTAGCCTCGTCACCGTGGCTTGCCACCGTGTGCCCCAGGCTGCACAGCCGTCCGCCACGCGTCCCTGGAAGGGCCCCAGGGCGACGCGTGGGCAGACGAGCTGGAGCGCGGGCACACAGCGTAGGTTCCCCCGGCAAGCACCTTGCCGGGGTCATGATCTTGCCGGGCCCGGAAGCTTGTCGCTCTCCGGGTCCTGCCGGGGCGCATGACGCGCCGAGGCATCTCTTAAGGTACGTATTCCTTGGCCTTCCTGGCAAGCTCCTCTTGCCAGGGTCTTGAGCTAAAGTGATAACCTTGAGCCTGGTGCGGCCTTCCTGGCAAGCTCCTCTTGCCGGGGCCTTGATCTTCTGACTTGTATACTTTGTTCTTGAATGGCTTCATAGGGACCAGAAAGGTTTCCGGCGAGCACGTGGTAAACCCTGCCGCGTGAAGCTGCTACTGCCCGTGCACAAGTTGGGGTACTAAGGTACCCCTATCTTAGTACACCGACACTTAGCAATCGCTAAACGCCTAAACCAACTCCGAGAGGTTATTGACCAGGCCGGAGCACGATCAACCTGACTACGAGGGTCTATTTCCTGCAAGCAAACGAAGAACAAGCAAGAAACTAAGATTGCAATCGGGATATTGCGAATATAAGTGGAAAGCTTTATTGATCAAGGTGGGGTTCTGTGACGTCTTTGTCTGGTCGTTGAACACAAATGAAGTACGCGAAGTTGCAGCTATGGCGAACTTTAATCTAAACAAAACCCAAAGTCTAAACGATGCCCTAAGGGCTGTATATATGGGGAAGATGGGGAAATTTTGTGGCCCTTGGAGGATGGGTCCGAAACCAACCCTAACTCTTGTTTCCCCACACATACGGACTCTAAAAACAGCCTATACTCAAGTATTTCGAAATTACATGGGCCTGGCCCAATAATAAGGTGACGCAGCACCTATAATAGCCTCTGGAAAAAATTTATGAAGTGGCATCTTGTATATTTCGTCCAAGGCTTCACACACTCATTATGGTGGCTTCAAAGTCCTGAAATCATCACTTGTAACTCCGTTCTTGTTCCCCTTGCGCATGCCATCATCTCCATGCTTGATCTTGCTCCAATATTCATCCTTCTTGTCCAAGCTAGCCCCTTCATTTGCAAGCAAGACAAATGTATCCAATTTAGGCAGCATCATATTCTCATGAACATTAGAATCATTACCAAGAAACGAAAGTATCTGGTAATTTAATTGGCGTGCGCGAGCTCTAGTAATTGGTCATGTATATGTGTCAGTTGGGGCTGCGGGTGTAACCTTGTTAGTGATGTCCTGATCATCCTCCCCTTCTTGAAGTGAAGTCCTCCTCGACGGAAGCTCATCTTCCTCACCCAAGTAAGGCTTCAAATATGCAATGTTAAATGTGGGACTAACCCCAAAATCTGCAGGCAACACAAGTTTATATGCATTATCATTTATTTTCTCTAACACCTTGAAAGGACCATCATCACATGGCATTAGCTTTGACTTGCGCTAATTAGGAAACCTATCCTTACGCAAATGTAACCAAACAAGATCTCCAGGTGCAAAGACAACACGTTTTCTACCCTTGTCTCCAACAAGTTTATATTTAGCATTCATGTGCTCAATATTATCCTTAGTTAACTCGTGCATTTTTAAGATCAATTGAGCATGTTGTTTAGCATCATAATTAACCTTCTCCGAAGATGGAAGAGGCAAAAAATCAATAAATGCACGAGGTAGGATACCATAGACAATTTCAAAAGGGCACATCTTAGTAGTAGAATGCAAAGAACGATTATAAGCAAATTCAATATGAGGCAAGCATTCTTCCCACATTTTCTTGTTATTCTTCAAAACAGCCCTAAGCATAGTAAACAAAGTTCTATTGACTACTTCAGTTTGTCCATCAGTTTGGGGGTGACAAGTAGTACTAAAAAGCAGTTTAGTCCCCAACTTAGCCCATAAACATCTCCAAAAGTGGCTATAAAATTTAGAATCACGATCTGAAACAATAGTATTTGGCACACCGTGCAAGCGAATAATTTCACGAAAGAACTAATCAGCAACATTAGCATCATCATCGCTTTTATGACATGGTATAAAGTGTACCATCTTCGAGAACCTATCCACGACAACAAAAATGCTATCCCTCCCCTTCTTTGTTCAAGGTAAACCCAAAACAAAGTCCATAGATATATCTTCCCAAGGAACACTAGGGACAGGCAAAGGCATATATAAACCATGAGGATTGAGTCGTGACTTAGCTTTTTGACATGTAGTGCAGCGAGCAACAAAACGCTCAACATCCCCTCTCATCTTTGGCCAAAAGAAATGTGTAGCAAGTACGCCCGCCGTCTTCTTCACGCCAAAGTGTCCCATTAATCCTCCTCCACGCGCCTCCTGCAACAACAAAAGACGAACAGAGCTAGCTGGAATGCATAACTTGTTAGCACGAAACACAAATCTATCATTAACGACGAACTTGTTCCATGTTCTCCCTTCTTTGTAATTCTGCAATACATCTTTAAATTCAACATCATGCACATATTGATCTTTGATGGTCTCCAAACCAAATATTTTAAAGTCAAGTTGTGAAAGCATAGTATAATGACGAGATAATGCATCAGCAATAACATTTTCTGTTCCCTTCTTGTGTTTAATAACATAAGGGAAAGTCTCTATGAATTCAACCCATTTAGCATGTCCACGGTTCATTTTTGCTTGACTTTTAATGTGCTTCAAAGATTCATGATCAGAATGTATAAAAAATTCTTTGGGCCATAAATAATGTTGCCATGTTTATAAAGTCCGAACAAGAGCATATAATTCCTTATCATAAGTAGAATAATTCAGAGTAGGCCCACTCAATTTTTCAGAAAAGTATGCAACGGGTTTACCATCTTGTAATAACACACCTCCTAACCCAATTCCACTAGCATCACATTCAAGCTCAAAATTCTAATTAAAATCAGGAAGTTGGAGTAAAGGAGCATGTGTCAACTTATCTTTCAATACCGTGAATTCTTCTTCCTGTGCAGTACCCCAAACAAAAGGCACATCCTTCTTTGTAAGCTCATTTAGAGGTGCAACAATGGTACTGAAATATCTCATAAAACGCCTATAGAATCCAGCGAGGCCAAGGAAACTCCTCACGTGTGTGACCGTTTTGGGCTGCGGCCAACTCTCAATAGCTTCAATCTTGGCTTTATCAACCTCAATTCCCTGTGGAGTAACAACATAGCCAAGTAAAGATACTCAGTCGGTGCAAAAGGTGCACTTTCCAAGGTTACCAAACAAACGTGCATGACGTAGAGCAATAAAAACAGCACATAAATGTTCCAAATGTTCTTCCAAAGATCTGCTATAAATTAATATATCATCAATGTAAAATACCACAAATCGTCCAATGAAAGCACGTAAAACTTCATTCATTAATCTCATGAAAGTACTAGGTGCATTAGTTAACCCAAAAGGCATGACTAACCACTCATATAATCCAAAATCAGTTTTAAATGCTGTTTTCCATTCATGTCCCAATTTCATACGAATTTGATGGTATCCACTTCGCAAATCAACTTTGGAGAATATTGTAGAGCCACTCAATTCATCAAGCATATTATCTAGCCTAGGAATAGGATGACGATAACTAATAGTAATTTTATTAATGCCTCTCCAATCAACACAAATACGCGATGTACCATCCTTTTTTGGCACTAGAATAATAGGAGCAGCACAAGGACTAAGAGATTCGCGTATATAACCTTTATCGAGTAGCTCCTGTACTTGATGCATAATCTCCTTCATCACCTCTGGATTGGTACGGTATGGTGCGCGGTTGGGTAGCGATGCACCGAGAATTAAGTCAATCTGATGCTCAATCCGTCGAATAGGTGGTAATCCCGGTGGCACGTCTTGTGGAAAGACGTCCACGAACTCCTGCAAAATGTTAGTGACAGCAGGAGGCAAAGAGTTAGGCACGTCCTTGAATGAAAATAATGCCTCTTTGCACACAAAAGCATAGCAAACAGATTTGCTTAAATCTAGATCATCAATATCAGATTTGGTGGCAAGTAAACATCCACTTTTTAATTTAATTTCAGATGCAATATGAGAAGATGGTGTGTTATTAGGCTTCATATGTTGCTCAAATTCTTTTGCCACAATCTGATTTTCACTCTTATTTTGCTCCTGTTTTGCTTTATTAGCTCTATTAATATCATCTTTCAAATGGAATCAGGAGACATAGGCAGCAAAGTAATACGTTTATCCTTATGAACAAGAGCATACTGATTGTTTCTACCATGGTGTACATAATTTTTATCAAATTGCCATGGTCTACCAAGTAATAAGGAACATGCTTGCACGGGTACCACATCACAATCAACATAATCATAAAATGTGGAGATACTAAAATGCACATGAATAGTACATGTTACCTTAACCTTGCCGCTGTTGTTGAACCATTGGATGTAGTAAGGACGTGGATGTGGTCTTGTGGCAACAGATAGCTTCTCCACCATCTCCATGCTAGCCAAGTTGTTGCAGCTCCCTCCATCTATGATGACGCGAACAGAACGTTCCTTCACAACTCCCTTTGTATGAAACAAATTATGCCTCTGATTTTTCTCTGCTTGTGTGACCCACACACTCAAAACACGTTGAGCAACTAAACATTCATACCTGTCAGCGTCTTCAGGAGCCATCTATTGCGTCTCATTTTCAGAATCATCTCCACCATGTTCTTCACGTGTAATAAGAGCCAATATCTCCTCATCATAGTCACTAGCGGACTCATAACCACCATCTTTAGTAGCAATGATGACACACTCTGATGGGCATTTGCTCGCATAGTGACCACGACCAGTGCAACGACGACATATAACATCATGTGTGGGCCATGTGGATGCCGTGGATGAAGAAGAGCTCTGCGCAGGACCGGAAGGTGTACTCTTGGTTGATGGTGGTGGTGCCGGTTTGCTTTTATCACGGCTAGAAGTGACGGATGAAGTAGGCGGTGGTGCAGCCGGACGTGTCAAAGTAGATGATGCACGCGGTGTCCATGATGAAGGTAGACTTGCAGAAAATTTAGTTCGCGCCAAGGCCTGTCGATCCTGCACTTCACGTTCAGCTTTGGAAGCAAGATGGAAAAAACGAGTCACATTATTATACTCCTTATACTCTAGAATTGTCTGAATCTCTCTATTTAAGCCACCCATAAAACATTCAAGCATAGCCTCATTATCCTCAACAATACCACTTCTAATCAGGCCAGTTTGTAATTCTTGGTAATATTCCTCTCCGGAATTTTTTCCTTGTCTTAAACGCTGCAATTTCTGAAGTAATTCGCATTGATAATATGGTGGAACCCAACGAGTACGCATAGCAGTTTTCAAAGCAGGCCAAGTAGTTGGAATATTATTCGGATATAATCTACAATATTCAGACCACCACACACAAGCAAAACTAGTGAAAGCACAAAGAGCAACAACAACACGTCTCTCCTCGGGATATTTTAAACATGTAAAACGTTGTTCAGTTTCTAACTCCCAAGTAAGATATATATCAGGAAGATATCTACCGTCAAATGATGGAATATTCAATTTTAGTTTAGGGAGATGGTCATGATGGCGTACCTGAGGGTGTGGTGCAGCCCTACCATTGCGATTATGTGCATGTGGACGACCTGGTGGTTGTGGTGCTGTTTGTTGCACGTAGTTCTGATTTTGATCAACCTCATCCTCGTAATCCCCTGCGTAATCGTCCTCCTCCTCAGCAGCAGCAGGAGCCACAGAAGTATCAACAGCAGCACCAACAGTTTGGCCAGGCTGAAGAGAGACACGGCTCGCTTTGCGGAGGGCGGTTTCGCGACGTGAAGGTGGGTGTTGTTGTTGTTGTTGCAATGGTGCAGCAGGTGGAGGTAGACGCGCAAGCACTTCAGCGAATTTGGCATCCTACTTGGTGTCAATTGACTTCTCAATGTTATCCATCCTTGCTAGTGCGTCGCCAAAACTGGTCATCACATCTTCTACCAGTTGACCCATCATTTGCTGAAATTTATCATGCAACTCCTTGTTCGTCATGTTCTCCCAGTCAGTCTCGTCGACTTGTGATCCTGGCATGGTTAGAAGCAATAGAAACACACAAAAATATGATCCTACAGACCACTAGAAAATGGTGGTGGTGGGGCGTCACAAATCCGTCAAGAAAATCTCAAATTCTTACCAGTTCTTACCCAGCAGCAGGTGGTGATCAGCAACCATGGTAGTCAAAACTCTCAAAGCTTGGATAAAGCGATTACCAGGGAGAGTCAAACGCACGACGTAGATGTCTGTGGAGCTGGAAAGGCTTATAAGATGGTAGGAAAAAGGGTCTGCAATAATCAATTCAGAGATGCAAAGTTGAATAAGCTCTCAACGACGGTACTGTGCTGGTCCTAGGCTAGACCGTACTAGAGACGAGAGCCTAGAACACTTGAAAAATCACGGCGCTGCACGTAAACAAGGGGAAAGCACACTCTGAATTTTCTTTTTTCGCCTCTTTTTTGCGCTCTTTTTTTTGCGCCCCCCTTTTTTTGCCGAAAATCACTATAATGGCGAGTGTCTCAAAACTCTTCCCAAGTCAAACTAAGATTATAGGCACGAAATGTTTTTGACGATTTTTTTTCGGAATCAGGGCAATGACGACGAAAAAGTGCAGTAAAAAAGTATGATGGCACGTGTCTCAAAAGACTCAGAAAAGCCTGGAAATAGGATAGGAAAAATATATTTTCACTTGCCGAAATTTTGTCCTAAACAACGCCCTAAGGGCTGTATATTTGGGGGAAGAGGGGGGAATTTCGTGGCCCTTGGAGGAGGGGTCCGAAACCAACCCTAACTCTTGTTTCCCCACACATACGGACTCTAAAAACAACCTATACTCAAGTATTTCGAAATTACATGGGCCTGGCCCAATAATAAGGTGACGCAACACCTATAATAGCCTCTAGACGAAATTTATGAAGTGTCATCTTGTATATTTCGTCCAGGGCTTTACACACTCATTATGGTGGCTTCAAAGTCCTGAAATCATCACTTGTAACTCCGTTCTTGTTCCTCTTGCACATGCCATCATCTCCATGCTTGATCTTGCTCTAGTGTTCATCCTTCTTGTCCAAGCTAGCCCCTTCATTTGCAAGCAAGACAAATATATCCAATTTAGGCAGCATCATATTCTCATGAACATTAGAATCATTACAAAGAAACGAAAGTACCTGGTAATTTAATTAGCGTCCGCGAGCTCTAGTAATTGGTCCTGTATATGTGTCAGTTGGGGCTGTGGGTGTAACCTTGTTAGCGATGTCCTCATCAAGCCAGCCTCTGGCAACAGCGCACCCACCCCCTCACCTTTTCGTCAAGCTCGTGCCGAGCGCGCACATGGCCACAGCCGCGTAAACGCCATGCTCTACCCGTCGCCCTAGCCCCTTTAAGCCCCATCTCTATGTCCATCGAACCCCTAGGGTTTCCGCCTTCCCTCCTCTGCCACCGCCAGGAGCGTAGAGCCACCAGATCCGTCGTTTTGGCCGAGTCCCGAGCGCATCCAGGAGCGCGACCTCGTCGCCGGCATGCTCCCCGTGCTCCTCCGCCTTGCTGCTCGTGTCCCTCTTCTTCCTCGACGTCCACTACGTCCCCAACGTCGACTACGTGGAGCCGAGGGCCGTCTCCGTCTTCTACTCTGTTGGCGTCTTGGGAACCAGGGTACCCAGACTTGCCTATCTGCGGGCCGCAACGCGCTCCTACCACGGCCTGGTACGGCCCAGCTGATCGACCAGCTGCTCAAGACCCTCGCGAGGGGGCTAGACCTCATGAGGAGAACTACGTCAAGCACCCCTCAGGAGCGGCCTCGGCTAGGCTGCTCCGGAGGGGTGGAGAATCCAAGGCCAAGCCTGCCTCAGGAGGAAGGAGTGACGCAAGCAGTGACGTACCGTGCCAGCGCGTGCCAGTGGCGCAGTTTCCGTTTTGGTGGAAAGAAGACAGCGCATGCGCAGGTTCTCGAGGAGCAGGACAAAGGTTTCCCCATTGGTGCAACAAGACCGAAGACCGCAAGGACAACAGGGAGGATGTCACCACCGAGCCCACCACCGCGTCATCGTCGGATCTCTTTGTAGGCGAAGACCGCTTTTGTCAGGGTAGGAACGTCCTGGTGTTCCCGCTCAAAATGGCCATTGTGGGATCCCTTCCCGCCTAAACATTTCGGGGGAAGAGGACCCTGGCCGCCTATATAAGTAGCTAGGACCTCCACTATGGAGGGGGATCAGATCTAGAAACTCCGCCCTCGCATAAAGGAGCAGGAACCCTTACCTCCTGACCCTCCTGAGCTCCCCTCCTGAGTGAGCTTAGGAACCACTGTACTCATCCATACTCAAGCCCTCCGGAGGCTAATCCACCAAAGCAGGAAGTAGGGTTTTACACCGCAAGGTGGCCTGAACCTGGGTAAATTCTTGTGTGCTTTACTTGTTGTTCACTAGATTCTCTTCACTGGACGAGGGCGAGACGCTAGGTAGACGTGAGTGGGAGAGATCTTCATTCACGCCCCTGTGTTCGAACTTCTTGGGTTTGCGGAGCCCGAAATCTGACATTTGGCGTGCCAGGTAGGGGGCGTGTCAAAATCTCTCCTCTCCGACGACCTCGCCTCCCCTCTCCCGCTCTGCATCGCCACGATGACCGCGGCCTGCCACATCCGCGTGGAGGCTGGCGCTTTCCCCGTCGTCTGAGCGGTATTGGCGGACCGCATCACCCATGGGCGCTCCGCCATCTTCCCCGATGACGTTTCCGCCGGCCGGGCCACCGGGGAGCGGCCTGCTCTGCCACTTCCGCTCCCTATGGCCTAGCTGGCGGTGCTTTTGGTGGCACGACGGCTGCCCCGGCATCGGCCGCCTACGGAGGAGCTCGGCGCTCGAACGACCCGCGTCGATGAGCTGCGGGGCGCTGCCGGCGGAGGGCCGCCCTGCCGCAGGGTCGCCTACATCCTCGGAGGATCCCAAGCGCCGGCGTCGGCCCGACACGTCAAGCCGCACTTCCGACAGGTCGGTGCCGCCGCCCAGCCGCAAGAGGCCTCGCGGGCACAGGGCGCGCAGGGGCACGTCGTCACCTTCGGTCCTGGCGACTGCACCGCAGTTGCAGCTGGCACGAACGTCCTCCCCACGGTCACGCGGGGTGGCCGTCACGAGGACCCTCATTGACGGTGGCGCCGGGCTCAACATCCTCTCCCCCGAGGCCTTCGGTAATCTACCCGTGTCCTACAGGCAGCTCCTCCCTACCAAGCCCTTCTCAGGGGTCGTGGGCTCGGCTGTCCAGCTCGGCCAGATCCGCCTTCCGGTCACCTTCGGCACACGTGCTAACTACCGGACTGAGCTCATCGACTTCGACGTTGCGCCCATCCACCTACCCTACAACGCCGTACTCGGCTTCCCAACCTTGGCGAAATTCATGGCGGCGACTCACCCGGGCTACAACACCGTCAACCTGCCCGGGAGCAACGGCGTCATCACCATCAAAGGGGACCCCAAGGCCGCCCTTCAGGTCCTCGGGCGCGCTTATAGGACTGATGCCGCAGCTCATCCAGGTTCGAAAGGGGCTCCGGAGACGCCGGAAGCCGCGCCTGCCAAGAAGAAGCAGCTCTTCTCTTAGTACCCAGTCGAGACGAAGCAGGTGCCCGCCGACGAGGAGGGCTCAGGAGCCACCTTCACCATCGGCATGGGCATGGACCTGAGCAAGAGGCAGCGCTGGTTAGCTTCCTCAGGGCTAACAAAGATGTGTTCGCTTGGAAATCCGCTGACTTGGTCGGGGTGCCTAGGCACGTCATCGAGCATCACCTCACGGTGTGCCCCAACGCGCACCCTATCAAGCAAAAAGCATGTAGACAAGCCCCGGAGAAGCAGGCCGTCATCGTTCAAGAGGTTCGGAAGCTAGAGGAAGCAGGCGTCGTACGGGAGGTACGGCACCCGGAGTGGCTGGCCAACTCCGTCATAGTTCCAAAGAAAGGAGGCAAGGAGCTCACGTGTGTCGACTTCATGAGCCTCAACAAGTTCTACCCTCAGGACTCGTTCCCTCTCCCGTGCATCGACCAGATCGTGGCTTCGACAGCTGAGTGCGACCTGCTCTGCTTCCTCGACGCCTTCTTGGGTTACCACCAAATCAAGGTGGCGGTGGAGGATGTGGAGAAAACGGCGTTCCTGACCCCATGCGGGGTCTACTGCTACACTTGCATGCCTTTTGGGCTGAGAAACACGGGCGCCACCTTCCAGCACCTGTTGCACATCACCCTCGGCCCTCAGCTCGGGAGGAACGCGGAGGCCTACGTCGACGACATCGTGGTCAAGACCAGAGAGGCCAGGACTCTCATCCAGGACCTAGAAGAAAGGTTCGCCAATCTGCACAAGGTGAAGCTATGCCTCAACCCGGAGAAGTGTGTGTTTGGTGTACCCTCTGGCAAGTTGCTAGGGTTCCTGGTTTCATACCGAGGCATTGAAGCTAATCCGGAGAAGATCAAGGCCATGGAAAGAATGAAGCCGCCCACAAACCTGAAGGAGATGCAGAAGCTTGCGGGATGCGTAACATCCCTGGGGTGCTTCATCTCAAAGCTTGGTGAACGCGCCCTCCCGTTCTTCAAGCTCATGAAGAAGAAGGGCCCTTAGAGTGGACCCCGGAGGCCGATGCCGCCTTCCGGATCTCAAGGAATACCTCACCAGCCCGCCGGTTATGGTAGCGCCGCGACCCCTGGAGCCCATGACTCTCTATCTCACCGCTACTCCTCACTCCGCCAGTGCAGCGCTAGTGGTGGAGCGCGAGGAGAGGCCCCGAAGCGCGAGGCCGCCGGGAAATTTGGCATCCTCAGGACCCCCGTCGCCCCGTGACGTGGTTCCGGAGGTAGATTCAACCATGGTTACTGGCGTCCCCGCCATCCAGCAAGAGGCACCCAAGATTCCTGAAGAGCCCGAGGATCCTGCAGCGCCGACCCTCGTGGAGCACCCAGTGTACTTCGTCAGCACCATACTGCGTGACGCGCGCTCGCGCTACCCGATGCCACAAAAGCTGCTCCTAGCGCTCCTTGTCGCCTCCAGGAAGCCGCGCCATTACTTCCAGGGACACCCTATCAAGGTTGTCTTGTCATACCCTCTCGAGAAAGTACTCCGGGGCCCGAATGTCGTCGGGAGGGTCGCCGAGTGGAACATCGAGCTCCAGGCGTTCCAGTTGGAGTTTAGCACCCCGTGAGCGATTAAGGGAGCGGCTCTGGCAGACTTTGTGGCAGAATGGACCGACGTGCCGGAGCAGGGGGCGGGTGAGGACCGCTCGCTGGCCCCCGGTGATGAAGCCCCGGACGAATGGGTGGTATACTTCGATGTCGCCTTCTCGCGCCTTGGCGCGGGAGCTGGCGCCGTGTTAGTATCTCCCACTCAGGACAAGTTGTACTATGCCGTGCAGCTTTGCTTCCAGCATGGCGAGAAGGTCTCCAACAACATCGCAGAGTATGAGGGCCTAATTGCTGGGCTCAAGGCCGCCGCTGCACTGGGGGTCAAGCGTCTCACCATCAGAGGCGATTCGCAGCTCCTCGTCAACTTGTCCAACAAGAAATACAAACCCAAGGACGAGCACATGGAGGCATATATGGAGGAGGTGCGCAAGATGGAAAAGTGATTCCGAGGGCTGGAGGTGCAACATGTACCAAGAGGCACCAACAAGGAAGCGGATGACATCGCCAAACGAGCCTCCAAGCGGGAGCCTCAGAGGCCGGGCATCTTCAAGGAGCGGCTGCTCAAGCCGTCGGCAACACCGCCCGTTCCTGAGATGGCGTCCCCTCAGCAAGGGCTACCTGCTGCGCTTGCGGACGGGGCCCCGCCCTGTGGACCGGCCTCCGGAGCCCGCTTGCTACTCGCCGCGGAGCCCGAGGAGGGTTGCTGGACTCAAGAGCTCAAGATGTACCTACAACACGACACCTTGCCAGACAAGGTGGAAGACGTAGAGCGCGTGGTGCGATAGGCCTCGTCTTACTGCATCCAAGACGGCGAACTCTACAAGAGGCGCCCCAATGACGTCTCACTAAAGTGCATCTCGAGGAAACAAGGATGCGAGCTGTTGGCTGACATCCATGGTGGGGACTGCGGTCATCATTCGTTGTCCCGCACCCTTGTGGGAAACGCCTTCCGCAGCGGCTTCTACTAGCCCACGGTGCTCAACGAAGCCACGAAGCTTGTGCAGGCTTGCAAGGCGTGCCAGTTTCACGCCAAACAGATCCACCAGCCAGCGTACGGCCTCCAGACGATCCTGCTTTCCTGGCCCTTCGCGGTCTGGGGGTTGGACATCCTGGGTCCATTTCCCCGGGCAGCGGGGGGCTACCGCTTCCTATACGTCGCCATCGACAAATTCACCAAGTGGGCAGAGGTGGAGCCTGTTCGCGCGATCCCAGCCGGGTCGGCCGTCAAGTTCATCCAGGGCCTCGTGAGGCGATTCGGGGTCCCCAGCCGCATCATCACGGGTAACGGTTCGCAGTTTACAAGCAATCTCTTCAGGTCATATTGTGCTAACCTTGGAACACAGATCTTCTACGCCTCTGTGGCTCACCCCAAGAGCAACGGTCAGGCCGAACGCGCCAACGCGGAAGTCTTGCATGGCCTCAAGACGCGCAGCTTTAAGAAGAAGCTTGAGGCATGCTGCACGAGCTGGATCGACGAGCTCCAGTCCATGTTGTGGTCGATCCGAACCACCGCTACCAAACCCATGGGAGAAACTCCTTTCTTTCTCGTCTACAGGGCGGAGACGGTCCTCCCTCACGAGGTCAAGCATCGCTCCCCACGGGTCTTGGCTTTCAACAAGGAATGCTAGGACGCTGCCTGGCAGATGGACCTCGTGCTCGGGGAGTAGGGCCGAAGCTGAGCTGCCCTCAGGGCAGCGCGATATTAGCAGGCTCTGCGGCGGTACCACTGCCGCAGCTGTCGGATTCAGGGCTCCGCAAAACCCGTTAAGTTCGAACACAGGGGCGTGAACGAAGATCTCTCCCACTCACGTCTACCTAGCGCCTCGCCCTCGTTTCGGTGGAAGGATTCAAGCAAACAACGAACAAACACACAAGAGTTATCCAGGTTCGGGCCACCACGAGCTGTAAGACCCTACTTCCTGCTTTGGTGGATTGGCTCCGGGTGAGCTAGAATATGAATTGGTACAAGGGTTCCTGAGCTCAGGAGGCGAGATCAGGAGGGTCAGGAGGCTAGTGGTATTGCTCCTTGTGTGGTAGTCAAGTGTGTGAGTCGATCCCCTTTTTCAGTGGGAATCCTAGCTACTTATATAGGCGGCCACGGTCCTCTTTCCCTGAAATGTTTAGGCGGGAAGGGTTTCCACAACGGCCATTTTTGAGCGGGAACACAAGGACGTTCCTACCCTGACAAAAGCAGTCTTCGCCTGCAAAAGGATCAGGCAATGATGCGGTGGTGGGCTCGACGATGACATCCTCCTTGTCGTTCTTGTGGTCTCCGGTCTTGTTGCACCAATGAGGAAACCTTTGCCCCGCTCCTCGGGAACTTGCGGCTGCGCTGTCCCCCTTGCACCGAAATGGTAACTGCACCGCTGGCGGGCGCTGGCACCCGCTGGCGCGGTGCGTCACTGCTGACATCACTGCCTCCTCCTGAGGCAGGTTTGGCCTTGGATTCTCCGCCCCTCCAGAACGCCTTGCCGAGGCCGTTCCCGAGTAGGTCTTGGCGTCATTCTCCTTGCGAGGCATGCCCCCTCACGAGGGTCCTGAGCAGTTGGTCGAGTAGCCGGGCCATACCAGGCCGCTTGTAGGAGCGCGTCGCGGCCCGTAGACAGGCAAGTCTGGGTACCCTGGTTCCTAGTACGCCGACAGTAGCCCCCGGGCCCATGGCGCGCGCGGAGTTGGCTTTGGGGCGAAGCCTTAGGCGAGGATGAAGCGCCACGGGCCCTAAAAGGCTGCGGGCCAGGCCGACGCGCGATTGGTTGGATGGGACGTGGCGGCTCCAATTCCCACGCAACCTTGGCGATCGTGCGACTTGACAACTCCTTGGGGCGGGTGACGAGGGAGTAATGGCTGCGACACCATTGGCTGGCGGTTGGACTCCTCCGCCTTATAAATGGGGCTAGGGGGAAGCCCCCAGGCCATTTTCAAGCCAACACCACCTTCTCCTTGCTTGTCCTTCGCTCTCCCTTCCCGTCGCAAGATCTTCATGGCGCCGCCGAGGAAGCCATCCGTCGCGGAGAAGGGGAAGACCCCGAAGAATCCAGTCCCGCTGCCGCCGAATAGAGGTCACCGTCGTCCCTGCAAGCATGCCGTCGTGCCCGCAGCGTCTTCTCGGGGAGGCGGGTGCAGCCCTTTGAGCTCTGCTGTGTCCGCCGGTGGGCAGCACCGGGCGTCCTCCCATGGTGAAGGTGGTCGCGGCCGTGGAGGAAGAGGGGGCGCGCAAAGGTGCCTGCTGATTGCGCGCCCTCCGCGCCCATAGTTCCATTCTCTCGATGTCTCGTCGGAGTTCATGGTGAGTGCGGAGAAGCCCAGTGGCTCGTGGCTCAGGCTTCCCCGCTCATTTGGCGACGTGCTCCCGGCCGGAGGCCTTGGGGGCATATGGCTGCAGGCCGACGGTTGTTACAGCAGCGCATCCTAGGTGGAGGTCGAGGTGGCTCCCTCGGGCGATGTATTCTTGGAGCGTGGCTGGCAGTCGTTTGCCCGCGCGCGCCGGCTGCAGGGGAGGTGTGCGCTCCACTTCAGGTACGATGGAGTCTCCATGCTATTCATCTGGGTCTTCTCAGATGAAGGGAGGCGCCTTGGGTGATGTCCCGAAGCTGACGACGAGGAGGGCGACAATGTCTAGGGGAGCAGTTCCTCCTCCGGAGACGGCCTCAGTCCTAGGCGTCGTGAGGCCCCCCTCTGTGGTAGCAGCAGCTCCTCCAGCAGTGGCGGCCGCGACGAACCACTACGCCGCCGAGCTCGGTACGGCGTGTGGAGGGATCGCCACACCACTGCGGCTCGGTGAAGCCGGAGGAGCCGGAGGAGCCGGAGGATTCCGACTGAGCGGGGGCGGCTTCTGCTTCTTCTCCCTTCTTTTCCTTCACGTTTTTTCTGCATCAAAATTTCAAGTTGCCTTGAGGAGGCGTGTAATGGGTTGTGGTGTATGTAAGAAGCGGGAACTCGTCATCATGCTTTTGTTGCTTGAATGAAGTCACTTAGCTTTTATGTGTCCTACCATCCTGAGACGGAGTCCTCCCGATTCTGGCGTCATGAGCCCCTTCGGGTCATGAGGAGGTGGTCGGGTCCGACTCGTACAGCCCCCCAGCGGGGGTCAATCGCTGAAGTCTGCTGAGAGTGCCGAGCACGGGTTAGAGCACCAAAGCCTGAGCGGCTCAGTAGGTTGCGCGGGCTGAACAGCCCTGTGCCAGAGCCTGAGCAGGCTTGGGCAGGCGAGGTCACGGGGCCACGACGGACGAGGTCCGGTGACCGACCGTGCCCCAGCCCCACTCGTGAGGCACGTGAAGGAGAGCGAGTGGCATAGCTGAACTTAAAGCCGGTGAGAAAGATCCAACCACAAAAGTCTCAACGAAACGCAAGAAGTGCGAGAAACACGAGAACTTCATAGCATGGGCTAGAGGAAGGGTTGATAGCCAAGGAAGTAGAAAAGGCTGATAGCCAAACACCAAGCAAAAAGGAAAAAGGTCGCGTCCGACCCCTACACTACGTCTTCTTCCCAGCGCGGAGCTAAGGATTGCCACTGGGGCGTGGGTGGGAGCCCCGTCTGAGGGCCCGTAGGCAACGCACAGGAGACTCCGAGGCGTGTACAACCCCAACTCATTATTACGTGAGAGTGTCACGGGCGGAGACCTTCACGAGCACGGAGCCTTGATTATGGATAGAACCTCCTGAGGTGTTCGATGTTCCAAGAATTCTGGATAGGTATCCCATCCTGCGTCTCCAGGCGCACATCACCAGGCCTAGAGACACGGGCGAATCTGAACGGGCCCTCCCACATGGGCGAGAGCTTGTGCTGCCCTTCACGGGAGAGGACTCACCTCAGGACCAAGTCACCAACTTCAAGTGTTCTTGTGCGGACGCTGCGGCAGTGGTACCACCGCAGCGCCAGCTGGTAACGCACCGCCCTTAGGGCAGCCCGGCGGCGGCCCTCCTCGCCGAGCACGAGGTCCATCCGCCAGGCGGCATCCTTGCATTCCTCATCGAAGGCCAAGACCCGTGGGGAGCGATGCTTGACCTCGTGAGGAAGGACCGCCTCTGCCCCATAGACGAGAAAGAAGGGAGTCTCCCGCATAGGTTTGGTGGCAGTGGTTCGGATTGACCACAACACAGACTGGAGTTCGTCGATCCATCCCCTGCCGCAAGCCTCGAGCTTCTTCTTGAAGCTGCGCGTCTTGAGGCCACGCAAGACTTCCGCATTGGCACGCTCAGCCTGGCCGTTGCTCCTGGGGTGGGCCACCGAAGCGTAGCAGATCTCTGTTCCAAGGTTAGCACAATATGACTTGAAGAGATTGCTTGTGAACTGCGAACCGTTATCCGTGATGATGCGGTTGGGGACCCCGAATCGCCTCACGAGGCCTTGGATGAACTTGACAGCTGACCTGGCTGGGATTGCGCGAACAGGCTCCACTTCCGCCCACTTGGTGAATTTGTCGATGGCGACGTACAGGAAGCGGTAGCCCCCTACGGCCCGAGGGAAAGGACCTAGGATGTCCAATCCCCAGACTGCGAAGGGCCAGGAGAGCGGAATCGTCTGGAGGCCTTGCGCCGACTAGTGGATCTGCTTGGCGTGAAACTGGCATGCCTCGCAGGCTCGCACGAGCTCCGTGGCGTCATTGAGCGCCGTGGGCCAATAGAAGCCGCTACGGAAGGCCTTGACCATGAGGGTGTGGGACGATGAGTGATGGCCACAGTCCCCTCCGTGGATATCAACTAGCAGCTCGCGCCCTTGCTTCCTCGAGATGCACCTTAGCGAGACGTCGTAGGGGCGCCTCCTGTAGAGTTCACCGTCTTGGATGCAGTAGGGCGAGGCCTGTTGGACCACGCATTATGCGTCTTCTTCCTTGTCTGGTAGGGCATCATGTTGCGGGTACATCTTGAGTTCTTGGGTCCAGCACCCCTCCTCAGGCTCCGCAGCGAGCAACAGGCGGGCTCCGGACGGTGGTGCGCAAGGCGGGGCGCCGTCTGGAGGCGCTGTTGGTAGCCCCTACCGAGGGGAGGCCGGCTCCGGTACTGATGGTGCTGCTGACGGCTTGAGTAGTCGCTCCTCGAAGACGCCTGGCCTTTGGGGCTCCCGCTTGGAGGCTCGCTTGGCGATATCGCCCGCTTCTTTGTTGGTGCCTCGCGGCACGTGCTGCACTTACAGCCCTTGGAACCGCTTCTCCATCCTGCGCACTTCCTCCAGGTATGCCCCCATGTGCTCATCCTTGGGCTTGTACTTCTTGTTGGAGAAATCAACGAGGAGTTGCGAATCGCCCCTGATGGTGAGACGCTTGACCCCTTGATGTAGGGTGGAACCCTAGATGGCCGATCTTTCACGAAATGGAGGGGATCCCACGATGAACACGAAGAACATGTGAGGGGAACACGAGGGGAAACACGAGAGAATCACTCAAACCAACAAGAACAAGTCACACATATGCTAGATCCTCGAAACACAAAGTGATACAAGATCCAAGATCAACAAGGGACGATACAGAGGGTAACCGGTTCTTCTCCGTGAGGAGGTCTTGGGGTATCCCGCGGGATCTTCTCCGTGAAGGAGGTCTTGAATCCGTGTGGATCTTCTCCGAAGAGGTGCCGCAGTCACTCTCGAGGAGATGAACCACTAGATGAGCAAAGCTCTAGGTATCAAATGAGCTATCACTAAGCTAACCCTAGTACGGAGCTAGGGGACAAGTATATATAGTCCAAGGGGTAAGTTGGGGGATACATGGGGTGAAACCCCTTCATCAGCGCGCAGGCAGGGCGGTAGTACCGGTCCTAGGACCGGTAGTACCGGTTTTAGCGGAAATAGCGGTTGTTCCGGCTTTGCACCGGCCTTGCACCGGTCGATCACAGAAGCTTGACCGGTAGTTGACCGGTAGTTGGGCGGTAGTAGACCGGTAGTACCTCTATCTCTGCGCTGGGAAAATCCTTGTCCATGCATTTGGTGTCCATCTTGCGCCCTTCCTTCTCCTTGTTGGTTCCTTGGTACCTAGGCACATGAAGTGTCTTTGTTTGAGGTAGTAGCCATGTCTCATGTGGGTCCAAGGGAAGTTGAACAAGGAGAGAGTTCACCTTATGTCCAATGGCACAAGTTGGAGGTCTCATCGTATGTCTCGTAGTGTACACGGTGATGATCGTAGGATGCTCCGCATCATCTCCCCTCCCTTGGGAAAGATCCGACCTCGGATCGAAAACCTTATCACCTTGGAAACGGTTGTCATGGACGGATTTGTAGTTGGACGGAGTTGAAGACATAGCACAATCCAAGTACTCCAAGGTGTCTCCGGTATGTGGTACATGCAAAATGAGCAAACACAAAGTACACTTGTAAATACAATGGTTAGAGCACACAAAGTGTCCATCATGTAAGAATGAGTCCGTGTGACAAGGTACATGAAGCTTAGCAAGATGATATAGTATGAGATGTAAAGCATTCATGTGATCAAATGCATTTATGGTGCACACAAAGGTATGGTAATTGGCATGGTGCACAAAGCTACAATTTCTACCATTGTGCAAAATGATGTCATAGTGTGATGATTTATCAAGAGCATGAACATGGCAATGGATGCTCAATATGTGTATGGTATCATGCAATTGATGGAGGACAATATGATCATGATGTATGAATATGCCATCAAGAAAGATCATAACAAATTTGCTAAGGAAATGCAC
Source organism: Secale cereale (assembly GCA_902687465.1). Taxonomy (NCBI): domain Eukaryota; kingdom Viridiplantae; phylum Streptophyta; class Magnoliopsida; order Poales; family Poaceae; genus Secale; species Secale cereale. Next base: position 427,910,232 of record LR738715.1, on the reverse strand, counting down.
AAGCTCATATATCATGGATGACATGGGAATACAAGATGCAACAAGGCAATCATAATGTGAGTCAATCCGTGCATAAGATGCAGATTTGGTATGTGAATGATATGTCCATGGAGCATGGCATGTGAGCACACAATCAACAAATATGAAGGTTTTGGTGCAATGTGCCAAATGAGTTTTGATATACCAATGCTCGATGTCGTGGCATGAGTGAAGGTCCGAAGGTGCATCCAAAGGGTCCATCTTCAATGTCGGTCCTCCATCACGTAGATGCATCATGTAGACAACAAGAAGGAAACAACAATGAAAGTATGGCCTATCCAATATGCATATGTGAGGATGGCTCACAAAGAAGGAATTCACCTTATGTATGTTCTCGAAGATGTTGGTGTCTCGCAACGTGTATGCCTTCACATGTCCACGATGCCTTGTGATGGTACCGCCTTGTGAATCTTTCAAAATGAAAGAACATGACAAACACTCGGAAAAACAAATGAGGTTAGCCGTAATGCAAAACCAAGCATTCGTGCGGGAAAATACCGAGCAAGTGCTTGCATCATTCTTATCATAAGAAAGTACAAGGGTGTGGTGCATGGTATGTAGGCATAAGATGCGATAACAACCAAGTGCAATAGGCCCAATCAAGCAAGTATGCATCTCAAGAAGGGTGTCAAAGTCTCCAAGATCAACAAACATAGCATTGTTGCACTCAATACAAGTGATGAGAGATGCAACTAATGGAGACAAGTGACAATGATCAAGATATATCATGTGAGTGGCACGAATATATATGTCATCAACCCAAGAAAGCAAGTAGTAGTGGAACATGGGTGATGCAACATAGCAAGCAATCATAGTGATCAAGTCAAACAAGCTAGTAGTGCGAAGATGCAACGTACTAGAGGTAATCATGGTATGTGTGCAAATAGAAGGCGTGAATAATGCACATGATATATCACAAACATGAAAGCAAGATATGAGCAAAATAGCATCAATGTGTTGATGAGAGGCCATATGGAAATAGCAATGGAATATCATGACTCTCCCAACACAAGAATCAACAATAGCGTGGGGCACAAAGAAATCATGGTAGTAGCTACAAGTATCTCCACCAAGCATGCAAATACACATATAAGTAGCATAATGGTGAATCACGTGTAAAGGCAAGCAAGGGTCACAATTGCATGGCAAAGTCATAGCAAGAGGCATAACATGCAAAGTGAACACGATAGTATGGGCATAATGTGATAAGTGGCAAATATCCCATAGCCGTGTGAGAGCCAAGTAAAAGAGATGCGCGTAGTGGTTGCGCGAAGAGAATGGTGGTAAGGAGTTCCACGGAATCCCAAATCGTCGTTACTCTCAAGAGCTCTTTTCGTCAACTCATGGGATTGTGAGGTTGACAAATGTTCATGAGTACCTACACAAAACAAAGACAAAGGAAAAATTGTGTGTGCGTGGTATATGTACACATCATCCATCATGATGCGCACGTGCGTGTGGTGGTTAGCACAAAATATCCAATTCTCAAACAAATGAGACGCGTGATATAGAAACATGTCATCCATCATGAGAGGTTTGTTGTTATGTATAGCATAATGGAGACTCATATGGTGTAATGCATCATGACAAGCAGGTAGAGCATTGTTATTCATGGAATGCATATTGTGCACACAATCATGGTAATCAATCAAGGTATGGAATGCATCAATATCTCCTAGTATGTATGAGGAAACTATGGGGGTCTCCTCATGAGCATTATTGGAAAGTTCACATGGAGAATATTGACAACATCCAAAGCAAAGCATATTTGGAACAATGTGTTCATGGCGTGGCATAGTTGATGAATTGCGCAAATCATGTAAAGGAAGCATCGCAATATCATCGCAAGAGAAACACAAGCCAATGACCATCATCTTGTCATCTATGCCACAAGTGCAAATGGGATTTACTTTAATGGTGCATGCATAGGTACTATGTTGAGATTGAAATGATGCAATATGGGAGATCTCACTCATAGCATATGACAAGTTTAAAGGATTATCGAACATGATGTGACCAAAAGAATTTTCACATGATATCCTATGGAGCATAGCATCACAACTAGGCAACTCAACATGCTCATCATCATATGCATCATAAATAGGTAAGTCAAGACATGAGGAAGTCGCACTAGCATGAAGCATGTCAATAGGTGTGTCAACATCATGCAAGCAATCATTGGTAAGATAGTCCACTAGTGGGACAAGAGCATCACCTTCACCTATTTTACCTTTGGAGCGTCGCTCATGCGTTGTAGGTGAGGTGTTCAAGATCCAATCGTTCTCATCTTCATCATGATGGAACCATGTGGGTGGTGCATCTTCTTCCACCATGGCCATCGGGTTGTTCATTGGAGGGATGGACTCGTTGAGGGTAGTATTGTCGTCATGTAGGAGACCTAGCACCAAAGAAAACACACTAGGAGTAGAGGTTAAGTCGTTAGAAATCATAGTGGCCTCACATGCCCTCACAACTACCTCACTCACTAAGTGTTGTGGCTCACTCACTCCCTCTTGGATGCTCTCACTCGTATGGTTGGTGGAGTCACTCAAATGGCTCTCAACCTCACATAGGAGAAGTGGCATGCTCTCATGTATGGGGCTAGTAGTGGTCACTCTCATCCTCTCAAAGGAAATGCTCTCAACGTCACATATGGTGGAGTCACTCGTATCACTCATGTGGTGGTGGCTCTCCTCACATGGGAATTGGGGCATCTCGTCATAAGTGGATGTCGAAGAGGTGTAGGTGCAATAGTCTCCATGCTCGACTTCCTCATTCGTAATGCCTCCAAAGATGAATGTCGTGGGATGTGGCAAATCATCACGCTCCTCCGAGGTCAAAGAGAAGGTCTCATGCTTGCTCGCGTAGCTTGACCCGGAGTAGTAGTCCAATATGGGCGCCGTCTTCATGGTGTCGAAGAGGTTCATGCTCATCGCCTTGGTCGAAGGGGATGGCCCATGCTCGACTGTCTTGTCGCCGTCGCTCGTAGATGATCGCCTTGATGATGAAGACGTCGATGTAGGCGAACTCATGGGAAATAGGCGAAGATGCCGTACATCCAAAGGCGAAGATGCCTTGATAACACTTGGCGAAGATGCCGAAGTGGTGGTTGTAGCCGTAGCTCCATCTTGGGTATGCTTGTCTCGTGGTCTTCTTATGTTCTCTTGAAGCTTGGGCTTGGCGTGAAGTAGAGCGTCTTCGGACTTGTAGGTATGCGCTTGTCGAGCATCTTCATGATGATGATGTCGTAGTCGTGCTTGAGCTCTTGGTAGATGTCGTTCGTCATCGTCGTGCACATGATGCTTGGAGGTGACTTTCCCTTCAAGACGATGTCGATGGTCGCCATGGCGGTGTGGACGTGGAAGACTTGCACTTGCATCATGTTTGCGCTCCGAAGACTTGTGACTTGAACGTCGCTGCCGAGAGGATGACGAAGGGGAAGAAGACTTGTAATCGACCACCAAGTGTCGGAGCTCCGCCATTTGTTTGTTGAAGGAGTCGCACATGTCGTCGAAGGAACACATTGTCCTTGTCTCGGAGTGTCGTAGTTCGATGGTGATGTTGCCCAAGCACTCTTGCATTTCTCATTGTAGTATGATGGTTTTCGCGTGGATGTCCTTGTTCGCGCCGTCGATGTCGAAGACCGGAGATGAAATGCCTTGCCTATCCATCACAAGACGCTAGCAAGTATGAGTGGGAGAAAGAGAAGACCTAGACCAAATGTACCTTGATTGATGTTGAAGATGGATCAATGATCACTCAAATGTGGAACAAGGAAACAACACAATTGGTACCAATTCTTGTCGGTTTCACACACCTACACAAGTAAAGCTTATGGTGGAGCTCGGTGAGGATAGTGGCACAAAAATTTGATGCAAAATGTTAGCAAGAGTCAATAAAGTTGAAAAAGATTCACAAATTCGCAAGTGAAACAAGTAGACCAATAGCAATATGGGTGGCACACGGAAACACACACACGGATAGATAAGTGGGGTCGTGCAACCAAGGGGTGAGCCAAAATGTGGAATCCACGAAAATGCTCTTGTTGCACAACACTAGAGAGACGCTAGCACGATTGCACAATAGGCGGATACGAACTTGTGCACAACCTACTAAGCAAAATGCAACGACTTCTATCCCAAGTATGCTATATGTATGGTATTCCGGTGGTATGATCCAAAAAGATACAGTATGACAATCTTAATGTAGTATGATGCTATGGTTCTTGCTTAAAAGCTCTTTGCTTATCTTTTTCTTTGTGCTTAAAAGCTTGTTTGGCTCTTTCCCTTTTGAGCTCTTTTCTCATGCAAAACTTCACAAACCAAGATAGCAATTGAGTATATGCGATGACAACCTTGTGTCACAAGAGATGATACCAAGATATGCACCACGGTGATATGGTATGTATGATATGGGAAGTATGATCACTAATGTGCACAAATCACGTGGCCGGCAATACTCAAAGGCTAGTCTCGATAGGCAAGTGACGCAAAATGGGCTAGGGGTAAACAATGCAATTCCAAGGGAATATACAATGATGTCGTCGAAGTTACCATCCGTGTCAATGATGAGAGGTGGTGCTCTTGATGTAGACCCGTTCCTAATTAGCCGAAACACCTTAGGAAACGGAAAAACCACAACTCAAAATCTCAAGGACAAATGTCAAATGGTGGTAGAGGCAATGCCGTGGTGGTTGCGGATGTGGAATGATGGGCTATACACGATGTCGGAGTTGAAGTCACGGTCCCTAAGTAGCCGAAACACCTTAGGAGACACGACCACAACTCAAACAAGCTCACACAAAATTGGGTTAAGTTTGGTTGGCTATGTATACTGGACTAAGCTATGCGGAAGTGGTGGTGGTGGTTGAAGAAGAAGCAATTGTCCCTAAGTAGCCTAAACACCTTAGTAGACTCAAATCACTACTCAAGCAACCACAAATGATATTGGGATCAAAATGGATTAGGTTGCGGAAAGCTATGGTGGCTATGCGGGTGATATGGTGGAGGGCCTATACAAACTTGCCAAATTTGACAAAATTTGATGGAGTCTAATGGTGGTAAAACCAAGATGAGCAGCTCGGGCACGTCGCTAGCTTTTCAACGAGCCAAAGAACACTCAAATCGGAGTTCGGGAGTGAAAGTTACGGTCAAAATGGTGAAACTCGGAAGGCTGAAACTGGGTGGGGCGGAAGTACCGCTTGGTAGACCGGTTGTACCGGTCCTGGAGCGTCCCGGGGCACCAGTTTTGGCTACCAGGTGATGGGGGGGGGCGGTAGTACCACCTTGGGGGCCGGTTATAGCGCTGGTGTCGGGAAAATTCACAGATCTGGATCGGGTTGGGGTTTTGGGGCGGAAATGGATGATTTCGGGGGCAAAATTGCGGAGATTTCGTGGATGGAAAGTGGTGAAACTTGGGGAGATGCTAGATCCACTCGAAACCAAGCAAATCCATGGATCAAAATCAACAAAATCTCATCAAACCAACAGATCACAAAAAATTTTGGGGCTATTTTTGGTGGGGATTTTCGAAATTGGGCAAGAACACAACAAAACAAGGCTAGAAAAGAGATGGGGGCTCCAAATTCGTGATAAACCTATGCTCTAGATACCATAATGATGTAGGGTGGAACCCTAGATGGCCGATCTTTCACGAAATGGAGGGGATCCCACGATGAACACGAAGAACATGAGAGGGGAACACGAGGGGAAACACGAGAGAATCACTCAAACCAACAAGAACAAGTCACACATATGCTAGATCCTCGAAACACAAAGTGATACAAGATCCAAGATCAACAAGGGACGATACAGAGGGTAACCGGTTCTTCTCCGTGAGGAGGTCTTGGGGTATCCCGCGGGATCTTCTCCGTGAAGGAGGTCTTGAATCCGTGTGGATCTTCTCCGAAGAGGTGCCGCAGTCACTCTCGAGGAGATGAACCACTAGATGAGCAAAGCTCTAGGTATCAAATGAGCTATCACTAAGCTAACCCTAGTACGGAGCTAGGGGACAAGTATATATAGTCCAAGGGGTAAGTTTGGGGATACATGGGGTGAAACCCCTTCATCTGCGCGCAGGCAGGGCGGTAGTACCGGTCCTGGGACCGGTAGTACCGGTTTTAGCGGAAATAGCGGTTGTTCCGGCTTTGCACCGGTCGATCACAGAAGCTTGACCGGTAGTTGACCGGTAGTTGGCCGGTAGTACCGGTCGACCAGTAGTTGGGCGGTAGTAGACCGGTAGTACCTCTATCTCTGCACTGGGAAAATCCTTGTCCATGCATTTGGTGTCCATCTTGCGCCCTTCCTTCTCCTTGTTGGTTCCTTGGTACCTAGGCACACGAAGTGTCTTTGTTTGAGGTAGTAGCCATGTCTCATGTGGGTCCAAGGGAAGTTGAATAAGGAGAGAGTTCACCTTATGTCCAATGGCACAAGTTGGAGGTCTCATCGTATGTCTCGTAGTGTACATGGTGATGATCGTAGGATGCTCCGCGTCACCCCTAGCGCAGCGGCGGCCTTGAGCCCGGCAATCAGGCCCTCGTACTCGGCAATGTTGTTGGAGACCTTCTCGCCCTACTGGAAGCAGAGCTGCACAGCGTAGTACAACTTATCCTGAGTGGGGGATACCAGCACGGAGCCAGCCCCCGCGCCGAGGCATGAGAAGGCGCCGTCAAAGTACACCACCCATCCGTCTGGGGCTTCATCGCCGAGGGCCAGCGAACGATGTTCATTGCCCCCCCGCTCGGGTGCATCAGTCCATTCTGCCATGAAGTCTGCTAGAGCTCCTCCTTTGATCACCCGCGTGGTGCTGAATTCCAGCTGGAACGCTTGAAGCTCGATGTTCCACTCGACGACCCTCCCGACGACATTCGGGCCCCGTAGCACCTTCTCGAGGGGGTACGATGAGACGACCTTGATGGGGTGACCTTGGAAGTAGTGGCGCAGCTTCCTGGAAGCGACGAGGAGCGCCAGAAGTAGCTTCTGGGGCATCGGGTAGCGCGAATGCGCGTCGCGCAGTACTGTGATGATGAAGTATACCGGGTGCTCCACGAGGGTGGGCGCAGCAGGGTCCGATGGCGCCTCTGGAGCCTCAGGAGCCTCTTGCTGAGCGGCGGGGCTGTCGGTGCCCGTGGTCGAGCCTGCCTTTGAGGCCGTGTCAGGGGCGGCGCGGGCCCTGAGGATGCTGAGCCGCCTGTTGGCCTTGGGATCCGGAGCTTTTCCTCGCGCTCCACGACTAGTGCTGCGCTGGTGGAATGAAGCGTTGTGGCGAGGTAGAGCGTCATGGGCTCCAGGGGTCGTGGTGCTACCATGACCGGCGAGCTGGTGAGGTACTTCTTGAGGTCTTGGAAAGCGGCGTCGGCCTCCGGAGTCCACTCAAAGAGCCCCTTCTTCTTCATGAGCTTGAAGAACGGGAGGGCGCGTTCCCCGAGCATAAAGATGAAGCGCCCCATGGATGTCACACACCTGGCGAGCTTCTGCATTTCCTTCAGGTTTGTGGGCGGCCTCATCTTCTCAATGGCCTTGATCTTCTCCGGGTTGGCCACAATGCCTCAGTGCAAAACCAAAAACCCTAGCAACTTGCCGGAGGGTACGATGAACACGCACTTCTTCGGGTTGAGGCACAGCTTCACCTTGCACAGGTTGGCGAATGTTTCTTCTAAGTCCTGGATGAGGGTCGTGGCCTCTTTGGTCTTTACCACTATGTCGTCAACGTAGGCCTCCGCATTCTCCCGAGCTGAGGGCCGAGGGTGATGTGCAATAGGCGCTGGAAGGTAGTGCCCGCGTTCCTCAGCCCGAAGGGCATGCAGGTGTAGCAGTAGACCCCGCATGGGGTCAGGAACGCCGTTTTCTCCACGTCTTCCACCACCATCTTGATCTTGTGGTAGCCCGAGAATGCGTCAAGGAAGCAGAGCAGGTCGCACTCAGCCGTCGAATCCACGATTTGGTCGATGTGCAGAAGAGGGAAGGGGTCTTGAGGGCAGAACTTGTTGAGGCTCATGAAGTCGACGCACATGCGTTCTTTGCCTCCTTTCTTCGGGACGATGATGGGGTTGGCCAGCCACTCCGGGTGCCATACCTCCCGTACGACACCAGCCTCCTCCAGCTTCCTAACCTCTTGGACGATGAAGGCCTGCTTCTCTGGGGCTTGTCTACGTGCCTTCTGCTTGATGGGGCGCGCATTGGGGCACACCGTGAGATGATGCTCAATGACATGCCTTGGCACCCCGACCAAATCCGTGGCCTTCCAGGCGAACACGTCCTTGTTGGCTCTGTGGAAGCCAACCAGCACCGCCTCTTGTTCTGGATCCATGCCCGTGCCGATGGTGAAGGTGGCTCCTGAGCCTTCTTCGTCGGCAGGCACTTGCTTCATCTCGACGGGGTCCTGAGAAAAGAGCTGCTTCTTCTTGGTAGGCGCGGCCTCCTGAGGCTCCGGAGCCCCCTTCGCTGTTGGGTGAGCTGCTACAGTGGCGGCCTTGTACGCGCGCCCGAGGACCTGAAGGGCGGCCTTAGGGTCCCTTTTGACGGTGATGACGCCGCTGCTCCTGGGCATCATGAAGGCGTTGTAGCCCGGGTGAGTTGCCGCCATGAACTTTGCCAGGGCAGGGAAGCCGAGGACGGTGTTGTACGGTAAGAGGATTGGTGCAACGTCAAAATCGATGAGCTCCGTCCGGTAGTTAGCCGGTGTACCGAAGGTGACCAGGAGGCGGATCTGGCCGAGCGGGATGGCCGAGCCCGCGGCCCCCGAGAAGGGCTTGGTGGGAAGGAGCTGCCTGTAGGACAGAGGCAGGTGACCGAAGGCTTCGAGAGAGAGGATGTTGAGGCCGGCGCCACCGTCGATGAGGGTTCTTGTCACGGCCACCCCGCAGATGGTAGGCGTGCATACTGTGGGGAGAACGCCAGCACCGGCCGCTTCGGGGGCGAGGTCGCCGGGGCCAAAGGTGATGGCGAGCCCCGGCCCATCCCTTGCCCGCAAGGCCTCTCGCGGCTGGGCAGCAGCTCCAACCTGCCGAAAGTGCGACTTGGCGTGCCGAGCAGACGCCGGTGCTTGGGACCCGCCAAGGATGCAAGCGACCCCGCGGCAAGGCCGCCTCTCGCAGCTGACGCCCCACAGCTCGCAGCTGCGGGCCGTCCGCGTGGTGCGGGTCTCGGTGGGCGGCCGGTACTGGGGCCGCCGCCGCCCCACCAAGAGCGTGATCGGCGAGGCCACAAGAAGCGGGAGTGCTGGTGCAGGCCGTCCTCCAGTGGCCTGGCCGGTAGAAGCGTCGTGGAAGAAGGAGGAGGAGTGCGCATTGGTGGCGCGGTCCGCTGATGCTGCCGGGTCGGCGGGGGAGGAGCCAGCCCCCGCGCGGCTGTGGCTAGCCACAACCATCGTAGAGGCGCCGCACCGGAGAGGGGAAGCGAGGTCGTCGGAGAGGCGAGATTTCGACACGCCCCCTACATGGCGCGCCAAATGTCGGACTCAGGGCTCCACAAAACCCGTTAAGTTCGAACACAGGGGCGTGAATGAAGATCTCTCCCACTCACGTCTACCTAGCGCCTCGCCGTCGTTTCGGTGGATGGATTCAAGCAAACAACGAACAAACACACAAGAGTTTATCCAGGTTCGGGCCACCGCGAGGTGTAAGACCCTACTTCCTGCTTTGGTGGATTGGCTCCGGGTGAGCTAGAATACGAACTGGTACAAGGGTTCCTGAGCTCAGCAGGCGAGCTCAGGAGGGTCAGGAGGCTAGTGTTCTTTCTCCTTGTGCGGTAGTCAAGTGTGTGAGTCGATCCCCTTTTTCAGTGGGAATCCTAGCTACTTATATTGGCGGCCACGGTCCTCTTCCCCCGAAATGTTTAGGTAGGAAGGGTTTCCACAACGACCATTTTTGAGCGGGAACACAAGGACGTTCCTACCCTGACAAAAGCAGTCTTCGGCTGCAAAAGGATCAGGCGATGACGCGGTGGTGGGCTCGACAATGACATCCTCCTTGTCGTCCTTGTGGTCTTCGGTCTTGTTGCACCAATGAGGAAACCTTTGCCTCGCTCCTCGGTAACTTGCGGCTACGTTGTCCCCCTTGCACCAAAATGGTAACTGCGCTGCTGGCGGGCGCTGGCACCCGCTGGCGCGGTGCATCACTGCTGACATCACTGCCTCCTCCTGAGGCAGGCTTGGCCTTGGATTCTCCGCCCCTCCGGAACGCCTTGCCGAGGCCGCTCCCAAGGAGGTCTTGGCGTCGTTCTCCTCACGAGGCCTCGCCCCTCGCGAGGGTCTTGAGCAGCTGGTCGAGTAGCCGGGCCGTACCAGGCCGCTTGTAGGAGCGCGTCGCGGCCCGCGGACAGGCAAGTCTGGGTACCCTGGTTCCCAGTACGCCGACAGCAGCGTCCGCGCAAGAACACTTGAAGTTGGTGACTTGGTCTTGAGGCGGGTCCTCTCCAGGGAGGGGTTACACAAGCTCTCGCCCATGTGGGAGGGCCCGTTCAGAATCGCCCGTGTCTCTAGGCCTGGTGCTTGGCGTCTGGAGACGCATGATGGGACACCTATCCAGAATTCCTAGAACATTGAAGACCTTAGGAGGTTCTATCCGTAATCAAGGCTCCGTGCTCGTGAAGGTCTCCGCTCGTGACACTCTCACATAATAATGAGTTGGGGCTGTACACGCTCCTGAGCGTTGCCTACGGGCCATCAGACGGGGCTCCCACCCACGTCCCAGTGGCAGTCCTTAGCTCCGCGCTGGGAAGAGGACATAGTGTAGGGGTCGGACGCGACCTTTTTCCTTTTTTGGCTTGGTGTTTGGCTGTCAGCCTTTTCTACTTCCTTGACTATCAGCCCTTCCTCTACCCCATGCTATGAAGTTCTCGTGTTTCTTATATTTGGTTGGAAGTCTTGCTTGGGATTTTCTCTCGCCAGTTTTAAGTTCAGCTTGTTAAGCAGGGGTTGCGCCACTGGCTCTCCTTTGCGTGCCTCGCGCATGGGGGCCGGGACACGGTCGGCCCCGGCTCTCGTATGCCACGGCCCTGTGACCTCGCCTGGCCAAGCCTGCTCAGGCTCCGCCTTAGGCCATGGCACCTTAATCCACGCTCGGTGCTCTCAACAGCTCTCAGCGGCTCACCCATACTCAGGGGCTGCGCAGGTTCTCCGAACTCAGCCGTCCTCATGGCAAGACGGGGGCTCATGACGCCAATGAGTCAGGAGCACTTCGCCTCAAGACATCGCAACACATAAGCTAAGTAATCTCACCTAGACCAAAAACATGATAGCAAGTTCTCGCTTCATACATATGTCATAGTCCATTACATGCCTTCTCGAGGCAACTTAAAATTTTGACACAGGAAGAAAGTGAAGAAAAAAAACAAGAAGCAGAGGCCGCTCCCACTCAGTCGGAGTCTCCCAACTCCTCCCGCTTCACCGAGCCACAACGGCACAACGACCCTCGGCGGCGCGGTGGCTCGTTCTAGCTGCCGCTGCATGAGGAGCTGCTGCTGCCACAGAGGGGGGACCCACGGCGCCCCCAGGACCAAGCTCGTCTCCGGAGGAGGAACTGCTCCTCCGAACGCCGTCCTCGCCGTGGTCTTCGTCATCAGCTTCAGGAAAGGACCCAAGGCACCTCCCTTTCTCCGAGAAGACCCTGACGAACATCGTTGTGGCGCCATCATACCTGAAGTGGAGCGTACACCTCCCTTGCAGCCGGCGCGTGCACGCAAACGATTGCTAGTCGTGCTCCAGGAACACGTCGCCCGAGGGAGCCACATCAACCTCCACCTAGGACGCACCACTGCAGCAACCGTCGGTCTGCAGCCAGAGGCCGCCGGGGCCCCCGGCTGGTAGCACGTTGCCGAACGAGCGGGGAAGCCGGAGCCACAAGCTACCAGGCTTCTCCGTCCACACCACGAACTCCGACGACACGTCGAAGGAGTGGAGCTGCGGGCGCGTAGGACGCACGACCGCCAAACGCCGCCTCACGCATCCTCTCCCACCACGGCCGCGACCACCTTCACCGCAGGAAGAGGCACCGCACCTCTCACCGGCGACCTCGTCGGGACCCGGAAGGCCGCACCCGCTCCCTCGAGGAGTCGCCGCGGGTGCAGCGGCATGCTTGCGGGGACGGCCGCGGCCCCTCTTTGACGGCGGCGAAGCCAAATCCTTCGAGGCCTTCCCTTTCTCCGCGGCGGACGGCTTCCTCGGCGGCGCCATGAGGAACGCGCAGGAAGAAGGAGAGCGGGGAGCAAACAAGGAGGCAGACGGTGCTGGCTTGAAGATGGCTTGTGGGCTACCCCTAGTCCCGTTTATAGGGCGGAGGAGACCAACCGCTAGTCGCTGGCATCACAGCCATAACAACCCCGTCGTCTGCGCCGGCGAATTGTCAAGTCACACGGTTACCAAGACTGCGTGGGGAGCTGAGTCGCCACGTCCCATCCAACCGTCGCGCGCCAGCCTGGCCCATAGTCTTTTGGGGCCCACGGCGCTTCGTCCTCGACTAAGGATTCGCCCCGAAGCCAACTCCGCGCGCGCCTTGGTCCTCGGGGCTACTGTCGGCGTCCTGGGAACCAGGGTACCCAGACTTGCCTGTCTATGGGCCACATCGCGCTCCTACCAGGGCCTGGTATGGCCCAGCTAATTGACCAGCTGCTCAAGACCCTCATGAGGGGGCTAGACCTCGCGAGGACAACAACGTCAAGACCCCCTCAGGAGCGGCCTCGCCTAGGCTACTCCCAAGGGGGGGAGAATCCAAGGCCAAGCCTCCCTCAGGAGGAAGCAGTGACGCAAGCAGTGACGTACCATGCCAGCGTGTGCGAGTGGTGCAGTTGCTGTTTTGGTGCAAAGGAGATAGCGCAGGCGCAGGTTCCCGAGGAGCAGGACAAAGGTTTCCCCATTGGTGCAACAAGACCGAAGACCGCAAGGACAACAGGGAGGATGTCACCATCGAGCCCACCACCGCGTCATCGCCGGATCTCTTTGCAGGCGAAGACCGCTTTTGTCAGGGTAGGAACGTCCTTGTGTTCCCGCTCAAAATGGCCGTTGTGGGATCCCTTCCCGCCTAAACATTTCGGGGGAAGAGGACCCTGGCCGCCTATATAAGTAGCTAGGACCTCCACTATGGAGGGGAATCAGATCCAGAAACTCTGCCCTCGCATAAAGGAGCAGGAACCCTTACCTCCTGACCCTCCTGAGCTCCCCTCCTGAGCTCAGGAACCACTGTACTCATCCATACTCATGCCCTCCCGAAGCCAATCCACCAAAGCAGGAAGTAGGGTTTTACACCGCAAGGTGGCCTGAACCTGGATAAATTATTGTGTGCTTTACTTGTTGTTCACTAGAATCTCTTCACTGGACGAGGGCGAGACGCTAGGTAGACGTGAGTGGGCGAGATCTTTGTTCACGCCCCTGTGTTCGAACTTCTTGGGTTTGCGGAGCCCGTAATCCGACAGACTCCAGCCACCGCATCTGTTCGATCGCCCTCGCCGTCGTCTCCGTCCACTCGCCAAGCCGTGCACTCCATCGTGTTCACTGTCGTTGCAGCCTCTGTAGCTTGTCTTCGGTGGCGACTCCGCCGTCGTCCTTTTCAACTAGTGGCACCTAGGGGCGCAGGATTCCCTTGCGAACCCGTTGTGCACCTCCACCGTCTTCTTAGGTCACCGGAGCAGCCCCGTGCACCGTCTCCGCCGTCTTTGTCGCCGGCGAGCAGCTGCTCTGCCTGCCTCGTCGGGCTATGACAAGAGGACTCCAGCTCCTCCTCTGTCAGACTCCCTCGCCTAGCCTAGCTGGTTCGGCGCTCTGTCCCTTTTCCCCGTAGACCAGGGTTCGAATCCCCCCAGGGCGAGTGGTAAATCACCCATTTTTTGGGTTTTCTGGCTCGCTGACAACGGGGACCCACCCGTCATACACTACACACACACCCCCTTTTCCGCACCCAGTTCTACCACTTCAGCACCCCCCGGACCCACCTTCCATTGACAGTGGCTGGCCTTGGCCCAGTCTATTCGGTTTCTTTAGTAGTCTGTTTTTTTCCAGCTTTGCATTTAGTTTTGTTATGCTAATAACTTTTTATCCATGCATACATTTGAAATAAACTTTATATGAATTTTTGCTTAGAATTTAGTGTAGTTTCATATTATGTAATTTTCTGCCCTCTTTAAAAATATTTAAAATGAGGTTTGCTTTTGTTTTGTTTAATATCATGGTGAAACGGTTTAATTCATAACTTTTAAACTGTAGCTCGATTTAAAATGATCTTTATATGTTTTTGGGACATAATTTTGCATAGAACAACTTGGTGCACCCTGTTTTACTATTTGTTAACATTTAAATGGTGTAATAGGCAGAACAATACATAATACTCCCTCCGTTCCTAAATATTTGTCTTTCTAGACATTCAAATGGACTGCAACATACGGATGTATGTAGACATATTTTAGAGTGTAGATTCACTCATTTTGCTTCGTATGTAGCCACTTGTTGAAATCTCTATAAAGACAAATATTTAGGAACGGAGGGAGTACAAATGTGCACATGGGATTTTTCCAGAATTGTTGTTGTTAGTTCTGGTCCCATATAATTTTGTTTGTTTGGTGTAGTTTGTTTTGAGTTGCACTCCTTGTCATGCTAAACAACTTTTAAACTTGTTGGGTGCTAACAAGATCAAACTAAATAATCCTACGTGGTGTTTCGTCAATATGCAATCCGTTGCATATTGGGATCCACTTAATTGAAGTGTTACTGTTGCACCTTGCCATGCCATGTTTTTGCATCGGTCATGTTCCACTTGTGTGTGCATCATGCCATGTTCATGCATGTACGCATCATGTCTTGCATCATGTGCCTGTGCATTGCATCGTGATTGATTATCGTTCCGGTGTTTGTATTCTTGTTTTGGGTAGAGCTGGGTGATGATTCAGAGTTCGAGGGTCCCGTGGAGACCGTGTTCGAGGAGAAAGATTACGATCCCACCGAGGACATACCAGGCAAGATGACCATTCCTTGATAGCACCTCTATCGTTGCTTTGCTAGTTGACTCGCTCTATTGCTTTGTCGCGCTACCTATCTATTTGCTTTTCAGCCCCTACCTTGCCATGAAACCTCTAACTACCTTCCTTGCAAACCGTTGTTTGGCTAAGTTATGCTTTTGCTCTAGCCCCTCTTATACCGTTGATGGTTGTAGGTGAAGATGAAGTTTGCTCCATGTGGATTGGATATTTAGTAATATCACAATATCTCTATTTAAATTAATGCACCTATATACTTGGCAATGGGTGGAAGGCTTGGCCTTTTGCTCGGTGTTTTGTTCCACTCATGCTGCCTTAGGTTCCAATAAACCGGTGTTATGTTCCTTGATTTCTGCGTTCCTAACGCGGTCGGGGTTTATGGGCCCCCTTGCTTCTTAGCTTAAAGTGAAGCTTTCCCAAGGAGATCCAACTTTGTTTTACCATTTTCCTAATAACTAAAACTTGCCAAGGGAGTTGCAAACTCGAGGATTATTTTAATCAACCCCCGAGCCAGTGCTCGACTCGAGTGTTGGCCCACCTACCTAGCAGTTGGCGGTGCCGCCTCGGGGAAACTCGAGGTCTTCTGGCTATCGTCCACTATGCATAGACGGATGAGTCCGTAGATAGAGAGCGCGCGACTCTGGATACAGGTCTAACTCACCGGGAGATCTCCTTGGCCTAGTTTTCCTTTCTTCAAAGAACTTGTGCAACGGGATTCCGGGGACGCTCGGGTCTTCCCGATATGGAGAATTGCCTCCACGGATCGTGAGAGCTTGTGATGGGCTAAGTTGGGACACCCCTGCAGGGTTATGATCTTTCGAAAGCCGTGCCCGCGGTTATGTGGCAGATTGGTGTTTGTTAACATCCGGTTGTATAAAACTTGACACAAAAACTCAAACATAATACACTACCATGTGAGTAGTCATGATGGTCTCTTTTAGAGGGAGTTCGAGAAGAGAACACGGCTGTGTTATGAATGACTCATAGGTAGACATGATCACCTAGTGATCATGAATAGTTCATGGCTGATGGCTTTCACTTCTCTTCTCGCTATGAAGTTACGTAAGCTAGCCACCTCATCTACGCTTAGAGCTTGCAGCAGCCCAGTTATATACTTTCTCCTCACCCAAAGGCTTTGATAGTTTTGATACTCCGGAATGGGATTGCTGAGTCCTCATGACTCACGGTTTTCTACAAACACAGATGCAGGTACAACCGAGTACGATGCAGGTGATGTCCAGGAGCTCAAGTGGGAGTTCAATGAGGAACGTAGGCGTATGTACGTGACGTTCCCCGACGATCAGTAGTGGTTCCTACTAGGGCCGATCGGGCATAGTGGGTGGTTATCTTCCTTTCATTTGGATTCATCCGTAGTCGTACTTTTGTGTACTCTGGATGTTGTATGACTTATTTATGCATTGTGTGAAGTGGCAACTGTAAGCCGACTATATATTTTACCTTGTTCTTGTACATGGGAATGTATGAAGATGACCATCTTGCAATCATACCAAAATGCGGTTATGCCTCTAAGTCGTGCCTCGACATGTAGGAGATATAGCCGCATCTTGGGCGTTACACCTTAGATCTGACTACTATCATTGCTATGCTAGTTGTCTCGATCCTATCGCTATATGTCGCGCTACCCACCACTTCTTTATCAAGCCTCCCATTATGCCATGAAACAACCTCTAACCTTTTTCCACCATCCTAGAAAATTGTTATTTGGCTATGTTACCGCTTTCTCAGCCCCTCTTATAGCGTTGTTAGTTGCATGTGAAGATGAAGTTTGCTCCATGTCGGAACTTGGATGTTGGAATATCACAATATCTATTATTATAATAAATGCACCTATATACTTGGCAATGGATGGAAGGCTTGGCCTTTTGCTTGGTGTTCTGCTCCACTCATGCCGCCTTAGGTTCCGATAAACCAGTTTGCTCCTTGATTTTGTGTTCCTAACGCGGTTGGGGTTATGGGCCCCTCTTGATAGTTCTCTTTGAATAAAACTCCTCCAGCAAGGCCCAACTTTGTTTTTAATTTGCCCAACATAATAAACATGATAATAAATTTGACGCATATGGAGTTAGTGCTACCCGAGGTTCATTATTCAACATAATACAGTGGGGCCAGTGCTGATGGTGTTGGTCCCAAATGGGTAGACTATGGGGCCACCTTGGGGAAACTCGAGGTATCTAGTTACCTGTAGGATGTCCCATCCGGACGTGGCCTGAGACGAGATACGCATGGTTACTATTAGGGTGTCGGCACGCCGGGAGGTCTTGCTGGACTTGTCTTACCATTGTCGAAATGTCTTGTGCACCGGGATTCTGAGTCTGATCGGGTTGTCCCTAAGATAAGAGGTTTTACCTCTGCTGATCGTGAGAGCTTGTGATGGGTTAAGTTGGGAAACCACTGCAGGGTTATGAACTATTGAAAGCCATGCCCGCGGTTATGTGGCAGATTGGAATTCGTTAATATTCGGTTGTAGAGAACTTGACACTAAACCCGAAATAAAATAAACCAACCGTGTGAGTAACCATGATCGTCTCTTTTCGAGTATGTTCGGGAAGAGAACACGGTGGGGTTATGTTTGACCCGTAGGTAGTTCAGGATCACTTAGTGATCATTTCTAGTTTTTGACCGTTTGCGTAGCTTCTCATCTTTCTCTGGTAATCGTAAGTTAGCCACCATACAATGCTTAGCCGCAGCTGCAACCTGATAAGTCTCCAACATATCCATAATTTTTTATTGTTCCATGCTATTATATTATATGTTTAGGATGTTTAATGGGCTTTAATATGCTCTTTTATATTATTTTTGGGACTAACCTATTAACCGAAGGCCCAGTGCCAATTCCAATTTTGTGTGTGCCTATTTTAGTGTTTTGCAGAAAAGGAATAACAAACGGAGTCCAAACAGAACGAAACCTTCGGGAGGATCCTTCTTGGACCGAAAGCAAACCAGAAGACTTAGAGTTGAAGTATGGAATGCCATGAGGCGGCCACGAGGCAGGGGGGCGCGCCCAGGGGGTAGATGCGCCCCCACCCTCGTGGGCCCCTCATAGCTCCACCGACGTACTTCTTCCGCCTATACATACCCTTGTACCCTAGAAACACCATGGAGAGCAACACAACCACTTTTCCACCGCCGCAACCTTCTGTACCCATGAGATCCCATCTTGGGGCCTTTTCCGGCGCTCCGCCGGAGGGGGAATCGATCACGGAGGGCTTCTACATCAACACCATAGCCTTTCCGATGATGCGTGAGTAGTTTACCACATACCTTCAGGTCCATAGTTATTAGCTAGATGGCTTCTTCTCTCTCTTTGGTTCTCAATATAAAGTTCTCCTCGATGTTCTTGGAGATCTATTCGATGTAATTCTTTTTGCGGTGTGTTTGCCGAGATCCGATGAATTGTGGGTTTATGATCAAGATTATCTATGAATACTATTTGGTTCTTCTCTGAATTCTTATATGCATGATTTAATATCTTTGCAAGTCTCTTCGAATTATCAGTTTGGTTTGGCCTACTAGATTGATCTTTCTTGCAATGGGAGAAGTGCTTAGCTTTGGGTTCAATCTTGCGGTGCTCGATCCCAGTGACAGAAAGGGAACCGACACGTATTGTATTGTTGCCATCGAGGATAAAAATATGGGGGTTATATCATATTGCTTGAGTTTATCCCTCTACATCATTTCATCTTGCTTAAGGCGTTACTCCGTTCTTATGAACTTAATACTCTAGATGCATGCTGGATAGCGGTCGATGTGTGGAGTAATAGTAGTAGATGCAAAATCCTTTCGGTCTACTTGACACGGACGTGATGCCTATGTTCATGATCATGCCTAGATATTCTCATAACTATGCGCTTTTCCATCAATTGCTCAGCAGTAATTTATTCACCCACCGTAATTTATGCTATCATGAGAGAAGCCACTAGTGAAACCTATGGCCCCCGGGTCTACTTTACATCATATAAGTTTCCGATCTACAATTCTAGTTTACTATTTATTTTGCAATCTATATAGCAAAAATACCAAAAATGTTTATCTTATTATCTTTATCAGATCTCACTTTTGCAAGTGGCCGTGAAGGGATTGACAACCCCTTTATCATGTTGGTTGCAAGGTTCTTGATTGTTTGTGCAGGTACTATGTGACCTGCGTGTAGTCTCCTACTGGATTGATACCTTGGTTCTCAAAAACTGACGGAAATACTTACGCTACTTTGTTGCATCACCCTTTCCTCTTCAAGGGAAAACCAATGCATGCTCAAGAGGTAGCACAACCTCACCACTTATCCTTTCCATACCCATTAAGCTTTGCTAGTCTTGATACCCATGGTTATGGGATTGCTGAGTCCTCGTGGCTCATAGTTACTACAACAAAAGTTGCAGGTACAGGTGTGCAGTGACTTGACGTGAGAGCGATGTTTACTTGCGTTGGAGTTCTTTTTTCTTCTTCTCCGTCAGTCTTGGGATAGGTTCCTGGTCGGCAGTCTGGGATAGCAAGATGGATGTCGTGTGTTTTCTTGTGTTTTCATCCGTAGTCAGATGTCTTGTGTATGATGTGTTGTATTCATGTGACTATTGTATGACTTTGTATGTATCCCCCATTTATGTATGTAAGGGTACGATGTAATGATATCCATCTTGCTAAGCACCCAAAATGCGGTTGTGCGCCAATCACGAGTTCATCAAGTGATCGGGATATAATCACATCTTGGGCGTGACAGCGGCATCAGAGCCGGCCACGGGAGGCAGGAGCAGGTGGCACGACCGTCCCTGGTTTGGGCAGCTGGATCAAGAAGGCCACAGGTTGAAGAAGCACTATGGCCGTTGGATGGACATTGTATGCTCATTGGAACTAGAATCGTTCATTATTGACTAAGTTGACAAAGCCCTCCATCAGTGTCAACTTAGTAGGCCCACAAGTCAGCCTCCAACTATGGTGGGTCCCGGATAGCAGGGGCATTACTCATTTTTTTGTGCGGAATAAGGACGCAGCTCCTTGCGTGCAAAGATATGGTCGATCTGAGCTGTGAGCGGGAGGAACATTTTTTTTCGCGAAATACAGAGGCCCTCCTAGTGGGTCCCTGCTATCAGGTGGATGAATCATTATTTTGCGCGTAATAAGGAGGCACTTCCTTGCGGGCGGCCGTGTACCCAGCTATCAGCCTCTCCACGTACAGTCCTCTTCTGATGGATGTTGTTTGTTGACCACGTTGACCACGCCGAGCCAAGAGCACCAGGGCGGTGGACGACAGCGAGGCCTAGGAAGGGAACAACCCGGAGCCGGGGAAGACTCGGTAGTTGTTGCCCACGCAGTTGGGAGTACGAGGGTTTACTGGTTCAGTTGCCATTGCAGGAAAATAATAGGAGGTGTGGGTCAGTAGAGGAATGGCGTGCTGGCTAGCAATGGAGTAGGGTGGGGCGGTGCGACCTGTGCGGCAGCACAGCCGCCCACGGGAGGAGGGAGCAGGCAGTCTCGCCGGCGCTGGTTTCAACGGCTGGAGCAGGAAGAGCAGAGATTGGAAAAGCATGGCGGCCGTTGGATGGACATACAATAATCACTGCTCTCGTATGTTGACTAAATTGACACGGCCTTGCGTGCGCTTCAACCTTTTTTTTACGGAAGCGTACTCGTCAACCTATAGTAGGCGCACAAGTCCGCCTCAAATCTGTGGAAAACATCATACAACCCATCTGCCATTATTTCTAATAATTTACGTCCCATTTGCTAATTCTTAAGGATTTTTGTGGTGCCCATATTCTTGTTGTTAGCATTACAACCCTTATTGTGGCTACGTTTAAAAAAATTGTACGAAATTTTGCAGATTTCGGTGCGGTCCGAACTATTTTTAATCCCAAAATTTTGAGTCATGTTCAAACTAATTTAAAAATAATATATTTTTATCAATTTAAAATCCAACATAATTTTCCTCGCAAAAAAATTTAAATTTGAAATACAGAAATCTAAAAAACGATGTTTGAAACTAATTGCCGGTTTGCTGTGCTTATAAATTTACATCGCATTTCTTCCTACTTCATTTTCTATGCAAGCTAATACATCGCTCTCGTCTTGAAAGATTTGCAGCCCAGCAGGGCTGAGAAAGCAAGTAGGCCTCCGTTGGCTATTTCTTTAAAAAAAGTAGAACTGGGCTAGCCATTTTCAGGAAGAAAAAAACACAACTGGTCTCATCATGTGGTAAACATAAAATAAAACCCTAGCTAGACAGGCCACAGCCCACGCACAAACCCTTACCAATCCGTCTCTAAAATTAGTATAAACTAGCAAGATGCCCATGCGTTGCACACAACATCAGGATGCATTTATATGAGTAGTTTATATATCCTATGGGAGATAAGGATACACGAGGGAAGGCCTTATCTGCAAATATGGAGAGGAGTGCGGGTATATTTTTGCAAAATTGTCATAGTTTCTTCCTATCCATCAGATATAGATCGGACGGCCTATATTGCAGGAAGGGAGGCACACCATCATCACCAACTCTGTTTTTTATAAGATAATAAGAAGAGTAGAGATAACAACTGCTTGTTCCTAAAAAGTAAATTACAACTGTGCGACCAGCTAGGTCCCTGGTGTCAGCCGCTCCTTGTGTAATTATCTCGTTAATGACTACGTTGACAATGGCGTGGGCCCCAGATGTCCAACCATTAGGAGGAACCGTTTTTTGAGTTTGTAATAACGAGGCACTTGCTTGCGTACTACCATGACCCTGGTTTGTCCCTACTGTCATCCTCTCCTCGTACAGTCATCTCCTTGTTCCTCTCAGTTGTTGACGATGTTGACAACGCCAGATGGTGGCGCATCACGCACGGTGTGTGAATGAAGGTGGAGGACGACTGCGAGGCCTCGGTCGGAACGCACAAGAGCCGTGGAAGATGCGCCAGTCTAGTCGCAGGCGGAGGGGAGTACGAGGGTTGACTAGTAATTAAGTCGACACCACCTTGGATAGGCTTTTTCCTCGTGGGTCCCAAATGCCAGAATCCAAATCTGTCACTATCATGCAACCTTTCTTATGAAAATTTACAGCCCATTTGGTGTGCTAGTTCAATATAAGTTTGTGGGTGCTGGTGGGGGCTAATCACTTGGGTTCTGTAATGTACAGTGAGCTCAAGCAGCCAACGAGAGTGATGTTATTTCCCTTGGTTGGGATTCATTACAATATTTCACTCTTAATTAAACAAATGGCAAGGCATTTGCCTTGTTTCAAACAAAATATGACAGTCACAGCCGAGTTGAAAAGGGCAACAACATCTAACTCCATCTTTCAAACTGTACAAAACACGAGGGTTAATTGTTCATTAGGTTTAGAATAAACCCTGATTGAAAAGGGCAACAACATCTAACTCCAGCACTGTTTTCGGCAGTCACAGTCAAAATTTACCGTATCTAACTTCAGAAGCCTTTTTTTTCCACCAGAAACTCCTTTTTTTGCTCGTCTACATACACATCCGTCCAAACCATGCTGCTAATAAACTTAAGCGTGATGGAAAATAGTAACATCGCATTCAGTAGGAAGAATGTGACAAATCTAGTGTTTGCATGGTTGGGTAAATATCGTTCCAGCGTTATTGTCTTCAATCGAATGTCATGAGAAGTGAGAAAATCCCGGTGCTTACGAATCCACCGATTGGTTATAACTTTCTTACTCCATCCTGTTGCCTAAATAGACATGAAGACTGCAAACAGTTAAGGTCTAAAAAAAGAGTGTCGAAAGAGCAACAACTGAACGGTTAATTCTAGTACACTATATACGGGCTTCCTGTGTGTGTGAAATTATCACCTTTACATACAACTTCTCCAGACATGAAAAGCATTGCAGCAAGCGAATAATCTTGTTCAGATCAAAACTACTCATTTGGATATATAAGATCTTGAAAGAATCCAGCACCATTGATAGGCTATCCATGGAGAAACTCTTCATTGAGCATAGAACATAATATTAGTACAAAATGTGTACTCCAAGATGATATAGAACTTATGCGCAGAAATTTAAAATGCAGCTAATATTTACAAGTGTAGATGACACTATACAGTACCTGAAGAACTGTGGAGCCAAACACCATCTTGAAATGAACACATAGATCATGTATTACACCCAAGGTCTCCAGTTTAGGCACAGAGACAAAAGTTATTTGTGATGTTGAATACCTAGAATCAAGGATCAACCTTTGAAGTGAAGGGGCATCTTCGATGATGATCTGCCTTCCATCAAAACAAATTCCAATTCTTACAAGGTTAGCTGACTTTATTTGGAGACAACTGATTCTTACTGTGAAAAGAAGCACCAAGCACTCCAGGGCCGGGCAACTGGAGTGGACGATGTTGTGCAATCAGGCCTTCGATATACGAACCCGCACAAGTGAAAGTTTTTTGAGAAATGGGAGTCGAAGATTTAGTACCATATTATCTGGTAGGTAGCACAACGCAAAGGTGGCGGTGTGGAGAGAGGAGGAAACCGCGAGATGGACATCGGTGCTGAGGGCACAAGTACATGGCGTTCGGTATCTGGTAGGTGATTTCCTGGGGAATAGTAGAACTCAACCAACTGTAGTTTTGTGAATTCAGGGGATTTCAGCCAGACGTCCACCGTGCAGGGCATGCTATGCTTGCTCAGGTAGCATGACGGGATGCAGAGGCTTTGAACGGAGCCCGGTGGGAGGAGATGATGGATCTGGGGAGTTCAAAATCATTAAAGAGAGATAGCTGACGACAGTCGAGATTAACGAGCGCGATGCGCCATAGAGGGCGCCACCAAGTTGAGAGGACTTGGGTGCGGCAGCAATCCTTCGTGGGGAGAAGCGAGATTATCTCCCCAAGGATTGCGTCCGGGAGATCGCTGATGTGGTCCGCCCGAGATTCTACGGGTTTCTAGGATCCGGTGGGGGCAGGCTCGCCGCTTCTCCTAGCGCTGCCGGCTGCGACCTCTACAACAGGAGTTGCCGCTGGCAGGATCCTCATCTTCTTGGCACTGTGGTCAGCCGACTCCATTTTCCTCGAGGGTGTCGCGTCGAGCTCACGGATTTGAGCAGAGTAACGAATGACGAGCCTAGTTGTAGTTGAGTGAAGAAGAAGGGGAGCTGGGGTTTTCTGTAGTACTAAGGAAGAAGGGGAATTAGGGTTTTCTGTAGGAGTGAGGTGAGGAATTTGGGGCTACGAGTGGAGCGAGCTGACGTGAGGTGGGTGGGAGTGAGGAGGAAGAAGAGCACCTAGGTTTTTTGGGGGGCGGTGTGCTGGGTAGCGCCTCTCATTAAGTAAATATATGGGCTTTTGAATTGATTTTATTATTTACTAGGGTGGATGGGCTGTTTTTTCTTGGGCCCAAAGAAACAATTACTACTAGTACAACAGAGACACTCTACAGCTACCCAGAAAAACAATTACTACTAGTACAGTGGATACACTACCGCTTCTGGCTACTCCGAGGTCATCGAAACGTTTCCCTCTGCTGAATGATGTTTTACTTTGGTTCACCAACATACGGGCCATGCAGCGCGTGGGCCCAAATGCCATCCACCAAATTAGAAGGCAGTATGCAGGCGGAGAGTCACCCCGGTTGTAGCACGGCAGTAACGAGCCGTCATATCACAAAACCCCACCTTCCCGCAGTCTAAGTTTGACGGACGAAGCAACCATCATTTCACTCTTCGCCGAATCCCCTTCTCCCTCACCGTCTTCAAGAAAGCCAACACTCACATCTGCCATTGTTCTTATCTCCCAACGAAGGGAAGGTAAGCGGATCTGTGATGTTGGTATATTTTCTTTCAGAAAAAAGAACTTTTGCAAAGCAGTAACCGATCCTCACTCTTTTTTTGTTCCATTGTCATTGCGATTGTGTTTTCCTTTTAGTTGTCTCCTAGTATTCATCAGTTTCATGATGGACCAAGGAGAACCAGGCAAAGATCTGCCGATGTTGGAGCAGACGCGGGACGCTGATCCCCAGGAGACAGAGAGCTCCAAGAAGATGGAGGCCGCCACCGAGCCAACCCCAGATACGCTCACAGCCACTATTGAGATTGTTAACACTCGTTTGATGTTACAGCCCCCGTGGCCCTGCAGGAGCAGTTTTCCCCCTTCGAGGATGTTTCCCCCCTCCCCCCGCTGAGCTGCCCAAGGTGATTTTCTTCTTTGCTGATCTCGATTCTGTTTTTTTTCATCTAAGTATGTGGTGATAAATAATGCAACTTTTTTAGCTTCGATGCCATCCTACCTTCCCTGTCTTGCATACTTTTAATTCTACATAGTGGTTTAAATAACTTGTGTTTCTTATATTGGAAAGTAATTCATAATTTTTTTCTATTTCAATCAGAGCCCTGATGCAGACAAGGATTGTGTGGTTGTACATGTCACTCGCTATGAGGCGGATGACCTGAATATACACACTGGGAAAACAAAGTTCTTTGGCTATTGGATCCTGGAAGCCATTTGGACTTATACCAAAGTCAAGATGTATTCCATCCTCACTGTTGTCAGGCATGTTGTCCAATTTGTACTGAAGCACAAGAAGTTCAAAGCTACTCCTTCGTTTGTGAGGCATACTGTTCTTGTCAAGCTTAAGTAGGAAGATGACGTGGCATGCCTCCACAACCAAGTTTACGAGTGGCAAGGCCACAAGGTTATCTTCCGGAAGGTTCACAGGATTGAGCTGCTGCCGGACGTCCTCGATGATGTTCATGGCAAGGTCCGTCTTGTGTCCATCCCAAATTAGATCGAGGCATGAAATAGTTGCCCCAGCTAGTGTTTAAAAGTAGCTTGGATTGTGTCTATTTATCCGAACCTTGCCTATTATCGAGCCCTCTGGTCTAGTACTCTGTTTGAATCCGTCTATGGGAACTACTACTACTTTTGTGTGCACGCGAATCAAGAGAGAACCATCCTAATTGTTGCCGAAATAGATACGTCCTCACTAGTTTTTTCATGTAATATGGCATGGCAAGACATAAGTTGTCATAGTTTATCGATTTATCATATGAGCAGTGTGTGTTTGATGAAATATAGTACTTGTTTGAGAACTGTACTATCTAACATATAAGAAACTACGATAGCTTAATGCAGTGGTTCATGCAGTTAACTGAGGCCATAGTATACATTGCAAATATTCACACGCTAGTCCAGCGTTCATGTGGAACATTCACATTAAACTCAGCTTCAAAAAATACTTGAAAAGCATAAGTTAAGCAATTTTATACATCTCAATGATTCATAGAACATAACAAACATTTACTAGCTCACAACAAAAGACAAAGTTGTGAGAAGGTTTACAAATCAGGAAAAATCAAGCAAGGCTTCTCTTAGCAAAGGGCCTCCCTAGGCAGGCTTTAATTTCCTAGAGTTCACTCTGGTTTTTCTTGTTGCCACCATCCATGGTTAGGTTCGCTCATTCTAAAAAAACCAAGTATAATTGTGTTCTCACCTGGAATGTTGAACTGAACCATGTAGTGAACTGACCATCTGAACTTCTTGTGCAATTCCACTGAATTTAAGCAACACTATTTGCAGATATAAGCAGACCACAATGCCTCTTGTCCGCGCACCTGTCCCAAAAACCTCTGCGCAACCGTGCCAGCTAGTCCTCTGTCCATCCTGGATCTGGGAGAAAGTGCATTCCCGACTAGGATGGAGTTGTTTTCTCTCGTCCCTGCACTATAATCATGAAGTAAACGTACGAATCAGCTTCTTTTGGATTGCGTTGGTCATTTTACCTAGTTACTACCATTGTAGAAATACCTCGAAGACGGGAGGTTAGAGGACGACATCGAGGAATATCCATCTCATTTTGTGCAGTTCTACTAAAACTGAGGTGTGTACTTTTGATTGCACAAATAGAAACGATACGGAGACATACATCCCTGTTTGGGAAAATATGAAATACGATTATTTAAGCAGTGACAGTTATTTGCAGTGGCATATGATTAACAACAACATCTATTGTTTTATACTATTAGCACTACATTGACAGTATGAAAAAGTGCCATTAAGTGGTGAGGCGGATTTCGTTGCCGAGAGCGGCAAACATTCAGGCAGCATGTCTGCATTTGTCCCATTTTTATCTCTTTGGAGACATTTTCCTATGTGAGCACAGGAAATCTAGACCTGCTCATTCTCATTTGCGTTGTCCCCCCAACACCCCTCACTTTCTTTCCTTTTTCGACCAAGAGACAGGTCCACTTCCCCCCCTTCCCCACCCACCCTGCTTTTGTCGCCTTTTCAACCAAGTGACCGGTTGGGTATCTACTACTTTCCCCCGTTTCCTCTTAGAACCAAGTCCTAGATTCATGCTACAACTTTCCCACTTTCTTACCTGTTTGAACCAACGCTTAGATTCGACTGTGTGAACTAGCTTTAACTCTAATAATAGTAAAAATCATGCTGGCTATGGAACAGACGACGTAAGTAGAAAAAGATCCACACACAGCCACGTGGGGAGCTGGGGCAGTAGAGCAAGGCCAGTTTCGAACGAAGATATACCTTAGGGTCATCGAGATGTGGAAAATACGGCGTCGGGAGAGAGAGAAGAGAGGCATACCCGGGTGGTGAAGGAGTCGGAGGAGGAGGAGGAACCGCTGGAGAGGTCATTGAAGAAGACCATGGAGAACCCGGCGATAGGATGCGAGAAGGCGAGAGCGAGGAAGCAAGCGAGGAAGCGGCTATAGCTTAGGAAGGAAGGAAGGAAGAAATATGGGAAATGTGACTTGTGGCCGAGGAGAAAAGGGAGTGGGGAAGCGGGGCAGGGGTACATATTTCGGCGGTAGGCTAAAAAATTCAAAATGTGGAGGGAAACTTTGCGCGTGGTGCCGCTAGACACCCTTCACTTTGAACGATTGTGTGCATCGCAAACGAATCTTCTGCTTTACGCGCATGGGATGAGTTTGATAATTCAAATTTTGGTGGAAACTAGCAAGATGCCTGTGCGTTGCACGGAACATCAATATGCATTTATATGAGTAATTTATATATCTTGTGGGAGATAAGGATTAACAAGGGAAGGCCATATCTGCAAATGTGGAGAGGAGTGTGGGTATCTTTTTGCAAAATTGTCATAGTTTCCTTCCTATCCGTCAGATATAGATCAGACGGCCTATATTGTAGGATGGCAGGCACACCATCATCACCAACTCTGTTTTTTTATAAGAGTAGAGATTTACCAGGGTACTGTCCTCATCCACGTCATTGCATAATTTAACATCGCTTGCTAATTTGGGCACACAAAAGAGCGTACAACACACAGACACACTTACGGAATCGAGCAATTTTATTTTAAAAAAAGAATCAAGCAATTTTAGTAATTAAACAGAGCCAGTTGACCTAAACATTTCTCTAACAAAAGACCAGCATTAAAAAAAGCCTAAGTATGCATAACTTTAACAAAGCCGTCGCCGCGCCGTCCTATGCATCACCGGTGTGAGATGCGATGTTGATGACTTGTCCTGGCGACATGTCGTCGTTGGTGTACTCCACGTCCCCCCTGCTAAAGTTGATCGCGTCCTCGTCCTCGTCCTCGGAGCCGCCCTCGAGGTTATAGTCCTCGTAATAGTGGCTGCGCTAGAGCTCGTGTTGGTACTCCACCGTCGATTCCTTGACAGACAGACTCTTCTCTACCCCGAACTCGGCCATGCGCAACTCCTCCTCCCAGCGCTCCTTGATCTCCACCGCCTCCTGCATCTCTAGCTCCGCTCGGCGATCTCATGAGGGAGCAGGTGCTCCATGGTCACCGCCGCCTTTTCAGACGTGGGTTGTGTTGGAGATATAACTAGTTGGTATAACCCGCCCAGGAGGGACCGGGTCATACCAACGGCAGTTCATGGCAAAGAATCCCAAGATGGTAGTGCGTGATGGTCCAAGACCCGAAGATGGCTTGAGGCCCGCGGGCATGAACTGCCATATGTGTGACTTGTATTGTAAGGCAAGCTTAGTTTGTACCGAGTCGACACGTTGTGTATGAGCCGGACGGGACTCTGTAAGCCGCCGAGCATCGACCTGCATATATAAAGGGGTGACCCGGCGGCTGGTTAACTGAAGAAACAATCGCTCGAGACCTAGTTCAAGCGTATTCACTCCCTGATTATTGAGTCTCGAGCAATAAAACCCTAGCTGGATTAAGCTTTTACGTCATCGTGGGGCTGAACCAGGATAAAAAAACTCTCTGTGTCCTTTGTCCCGTTTAACCCCTTCAAGCTAACCTAGTTGCGATGGCTCCACACCTAAGTCCTAATTCTAGGGCATCTGCCGTGACAAATCCACGACAGTTGGCGCCCACCGTTGGGCTGGCACACGGTGGTTTTGAGTTCTTGAAGGGCAGCTTCGTAGGGCTCAAGGTGTATGCCGTGGGCCGGATGACTAAGAGTTGCCACGGCAAGCTCTACATCGATGACTTAGGCTGGGGCCCCGAGGCCGGCTCAATCGAGTACGGGTACCGGGTCCCCTTCGGCAGTATTCATGTCTTCATCGACAAGATTGGTGAGCCAGGGCCTGAGCCGGACCTCTACACCGACATCATCGAGAAGGCTCAACGTGCACGACCCGCCAACGTTCGAGCCACTGTCAAGCGTGCTTTCGTTGGTTTCATCCACGGAGCGGATCATGGTGAAAGATCCGTGTCTGAGGGAGAAACGGAAATCTACTACGACGGTGAATCTTCAATCGGCGAGACCAATTCGGTGTATCAATTGCAAGATGGCAAGCTTGGGGGCTGTTCCGATGGTGACAGTATTCCGGACTCCTACGAGCCGCCGAACCGAGTTGCGATCTTCATGGCCGACACACAATCGGTGCTTGGTACAACTACAGCCGCGGCTATGACCTCCAGTTCAATGGTGGCGGCGACGGCTGGTGCTGGTGTTTCCGCCTGATCACCGGCTCTCCGATTGTCTAAACTGTTGGAGGCGTTGGCAACCTTATTAGTCGCGGAGGTGACACTAGAACATCAAGAATAACATAGGGCAGATATTGCGAAGCTACGAGATGAGATAGCTTAGGCTAAGGAGGAATTCAATGCCAAGAATGTCGGGATGGCCACAAAACAAGTCGCTTTGGATGCTCAGCACCAACAGATTCAAGCAGAATCATTCCAGCTTACCTTAGATCACAACACTTTGAACACCGTCATGAGGAGGAGGAATCAGACCCGCCTACCTGCAGAGTTTGAGGCTAGAAACTTGTTTAACATGCCTGGGGCAGGAACCAGCGACCCACCCGTGGTGAACCGGGCGGTTGAGACAGCTATGACTAGGACGCCGGGTCAACCGCGAGCCATGGACCCGCCTTGTATGAATGTAACAACGCCTCAGCACGTCCGGACGCCTCTGGGTCATTACTCTAATCCTCTGGACAACATGGTCGCTGCAGCAACACGATTGGTGGCTATCCCTGTTGAGGGTGAGTCTCAAGCGGCGATGGAGATATGCACATCCGGCGAGCTTCTCCAGTCAATCGTGGCTCAACATGCGGCTTATTCATACAGCCATGAACAGATTCACTCAAATCCTCGTCCGAGCTAGAGTTATAGCCGGCACATCGAGTCACCAGCAGTGAGCAGCACCACAACCAACCTCGTAGGAGTGACCCGCCGCACGCCGGTAATGATGCTCATGCCTTGGTAGATCAGGGTAGGGCGCGACATGGGGTGGAGCTAGCAGATCAGTTGACGGCTCACCAACAGTCTCTGGTTTACCCAACGACGTCTGTGGAGGCAGGGATGACCTCTAAAACCCTTGGTGTGCCATGTTTAGTGCCAGTGATACACAACGAGCGTTTGCCTAAAGAATTCAAGGGCCCTCGCAAGGTGCCTAACTACACGGCGGATCAACCCCCGGAGGCCTGGATCGAGAGTTAAGAGATGGCCATGGAGATGCTAGATGTTAGTGAGGCTGCCTGTGCTAAATCTTCACCATGATGTTGGATGGACCAACGCGCACTTGGCGGAAGGGGTTGCCCCCTAACTCTATCAGATCGTGGGCAGAGTTGAAGTCGCGTTTCACCAAAAAAATTAAAGACACGTGCAAGAAGCCTATGTCAATCGTTGGTCTAGATTCATGTGTCCGGAATGAGGGTGAGTCTACAACCCACTGGGTATGCCGGAGTTCAACGGATATCCACTCGTCAGACAGTATCAATGCCGGATCAGCCATCCTAATGTTAGAGAAGAATTGTCGTTTCCTTCCCCTTAAGCAGAAGCTCGTTCGACTTAAGAACCACTGTGATGATATGGGAGAAAACATGGCAGCCCTCATCAAATATGCTGATTATGATAGCACTAAGGGCCCAGAGTCTGATGAGGAGAAGGCCGGCAAGGGGAAGAAGAATGGCAAGAACAAGGGCCAGCAGCACAACGTGCCGGGTCAAGGTAACAATGGTAAGCGTAAGCAGATGGATGGCAGCTCAGATTTTGTGGCCAACACCAATACACAGAATAGTCATCAGCGTCGAAAGGGAAAAGGGTCAAATTCTCGGCCCGGTGGGCAAAAGTTTAACCTGGAAGCGATGCTGAATCAACCTTGCCCGAAGCACGGTATAGAGGAGAGGCCATCTTCTATGGAAGGACTGCTTAATCATGAAGGAGTATAAAAATTCCAGTTCTTTCCAGAATAACAATGGCCCGTCTGGCGGGTCAAGGCCCGACTTTCATGGGCCCGGCTTTGGAGGTGGCGGTTCGAGTTCCGGTTTTCAAGGACAGGGCAACCAAGGTGGTTTTTACCAGCAGTCTAACCAAGGGAATAATCAGCAGCAGTCTGGTTACTAGAGCAACCCAAAGCAGTTGAATAGTGGTAAGTATCACGTGTTTACCACAAGCTTGTGCAAACGAGATCAGAAGATTCACAAGCGAGCAGTAAATTCGGTTGAGGCGGCGGTCCCCAATTTTTGAGGTGGGCTGAACAACCTATCATATGGAGCCGTGAGGATCACCCACCCCGGATTGATAATCCGGGTCAATTGGTTTTGGTGGTTGCTCCTCGGGTGGGAGGATACAAGGTGACCAAGGTACTCATGGATGCAGGCAGTAACATCAATATCCTTTACTACGATACCTTTCGCCGTATGAATTTAACTGACTAAGATCTCCAGACATCCAATACTGTTTTTCATGGGGTTGTGCCTGGTAAGTCAACATATCCTGTGGGTAAGATAACATTGGAAGTGGCTTTCGGTGATGACCATGACTACAGGGCAGAAAAATTGACCTTCAAGGTTGTCAAGATCAAGAGTACTTACCTTGCTTTGTTTGGGCAGCGGGCTTATGCCAAGTTCATGGCCCGGCCTTGTTATGTTTATCTGCAGCTTAAGACGCTGGGTCAGAAGGGCACCATCATAGTACACAGCGACAGGAAAATAGCTTTGGAGTACGAAGAGGGCGATGCCGCTTATGCTGAGTTTGTTTGCGCAACAAAGGAGTTGAACTTTTACAAAGATAATGTTGACCCGGTGGACATGACCCCTTTGAAAAAGCCAACTACAGAGCATGATCCTTTACTGAAGTTTAAGTCAGCAGATGATACTAAATAGGTTGATTTTGTTCCTGGCAACTCGTCCCAAAAGTTCACTATCAGTGCTAATCTGGATCCGAAATAGGAAAGCGCGCTCACCGAGTTCGTCCGTGAGAACCAGGACATCTTTGCATGGAAGCCTTCAGACCCGCCAGGTGTACGGAGGGAACTCGCTGAGCACACTCTTTATATTGATATGAAGTTTAAACCGGTCAGGCAATTCCTTTGTTAGTTTAATGAAGAGAGGCGTAAGGCAATTGGGGAAGAAGTGGCCCGGCTCTTGGCGGCTGGGTTCATTGTTGAAGTATTTCACCCTGAGTGGTTGGCTAACCCGGTACTGGTGCTTAAGAAGAACATCACTTGGCGTATTTGTGTGGATTACAAAGATCTTAATAAAGCCTGTCCGGCTGATCCTTTTTCTCTCCCTCATATTGATCAAATCATTGATGCTACAGCGGGTTGTGAGTGTTTGAGTTTTTTGGATGCTTATTCAGGTTATCATTAGATCAAGATGGCAGCTAAGGACCAGGAGAAAACAACTTTCATCACTCCTTTTGGAGCCTTCTACTATGTATCTATGCCTTTTGGGCTCAAAAGTGCCCAGGCGACTTATCAGCGCCGTGTTCAGAATTGTCTGCATGACTAGATTGGGTGCAATGTTCATGCCTATGTGGATGACATAGTTGTGAAATCAAGGAAGAAAGAGACCTTGTTAGATGATCTAAAAGAGAACTTTGACAACCTACGGGTCTATAAAATGATGCTTAACCCGGCCAAGTGTGTTTTGGGGGTTCCAGCTGGTAAGCTCTTGGGCTTCTTCGTCTCTGAACGGGGTATCGAGGCTAATCCGGAGAAAATCAAGGCTATCACCTCTTTGGCTAAACCAGTGTGTATCAATGATGTTCAACGTTTGGCGGTTCGTATTGTGGCCTTAAGCCGGCTCATCATCCACCTGGGTGAGAAGGCCATCCCATTGTACCAGATGATGAAGAAAACAAACCACTTTGTCTGGAGTGATGCTGCTAACCAAGCATTCGAGGCGCTGAAAAAACAATTGGCTGAGCCGCCGGTCCTTGCAGCTCCTATTGATAAGGAGCCTTTGCTTTTATATGTGGCTGCCAACAGCAGAGCTGTCAGCGTAGTAGTGGTTGTGGAAAGGAAAGAGTCAGGCAAGGCGTATCCGGTTCAGCAGCCGGTTTACTATGTCACTAAAGTGCTCATTGAACCCAAATAGAGATACCCCCATTGGCAAAAGCTGGTTTACGAAGTTTTCATGGCTAATCGCAAGTTGAAGCAATACTTCCTTGGCCATCCCATCACGATGGTTAGTTCTACTCCCCTAGGAGACATTATTCAAAACAGAGAAGCCACATGCCGAGTGGCTAAGTGGGCCATTGAGCTTGGAACCCATGGCCTGAAGTATGTGCCACGACCAACTATCAAGTCTCAAGCTGTTGGTGCAACAAAACTTGGGTCTGTTGCCCAGACTGTGCATAGGCTCAACAACAAGACTGAAGCACCAACCCAAGTTAGCGTATAAGAAACAAAGGGATCCAGAGTACCAATTCAGAGCAGAAAGACCAAAGCCAAGCCAGAGAAGCAAGGCATCACCAAGAAAAGGGCCTCCCTTGCCGGGTAAGCGAGCCCGGCAAGGGGCGAGGCCACCTCCGAAGCAGATAAGAGAAACACCCCGGCAGGGCCGGCCGGGGGCTTGTGGAGGCCAAACTACCTCACCAAACACTCAAGAACGACCCACGTCGCCAATCAATGCGGTGTCAAGCCGCAAGATAATTAAGTGGCGCCATTAGCCACTGATGAGGACATCACTAACAAGGTTACACCCACAGCTCCAACTGACACATATACAGGACCAATTACTAGAGCTCGCGCACGCCAATTAAATTACCAGGTACTTTCGTTTCTTGGTAATGAATCTAATGTTCATGAGAATATGATGCTGCCTAAATTGGATACATTTGTCTTGCTTACAAATGAAGGGCCTAGCTTGGACAAGAAGGATGAACATTGGAGCAAGATCAAGCATGGAGATGATGGCATGCGCAAGGGGAACAAGAATGGAGTTTCAATTGATGATTTCAGGACTTTGAAGCCACCATAATGAGTGCGAGAAGCCTTGGACGAAATATACAAGATGCCACTTCATAAATTTCGTCCAGAGGCTATTATAGGTGCTGCGTCACCTTATTATTGGGCCAGGCCCATGTAATTTCGAAATACTTGAGTATAGGCTGTTTTTAGAGTCCGTATGTGTGGGGAAACAAGAGTTAGGGTTGGTTTCGGACCCCTCCACCAAGGGCCATGAAATTCCCCCTCTTTCCCTCATATATACAGCCCTTAGGGCGTCGTTTAGACTTTGGGTTTTGTTTAGATGAAAAGTTCGCCATAGCTGCAACTTCGCGTACTTCGTTTGTGTTCAACGACCAGACAAAGGCGTCACAGTACCCCACCTTGATCAATAAAGCTTTCCTCTTATATTCGCAATATCCAGATTGCAATCTTAGTTTCTTGCTTGTTCTTCGTTTGCCTGCAGGAAACAGACCTTCGTGGTCAGGTTGATCTTGCTCCGGCGTGGTCGATAACCTCTCGGAGTTGGTTTAGCGATTGCTAAGGCGCGACGTCCACGCACGTTCGTAGTCGGATCGTCAAAGTCGACTTCATCCAAACGATAGCCACTATCTCATCGAAAGACGGGACACCTTTGCCTCTATCAAGTGGTATCAGATTTCCAGGTTGCTCGGTGAGATTTTACAGTTTTTCATAGTTTAGATCGAGTCTGTTCTTCATACCTATAGTCCACGAAAAAGCCAAAAAAAAATTAGGGTTAGTTCATCCCATCCGAACCAATCTGAGCCTTTGCATAATCTTTTTTGTATTTGCTTTGTTGAATTTACGGTTGCATCATCGTGTCAAGTTGCTGGTCTTAGCGTCTAGTTCTTTAGAGTTTCGAGTTCTGTTCATAGTTTGTCACGTCGCCGCCGCACCATATTCATCGCCGCTGCCATACCACTACCGCTGCCATATCCCACCACCGCCACCACATACCACCACCGCTGCCATAACCTACCACCGCTGCCATAACCTACCACCGCTGCCATATCCTACCACCATATATCCACAACAAATCCGAGTTCTTTTCATATTAGGTTTGTTCTCGAGATCCATCTAGGTTTCGGTTTCGTGTTTCCTTGCCTGCGTAGGTTTTGAAAAAAAAAGAAAAAAATAGTCTGGAGACCCCCGGGCAGTTTTTAGGCCAAAATTTCGAAAGGTGAAAATATTTTTTTCCTATCCTATTTTTGGGCTTTTCTGAGTCTTTTGAGACACGTGCCACCATACTGATTTTTTACCGCACTTTTTCGTCGTCGCTGCACTGATTCCGAAAAAAAAATCGTCAAAAAAAATTTCGTGCCTATCATCTTAGTTTGACTTGGGAAGTGTTTTGAGACACTCGCCATTATAGTGATTTTCGGCAAAAAAAAAGCAGCGAAAAAAAAGAGCGCAAAAAAAAAGAGGCGAATTTTTTTTTCAGAGTGTGCTTTCCCCTTGATTACGTGCAGCGCCGTGATTTTGTTAGTGTTCTAGGCTCGCGTCTCTAGTACGGTCTAGCCTAGGACCAGCACAGTACCGTCGTTGAGCGTTTATTCACCTTTGCATCTCTGAATTGATTATTGCTGACCCTTTTTGCTACCATATTATAAGCCTTCCCAGCTCCACATACATCTACATCGTGCGTTTGACTCTCCCTGGTAATCGCTCTATCCAAGCTTTGAGAGTTTTGACTACATCGGTTGCCGATCACCACCTGCTGCTGGGTAAGAACTGGTAAGAATTTGAGATTTGCTTGACGGATTTGTGACACCCGCCACCACCACCACTTGTTAGTAGTCTGTAGGATCATATTCTTGTGTGTTTCTATTGCTGCTAACCATGCCAGGATCACAAGTCGATGAGACTGACTGGGAGAACTTGACGAACAAGGAGCTTCATGATAAGTTTCAGGAAATGATGAGTGTACAGGTGCAAGATGTGCTAAACACATTGGACGAGGCCATGGAGAAGATAGATGGCATGGAGAAGACGTTTGAAACAAAGCTGGATAACAAGTTTGCTGAATTGCTTGCGCGTTTGCCACCACCACCGGCTGCTGCAGCTGTCCCACCTCTTCAACAACAACAACAACAACAACAACAACGCCGACTTCCGAATCAAGTGGGACGAGCACAGCGCGTTCCCCTTGAGACTGGTCAAGCTTCTGTTGCTGCTGTTGATGTTTCTGTAGCTCCTGCTGCTACTGCAGAGGTGGAGGACCATTACGAGGATGAGGTTGACCAAAATCAGAACCACGTCCAACAACCAGCACCACCACCACCAGGTCGTCCTCATGCATATCATCGCAACGGTAGGGCTGCATGATGAGGACATCACTAACAAGGTTACACCCACAGCTCCAACTGACACATATACAGGACCAATTACTAGAGCTCGCGCACGCCAATTAAATTACCAGGTACTTTCGTTTCTTGGTAATGAATCTAATGTTCATGAGAATATGATGCTGCCTAAATTGGATACATTTGTCTTGCTTACAAATGAAGGGCCTAGCTTGGACAAGAAGGATGAACATTGGAGCAAGATCAAGCATGGAGATGATGGCATGCGCAAGGGGGACAAGAATGGAGTTACAATGGATGATTTCAGGACTTTGAAGCCACCATAATGAGTGCGAGAAGCCTTGGACGAAATATACAAGATGCCACTTCATAAATTTCGTCCAGAGGCTATTTTAGGTGCTGCGTCACCTTATTATTGGGCCAGGCCCATGTAATTTCGAAATACTTGAGTATAGGCTGTGTTTAGAGTCCGTATGTGTGGGGAAACAAGAGTTAGGGTTGGTTTCGGACCCCTCCACCAAGGGCCACGAAATTCCCCCCTCTTTCCCTCATATATACAGCCCTTAGGGCGTCGTTTAGACTTTGGGTTTTGTTTAGATTAAAAGTTCGCCATAGCTGCAACTTCGCGTACTTCGTTTGTGTTCAACGACCAGACCAAGGCGTCACAGAACCCCACCTTGATCAATAAAGCTTTCCTCTTATATTCGCAATATCCAGATTGCAATCTTAGTTTCTTGCTTGTTCTTCGTTTGCCTGCAGGAAACAGACCTTCGTGGTCAGGTTGATCGTGCTCCGGCGTGGTCAACAACCTCTCGGAGTTGGTTTAGCGATTGCTAAGGCGCGACGTCCCCGCACGTTCGTAGTCGGATCGTCAAAGTCGACTTCCTCCAAAACGATAACCACCATCTCATCGAAAGACGGGACACCTTTGCCTCTATCAAGTGGTATCAGATTTCCAGGTTGCTCGGTGAGATTTTACAGTTTTTCATAGTTTAGATCGAGTCTGTTCTTCATACCTATAGTCCACGAAAAAGCCAAAAAAAATTAGGGTTAGTTCATCCCATCCGAACCAATCTGAGCCTTTGCATAATCTTTTCTGTATTTGCTTTGTTGAATTTGCGGTTGCATCGTCGTGTCCAGTTGCTGGTCTTAGCGTCTAGTCTTTTAGAGTTTCGAGTTCTGGTCATAACTTGTCACGCCGCCGCCGCAACATCTTCATCACTACTGCCACATACCACCACCGATCTCTATCCATATACCACCACCAATCCGAATCCATATACCACCACCGCTGCCATAACCTACCACCGCTGCCATATCCTACCACCATATATCCACCACCAATCCGAGTTCTTTTCATATTAGGTTTGTTCTCGAAATCCATCTAGGTTTCGGATTTGTGTTTCCTTGCCTGCGTAGGTCTCGAAAAAAAAAAGTCTGGAGACCCCCGGGCAGTTTTTAGGCAAAAATTTCGACAGGTGAAAATATTTTTTCCCTATCCTACTTTTGGGCTTTTCTGAGTCTTTTGAGACACGTGCCACCATACTGATTTTTTCCCGCACTTTTTCGTCGTCGCTGCCCTGATTCCGAAAAAAAAATTCGTCAAAAAAATTTCGTGCCTATCATCTTAGTTTGACTTGGGAAGTGTTTTGAGACACTCGCCATTATAGTGATTTTCGGCAAAAAAAAAGCAGCGAAAAAAAAAGAGGCGAAAAAAAAAATTTCAGAGTGTGCTTTCCCCTTGATTACGTGCAGCGCCGTGATTTCGTTAGTGTTCTAGGCTCGCGTCTCTAGTACGGTCTAGCCTAGGACCAGCACAGTACCGTCGTTGAGCGTTTATTCACCTTTGCATCTCTGAATTGATTATTGCTGACCCTTTTTGCTACCATATTATAAGCCTTCCCAGCTCCACATACATCTACATCGTGCGTTTGACTCTCCCTGGTAATCACTCTATCCAAGCTTTGAGAGTTTTGACTACATCGGTTGTCGATCACCACCTGCTGCTGGGTAAGAACTGGTAAGAATTTGAGATTTGCTTGACGGATTTGTGACACCCGCCACCACCATCACTTGTTAGTAGTCTGTAGGATCATATTCTTGTGTGTTTCTATTGCTGCTAACCATGCCAGGATCACAAGTCGACGAGACTGACTGGGAGAACTTGACGAACAAGGAGCTTCATGATAAGTTTCAGGAAATGATGAGTGTACAGGTGCAAGATGTGCTAAACACATTGGACGAGGCCATGGAGAAGATAGATGGCATGGAGAAGACGTTTGAAACAAAGCTGGATAACAAGTTTGCTGAATT
Source organism: Secale cereale (assembly GCA_902687465.1). Classification (NCBI taxonomy): domain Eukaryota; kingdom Viridiplantae; phylum Streptophyta; class Magnoliopsida; order Poales; family Poaceae; genus Secale; species Secale cereale. The sequence goes on along the minus strand of LR738715.1, from coordinate 427,871,004 downwards.
GCTTGCGCGTTTTCCACCACCACCGGCTGCTGCAGCTGTCCCACCTCTTCAACAACAACAACAACAACAACAACAACGCCGACTTCCGAATCAAGTGGGACGAGCACAGCGCGTTCCCCTTGAGACTGGTCAAGCTTCTGTTGCTGCTGTTGATGTTTCTGTAGCTCCTGCTGCTACTGCAGAGGTGGAGGACCATTACGAGGATGAGGTTGACCAAAATCAGAACCACGTGCAACAACCAGCACCACCAGCACCAGGTCGTCCTCATGCATATCATCGCAACGGTAGCACCTAAGGTACATGACCATCTTCCTAAACTGAAATTGAATATTCCACCATTTGAGGGTAGATATGTTCCTGATATATATCTTACTTGGGAGTTACAAACTGAACAATGTTTTACATGTTTAAACTATCCCGAGGAGAGACGTGTTCCTGCTGCTGTTTGTGCTTTCACTAGTTTTGCATGTGTTTGGTGGTCTGAACATTGTAGATTATATCCTACTCCAGCTACTTAGACTGCTTTGAAAACTGCAATGCGTACTCGTTGGGTTCCACCATATTATCAACGTGAATTACTTCAAAAACTGCAGCGCTTAAGACAAGGAAAAAATTCTGTAGAAGAATATTATCAGCAATTACAAACTGGCCTGATTAGATGTGGTATTGTTGAGGAGAATGAAGCTATGCTTGCACGTTTTATGGGTGGATTAAATAGAGAGATTCAGACCATTCTAGAGTATAAGGATTATACTAATATCACTCGTTTATTCCATCTTGCTTGTAAAGCTGAACGTGAAGTGCTGGATCGACAGGCATTGGCGCGGACTAACTTTTCTGCAGGTCGACCTTCATCATGGACACCGCGTGCATCCTCTACTTCCACACATTCTACTGCACCGACACCTCCATCAGCTGTTACCTCCAGCCGTGATACAAGGCAGCAGGCACAACCACCATTATCTGACAAGAGCACACCTATTGGGACTGCACAGAGTTCTTCTTCTTCCATGGCATCAACAGGGCACACCAGTGATATTATTTGTCGTCGTTGTAAGGGAAGAGGACATTTTGCGAGAGATTGCAAATCTCAGCGTGTGATGATTGCTACTGAGGATGGTGGATATGAATCCGCTAGTGACTATGATGAGGAGACTTTGGCTCTTATTACACGTGAAGAACACGGTGGAGACGATTCTGATCATGAGACGCAATACATGGCTCCTGAAGATGCTGACAGGTATGAATGTTTAGTTGCTCAACGTGTTTTGAGTGTGCAGGTTACACAAGCTGAGCAAAATCAGAGGCATAATTTGTTCCATACAAAGGGAGTTGTGAAGGAACGTTCTGTTCGCGTGATCATAGATGGAGGGAGTTGCAACAACTTGGCTAGCATGGAGATGGTAGAGAAGCTATCTCTCACCACAAGACCACATCCACATCCTTACTACATCCAATGGTTCAACAACAGCGGCAAGGTTAAGGTAACACGTACTGTTCGTGTGCATTTTAGTATCTCTACATATGCTGATTATGTTGATTGTGATGTGGTACCTATGCAAGCATGTTCCTTATTACTTGGTAGACCATGGCAATTTGATAAAAATTCTGTACACCATGGTAGAAACAATCAGTATACTCTTGTTCATAAGGATAAAAATATTACTTTACTTCCTATGACTCCTGATTCCATTTTGAAAGATGATATTAATAGAGCTAATAAAGCAAAAACAGGAGAAAAATAAGAGTGAAAATCAGATTGTGGCAAAAGAATTTGAGCAACAAATGAAGCCTAATAATAAACCATCTAATGTTGCTTCTGAAATTGAATTGAAAAGTGCATGTTTATTTGCCACCAAATCTGATATTGATGAGCTAGATTTTAGCAAATCTGTTTGCTATGCTGTTGTATGCAAAGAGGCATTATTTTCATTCGAGGACGTGCCTTCTTCTTTGCCTCCTGCTGTCACTAACATTTTGCAGGAGTTCGCCGACGTCTTTCCACAAGACGTGCCACCGGGATTACCACCTATTCGAGGGATTGAGCATCAGATTGACTTAATTCCCGGTGCATCGCTACGCAACCACGCACCATACCGTACCAATCCAGAAGAGACGAAGGAGATTATGCGTCAAGTACAGGAGCTACTCGACAAAGGTTATATACGCGAATCCCTTAGTCCTTGTGCTGTTCCTATTATTCTAGTGCCGAAAAAGGATGGTACATCACGTATGTGTGTTGATTGTAGAGCCATTAATAATATTACTATTCGTTATTGTCATCCTATTCCTAGGCTAGATGATATGCTTGATGAATTGAGTGGCTCTACAATATTCTCCAAAGTTGATTTGCGTAGTGGATACCATCAAATTCGTATGAAATTGGGAGATGAATGGAAAACATCATTTAAAACTAAGTTTGGATTATATGAGTGGTTAGTCATGCCTTTTGGGTTAACTAATGCACCTAGTACTTTCATTAGATTAATGAATGAAGTTTTACGTGCTTTCATTGGGCGATTTGTGGTAGTATACTTTGATGATATATTGATTTTTAGCAGATCTTTGGAGGAACATCTGGAACATTTACGTGCTGTTTTTATTGCTCTACGTGATGCACGTTTATTTGGTAACCTTGGAAAGTGCACCTTTTGCACCGACCGAGTCTCTTTTATTGGCTATGTTGTTACTCCACAGGGAATTGAGGTTGATAAAGCCAAGATTGAAGCTATTGAGAGTTGGCCGCAGCCCAAAACGATCACACACGTGAGGAGTTTCCTTGGCCTCGCTGGATTCTATCGGCGTTTTGTGAGAGATTTCAGCACCATTGCTGCACCTCTCAATGAGCTTACAAAGAAGGATGTGCCTTTTGTTTGGGGTACTGCACAGGAAGAAGCATTCACGGTATTGAAAGATAAGTTGACACATGCTCCTTTACTCCAACTTCCTGATTTTAATAAGACTTTTGAGCTTGAATGTGATGCTAGTGGAATTGGGTTAGGAGGTGTGTTATTACAAGATGGTAAACCTGTTGCATATTTTTCTGAAAAATTGAGTGGGCCTAGTCTGAATTATTCTACTTATGATAAGGAATTATATGCTCTTGTTTGGACTTTGGAGACATGGCAACATTATTTATGGCCCAAAGAATTTGTTATACATTCTGATCATGAATCTTTAAAGCACATTAAAAGTCAAGCAAAACTGAACCGTAGACATGCTAAATGGGTTGAATTCATAGAGACTTTCCCTTATGTTATTAAACACAAGAAGGGAAAAGAAAATGTTATTGCTGATGCATTGTCTCCTCGTTATACTATGCTTTCACAACTTGACTTTAAAATATTTGGTTTGGAGACCATCAAAGATCAATATGTGCATGATGCTGAATTTAAAGATGTATTGCAGAATTGTAAAGAAGGGAGAACATGGAACAAGTTCGTCGTTAGTGATGGATTTGTGTTTCGAGCTAACAAGCTATGCAGTCCAGCTAGCTCTGTTCGTCTTTTGTTGTTGCAGGAGGCGCATGGAGGAGGATTAATGGGACACTTTGGCGTGAAGAAGACGGTGGACGTACTTGCTACACATTTCTTTTGGCCAAAGATGCGACGGGATGTTGAGCGTTTTGTTGCTCGCTGCACTACATGTCAAAAAGCTAAGTCACGACTCAATCCTCATGGTTTATATATGCCTTTGCCTGTCCCTAGTGTTCCTTGGGAAGATATATCTATGGACTTTGTTTTGGGTTTACCTCGAACAAAGAAGGGGAGGGATAGCATATTTGTTGTCGTGGATAGGTTCTCGAAGATGGCACACTTTATACCATGTCATAAAAGCGATGATGCTGCTAATGTTGCTGATTTGTTCTTTCGTGAAATTATTCGCTTGCATGGTGTGCCAAATACTATTGTTTCAGATCGTGATACTAAATTTCTTAGCCACTTTTGGAGATGTTTATGGGCTAAGTTGGGGACTAAACTGCTTTTTAGTACTACTTGTCACCCCCAAACTGATGGACAAACTGAAGTAGTCAACAGAACTTTGTCTACTATGCTTAGGGCTGTTTTGAAGAATAATAAGAAAATGTGGGAAGAATGCTTGCCTCATAATGAATTTGCTTATAATCGTTCGTTGCATTCTACTACTAAGATGTGCCCTTTTGAAATTGTCTATGGTTTCCTACCTCGTGCACCTATTGATTTGTTGCCTCTTCCATCTTCGGAGAAGGTTAATTTTGATGCTAAACAACGTGCTGAATTGATCTTAAAAATGCATGAGTTAACTAAGGAAAATATTGAGCGCATGAATGCTAAATATAAACTTGTTGGAGATAAGGGTAGAAAACGTGTTGTCTTTGCACCTGGAGATCTTGTTTGGTTACATTTGCGTAAGGATAGGTTTCCTAATTTGCGCAAGTCAAAGCTAATGCCACGTGCTGACGGTCCTTTCAAGGTGTTAGAGAAAATAAATGATAATGCATATAAACTTGAGCTGCCTGCAGATTTTGGGGTTAGTCCCACATTTAACATTGCAGATTTGAAGCCTTACTTGGGTGAGGAAGATGAGCTTCCGTCGAGGACGACTTCAAATCAAGAAGGGGAGGATGATGAGGACATCACTAACAAGGTTACACCCACAGCTCCAACTGACACATATACAGGACCAATTACTAGAGCTCGCGCACGCCAATTAAATTACCAGGTACTTTCGTTTCTTGGTAATGAATCTAATGTTCATGAGAATATGATGCTGCCTAAATTGGATACATTTGTCTTGCTTACAAATGAAGGGCCTAGCTTGGACAAGAAGGATGAACATTGGAGCAAGATCAAGCATGGAGATGATGGCATGCGCAAGGGGAACAAGAATTGAGTTTCAATTGATGATTTCAGGACTTTGAAGCCACCATAATGAGTGCGAGAAGCCTTGGACGAAATATACAAGATGCCACTTCATAAATTTCGTCCAGAGGCTATTATAGGTGCTGCGTCACCTTATTATTGGGCCAGGCCCATGTAATTTCGAAATACTTGAGTATAGGCTGTTTTTAGAGTCCGTATGTGTGGGGAAACAAGAGTTAGGGTTGGTTTCGGACCCCTCCACCAAGGGCCACGAAATTCCCCCTCTTTCCCTCATATATACAGCCCTTAGGGCGTCGTTTAGACTTTGGGTTTTGTTTAGATTAAAAGTTCGCCATAGCTGCAACTTCGCGTACTTCGTTTGTGTTCAACGACCAGACAAAGGCGTCACAGTACCCCACCTTGATCAATAAAGCTTTCCTCTTATATTCGCAATATCCAGATTGCAATCTTAGTTTCTTGCTTGTTCTTCGTTTGCCTGCAGGAAACAGACCTTCGTGGTCAGGTTGATCGTGCTCCGGCGTGGTCGATAACCTCTCGGAGTTGGTTTAGCGATTGCTAAGGTGCGACGTCCACGCACGTTTGTAGTCGGATCGTCAAAGTCGACTTCATCCAAACGATAGCCACTATCTCATCGAAAGACGGGACACCTTTGCCTCTATCAGCCACATGGCAGCCAGTTTCTACAGGAAGGACCCGCAGATGACACCCGTCCTATGATGTGTCGAGCAGGCAGACATGGAGCTGGCGGGATAACCCGGCAAGGCTTGTCGTGCAGCCAACAATGTGATGTTAAGTGGCGCATTTAATGCGCCCTGTCAGCCTATAGAGTTAGGTATGAGAGCACTGTTCGCTATCACATCAATGCATGATGACTACATTGCCACTTTGGTGACCCCCTTAATCTATAAAAGGAGGCCCATGGCAATCGTAGAAAGGGGTTGGGAAGTTGATGAACCCACACCACCATACGCATGTGGTCGCTGTGGCCCTGAGGCAAACCCTGCCGGGCAAGTGTACCACGCACCACATCGCTCATTCGACCATCAATCCACCAAAGCAGGAGTAGGGTCTTACGCCTCGTGGCGGCCTCAACCTGGCTAAATTGCTTGTGTGCTCTCTATCGTGCCACTGTACGCTGATCTGCTCTTTGGGCAATGCGACATCCCCCTGCCGAACTAGCAAGGGGCCACCTGGTCCCATAGGTGGTCGCGGATATCACGCGACATCTTTGGCACGCTAGGTAGGGGGGGTCTCTTGCACGAACCTGAAAGTGTGCGCAACACGTCATCTTCATCACCATCTTCATCTTCGATAGCGCCATCGACCATAGCGCCAAAGAAGAAATCTGGTGCCTCGGCCCATCCCTCCACTTCGAAGGCTCCACCACCTGCGACATCGCACGAGGACGTGGACACTACTGGGGACGTGGTTGGAGTAGGAGGCACCATTACCACCTCCCCCACAGCCGATACAGGGGCGGAGCTACCTAAAGAGAACAACATCAACATTGCCTTGACGGTCATGCCCTACAAGGTGCAGGCGAGGGGGTCACTCCGTCTGTGCCCCCTCCTTTCGCTGTCGTGCACAGCCGCAGCAACGACGCTCGGTTCGGGATGAGCCATCGCCCTCTTGTCGCCCCCACTATGGGAGTGACCACGGCGCGTGCGCCTCCTCCTGGACGAGCCAACCAAAATGCAGCGCTCGATGGAGCCGCTGATCTTTGAGCACCATCGCCGCGCGCCCCCGCTGCCCAGGTGGTCATCTCACATCAGCTTGGGCACGGTGTCGCCACCGCCGCCACTGCTGGCATCGTCAGGAGCCAAGCAACGGTGCGGTCGACGTCATCGACATCTATGCCAAGCACAACCATGGAGGCCATGGCGCGAGCTCAGCTACTACTGAGGTTCCCGCCAGCAGCCGAGGAGATGGATGAATGGTGCGCCACCATCCAAAGCCTGCTCGGTTTAGTAGAAGCTGGGGGCTCACGATGAGCTTGCCCGCCGCAATCTCCCCAAGCAACAGCCACCGCCCCCACTGATGGTCGTACGGAGGGGGCCGTCCCCACGATACAGTCCCCGCCACCCTAGCCGGCGAGGGCGCAACAGAATCAGGACCCCGACAACGTCTCGATGGCCTCTTCTGGCCCTCGAGCACGTCCAGGCCAACGTCGAACCCCGGAAGATAGGCGGCAGGGAGATGCGCGCGTTGGCACTGAACGGCATCACAACAACCCCCACCAGGTCGACGGGTGGGACGGCCTCAACATTGATGAGCCTGCGCTCGGTGTTGGCGGGTGCCTACCTTTTGAGGTTGGCTGCCGTGCCTTTACACGAGAGCTGCAGCAAGTTCGTTGGCCGTCCGTTCACACGTTCAAGCCAGAGATACCTGAGAAGTAAGACGGGAAGCTGAACCCGACAGAGTTCCTGAGCATCTACACCATCGCTGTTCAGGCTATCGGGGGAAGAGATGAGAATGTGTTCGCCAACTACTTCCCTGTGGCTTTCAAGTCCAACATGAGGTCTTGGCCGATGCACCTGCCGGATAACTCCATTTTGTCATGGGCGGACCTGTGCCACGAGTTCATTGGTGCCTTCACCGGGGGCCACCAAGAGCCCGGCAGGCCCAGCGACCCGCAGCTTCTCGAGCAGAAGGAAGGAGAACCCCTCCGTAAGTATTTGCAGAGATTCAACAAATTTCATAGAAATATTCCGAATATCCATCAGGCAGCCATTATAGCAGCTTTCCAGTACAATGTGCACAACCGCCACATTCGTTCCAAAATTAATGTGTGGTTGCCCAAGACTGTGAAAGAACTATATACACTGGTGGATAAATGTGCTCGGATGAAGTAAGGAAGGAAGTTGCCTAGAGAAGAAGATTACATTAATGTTGATTCAGAGGATAAGGATGAATCAACTAGCCACAGAAAGGGCAAGAAGCGCAATAAGAAACAGAGGGATAAGGCACTGATGACTGTGGAAGGATCAGGCACGCCTAGTACCGGCAAGAAGGCCAAGGCTGAGGCCCCCGGCAAGGAAGCCGCTGCATGCACTGCCATCCGGGAAGCCGGTGCCGCCGAAAAAGTTGGGAAAGGCAATGGACCGTACTGCAAGATCCATCGGACTAAAGGCCACGACCTTCATGAGTGTTATTATGTTGAGCAGCTCGTCAAGAAATAGAGGGCAGAGTATGACAAGCGTGATAAGGAAAAAGGTCAGAAAGCTGCTGGCGGTAAGGGCCGGGGGGGTGAAGCAAATTATCCCGGCAGACCCATTTGGAACAAGGAAAACCTGCCGGGGGCCAAGAGGAGGAGATTCGTGATGATGTTAGTAATGGAGGGGATGAAGAGGAAACTAGTGAGCAGGAATTCTAGAAGGCCACTGACGCCCTATGCATTGATGGGGGTGCATCTTTGCACACCTCTCATTGCCAACTCAAGCGATGGGACGAGAGGTCAATGCTGTGGAACCAGCGCCAGAGGCCCGGAAACCGCTCAAATGGTCTCGCACGCCCATAAACTTTGATGAAGAGGATCGCCCTAGTCGCACCACTGCGGTAGGGTGCTTGCCGTTGTTGGTCTCCCCGACAATTCGCAACCTCAAGGTCACAAAGATGCTAGTAGATCGCGGGGCCAGGTTGAATCTGATTTCCCCAGTAGTTATCAGTAGGCTTCAGATTGGAGAAGAAGAGATATAGGTCACAAGCACATTACAAGGAGTTAATCCCGCAGGAGCCATCCTAAGGGAAAGATTACGTTACCGATGACGTTTGGGGGAGAATTGAACTATCGGACTGAGAAGATTGTGTTTGATGTGGTTGATCTCCCCCTGTCGTACAATGGGATTCTAGGACGACCAGCCCTAACCAAGTTCATGGCAGCCTCCAACTATGCTTACAACACCTTGAAAATGCCCGGGCCATTGGGAGTCCTCACTATCCCATCAGATGAGAAGGATGCCATTATTTGTGTCGACAAGATGTATTGGGATACAGTTGCAGCAGAAACAACGGCGACGGCATTTCTCGCCAAGGAAAGCAAAGGAAAGAAGAGGAATTGTAGGACCTCTGGCAAGGAGTACAGGAAGTGTGCCCCCTCCGAGTGCACGGCTCCCGTTGACGACGTGCCGGAGTGTTTCAACAGCAAGAGATCCAAGGTTACTGCACCCCAAGTGAAAAAGGTCCCAGCAGGGCTGGCTGGCGTTGATGGTACCTTCACTATCAGCGCCACCCTCGAAGACAAATAGAAAGCACGCTTGTAGACTTCCTGCGGGCGAATATTGATGTGTTTGCCTGGAAACCATCTGATATCCCCGGTGTTCCCACGGAGGTAATTGAGCACCACCTTGCTGTCTGCCCACATGCCCAACCCATCAAGCATAAAGTACGGAAGTAGACCTTGGAGAGGCAGTAGTTCATTGCTGAAGAGATTAAGAAGTTGGAGGCAGCTGGTTTGGTCAGAGGAGTACTGCACCCTATGTGGTTGGCAAATCCAGTAGTGGTCCGGAAGGCTAATGGGAAGTGGAGGCTTTGCATTGATTTCACAGGCCTCAATAAGGCTTGTCCAAAGGACCCATTTCCCTTGCCGGCATCGACCAGATTGTGGATTCTACCTCAGGATGTGATTTGCTCTCCTTCCTAGACGCTTACTCTGGGTATCATCATATTTTCATGTCCAAAGAAGAGGAACAGAAGACATGATTCATCACTCCGTGTGGTACGTACTACTTTGTCCCCATGCCATTCGGATTAAAGAGTGCCGGGTCCACTTTTGCAAGGGCAGTCGAGATCAGCTTTGAGCCACAATTGCATAGAAATATAGAAGCTTATATGGATGATATTGTGACCAAAACCAAGGATAAGAACACCCTTATTCAGGATTTGGAGGAAACATTTGCTAACTTGCGCAAGATCAATTTGAAGCTCAACCCAGAGAAGTGTGTATTCGGTGTTCCCTCCGGCAAGCTACTTGGATTCGTCGTGTCCCACCGTGGGATTGAAGCCAACCCTGATAAGATCAAGGCCATTGACCAGATCCAAGAGCCAAGGACAGTTAAGGATGTGAGGCGCTTAACGGGCTGCGTTGCCGTGATGAGCAGATTCATCTCCAAGTCTACCAAGCGTGCCTTGCCGTTCTTCATGGAATTGAAGAAAGCAGGGCCCATGAAGTGGACCCCAGAAGCAGATGTAGCTCTGCAGGAGTTAAAAGCCTACCTATCATCCATACCCACCTTGGTTGCACCCAAACCACGAGAACCATTGTTACTATACTTGGCAGCAACCAACCAGGTGGTCAGTGCAGCCTTGGTAGCGCAGCGAGAGGTGGACGAGGCAGAGACTGAACAGATAACAACAGAGTCAGAAAAGGAACAAGACAACAATGAGCACGGCAACGAGAACAACCCCAAGGACACGACAAAGGCAGAAAATGGTGCAGCGCCCAGTGTACTTCATCAACTCCTTGTTACAGGGGGCTAGATCGAGGTACTCTGGTGTGCAAAAGTTGATCTCTGGTGTGCAAAGAAACTGCGCCACTACTTCCAAGCCCATGAGATCACGGTTGTTACTCGTTTTCCATTGCAAAGGATACTCCGAAACCCTGAGGCAACTGGCAAAATAGGGGAATGGGCTTTGGAGCTATCCAACTTTTGTTTGAAGTTTGAGAGCACATCAACTATTCAGAGCAGGGCATTGGCAGAGTTTATTGCAGAGTGGACATCAACTCCTATTGAGGAAAAGATAGGAAGAGCCATCCCGGCAAGGAATCACCCCAAGAATGGATTATGTATTTTGATGGTGCTTTTTCCCTACAAGGTGCAGGGGCTGGCGTGCTTCTTGTTGCCCCCTCCGGGGAGCACTCAAAATACGTCGTCCAGATGCACTTTGCCCGGGAAGAATCCACAAACAATACAACTGAGTATGAAGGGCTCCTTGCTGGGCTCAGGATTGCAGTAGAATTGGGAATTAAGAAGTTGATCATTCGAGGAGATTCACAGCTTCCAGTGAGACAAGTCAACAAGGATTATCAAAGCCCATTGATGGAAGCATACGTCGAGAAAGTGAGGAGATTGGAGGGGCGCTTTGATGGGTTGCAAACAGAGCACGTACCCCATGCGGAAAACAACATAACTGATCACGTGTCAAAGTGTGCTACGCAGAAGCTTCCTATGGAACCAGGAACTTTTGTTCTCCATCTCTCTCAACCCTCCGTATCACCGGCCACAATGGTCCGAAAAAGGAGAAAGTTGCACTAAAATAAGCCTCCCCCAGTAAAGCTATCCGCTCCCGCTAGAGAACCTGCCGAAAACAACTCCTCACAGCCTACCGGACCACCCCCTCCAGCCGGGCCAATGGACCCCGTGAACGAGGCTGGTGCTCCCGCAACAGAGGAGGTGCCGCTAGTCCTCATTGCCAAGCCACAGGCTCCAACTTGGGCAAGGCACATTGTCCAGTTCCTCCAAACCGGAGAACTCCCTCGCAATCAAGATGAAGTTGAAAGAGTAGCCCAGAGGGCCAGTATGTATCAGTTTGTCAATGACACTCCATACAGAAGAAGGCCCAATGGCGTGAAATTGAAGTGTATTTGCCGGGAGGATGGAAAGGAACTGATGGCTGAGATTCACAAAGGAATGTGCGGCTCCTACATTGGATCAAGGGCATTAGTTGGGAAAGCATTCCGGCAAGGATTCTATTGGCCCACAGCCCTTCAAGATGCGGTTGAGTTAGTCACGAAATGTGAAGCCTACCAGTTACATTCCAAGAAAACACCTACCTGGCCAAGCTCTTCACACAATCCCTCTATCATGGCCATTTTCGGTCTGGGGGCTCGATATCCTCAGCCCATTCCCCCAAGCAATCGGGGGCTTTCAATTCTTGTTTGTTGCCATCGACAATTTTACAAAGTGGTCGGAAGTGACTGCCATGAAATAGGTGACTGCTCTGTCAGCTATCAATTTCCTGTAAGAATTGGTGTGTCATTTCGAAGTTCCGGCAAGGATCATCATTGACAACATCACCTAGTTCACGAGCCACGCCTTCATGCAATATGTTCATACCCTTTGATGCAAAGTCTCATTCGCTTCTGTGGCACACCCCCGGAGCAATGGACAAGCTAAGAGGGCGAACGCTGAAGTGCTTCGTGTACTCAAAACATGTTGTCGAGCAGAAGCCCTCGTCGCCGCCGCTAGGGCACCACCACGCCCTTGCCCTCGCACCTTGACTAGAAGAAAAAGATTGCAGAGAAAGAGGAGTGCGTGCTAAGGAGTGCTGCCCCAACTCCCTTTTATAAGGGAACATGGCATGGGGCCGGCTACCCTCACGGGAGACGGCCACCCCTCTACCACAATACAGTCTTCCTACAACAACCGTGACTCTGAGGGTTAAGGCTGCCCCTCTGGCACAACCGTCGATGCCCAGTTTCCGGACGTGGCACTCCTCCTCATGTCCTCCGCGTCCGCCACCTACCGCACCCAATGCATGCGGAGCACGTGGCAAGTGCGTGCAGAATGGAGGACCAGTGGGATGGCAGTTTCCGCCCCGCGAACATGGGGCGAGGGGAATCCGCGGGCCACGATCCAAGTTCTCCCACGACGCGCGGAGAAACTGGAAACTGGCCAGGATTCAAGACTAATGAAGAAGCAAAAAGAGGACCTCAAGATAACGGCCTCTTCAGCAACCTTTCCTGTGCACTTATTAGGCCCTACCCTCAGGATGCTTAGCAACGCGATCGGGGCGGGACCAGGGGCTTCTGTCGGTGCAACAAACCCTGGGTTTGTTGCCAGACTGTGCACAGGATGAAGAACAAGTTTGAAGCACCAGCCCAAGTCGGAGTATAAGAAACCAAGAGATCCAGAGTACCAGCTCAGAGCAGAAAGACCAAAGTCAAGCCAGAGAAGCAATGCATCACCTAGAAAAGGGCCTCCCTTGCCGGGCAGGCGAGCCCGGGAAGGGGCAAGGCCACCTCTGAAGAAGATAACAGAAACACCCCGGTAGGGCCTGCTGCGGGCTTGTGGAAGCCAAACAGCCTCACCGAACACTCAAGCATGACCCACGTCGCCAATCAATGCAGTGTCAAGCCGCAAGACGATTAAGTGGCAGCCATTAGCCACATGGCAGCTAGTTCCTACAGGAAGGACCGGCAGATGACACCCGTCTTGCGAAGTGTCGAGCAGGCAGACCTAGAGCTGGCGGGATAGCTCGGCAAGGCTTGTTGGGCAGCCAACAATGTGACATTAAGAGGCGCATTTAATGCACCCTGTCATCCTGCATAGTTAGGTATGATAGCACTGTTCGGTATCATATCAATGCATAATGACTACTTTGCCACTATGGTGACCCCTTAATCTATAAAAGGAGGCCCTTGGCAACCATAGAAAGGGCTTGGGAAGTTGATGAACCCACACCACCAAACGCACGCGGTCGCTGCGACCCTGAGGCAAACCCTGCCGGTCAAGTGTACCACGTACCACATAGCTCATTCCACCATCAATCCACCAAAGCAGGTGATGAGGACATGACTACCTTGGATACGACCAAAAATATTGCATACATATATATTTGTGACGTGATTTCTAATGCAAATTATGCAACAATTTATTTATGTCATCCAGAACAAAAATACTTCACAGACTTTTGTGCCATGTCTAATTCCAGGTGTATGGGACATTTGTACAATCCACATATGAAGATAAGGGAAAAAGAAAAGTTTCGGTGCTGTTTGAAAAGTTCTCTCACGTCACTTTTGGGCCAAGAGAAGATAGAGTCCAAGTCTCTCACGTTCTGCATCCAGATTCGGACTGCACAGACATACCTGACTCAAAACGGCAAGAACTCCTTCATACGGACTCCGAATTGGGTGATTCTTTTTTTGTTGGAAACTAGATTTCATACACTTTCCAACCCAATTGGATTCACCTTCAAATTCGTCCGGAGCATTGAGATACCGACGAAACAATCTGACGCTGCAGCAGAATCCGAGTCAAACTACAATTCCAAAGGTGTTACATCACCTCCACTTGGGCCCATGAGCCTTGTACGACCTAGGGTTAGTTTTAGGCTGCCTTGGGACGTCCTTCCACCTCCTTGGCCGCCACCCCTTGCTCCTATATAAGTAGATCGATCTAGTAGCTTTTTCTTAGGGATTTGTTTAGTCAAAAGTTAGCCATTGCAACTTCGTGTACTTCGTTTGTCTCCAACGACCAGACCAAGACCGCTTACGGATCCCCACCTTTATCAATACATCATTTATATTTGCAATATTCAGATTGCTTTATCATATTCTTGCTTGTTCTTCGATTGCATGCAGGAATAGACCTTCGTGGTCAGGCTGATCGTGCTTCTGGCATTGTCAGTAACCCCTAGTGATTGGTTTAGCGATTGCTAAGGCGCAACGTCGTGCACGTTTGTAGTCGGATCGTCAAAGTCGTCTCCACCAAATCGATAGTTATCATCTCATCGAAATATCGGGCCCCTCGCCTCTATCAAGTGGTATCAGTTTTCAGGTTGCTCGGTGAGAATTTCCAGTTATTCCTAAATTAGATTTATTTTCTTACCTATTGTCCAAGGAAAAGCCACAAAAAAAAGTTAGATCTATTCATCCTTTGTCCTAGCCAGTCTGAGCCTTTGCAATTTTCTTTTCATTGTTTGCATTATTGAATTATCGGTTGCATCGGCGTATCGAGTTGCTGGTCTTAGTGTCTAGTTCGTTAGAGTTTTGAGTTCTGTTCACATTAGTCACGTCACCGCTCCATCGTTATCCCTTACGCTGTCCACCACCTCATCCATCAATTTCCACCTCGTGCTACCCGTCGTTCATTGTCACAATCATAGTTGAAGTCGTTCGCATCATTTCTTGATCCAATCTGCATCTTATCTAGTTTGTCTTGGAAAGAGGGATTAAAAAAAAGTAAAAAAAAAAGAGGAGAGAAAGAAAAAAAAAGTGGGAGAAAAAAAAAGAAAAAGAAAAAGAAGGAAAATAAAGTTGGAGAGAGTGTTGTTGTGATCTTCACTTATATCGTGCTGTCCAGAGCTACTTTGTATCCTTTATTGATGATAGTTGTGCTACACCGTGACCTCATTAGTGTTCTAGGCTCGCGTCTCTAGTCCGCTCTAGCATAGGACCAACACAGTACCGTCGTTGAGCGTTTATTCAACATTGCATCTCTGAATTGATTATTGCTAATCTTTTGCTACCATATATAAAGCCAACCCAGCTCCACATATTTCTACACCGTGTTTACGTACGTTCACCTGGCAATCGCTTTACTCAAGCTTTGGAGTTATTTGACACCGCTGGTTGCCTATCACCACCTGCTGCATGGTAAGAACTTGTAAGATATTGATATTTGCTTTACTGTGAGCGCTTTACCACCACATCCTAGTAGTTCATAGGAACATTATTTTTGGATTTTGTTTCTTGTTTCTACTAATCATGGCAGGTTCAAGAGTCAGTTGGGCTTCATAGATCGTGGGAGACGTGTCATCACCTCAGAAAATACAACCACCATCACAAGAGGTACAAAGACATCAGAATGCGCACAAACAGGTTCTTATTTCCATGCCACCTTTTCATGGTCGTTTTAAACCTGATTTATATATTGAATGGGAGTTCAACATCAATAATATATTTGCTTCCCATAGTTTTGATGAACGTAAAAAAATTAAGGTTGCGGTTGGTTCTTTCACTGGTTATGCTTTAGTTTGGTGGAGTGAATATTGTCGGTTACACCCTAATTATATACCTACTACTTGGATTGATTTGAAAGTTGCCATGCGACATACATTCGTCCCTGCTTATTATACTCGTGACATGCTTACAAAGTTGCAACATTTAAAACAAGGTAGTGACACCGTAACGAAATATTATGATGATTTACAAACTACCTTGTTACATTCCTCTTTACAAGAAAGTGAAGGCGATTTTATGGATAGATTTTGGGCAGGATTTAATCGTGATATTCAGGAGTTACTAATTCATGAAGAGTATTATCCTATGGACCATTTGTTTCATCTTGCTTGTAGTGCTGAACAGGAAATAAAACGACGTATTGTCCATAAGGAGAATAAGCGCCAGGTGCACATTCCAAGAAATGATACGGTTGTTCCTTCCACTACTAGGCGGACTATGACAGACACATCCATTGTTGTGAGGACTACATCACCTCCACCATGTGACACATCACCTCCGACAATGCCTACATCATCTGAGTTGATCATAAGAGGTAATGACAAAGGTACCGATCTTCCACCTCCACATGAGTATGGTGAATGCCTTGTCAATTTAAATGAACCATGCGATGAGCTATCCACTACTTTGATCACACCAACTACTTTAGAGGAATATGTTCGTGATTTGACTTTGCCATGTGATCAAACAATTGTGAGTGAACCAATTGAATTAACTATTGATGCGAAAGAACCATTTGAATCAGGGAATAAATCAGATTTGGATCAAATACGAGTGAAAATAGTTGTGCCAATGTTTAACCATTTTGATATGACCTCTAATCTTGGTGATGGTTCATCAAGGTTGGGATGGTTTAATGATGAGCATTGCCCATCTTTTGTAACGATTAAGAGCTTCACTTATATGTGCAAATTGAGTTGCAATATTTTCATGCCTTCTACTTCTTGTGATAATATTTTGGCTTTATATTTTATGAACTACGAAATTTACTCATCTATACATGTGTCATATGTGCGAAAATTAAGGGAAGTAAAAATGGATGACATATACATATACAACATGTACACCTTGTCTTTTTTGTTACCCACATTTCAGATTAAGCAACGCCAAGGACGGCTTTATTTTCAAAAAATGGAGGATGATGAGGACATGACTACCTTGGATACGACCAAAAATATTGCATACATATATATTTGTGCGGTGATTTCTAATGCAAATTATGCAACAATTTATTTATGTCATCCAGAACAAAAATACTTCACAGACTTTTGTGCCATGTCTAATTCCAGGTGTATGGGACATTTGTACAATCCACATATGAAGATAAGGGAAAAAAAGAAGTTTTGGTGCTGTTTAAAAAGTTCTCTCACGTCACTTTTGGGCCAAGAGAAGATAGAGTCCAAGTCTCTCACGTTCTGCATCCAGATTCGGACTGCACAGACATACCTGACTCAAAACGGCAAGAACTCCTTCATACGGACTCCGAATTGGGTGATTCTTTTTTGTTGGAAACTAGATTTCATACACTTTCCAACCAAATTGGATTCACCTTCAAATTCGTCCGGAGCATTGAGATACCGATGAAACAATCTGACGCTGCAGCAGAATCCGAGTCAAACTACAAGTCCAAAGGTGTTAGATCACCTCCACTTGGGCCCATGAGCCTTGTACGACCTAGGGTTAGTTTTAGGCTGCCTTGGGACGTCCTTCCACCTCCTTGGCCGCCACCCCTTGCTCCTATATAAGTAGATCGATCTAGTAGCTTTTTCTTAGGGATTTGTTTAGTCAAAAGTTAGCCATTGCAACTTCGTGTACTTCGTTTGTCTCCAACGACCAGACCAAGACCGCTTACGGATCCCCACCTTTATCAATACATCATTTATATTTGCAATATTCAGATTGCTTTATCATATTCTTGCTTGTTCTTCGATTGCATGCAGGAATAGACCTTCGTGGTCAGGCTGATCGTGCTTCTGGCATTGTCAGTAACCCCTGGTGATTGGTTTAGCGATTGCTAAGGCGCAACGTCGTGCACGTTTGGTTACTGACAATGCCAGAAGCACGATCAGCCTGACCACGAAGGTCTATTCCTGCATGCAATCGAAGAACAAGCAAGAATATGATAAAGCAATCTGAATATTGCAAATATAAATGATGTATTGATAAAGGTGGGGATCCGTAAGCGGTCTTGGTCTGGTCGTTGGAGACAAACGAAGTACACGAAGTTGCAATGGCTAACTTTTGACTAAACAAATCCCTAAGAAAAAGCTACTAGATGGATCTACTTATATAGGAGCAAGGGGTGGCGGCCAAGGAGGTGGAAGGACGTCCCAAGGCAGCCTAAAACTAACCCTAGGTCGTACAAGGCTCATGGGCCCAAGTGGAGGTGATGTAACACCTTTGGACTTATAGTTTGACTCGGATTCTGCTGCAGCGTCAGATTGTTTCGTCGGTATCTCAATGCTCCGGACGAATTTGAAGGTGAATCCAATTGGGTTGGAAAGTGTATGAAATCTAGTTTCCAACAAAAAAAGAATCACCCAATTCGGAGTCCGTATGAAGGAGTTCTTGCCGTTTTGAGTCAGGTATGTCTGTGCAGTCCGAATCTGGATGCAGAACGTGAGAGACTTGGACTCTATCTTCTCTTGGCCCAAAAGTGACGTGAGAGAACTTTTTAAACATCACCTAAACTTCTCTTTTTCCCTTATCTTCATATGTGGATTGTAAAAATTTCCCATACACCTGGAATTAGACATGGCACAAAAGTCTGTGAAGTATTTTTGTTCTGGATGACATAAATAAATTGTTGCATAATTTGCATTAGAAATCACCTCACAAATATATATATGTATGCAATATTTTTGGTCGTATCCAAGGTAGTCATGTCCTCATCAGCAGGAGTAGGGTCTTATGCCTCACGGCGGCCTGAACCTGGGTTAATTGCTTGTGTGCTCTCTGACGTGCTGTAGTACGCGGATCTACTCTTTGGGCAACGCGGATCCCCTTGCCGAACCAGCAAGGGGCCACCCGGTCCCATAGGTAGTCATGGATATCCCGCGACACAAGCGCTCGTGGATTTTATCAAGGATTGGAAAGAGCGGCAAATGCCCAAGGACAATTCGGATAACACTTATTGGACAATACATTTTGATGGGTCCAGGCAGTTGGAAGGCTCGGGGGCTGGAGTTGTTTTGACTTCCCCATGAGGTCATAAGTTCTGTTATGTTTTAAGATTAATGTTCCCTTGTACTAACAATGCAACTGTATATGAAGCCTTGCTCCATGGTCTTCGAATGGCTCAAGAGATAAATCTAAGCCGGGTGAGGTGTTTCGGTGACTCAGATCTAGTGGCTCAACATGTTTCTGGAACTTGGGATTCAAAAGACCCGCTCATGGCGGCTTACCGCCGGGCGGTTGATGCGATTACTGGTCACTTCAAGGGTTATAAAGTGGAACATATGGATCAAAGGAAAAACGAGGCGGCTGATGCATTAAGCCGGCTCGGCTCTCAGCGTAAGCCGGTGCCACCCAATGTTTTTCTCAATATTTTGGATAATCCTTCGGTCAAATTGCCTACAGAGGGGGAACTTTCTATCCCTGACCCGGAGGCACAGTTGGTGGCACCTCTTCATATTTATTCCTGATTGGACAATACCATACTTGACTTATATGACTCGGGGCGAGTTACCTGAGGATGAAACTCTGGCCAGACAGATAATCCGATGATCTAAGTCGATAACTATTGTCAATGGCGAGTTGCACCGACGCAGTGTCACAGGGGTGTTCCAACGTTGCATTTCTCCTGAGGAGGGCTGTGAGATACTACGAGAGATTCATGACGGAGACTGCTGTCATCATGCCGATTCTAAGTACCTTGTTTCCAAAGCTTTTCGTCATGGGTTTTATTGGCTGACGGCTCATGCAGATGCAGAGGATCTAGTTAGCAAATGTGATGCTTGTCAAATTTTTTCCAAGCGAGCTCACGTGCCGGCTCAAGTATTGAGGATGATTCCAATTACTTGGCCGTTTGCAGTCTGGGGGCTAGATATGATTGGCCCTTTCAAGAGGTCCAAGCACAAAAAGACTCACCTCTTGGTGGCAGTTGACAAATTTACAAAGTGGATTGAGGCTGAGCCAGTCAGTAAATGTGATGCAGCGACGGTGGTTCAATTCATTAAAAAGGTGATCTTTCGCTTTGGATACCCTCATAGTATCATTACTGATAATGGTACTAATCTGTCTAAGGGTGATATGAAAGAGTTTTTTCAACAAGATCATATTTGTCTTGATGTTTCATCTATGGCTCACCCCCAATCTAATGGACAAGCTAAAAGGGTGAATCAAGAGATCTTAAGAGGCGTCAAGCTCCAGCTTATGGTCCCTTTGCAAAGGAAGCCGGGTTGTTGGGTTGAGGAGCTACCTTCAGTACTATGGAGCATCAACACTACCCCTAACAGATCCATGGGTTACACGCCTTTCTTCATGGTTTGCGGAGCAGAGGCGGTTCTACCTAGTGATATATGTCACGATTTGCCTCGTGTGGCGGCTTATGTTGAATCTGTTAATGAACAAGCACGTCAGGATGACCTTGATCTCCTGGACGAAGAGCATGACCATGCGGCGGATCGATCGGCAATCTATTAGCAATACCTGCGGCGTTATCACAGTCGCCGGGTTAAAACTCGCACCTTTCAAGAAGGTGACTTGGTGCTCCGGCTCATTCAGGATCAAACTGCTATGCACAAGCTATCCCCACCTTCGAAAGGACCTTTTGTGGTCAGCAAGAATTTGCGTAGTGGATCATACTATCTCATTGATGTTCGAGACCATAAGGACTCACGCACACCGGAGGAGGAGACCCGTCAGTCGTGGAACATTGCACATCTTCGGCCTTATTACACCCAAGCCACCGACTCTTCTGATGTACATATTCCAATCAATGTATATATACTATGATTAATACAATAAAGCCAGCATCCCTGATAATTCGAGGCCTCTGTCGTTTCATTTCTGAGTATCTGAGTCTTTATTAGTTACAAAATACATGGGGGCTTCCTGCTCACTGAGCATAACTATGACTACCCTTTGATCCGGCTTATAGGCTGGGCTGTAAAGATCACTTGGGGGCTTCCTATTCACTGAACATAGCCTTAATTACCCTCTTGATTGGCTTGGACACCGGATGTATTCACCAAAAAATCCGGGTTATCCTGCCTTTGTACGCCTGCCACTCCGACCATGAAATCCTGGAATGACCCGCCGTACTCTTGACAGTCAATCTTAAAAAGACCCTGAACTTGTCCAGGTTAAAACAACGATTAGTCATGTGAGGCCCGACTTACAAGGTTTGAATCAAGGATTAATTCAGTGGTTGTGCGTACCTTTGAAAGCACTTGATATTGAGGCCTGGTAGCCTATGAAAGCCTTGTTTTTTCTAATTTTATTTGACACATTGCTTTGATTTGTGCCATATTAAAATATGGTTAAAAAGATTCAGGCCATGTAGCCTTTATCATCATGCCTCATATTTGAGCCTATCCAAAGTTTACTAACCCGGTCTGGCTTTAGACAAAAAGTCGCCAGGATGATATGATTATGCACTTGGAGTTTATGCTCTGAGGCCTTTTAGGGGTTATTGCCCTTATCTGCTACATATGGTATATTAAACCAGCAGCCCGAACAAAATTTCACAGGTATGATTTTTTATTTTTTATATGAAGATCTGAGGTGTTGATAAACCGCCCTGGTTATGGACTATAGTCACCAGCAATTTATATATGGGATATTATGACCCTCCCTGGGGTAAACCGCTAGGGCAAATATTATGTTCTTATGCACATGAATTATGATGCATATCGTCGGCATAAGCTGAATTATAAGCATACACAACCGATCTTTTATGACAGACTGGCGATTCAAAGTGCAAACAAAACATGCATGATGGCATGACAGGATATTGTTTCCAACTAGCCTATTACAAGGCGTAATCTGGCCCAAAGGAATAATTGTTTTTGGCACATTATCTAAATGATGAGGAGAATAAGCCTGCTCTATGATCAACTATCCTGGCCTTGGTGCGATGATGATTCCGGGTTGTCTCCCAGCGGTTCTTCTACCTCTTCGTCACCCGTTGGCTGGAAGTCAGAGGTGGCCCAATTGATCCCAGTCAAAGCCTTGAAAACAGCTTCATCGTCTATAAGAGTCGATAGGTCAATATCAGGGGCGAAGGTATGTTACATGTTTGGGGGATAAGATCTACGTCTTCATGAACCGGTGTCTTCACTTAGGCGTTATCAGCATCGTAAACCGAATGATATTTGGAAAGGTCGATTTCCTCAACTAATCAGCTGGCCAAAGGACGCATCTCCCTTACATCCAGTGGCTAATTCGACCGGGTCAAGCTCGACTTTCCATGCTTTTGCTCGGCTTAAAGCAGTAATTGCGCCAGCTTGGGCGGCTGATGAGGACATGGCTACCGCAGTTACACCCACAACCCCTGCTACTATACCAATTGGACTAGTTATTAGAGCGCATGCACGCCAGTTAAATTATCAGGTACTTACGTTTCTTCGTAATGTTTCTAATGTTCATGAGAATATGATGCTGCCTAATTTAGATACATTTGTGTCGCTTACAATTGAAGAGCCTAGCATGGACAAGAAGGATGAACGTTGGAGCATGATCAAGGATGGAGATGAAGGTGCGTGCGAAGAGAACAAGAACGGAGGTGCCAGTGGAGATTTCTGCACATTGAAGCCACCATGATGACAATAAGAAGATGGATGAAATATACAAGATGGCCTTTCGTAAATTTCGTCCATAACTTATTATTGGTGTTGTGCCACCTTATTTTTGGGCCAGCCCCATGTAATTTCAAAATACTACTTCATAGTCTATTTTTAGAGTCCATATTATAGGGGAAACGACCCAGGAGGTGTTTTAGTCCCACCTTGCCAAGGGTGGACAAAATCCCCTCTCTTTTCCCCAAAAATATAGCCCTTAAGGCATCCTTTAGAATTGGTTTTTTTAAAGTTAAACGTTAGCCATTGCTGCAACTTCGTGTACTTTGTTTGTGTCCAACGACCAGACCAAGACCGCTTATGAAACCCCACTTTTATCAATACTTCATCCATATTTGCAATATTTTGATTGCTTTATCATATTCTTGCTCATTCTTCGATTGCTTGCGGGAATAGACCTTCGTGGTCAGGTTGATCGTGCTCCGGTGTGGTCAATAACCTCTCGGAGTTGGTTTATCGATTGCTCAGGCGCAACGTCGTGCATGTTTGTAGTCGAATCGTCAAACTCATCTCCACCAAATCGATAGTTATCATCTCATCGAAAGATCAGGCCGCTCGCCTCTATCACACCCTTTGTGGCAGCACAAATAAATTTTCCAACACTTCCTTGATAAGGGAAGGTGATTGCTTCTTATGGAGAGCTGCAGAAATAGCCCGTTGGGCTCCAGTATACACCTGTTCAACAAGAGTATATACAACCTTAAGCCTCAGGCGCATATCGTCATCTAACTTGGAGCTTCTGGAACCTGCATTTGCAAAGTATATTCATGAGTCGATAAACGATTGTGAGACACTGATGAGACATGAATAAGGGTAAGTTGCTTACCGAAGATAGCAACTGTCATCATATTGATTTTTTGTTTTAAGCCGGATAACTCATCAGTCCCCGGTTTAAGAGTAGCCTCTGCATCTTTTGCTCTCTTAAATAGAGCTGCCCTCTCAATTTCCTAGCCGACTCTCTCACTGCTAAAACCCCCTTTAGATTTTCAATATTTTCCAAAGTGATTTTGACTTTGGAGTTTGCCTTGGAAATCTCAGATTGCTGAGTTTGAAGGTTCTGCTGCAGATCCGTCAATTGGGTTTCTTTCATGCTCAATTCAGCATGTATGAAAAAAATATGATGCAGCAGCATGTGATTACAATAATCATTTGTGAAGTCCCAAGCACAATACCAGTATTTTACTTGGCACTTGGGGGCTAATGTACGTTTGCGCTATTGCAGACAAGTTCTTGAATGACCCACCTACAGTTGTTCCAACTACAAACGACTCATGGGTGCTACATATTTGGACTTTATCAATGATTCTAATGATAAGTACCGGTTTAACTTGTCAGTTTAAGTTGACCCTTGGGGGGCTGCATGTGCGAAAATGAAAGACAATAATTTGAAGTCCTAGCTTAGCTTAGCAGCTTAAGCTGACCCTTGGAGACTACAGGTGATGATTCTATAACTATAGTGCCATTACAAGAGCGTAAGATCTAAGGAATTACATACAAGTCTACGACATATTCAAGTCTATCATATCCAGTAGGCTTGGCGGCTGGTATAAATGTATTGTTATGAAGAGAATTGCGCAACTTACCTCAAAGCGTTCCTTCATAAGATTGACCAGGCCGGCTTCAAGATCACGACTGGTATGTAGGCGGTTTAAATAACCGGAATGCAGCTCTAGAGCGTCGAATTGAGCATAGCTTTCCAGATTCCAGCTTCCACTTGCTCTTATCAACAGCTGGAATTTCTGCTTTAGCGTTGTGCTTGGATAAGACAGTAGGATTGCTCAGAGCGGTGTAAGCCATCCCAATAATGACCACATCTTCAGCTCCTTGAGCCGGTTGAGCAGTACTGGGCGGTTTAGCATTTTCCGGGTCAATTTCCACGGAATCCATGGTGACGTGATGCTCTTCTAGAGGCGGATCATCCATTGCCGCTTTGGAAGATTGATGCATAGGCTCAGAAATTATTGGTTCTTCCGGGTTGGCAGGTTTGGGATCTTCGGCCGGCTTATTCACTTTGAGCTTCTTCCTGAGCTTGGCCATGGCACTAGAAACAAAACATATGATGAGATTGGTATATTAGTTGAGCATAAAGCATTAAAGTAAACATGCTCAAGTGTCCTCACCCAGGAGCAGTCTTGAATAAGGGAACCTGAGTCCCAGTGGATTCACTAGAGGAAGAATGAGAGGTGCCCTGATAATTTGAGTCAAACGGGTTAGGACGCTGTCGAATAAGACCTGCTTTTGGGAATTTTAAGCCGGAAATTTGAGAAACCTCAGCTTGACGCTTGCGATGAGGCAGCGTATTGGGTAAGCCGGAAGAAAGGACCCCGCCGCTGGTATTCCGGGTCATACGGCAAGCTTCATGCTGTCGCTTCATCAAATTAAAGTTGGGATCTAAGTAAGCTAAGGGGTGAGAAATTCTTACTTTCCAGCAAACTTGACGGACTTTCTGCTCTGGCAAAGATTGTGAGCAGGAGGAAAAGGCAATTACCACTTCAACATCTGCGTGGCTAGCCTCCGCATCATCCTGATAATAATCTCTGTCAATAAGTTGAATAAAGAGAGAGCCAAGGGAGTCAAGTTCTAGCTCCGACTCATTATCATCCAATTCAAATAGCTCTAAAGTATTTGACTTCTTCTTAGCCGATTTCTTGGAAGACTAAGTCTTGGTCTGAGTCTTTTTTATTGGCTTTTCCACAAGCTTCTTGGTCCATAAGGAGGAGTCAACTTGAAATAATAAATGTTAAGCAAGAAGGCGGTTTATGGAGTCAATAATTAAGCCGGAAATTGTTCAAAGGTACTTACGGCGGGAGGATTATTGTGGAGATAAAACAGAGCCAGTCCGATTTTGCTACAAGTTTCAAGGTCCTCATTCAACAGCGTCTTTGTCATGTTGTTGACATCTTCATCGGTCAGTGCTATGTTGCAGTGAAGTTGGGGATCCTTGAGGTTACCTGTGTATTCACACATTAAGCTGGGTCGGCGGCTTAAAGGCAATATTCACCATGCAACCCAACACCAGACCAAATCAACTCCATTCAACCCATTGGCCATTAAAACCCAGATCTTTGAAAAGACGGGCATATATTTTGCCCGTTCTTTGGTGCTAATCCATTCTGGCAAGTGATGTCTATTGCTAAGCCGGGTCTCACGATAACCCAGCAGAGGATTCTCACTTTCAGGAGAGGCGTCTTTACAATAAAACCATGTATACTTCCACTCTTTAGGATGGCTAGGAAGTGTGGTAACAGGAAAGGTAGCTTCTTTATGCCTCTGAATGGAAATGCCCCCTAGTTCCAAACTGGGCCCATAAGTGAATTTAGTCTGACGGTTCAAATAGTAGAATTCCCTCAATAATCCTACAGTGGGTTCCTGTTGAAGATACACTTCACAGAAGACTTGAAAATTGCAAATGTTTGAAACAGAATTGGGACCAATGTCTTGAGGATGGAGCTTGAAGAAATGCAGCACATCACGGAAAAATCTTGAACCGGGTGGAGTGAACCCTCGGAGCATGTGATCAGTGAAAACAATAACCTCGCCTTCCTTAGGCTGTGGAGGAGTTTCTGTGCCTGGGACCCTCCAGTGGATGCCATCTTTTTTGGCTAAGATGCTCGTTTGAAAATATTCATTCAGAATTTCCTCGGTAACCCGGGAAACAACCGAATTGCAAGAAGTGACAGTCTTGGCTCTTAACATATTTGACTACAAAGAGAAAGATTGCCTGTTTAATTGTGTTGTTGATCCGGACAATGATCAATGTTCAAAAAGCCGGCGTGGATGAACCAGAATACATTATCAGGCTAAAATGATTAAAGGTGAATATTGGCGGCTTAGTAAGGGGACTAATGCTACATGGCGGGTTACGATTATTTTATAAGCCGCCCGTAGAGTTGCGATGCAACAGATTGGAGGATAAATTTTCCAAAGTAAAGGACAAAACATCTTTTTCAGATTGATGCTATGATTTTGGATCTACAGCGAGTTAGAAATACAAATAAATTCTAAACCTAAGCAGGCATGGGCGGAAACATTCATGTGCTCGGGTGATGTCTTCAGCTGAGGTATTGATTTTAATTATGAGGAATAAGCACTAAAACGATGGACGTGCACTTTGACAACTGGGTTCACATCTAATCACGCAATATAAGAGTACTAGACGAAGAATGGCGGACAAACTCGGATGAACTAAGGAAACCCTAACATCGATATGAGATGAGTCCAAGTGTGTACCTGGAAGTGCTCATGAAAAGCGAAGGAACGCCGCTATCGTTTCTAGTCAAGAATAGGTTGATGCAGTGGCCAAGGTTGACGCAGTTGACAGGGGCGGCAGAGCTCCAGAGGCGTCGGTCATCGCGAGGAAGAAGATGAGGCGGAGGTAGAATAAAAAGTGAAAGTAAGGACCCTTGTCCCTATTTATAAAGAAGTGGATAAATGGCATCCGCGGGAATCGAGGAGACTGAAAAAATGGTTATGTGGCGACAGAGGCGCCTTGATTTTTGGGAGCCCATTCAAAAAGGATCTACTGGGATGTGCTCAGCTTCATGTGCAGTTAATGTGAGATGATGTCATGGTGAGTTAAGATAAGTTTGATATGTGATGTCACGGCGGGCTGCATCAATATGGAAAGGAATTGGAGAGGAAAGATTCTGACAGGTCAAGTGTTGAAGATTGACATGAACAAGTTCAAGTCAACCTATGGCCTAATGTTGGAGATATAACTAGTGGGTATAAACTGCCCAGGAGGGGCTGGGTCACACCACCGACGGTTTAAGGCAATGAAGCCCAAGTGGTGGTGCGTGCATATATAGAGGGGTGACCCGATGGCGGGTTAGCTGAAGAAACAATCGCTCGAGAGCTAGGTCAAGCGTATTCGCTCCCTGGTTATTGAGTCTCAAGCAATACAACCCTAGCTGGATTAAGATTTTACCTCATCGAGGGGCTGGACTAGGATAAAAAAACTCTCCGTGTCCTTTGTCCTGTTTAACCCGTTCAAGCTAACCTAGTTGTGATGGCTCCACACCTAAATCCTAATTCTAGGGCATCTGCCGTGACAAATCCACGACAGGTTGCTTGCAGGATTTTGAGGTGGCCTGGAATATTTTGGCTTGTGCGTACTCGATCTTGGAGTGGATGGCCTCAACCTGGGCTAGGGCGACATCGGCGGCACGGACGACAGCTCGAGCGCTCTCGGCGTTTGCAGCCACCGTCGTAGCAACAGCAACAGTTGCTGCCGTCTCGGCTGCTGTAGCTGCACTGTCGGCTGCCGCAGACACCCTCTTGGCGAATGCGGCCATGCTCACTATGGATGCTGCGACACTCTCAGCGTAGGCAGCCGCGCTCTCGGTGGCGCTCGGGGAGGACGCGACCACCGTACGGGCCTTCACGAAGCGTTTCCACGGCGAAATCTTTGCAAGAAGGGGTTGCGGGAATGGGGATTGAGATTCATGGATTTGGGGGTTGCCGCCATTGGAGGAGACAAGCCGGCGAACTTAAGGAGGAAAACTTAAATAGACCCAGGAATTTTCATCACAAA
Source organism: Secale cereale (assembly GCA_902687465.1). Lineage (NCBI taxonomy): Eukaryota > Viridiplantae > Streptophyta > Magnoliopsida > Poales > Poaceae > Secale > Secale cereale. The sequence goes on along the minus strand of LR738715.1, from coordinate 427,843,128 downwards.
CGGTTCCTACAAAAAACAGTGTGTGATGTTGTTTATATTTTTTATTAGTTGTGAAAGACGAATTTGGAGTAAAGTGGCAACGGATGGTGTTTTAAATGTACGAGAAAAATTGTAGTACTAATACAACTGTCGTGTCAAATTTTTGAAAATTCCAGGGGTCATTTGACCTTTTAAGACATTTAAGTGATTTTCTATCCATTTAATGACCATAATTCATATTTGAACTACACGTACATAAAACAGCTAACCATAACCCGAGTCATAGCCCGAGAGAGAGGAGAGAGGTCACCATACCGCATCTTGGCTACAATACCGTGGGGGGGGGGAGAACGGGTCTGAGGCCCCCCGAGCCGGCGCTGTCGCAGAGAGAACGACACGGCCGCCGATCGGGACGCACGTGCAGCTGTTGGTCTCCTCCCTCGCCGCTGACGATTGCGTGAACGATGCACCTACACCCAGGCCCCGACCGAGGTGGTCCAGCCGGATTTGTGACCAGCAGTGAGCAGAGAGAGAGTGTGGCCACCTATGTCTTGCTTAGATCTGAGAGCATGAGAGAGTGAAAGAGAGGAACCCTAGTAAAGCATGCGTTGAGGCTCCTGCTTATATGTATAGTGGAGTGATTTTGTTGTAGCAACCGTTATTAAATTGAATACGTGCGAACCACTATTTTCATTTAAAGTTCAAGTAAAAATAAAACTCGATCAATAACGTGCCACCGCTTCCAGGTCGCACTATCAAATAACCACACCCAGGATGCACTATGTAGTGTATCATTCACGTGCGGTCCCCGACCCTCCATCAAATTGAAAACTAGACTAGTCAAAATGAGGATGCCTCTTTGTAAAAAAATGCGCTCCTAGCTTAAAAAAATGTGCTCCTATGTGTACCCGCGAGTGGGTGTGAGGGAACTAGTGTGTGCGTGCACAACTTCTCTTCGTGAGAGTATAATATACGACGCCCAAAGAACCTTTGCCACAAGAGTAAATGTATAAGTGTGTGACGTGTGAGTTAAAATAAAAGGTGCGCGGCATCTTTTATTTTTTTAGAACTGCTTAGGGTAGGGTGTGAAGAGCATATGTGTGTGTGACATCTACCAACAGATAGACGGTGGGTGCGAGAGGACTCGAGAGAGTCGTGACTCGTGAGGGTGCGTGTGTGCGTGAGAGAGGGGGGGCATGTATCAATGCAATGCATGTGTCCGTAAATCATATTTGTAGTGGAGGCTCCTATCCTAGGGCACCCTAGGTAGCTACCACACGCATCATTGCTCTTTCGCCCTAGGGTGAAATGATGGTTGCTTCGTCCGTCGAGCTTAATGCGGGAAAGGTGGGCCTTCGTGATTTGACCCCTCATCGCTCATTTACTACTACTGTGGCGCTAGGACCAGGGTGCCTCCAAGTCCAACCGCTGCTCCGAACTGTAATTTGGTGCATCGCACGTGGAACAAGACGGTGGATGAGCCACATGTCGGCCAAAGGGGTCATGTAAGTGTGTCACCATTTCGTGTGCGGACTTACCCTGCTGAGTTGATACGCCAACGCGACAGGAGCAGCCTACCACTTGGATTTGCTCCTCGGTTAATCCCGACTAATATTGATCTAAACAGATAGTATCCAGATCTCTACTCTTATAGAAAAACAAGTTGATCATGATGGTGTGCCTGCCATCCTGCAATATAGACCGTCCGATCTATATCTGACGGATAGAAAGCAAACTATGACAATTTTGCAAAAATATGCCCGCACCCCTCCCCACATTTGCAGATAAGCCCTTCTCTCGTTCATCTTTGTCTCCCACAACATAAACAACTTGTATAAATGCATCTAGATGTTCCGTGCAACGCATGTGCCTCTTGCTATATAGTAGTAAAAATGAGGTGATTTTACCGAGCGGTGGGCGGGGGAGCATGGCCTGTCATGCGGTCCCACATGTCATGATGTACCAAGGCGATGCGCGTCCCTCTTGAGGCAGAACAATTTCAGAAGCAATACGTGGTTTTCTTGAAGGTGATGATGGAGAAGCGGATTCAGCAAAGTGTGAAATAATGGTTGCTTCGTCCGTCTGGGGGAAAGGTGCGGCTTTGTGATTTGACGTCTCATTGCTCATTACTACTACTACTGGGGCGCTACGACTGGGGTGCGTCCCCCTGCTATTCTGCATTGTTATTTGGTGCATGACACATCTACCCAGTTGCTATATGTCCCACATGTCGGCGAGAGGAAGTACATCATTCATGAAATCTAGCGTCTCCACTATTTTAGTATGATGGAGAATTACACAAGACGACTTGGTTTTTTCTACTTTGCGCGATCCATCGATACGAACCCAGACTAAATATGGCGAGCGCGGGTATTTTCGAGCGCGGTAGGGTAGGAGAGTTTGGCATCGTCTGTTCGAGGCAACGAGGCATGAAGGGAAACAAGCAAATAAAGGTTGAGCGACTTGGTTTTGGGAAAATCTTATTTTACAGAATACATACCCACCATGGAGGTAGTACTACTTACTACTCCCTCCTTTCCGGTATAGGGCTCATCTAAAAAAATCGCTTTTCTGTTTGGTAAGTTTCAATTGTACTAGTACTTACTACCATCACATGTTTGGATTTCGAGGTGCATTAAATCATCCGATGCAAGCAGTATTAAGAGAAAACTCACCATTGCATGTAGAAGTTCATGGAAATTTAGTGGTCAGGCATGCATTTGTTGTAACTAATGTATCAGTAAACTTAACTTTTTGAGAAAAATGAGCGTACTAATTAAGTACTTGTGCAAACTACGAAATTAATTCCACCACTCACAGTCTACCTTGGTTGGAAAGGAGGGAGTAGTAACACAACCTAGGGTAGCTTGCTGTAGCATGGACTCTAAGGAAATTGTTGTAGTACTACTCCTACCACTGTACTACTCCTACTCCTCTACACTACGAGTACTATGAGGCCATCCAACCGTGTCCCGGTAGAAGACCGCGGACACCAATTATTCGTTCATATTTAAATTTATTTTCACACAGTAAAATATCCATGAAAACAACTCATGGCAAAATCTCACGATGACTAAATAGATGATTAAATAGGAGATTAAATAGATGGCAGACGGGAGGAGCTTGGCCGGCGTTGCATTTAATGCCGGCCCGATCATGAACGGATGTGTGGCGGGAGTGGGTTTCTAGGCTTCCACACAGGCTTCATGGATGCGTTTGAATGCGGAAATGAGGCGTGTTTAGCCAGGCATGCAGCGAACGACGCCCTCGACTCTGACGTACCACACCGCGCCGCTCTTCCATTGACGTGTGGGCCTGTTGGGTACCTGGCCTTCATGTCAGTGACCTAACGCAGGCAACGCACGATAGAGGAGCCGGTTCCGCATGATAAGATTGATTCATAAAGACTGATGCAAACATCAATGTTCTGCTTGTCGCATATAAGATTGATTAATACTCGTAACAATCCATGTCCTTAACAAAGGGTGCATGCACGTATAGGTTGATCGTGTGTCTTGCGTCGTGTGTTGTGTGCATGTAGGCGTAGGAGTGTTGCGTGTGTGCATGTGTACATTTCAGTGTTGCATGCATGTGTGCGTGTGTTCGTGCTTGCATGTGTACGTGTCAGTGTTGCACGCCTACATGCATGCGTCTGTTCATGTGAGTGTTGCATGCGTGCATGTGTACGTGTGAGTATTGCATGCATGCATGCGGGCGTTGCAGGCATGTTTGTATGCATGTGTAATGTGTTTGTATTCACCATAGTGGCTCGTGTGTGCGTGCAATTAAAATGACCGGCTCATCATATTATGACAAGGCGGCCTTGTCCGCTATGGTTAGGGCTGCCAACCAGAGCTCTCAGGACTTCGAATCCCCATCGACCACTTATTTATTACCATTTCTGTCTTTCATATACGCGCTGACAGGTGGGCCCTACAGTAATGTGCGCTCATGAACGTGGACCGTTTGTATGGTCAATTGATTGTGTCATCAAGAAACTACGGAGCTGTATGGTGAGCCAATGACCGTATGATAACCACAAAATGTATTTTATTAACATAGTACAGATGCAAGCTACCATTACTTTCTTTTATATACACGCTGACAGGTGGGCCACACGGTTACGTGCGCTGATGGTGCAACACTAGTTGCGCCACGTGGAATGTTTGACAGGTCAATTGATCATGGCATTAACAAATTACGGAGTTGTACGGTGAGCGAGTGACCGTATAATCACCACATGTATTATTTTAACACATTACATACGCAAGCGCTCATATATATACGCGCAAACACTCAACACTATAAGTACACACACACACACACACACACACACACACACACCATACCCCTATGAGCACCTTCAAGAGAGTGAGCGAGCATATCATCTTCAGATTTTGCGACGTGACCATATATAGGCACCTCGTAGTCGAGGGAAACGTCTACTGAAATTAATCCGGGATATATGTGAGCACCAGGATTTTAACACTCGTGGGCTGGGGATACCATTGTCCTCCTAACCATCCAACCATAGGTTGGTTAGCACCACAAAATGTATATGGAACCATCCAACCACAGGTTGGTTAGCACCACAAAATGTATATGGTGACCGTAATGAGCTTATTATGAAGCCAGTGACCATATCATGTCTTCGCTTCAAATACAATGACTGTAAGTGTCGTCAACAAAATACGGAGCACGCATCAAGTACAATGACCATCAGTGTCATCAACAAAATACAGAGATGTATGGTGAGCTAGGTATTGTATGATCACCACAAGAATATATACGGTGACCGTAATGAACATATTCTGAAGTCCAATGACTATATAGTGCTTTCGCCTGAAATACAGTGACTGTCACACGTGAATGTGTCAGGGGCATACTTTTAGAGGGCCAAGAGAAAGTTTGTGTGGCGTACGTGAAAGTGGTGTAGAGAGAGGGGGGGTGCGCCGGTGACAAAGAGAGACACACCTTTCGTTTCTCTTTCCCGTGACTAATTTTGAGGAGAAGATATAAACATTCACAATGCGGAACAAATATTATTGGATGCACCATGCAATCAACTTTCATGTATAACTTTGTTCTATTGTATATGCTTATTTTCTTAGTGGCCGATTGTGTGTGGGGTGTGGTGGGCACATCATTTCTTGTTGTGGTGGGTCGACGTGTGGACTCATGGGTTGGTTCCATCCTACGCCACATAGGTTGGACCGAGACGCTTTATGGGAAGCCCATGGAGGACTAGACGTACAAGACGAAGCTACCATAGTCGTGGAGGACTCTATCCCAACTGACGATAGGCCGACTATATATGATTTGTAACCCTGGCTAAGCCTCAAGTATGTTATATAAGACATGGGGCTAGTTCGATGATAGTATAGACACAAAATGCGTGGTATTCACGTGTACTTTGTACCCACCCCTATCACAAATATACAGTACCAGGAGTAGCCTTTTCCTCAACCGCAAGGGCCCATACTTGGGTAAAACTTTGCCTCTTATTACCATCCAGCCTGACAGTTAGGGATATCTTACCGAATTTTCTGATGGAATCCTATCCGCCTACTAGTAAGAGAGAGGGGGGGCAATGTGTGCGAGAGAGGCCTAAAGATAATGTGTGTGCGGGATACACGCCGGCACTGTCGGATTTTGGGTTCCGACAAACCCTTGAGGTTCAAACACTGGGGTGCGCACGAAGATCTCTCCTTTCCGCCCTAGTTCGCTCTCGCATCGATTCCTAGGCCCAGCTCGTCGTGCCCAAAGAACAAGAGACACAAGGGTTTATACTGGTTCGGGCCACCGTTGTGGTGTAATACCCTAATCCAGTGTGGTGTGATGGATTGCCTTGTAGGCTGAGGATGACCTAGTACACGTCAAGAACAACCTCTTGAGGAGAGGTGTTCTTGTGCTCGGTGAGCTAGTGGGTGTAAGGGTGGTCTGGATCTGATCCCCCCTTTCTGTGTGGTGGCTAGTCCTATTTATAGAGGCCCGAGTCCTCTTCCCAAATATTGAACGGGAAGGGATCCCACAACGGCCAAGTTTGAAGGGGGACAACTAGTACAAGCTATCCTGACAAAAGGTGGTCTTCGCCTGCCAAAGGCTATGGCAGTGACGCCGTCGTGGGCTCCGTGGTGACCTTCGCCCTCCCGTCCCGCTGGTCTTGGTCTCGTTGCACCTATACGGAAACCTTTGCCTGATGCCTCGGGACTCCTCGCCTGCGCTTGCCCCTTTAGCACCAAAGAGAAAACTGGCATCCTGCGCCCGCTGGCGCCCGCCTGGCCTTGGTCATCACGACTCATATCACGCGAACCTCACGAGGTGTCCCTTGCCTTGATATCTCCGCTCCTCAGGAGCTAGCCTAGCGAGGCCGCCCCAGGGGAGGTCTCGCGTCGTCCGCCTCGGGAGGCTTGGCCCCTCGCAAGGGTCTTGAGCGGTTGCTGATGAAGATGGGCCATACCAGTCCGCTGGATGAGCCACACCCTTGGCCGCAGGCAGGAAAGTCTAGGTACCCCCGTTCCCAGAACGCCGGCAGTAGCCCCCGAGCCCAAGGTGCGCTCGGATTTGGCTTTGCAACGAAGCCAAGGTTCAAGTGCGGAGCACCGCGGGCCCCAAAAGCCTGCGACCTTGATTGACGTGTGGCGATTGACAGGATGTGGGTGTGTCCACTTCCCCACGCTGCCTGGGCAAATGCACGACTTGATTAGTCCCTGCATGCACAGAGACCATCATTACCTGCGATTATGGAGGCTGGCGGTTGGCCTCCTCCTGGCTATAAATGAGGCGATGGGCAGAGCCCCCGTCGCCCATCTCTTCCTCCATCCCGCCTACTTCTTCTTCCTCCTCCTTGCTCCTTGCTTCGCAGCGACACCCATGGCGCCGACGAGGAGGTTCTCGTCCGCAGAGAAAGGGAAGACCCACCAGGAGGGGCCCGGTTCACCACCGCCTAAGAGGGGACGAGCCCGCCCTCGCAAGCATGTCGCGACCCCCGCCGCGGCCCCTCGTGGGCGCGGGAGGACCTCTTTGGGGCTCGGCGCCGTCGCCGTCCTCGGCGGCCGTGGTGGTGCTTCTTCGCGCGATGGGGTTCACTCAGGTCGTGGCTGCCCAGTTGATGAAGGGAGGCATGCCAGGGTCGCTCGGCCTTCCCGTCCGCGCTTCCACTCGGCGGAGGTGCTGCCGGAGTTCGTCGTGTGGTTGGAGAACCCGACTGGCACCCGGCTTCAGCTCCCGCGCTCCTTCGCCGGTGAACTGCCGACTGCGGGTCCCGGCGGTCTCTGGCTGCAGGCGGACGGTTGCTGCAGCAGGGCTTCATGGGTCGCGGTGGAAGTCTCCGTCGCGGGCAATGTAACCCTAGCCTGCGGTTGGCAGATGTCCGCCCACGCACATGGCTTGAGCGGGCGGTGCACCCTCCACTTCAAGTACGACGATGACGCGACCCTGATACATCTCCAACGTATCTATAATTTTTTATTGTTCCATGCTATTATTTATGAAGTCTTGGATGTTTAATGGGCTTTATCATTCACTTTTATATAATTTTTGGGGACTAACCTACTAACCCAAAGGCCCAGTCTAGATTCCTGTTTTTTTGCCTATTTCAGGGTTTTGCAGAAAAAGAATATCAAACGGAGTCCAAACGGAATGAAACTTCGGGTGAGATATTTTTGGAGCAAAATACGCACGGGAGACTTGAGAACCACGGAAGAGGGCACACGTGGCGTCCACGAGGGTGGGGGGCGTGCCCCCCTACAGGGCGCGTGCCCCCCTACAGGGCGCGCCCCCCTGCCTAGTGGGCCCCACGTTTGGCCCACGGTGCCCTCCTTCTTCCTATATATATCTATGTACCCCAAAACCATCAGACGAACAGAGAAAACCTATGCGAGAAATATTTTTGGAGAAAATCACGCACAGGAAGCTTGAGAACCACGTCAGAGGATCGAGGAGCCGCCCTCGAGGGTGGGGGGGGCGCCCCCTTTCCCAAGGCGCGCCCCCCTGCCTCGAGGCCTCCTCAAGTGGCCCCCGGTGCCCTTCTTCTTCCTATATAAGTCCACGCACCCGAGAAACTCCATGAACAGACAGAAAACCCTAATTACACCGCCGTACCTTCTGTTCCCGTGGAGATCCCATCTTGGAGCCTGTTTCGGAGCTCCACCGGAGGGGGATCCATCACGTAGGCCTTCATCGTCATCATCATCGCCCTCACCATGAGTTGTGAGTACTTTATCACAGACCTTCGGGTCCATAGCTAGTATCTAGATGGCTTCTTCTCTCTCTCTAGATCTCAATACAAAGTTCTCCTCGGTCTTCGAGGAGATCTATTTGATGTAATCTCTTTTTGCGGTGTGTTTGTCGAGATTCGATGAATTGTTAGTTTATGATCAAGGTTATCTATGAAAGATATTTGGTTCTTCTCTGAACTTTTTATGTGTGCTCATAATATCCTTGCAAGTCTCTTCGAATTATTTGTTTGGTTTGGCCTACTAGATCTATAGTTCTTGCAATGGGAGAAGTGCTTGGCTTTGGGTTCAATCTTGCAGTGTCCTTTCCCAGTGACAGTAGGGGCAGCAAGGCTCGTATTGTATTGTTGCCATCGAGGATAAAAAGATGGGGTTTATATCATATTGCTTGAGTTTATCTCTCTACATCATGTCATCTTGCTTAAGGCGTTACTATGTTTGTATGAACTCAATACACTAGATGCATGCTGAATAGCGGTCGATGTGTGAAGTAATAGTAGTAGATGCAGGCAGGAGTCGGTCTACTTGTCTCGGACGTGATGCCTATATACAATGATCATGCCTAGATGGTCTCATAATTATTCGCTTTTCTATCAATTGCTCGACAGTAATTTGTTTACCCGCCGTAGAATATCGCTATCATGAGAGAAGCCACTAGAGAAAACTATGGCCCCCGGGTCTATTCTCAACATATCAATCTACATCTACTTTAATTTTACCGCTTTTATTTGTTGTTTTATTAAACTAAAAATACCAAAAATATAAACTATCATCTCTATCAGATCTCACTCTCGTAAGTGACCGTAACGGGATTGACAACCCCTCATCACGTTGGCTGCGAAGTTCTTATTTGTTTGTGCAGGTGCGAGGGACTCGCGCGTGGTCTCCTACTGGATTGATACCTTGGTTCTCAAAAACTGAGGGAAATACTTACGCTACTGTGTTGCATCTCCCTTTCCTCTTCGAGGGAATACAACGCAAGCTCAAGAGGTAGCAAGAAAAATTTCTGGCGCCATTGCCGGGGAGGCTTACACAAAAGTCATATACCAAGTACCTATCACAAACCCTTATCCTTCGCATTACATTTTTTGCCTCTCGTTTTCCTCTCCCCCACTTCACCCTTGCTGTTTTATTCGCCCTTCTTCCGCCGTGTGTTTATCGTTCGCTTGCTTCTTGTTTGCTTGTGTGTGTTGGATTGCTTGCTTGTCACTATGGCTCAGAACAATACCAAATTGTGTGACTTCTCCAATACCAACAACAATGACTTTATTAGCACTCCGATTGCTCCTATTACCGATGCTGAATCTTGTGAGATCCATGCTGCTTTGTTGAATCTTGTCATGAAAGATCAATTCTCCGGTCTTCCTAGTGAAGATGCCGCTACCCATCTAAACAACTTTGTTGATTTGTGTGACATGCAAAAGAAAAGGGATACGGATAACGATATTGTTAAATTGAAGTTATTTCCGTTTTCACTTAGAGATCGTGCTAAAACTTGGTTTTCCTCTTTGCCTAGTAATAGTATTGATTTGTGGAATAAGTGCAAATATTCTTTTATCTCTAAGCATTTCCCTCCTGCTAAAATAAACGATATTATGAATTTTAAGCAACTAGATCATGAGCATGTTGCACAAGCTTGGGAGAGAATGAAATTGATGATACGTAATTGCCTTACACATGGTTTGAATCTATGGATGATTATTCAGGCCTTTTATGCTGGCTTGAATTTTGCTTCTAGAAATCTTTTAGATTCGGCCGCCGGAGGCACTTTCATGGAAACCACCTTAGGAGAAGCTACCAAACTCCTAGATAATATTATGGTTAATTATTCTCAATGGCACACCGAAAGATCTACTAGTAAAAAAGTGCATGCTATCGAAGAAAATAGTATTTTGAGTGGAAAGATGTATGAACTTATGAAATTGTTTGCCGCTAAGAGTGCTTCTTCTGATCCTAATGATATGTATTTGTCCACTTTGATTGAGAATAACAACGAATCTTTGGATGTGAATTTTCTTGGTAGGAATATTTTTGGTAACAATGCTTATAGAGGTAATTTTAATCCTAGGACTTTCCCTAGTAATTCCTCTAATAATTTTGGTAATTCCTACAACAACTCTTATGGAAAGATGCCTTCTGAATTTGAAACTAGTGTTAAGGAGTTTATGATCTCGCAAAAGAATTTCAATGCTATGCTTGAAGAAAAATTGCTTAAGGTTGACGAGTTAGCTAGAAGTGTGGATAGAATTACTCTTGATGTTGATTCTTTGAAACTTAGATCTATCCCACCTAAGCATGATATCAATGAGTCTCTGAAAGCCATGAGAATTTCCATTGATGAATGCAAGGAAAGAACCGCTAGAATGCATGCTAAAAGAGAAGATTATATTAGATCGTGTTCTTCTAGTTATCGTGAAAATAAAGATGAAGGTCTAAAAGTTATTGATGTGTCTCCTATTAGATCCTTGTTTTCTAGTATTAATCTTGATGAGAATAGGATTGGAGATGATTCTGCTTTAAGGTGTCCCAATGATTCGGAGTTTTTAGATCTTGATGCTAAATTGGCTAAAAGTGGGGTTGAAGAGATTAAAACTTTGCATAGTGATGAACCCACTACTTTTGATTTCAAGGGACTCAATTATGATAATTTCTCTTTGATTGATTGTATTTCCTTGATGCAATCCGTGTTAAATTCTCCGCATGCTTATAGTCAAAATAAAGCTTTCACTAAACATATAGTTGATGCTTTGATGCAATCTTATGAAGAAAAACTTGAGTTGGAAGTATCTATACCTGGAAAGCTTTACGATGAATGGGAACCTACTATCAAAATAAAAATAAAAGAGCATGAATGCTATGCTTTGTGTGATTTGGGTGCTAGTGTGTCCACTATCCCAAAAACTTTGTGTGATTTGCTAGGGTTCCATGAGCTTGATGATTGTTCTTTGAATTTGCATCTTGCGGATTCCACTATTAAGAAACCTATGAGAAGAATTAATGATGTTCTTATTGTTTCCAATAGGAATTATGTGCCCGTAGATTTCATTGTTCTTGATATAGATTGCAATCCTTCATGTCCTATTATTCTTGGTAGACCTTTCCTTAGAACGATTGGTGCAATTATTGATATGAAGGAAGGAAATAATAGATTCCAATTTCCGTTAAGTAAAGGCATGGAACACTTTCCTAAAAATAAAATAAATTATAATATGAATCTATCATGAGAGCCACTTATGGATTGCCTTCCAAAGATGGCAATACCTAGATCTATCTTGCATCGTGCCTAGCTAGGGGTGTAAAACGATAGCGCTTGTTGGGGGGCAACCCAATTTTTTGTCTTTTGTTTTTGTTACTGTTAGGGAATAAATATTGCATCTATCCTCTGATTAGATGTGGTTTCATGTTTTGTTTAGTGTTTGTGCCAAGTAGAACCTTTGGGAAGACTTGTGTGAAGTTTATGTGATCTTGCTGTGAAAAACAGAATCGTTAGTGCCAGCTAAAGTAGTCGTGGGATTTTATTGGAGCGTGCGTTTTAGTTGACTCTTTTTTCAGATGATTGGTAGACAAATTCCGAAAATTTACCAATTTAGTTTGAAGTTTTTGGAGTTCCAGAAGTAGGCGGAACCTGCAGATTACTACAGAATGTTCTGTCTTTGACAGATTCTGTTTTTCGTGTGTTGTTTGCTTATTTCGATGCATCTATGAGTAGTATTGGAGGATATGAACCATAGAGAAGTTGGAGTACAGTAGGTTTAACACCAATATAAACAAAGAATGAATTCATTTCTGTACCTTTGAGTGGTGGTTTGCTTTCTTATACTAATGGAGCTCACGAGAATTTTTGTCTAAGTCTTGTGTTGTGAAGTTTTCAAGTTTTGAGTATTGCTTTGATGGACTATGGAACAAGGAGTAGCAAAGGCCTAAGCTTGGGGATGCCCATGGCACCCCACGTAAATTCAAGATAATCAAAAGCCTAAGCTTGGGGATGCCCCGGGAAGGCATCCCCTCTTTCGTCTTCATCCATCGGTAACTATACTTGGAGCTATATTTTTATTCGCAACATGTTATGTGTTTTGCTTGGAGGGTCTTGTATAATTTGAGTCTTTGCTTGTTAGTTTGCCACAAGCATCCTTGCTGGACACACCTATTTGAGAGAGTTAAATATGGCCTAGAAATTATTAGAACACTCTATGTGCTTCACTTATATCTTTTGAGTTGAATAGTTTTTGCTCTAGTGCTACACTTGTATCTTTTAGAGCACGGTGGTGGAAATATTTTGTAGAAATTGTTGAACTCTCATGCTTCACTTATATCTATTTGAGAGTCTATTAAAACAGCATGGTAATGTGATTAGGCTAAAGAAACTAGTCTTCACATGATAAACATCCAATGTCAATGTAGTAAAAAAATTCACACTAAGTGCATTGAATAGAATGAGATGTTGGATGCTTGATAATTGTTTTGAGACATGAGGATAGTGATATTAGAGTCATGCTAGTGGAGTTATTATGAAATTGAGAAATACTTGTGTTAAGGTTAGTGATTCCCGTAGCATGCACGTATGGTGAACCGTTGTGTGACTAAGTTAGAGCATGAGGTATTTGTAGATTCTCAACCTTTGTGTGGAGGTCGGGGGCACGCGATGGTTAACTCCTACCAACCTCCCCCTAGGAGCATGCGTTGATTGCTTTGTTTTGATGACTTGTATATTTTTGCAATAAGTATATGAGTTCTTATGACTAATGTTGAGTCCATGGATTATATGCACTCTCACCCTTCCACCATTGCTAGCCTCTCTTGTACCGCGCAACTTTCGCAGGTGTCATAAACCCACTATATATCCTTCCTCAAAACAGCCACCATATTGTTCCTCAAAACAGCCACCATACCTACCTATCATGGCAGTTCCATAGATATTCCGAGATATATTGCCATGCAACTTTCCACCGTTCCGTTCATATGACACGCATCATATTGTCATATTGCCATTGCATGATCTTGTAGTTGACATCGTATTTGTGGCAAAGCCACCATGCATAACTTTTCATACATGTCACTCTTGTTTCATTGAACATACCGGTACACCACCGGAGGCATTCATATAGAGTCATACTTTGTTGTTGTAGTCTCAAGTTGTAACATTGAGTTGTAATGAAACTGTGATGATCATCATTATTAGAGCATTGTCCCATGGGAGGAAAGGCTAAATCTATAAATCCCCTCCGCAAAAAAAGAAAAAAAATGGCAAAGAAAAAAAAGCCCCAAAAAAAATTATAAAAGAAAAAAAGGGGAAAGAAAAAAAAGGGACAATTGCTACTATCTTTTTCCACACTTGTGCTTCAAAGTAGCACCATGTTCTTCATTGTAGAGAGTCTCATGCTTAGTCACTTTCATATACTAGTGGGAATTTTCATTATAGAACTTGGCTTGTATATTCCAACGATGGGCTTCCTCAAATGCCCTAGGTCTTCGTGAGAAAGCAAGTTGGATGCACACCCACTAATTTCTTTTGTTGAGCTTTCATTCATATTTAGCTCTAGTGCATCTGTTGCATGGCAATCCCTACTCACTCACATTGGTATCTATTGATGGGCATCTCCATAGCCCGTTGATATGCTTAGTTGATGTGAGACTATCTCCCTCCTTTTTGTCTTCTCCACAACCACCTCTATTACACCCATAGTGCTATATCCATGGCTCATGCTCATGTATTGAGTGAAAGTTGAAAGGTTTGAAAAGATAGAGTATGAAAACAAATGCTTGGCTGAAATCGGGGTTGTGCATGATATGAATATTTTTGTGTGATAACGAGGGAGCATAGCCAACACTTTATGATTTTGTAGGGATAACTTTCTTTAGCCATAGTAATTTGAGAAGACATGATTGCTTTGTTAGTATTGCTTGAAGTATTATTATTTCTTATGTCAATATAGACTTTTATCTTGAATCTTTCAGATCTGAACATTCATGCCACAATTAAGAGAATTACATTGAAAAACTATATTGGTTAGCATTCCACATCAAAAATTCTTTCTTTATCATTTACCTACTTGAGGACGAGCAGGAATTAAGCTTGGGGATGCTTGATACGTCTCCAATGTATCTAATTTTTTTTATTGTTCCATGCTATTATTTATGAAGTCTTGGATGTTTAATGGGCTTTATCATTCACTTTTATATCATTTTTGGGTCTAACCTACTAACCCAAAGGCCCAGTCCAGATTGCTGTTTTTTGTTATTTCAGGGTTTTGCAGAAAAAGAATATCAAATGGAGTCCAAACGGAATGAAACCTTCACGAGAGATATTTTTGGAGAAAATCATGCACAGGAAGCTTGAGAACCACGTCAGAGGATTGAGGAGCCGCCCTCGAGGGTGGGGGGCGCGCCCCCCTGCCTCGAGGCCTCCTCAACTGGCCCCCGGTGCCCTCCTTCTTCCTATATAAGTCCACGTACCCGAGAAACTCCGTGAACAGAGAGAAAACCCTAATTCCACCGCCGTACCTTCTGTTCCCGTGGAGATCCCATCTTGGAGCCTGTTCCGGAGCTCCACCGGAAGGGGATCCATCACGGAGGCCTTCTTCATCATCATCATCGCCCTCACCATGAGTTGTGAGTAGTTTACCACACACCATCGGTGTAATGCCCAGGATGGGACTATACCTCCTACGTGTCGAGGCACGACTTAAAGGTATAAGCCCATTCTGGAATGATCTCAAGTTCGGTATCATTGCACATCTCATGTAAAAATGGGGATGAAAAACAAAAGAGATAGTTGGCTTACACTCGCCATGTCACACAATTCATTTCATAGCAAATCATCATCCAAATAACATCACAACCCGTCTACGGGTGAAGATCCAAATGAAAGATACCAAACATACATAAAGCCACAGGTCCGAATCACCCCTAGTAGAAACCACTACTGATCATCGGGATAGTGCACATAGTAACGGCTACGTTCCTCGTCGTACTCCCAGTATAGCTCGGTGCCGTCACCTGAGTAGTTCACCATGGTACCTGCATCTGGTGTGCTGTAGAATCTGTGAGCCACGGAGGACTCAGCAATCCCGTCCCCGGGTAACAGAACTATCTAAGCCTTCAGTGTGGAACAAGGCTGAAGAAAGAATAAAAGGCTGCAGCTGCACTAGCACTAGCTTACGTAATAAGAGCGAGACGAGAAGTGCCACGAGCGATGAGATGATCACGAAGTGATCCTAACTAAGCACAGCAATCATAACCCCACCGTGTTCACTTCCCGAACCCCTTTCAGAAAATGACCGTCATGGTACTCACGCTAGTAGTGTGTTCTGAACATGGTGTCAAGTTTTCCACAACCGAATATTAACAAATTCCCATCAGCCACATAACCGCGGGCACGAATTTCGAATAAAACCCTGCAGGGGTGTTCCAACTTGACCCATTACAATCCCACGATCCGCGGAGTCGCAACTCCAAGGTGGGAAGGCCCGAGTATCCTCGGAATCCCGTGCTCAAGATACTCCGACTAAGGTAAGACTAATCCAGCAAGACCTCCCGGCGTGCCGACACCCTCACAGTAGCCGCGGGTATCTAGTCTCAGGCCACGACCGGATGAGCACAGCGTACAGTAATGAAAACCCAAGTTGCCAAGGGGGGTACCGCACACGACTCTAGTTTGGACCAACACTCAAATCGAGCACTGGCCCAAGGGGGTTGATTAATTAATCCTCGGGTTAATTACTCCCTCGGTAAGTTTTTAGTTGTTAGGCGAATGGAGTACCAATGTTGGGCCTCGCTGGAAAAGAGTTAGCGCTAAGCGGTTTATCGAGGGGGTCCCATAACCCCAACCGTGTGAGGAACGCAAAATCAAGGAACATAACACCGGTTTATACGGTTCCTAGGGCGGCATGAGTGGAACAAAAAAACCAAGCAAGAGGCTTAGCCTTCGACCCATTACCAATATATAGATGATTTAATTTCAGGGTTTATATAGTGTGATATCCCAACAAGCTTCAACATGAAGCAAGAATCTTCAAATCTTCTCCTGCAACTAGCAATGCTGTAAGAGGGGCTGAGCGAAGCTTACGTAGCCAATCAAAGGTTTGCATAGGTAGGGTGGTTAGACAGATTCATGGTTACAATAGGAGGCTGACAGACAAACATGGGCATCGAGGCAATAAGCTAAAGAGCGAGACTTTTAGCAATAGGCAAAGATAGTAATGATATCTGGGTCAGGTCATCTTGCCTGTCGAGTCGTTGATGGGATCGTAAGAGGGCTCCTCGTTCTCAACCTCAGTAGTAACCTCGTTCTCGGCTTCCGGCTCTACTCAACACAAGAACACACGAGGCACGGAATCAAACAAGATGCAATGCACAAACTACAGGATGCATGGCTGATGCTCTAAGGAAGCACTGCAGATGCACTTAGGATGCACAGCAAGACAGCATAGGAAGCACAGAGAAACAACACAAGAAACATGACAATATGCTCAAGCAAGTAGGATGCAAGACAAGTCTATTCAGGATGCAAAACATGGCAAGGTAGGAAGCACAGAGAAACAACACAAGAAACAGCAGGTTTAAATGAGGCCGGAAACTACTTAAGACAAAACCGGTAAGTCCTCATATGCATAGTTTGAAATTAGTCCAGATCTGAACAAACCTTAAGTTAAAGTTGTTAAACAGCAAGTTAACATGCACCATGACAATCTATACGAAATTCTAGTCAAGGTTCATATAAAGTTTGTTTAAAACGGAGCTACGGTCTAGAAGATATGATCAAAACAAGATAAGCATGGCAACGGTGCAAGATGCACCCAAACATCAAGCAAACATACTCCAAACATGTTGACAAGATGATATTATGAATCTACATGCAAAATCACACAAGTTTCATATATGACTTGCTCAAAACGGAGCAACGGGCTAAAAGATACACCCGAAACAAGAAACAATGCAAAGCTGAAAAATAACAGCCACATAGCAACTTTGGAGCAATAAATATATACTCTACAACACTCAAACATGGTGACAAGAAGCATGGACATGAAGTAGACATATCCTACAGCAAACAACTCCATTGGAGCATCTCCTTAGGAGGCATGGATCAATAGCAACAAGCTACAACATTTTGAACATGGCAATAAAAACCTGACAGTAATATTGTATAGCAACTTGGGAGCAAGAATTAAATATGCTACAGCAACCCAAATGAGCATGTGAGGGCATGGATGGATAGACAACAACATATACAACAAGGAATCATAAATGGCCACCGCAAAACTAACATGGATTTGCCTAGGACAACAAGCAAACATAGCATCTGGATATTACAGATTCCAGACTTAGTGAAATTTCACTAAGTGTTAAAACAGCAATATTATCATGGCATGTTTGTGAGCAAGTTTAAGTCACCTCAAAGCATAACATGGCAAGTGGTTTGCACCACAGCAAAGAACACATGATGGGGAGTCCAAAACATATGAGCATGCAACATGGGGACAAACACATCAATAGCAACGAGCTCCTCAACTAGGCATCTCGTAACAAGCTACAAAACCTATCAGCCACATGCACTTTTGCAATGGAGATAAACATGGCAATATGAACTCTAACAAGCATGCTATAGCACCAACATGTAGAGCATCTCATGATGAACATTTTGACATATCATTTGCTTCATTTGGATAAACATGCACCAAGTTATCACATCTCCAACATGGCATGAAAACAACTAATAGCAGCAGTTTATATCAAGTAGCACTCTTGTCATGATGATTAATACATATAGATGCACTCAAACATGCATGACACAATGGAACAAAACATAGTACACATCACCACGATCATTTTGACATATAATACACACAAAACGGACAAGCACAGTAAAAGTTATAGCCTTCACAATAATGCATCAGACAATGAAAATAGCAGAAAAAGACTTAGGAAAAACAACCTCCTCGGATCTGGTCAAAGGCTTCCGAGCCGGGTCAACGGAGCGGGTGCGGATCGGGCGCCGGTTCGCGGGTTGCGGGGCCCGTACCCGCTAGGGTTCCGGCCCTCGATCTGGATCGGGCAAAGCTTCGTGGCGGCGGCTTCGATGGGAGATCCCGCGGCGGCGACCTCTGGCCGGCCAGCGGGAGCGGAAGGGACGGTGGGGCGACCTCTGGCCGGCCGGCGGGGACGCGCGTCGCCGGAGGAGGCCGTGAGGGAGCCCGGCGGCGAGGTCTGGAGGAGGTCGGGCTCGGGCCGGCGGCGATCTTGAAGGACGGCGGGGCGAGGTTCCAGGGGGCGGGGCCCGGCGCCGGCGGCGGCGAGGCGCGGCGGCCCTCGCGGCGCGGAGGCTGCCGGAGGTGAAGGGGGCGGCGGCGCGAGAGAGCGTGGAGGCGCGGAAGGCGACGGGCCCGGAGGGCTGCGCGCGGGCCGGCGGGCCGCGGCGGCGGATCTGCCACGTGGCAGGAGGGGATTCGTTCGGCCGTCGGCTAGACGTATCCGGCGGTGGTCGGACGTGTCCGGCGCGGTGGGGAGGAGAGAAAATAGGGTTTTGGACGAAAAAATGGCAAGGGGGACATTTATATAGGCACAAGGAGCTAGGAGACTCCAAAGGGGGAACGGTTTTCGGCCAGGCGATCACAATTCAACGACCTAGATGATGGGAAGGGTTGAGCTGGGTTGTTGGGCTGTTGTGGAGGGGGTCTTGGGCCTCAAAGAGGAGGTACTTTTAGCCCAGCAGGTTACCCGTTGGAGTACCAAACAAACTCCAAAGGCGACGAAACTTGACAGGCGGGTTACACGTATCAAAACAACATCGCACGACAAGTCTCATGCCATTCCGGAAACGTTACACGCCCAAACACGAAAGAAGGACTCGGGGATGCCACGGGCACGTGTGAGAGCGTCGGAACTCGAAACGGACAACGGGAAGGGACGAGTGGGGCCGGATGCAAACGACAACACAAATGCAATGCAATGCACATGACAACATGACATGGATGAAAGCACACACGCACACGACAAAACGACGAAAACCCGAAAAGACGAAGAACCCGGAATGGAACTGATGAAGCCAAAGTTTATATATTGCCATATAGGGGAAGTGTTACATCCGGGGCATTACAAACTCTCCTCTACTACGAAAAGATCTCGTCCCGAGATCTAGGACTGGAAGAAGGAAGGGTACTCGGAACAAAGGTTATCTTCTCGTTCCCACGTAGCTTCTCGGTCAGTATGGTGTGACCACTTGACTTTCAAGAACTTGATTGACTTGTTGCGGGTCTTGCGCTCGGTTTGTTCGAGAATAGCAACGGGATGCTCTCGGTAAGACAAGTCTTGTTGAAGATCAATCTCCTCAAACGGAATGGTGCGTTCAGGTGTCTTGAAGCACTTGTGGAGTTGAGACACATGAAACACATCATGAACATTTGCAAAGTTGGAAGGGAGCTCAAGTTGATAGGCCAGATCGCCTCTTTTGCCAAGGATCTTGAAAGGGCCCACGTATCTAGGAGCAAGCTTTCCTTTGATACCGAATCTTTGGGTGCCTTTCATTGGAGAAACACGGAGATAGACATGATCACCAATGTTGAAAGCCAAATCACGATGCTTGCCGTCATAGTAGCTCTTCTGACGCGACTGAGCGGCCTTGAGATTCTCACGTATGACTTTGCACATTTCTTCGGCTTCTGAGATCAAGTCATTGCCAAGAAGTTGACGTTCACCAGTCTCGGACCAGTTGAGAGGAGTATGGCACTTTCTGCCATAGAGGATTTCGAACGGAGCTTTGCCGGCACTTGCTTGGAAACTGTTGTTGTAAGAGAACTCGGCAAACGGAATGCAATCTTCCCACTTCATGCCAAAAGATATGACACAAGCTCTGAGCATGTCTTCTAGAATCTGATTCACTCTCTCGACTTGACCACTAGTCTGAGGGTGAAATGCAGTGCTGAAACGGATCTTAGTGCCCATGGCAGACTGAAAGGATTTCCAGAACTTGGATGTGAACAAACTTCCACGGTCTGAGGAGATAACTTGAGGAATGCCATGTAAGGACACAATTCTGGAAGTGTACAACTCTGCAAGTTGAGCTGCATTGATGGATTCTTTGACTGGAAGGAAGTGAGCTACTTTGGTAAGCTTGTCGATGACAACAAAGATAGAATCATTTCCCTTCTTGGACTTAGGAATCCCAGTGACGAAATCCATTTCAATGTGGTCGAACTTCCACTCGGGAATCGGAAGAGGTTGGAGAAGACCGGCTGGACGCTGATGCTCTGCTTTCACTCTTCTGCAGACATCACATTCGTTCACGAATTGGGCAATCTCCCTTTTCATGCGAGTCCACCAGTAAGATTGCTTGAGGTCTTGGTACAGCTTGGAACTTCCAGGATGAATCGACAGGAGGGAGTCATGTGCTTCGTTCATTATGAACTTCCTGAGATCACCCTTGGGAACCACAAGTTTGTCCTCAAAGAAAAAGGTATCTCTCTCATCAATGCGATAGCACTTGTATTTGGGAGTACCCTTTGCAATACCATGTATCACTTTCTGCACCATAACATCACTGAGTTGGGCCTCACAAATCTGATCTTCCAAGGTAGGAGCAACTTGAAGATTTGCAAGAAAGCCTTGCGGAACAACTTGGAGGTTGAGCTTCCTGAATTCTTCACAAGGCTCAGGCTGAAACGGCTTGATAAGGAGACTGTTGCAACATGCCTTTCTGCTCAAGGCATCTGCAATGGCATCGGCCTTGCCAGGTGTGTATTCGATGCTTGGATCATACTCTTAGATCATCTCAACCCAACGAGTCTGGCGAAGGTTCAGGTTCGGCTGTGTGAATATGTACTTCAAGCTCTTGTGATCGGTGAAGATTTCGACTTTTCTACCCAACAGAAGGTGTCTCCACGTGATCAAAGCGTGTACCACAGCTGCTAGCTTGAGATCATGTGTGGGGTAGTTCTTCTCACTTGGCTTCAATTGACGAGAGGTGAATGCCACAATTTTTTTGTCCTGCATTAGCACACTACCAAGTCCTTGAAGAGAAGCATCACAGAATACTTCGTAGGGCTTGGACTCATCTGGAGGGGTAAGAACTGGAGCAGAGATGAGCTTTTCTTTGAGAGTTTTGAATGCCACATCACAATCCGGAGACCAGTTGTACTTGACATTCTTCTACAGCAAGTTGGAGAGAGGCTTGGCAATCTTGGAGAAGTTCTCAACGAACCTTCTGCAATAGCTAGCAAGACCAAGGAAGCTTCGGAGTTGCTTGACATTCTGAGGTGGTTCCTAGTTGACAATCGCTTCAACTTTCTCGGGGTTCACAGCAATACCGTCAGCGGAGATGATATGGCCCAGATACAAGACCTTATCGAGCCAGAATTCGCACTTGGAGAACTTGGCATAGAACTTATGTTCACGGAGTCTGTCGAGAACCAGACGGAGGTGCTTTTCGTGATCTTCTTCATTCTTGGAGAATACCAAGATGTCATCCAGATACACAAGCACAAATTTGTTGGTGTAGGGGTTGAAAATGTAGTGCATCATTCTCGAGAAGGTAGGTGGAGCATTAGCGAGGCCAAAAGACATTACTGTATATTCATAGGAGCTATAGCTGGTTCTGAAGGCAGTCTTGTGGATATCTTCTTCACGAATGCGAATTTGGTGATATCCCATTCGGAGATCGAGCTTAGAGAACACTTTAGCTCCTTTGAGCTGCTCGAACAGTTCATTGATGTTGGGGAGCGGATACTTGTTCTTTATTGTCTTCTTGTTCAATGGCCGGTAATCAACGCAAAGGTGCTCCGTGCCATCCTTCTTCTTGACAAATAAGACACCACGGCCCCAAGGAGACGTGCTAGGCCTGATCAGACCCATACGCTCTTGCTCATCAAGCTGTTTCTTCAAATCCTTCAACTCTTCAGGGGAGAGCTTGTACGGACGCCGGCATGCTGGCTCAGTACCAGGCTCGAGTTCAATGACGAATTCAACTTGACGATGCGGAGGCATGCCTGGAAGCTCTTCAGGAAAAACGTCTTTGTATTCATTAACCACTGGAATTTGAGAGATGGCATTAATCTCGCCCTTGTCATTGAGAGAGAATAGCCTGATTGTGTTATCTCGAGAGGCGAAGATAATCACGTCTTTGTCGGATGAGTAATCTTGACTTCCTTATTTGCACAATCAATGTGAGCATCATGCTGAGAAAGCCAATCCATCCCGAGAATAAGATCAATGTCGGAATTGCCGAGAATAACCAGAGAAGCCAGAAAACGGTAATCACCCATGCGAATAGATACATTCGGAGCAAAGTTGTTGGAGTTCATAAGCAAACCCGGAGAAAGCACAGACATCGGACTAGGCAAAGCTTGTAATGGCATATCATGTGACAATGCAAAAGGTCTTGACATGAAAGAATGTGATGCACCTGAATCGAACAAGACTTTTGCAGGAATAGAGTTAACTGGAAGGTTACCAAGTATCACATGTGAAGAATTCTCTGCTTGAGCTGCATTCATCAGATTCACTCTTGCTGACTTGGGGTTGTGCTTGACAATAGCAGTGCTGACAGGTGGAGGAGGCGGAAGGCGCCTTGGGTTGGGGCACTTGTTAGCATAGTGACCCTCCTGAGAGCACTTGTTGCAAACCACTTCTGAGAGAGGACGGTAGTGAGGAGCACTTGACTTGGAAGCTTGAAACTGATTCTTTGACTGATTGCTTGGGTTGGGTGGGTGGGAGAAAGCACGGCCACCAGAGTTCTTGTTGTTGTTGTAGGGAGCTCGGATCACTGGAGGAGGTGGAAGCCAAAACTTCTGTTGCTTTACGACCACTTGAAAAGAAGAGGAGGAGTGAACAACGTCTCTGATCCTCTTTTTGGAAGCTTCCATCTTGAGCTGGGCTGCCTCTTGCTTAAGTGCCATGTTATAGAATTTATCAAACTCATCAGGCTCGAACAAGGTGAGAGCTAGTTGGAGTTCATCCTTCAGACCACCTCGGAACTGATAGATCTTGCTCTTGGCATCTGGGGTGTCTTGCTTGGCATAGCGGGCAAGGTTCTGGAACTTGACATTATATTGGTAGACACACATAGAGCCTTGCTTCAAGTTGCAGAATTGCTCACGCATACCCTTGATGACACTTGTTGGAATGTGGTGAGAACGAATGTCCTTGCAGAAGTCATCCCAGGAGATTACACGCCCTGCTCTGGAGTCTTTGTACTGCTGCCACCAATCAGCTGCTTGGTCCTTGAGTTGGAAGGCTGCAAACTTCACATAGTCCTCGGGCCTTACGTTGCTGCACTCGAAATGCTTCTTGATATCTGTTATCCAGTCTTCAGCATCGAGAGGGTCCACGCAGTAACTGAATGCCTTTGGTTGATTTGCCAAGAACTGGTTGAGCGTAGCAAAGTGAGGTTGGTTGAACAAATTGCCTTGGTTCCCATGAGCACCATGATTTGCTTGATTTGCTTGAATATTCTGCATCATTTGCAAAAGCATCTGGGTGTTCTGGTTCGTAACTTGCATAATTGCTCTCTAGGCCTCAGACGAAGGAGGAGGTGAAGGAGGACGATCAGGAACCTCTTCACCCTCTGGGTTAGCGTTGGGAACCCTATTAGGAGCCATCCTGAAAGAGATGACCACTATTAGCCATTCATTGAGAAAGATATATTAGCTGAATCAACGGCTAGAAATTGCAACATAGTCTTCACAAGAATCATTTGAACAAGAGGAACGAATGAAATTCACAGTTTAATGATAACAACAATCTTCACGAGAAGCCACTTGGGAGACAAAAGGTAAATAAAAACAACAAGGCACAGATAGAACAGATACAAGATAGAAGCTTCGTTCGACATATTCGTGCTGAAAGCTTATGGAACGTGTTACGAAAGGGTTTTGCAATCCCCAGATCAGCATAGCCAAGGACCCTTTAAGATGCAACTCCCGATCGGAACAACGGCCATAAAACTACTTCACTCAATGTAGAACCCCGAACTCCATATCATGCATTCGTTGGAAGAATGCCTACGATCTACTAGATGAACCCACCTATTAATTTCCGAAAGTTTCTAGTTATGCAATCAGGTGTTGGGGATACAGGGGAAGCATCGCGCACTCAACTCTAATCCTACATCCAGCTGTATCCATCCTTCAACACATAACCAGTTATTTCCGGAAACCGTCTACCTCGGACCTTCGAAACGCATCCACTATACAAGCTATGGCAATACTCCCGAACTACCTCCCCAGTACTGGGTGATGTCGGGGTTATCTTGCCACTAACCGCATAGGAGAGTTTTCGATGTCGGCCGTCTTAAGTATTCCAGAACTGATGCGATATATTTGTGACGACAACACCTCGGAGCTCAACTCCCCGGGACACTGCCACAACCCCTAAATGACAGGAGGCATCGAGAACAATGTTCTCGTCACAAAGACATCGGAACAATCCAAACAATACTCGCGAGATTCCTAAAAAAAATTGTGCAATTTTGAGAGTAGAAGAGGCAAGAGTAATCGTCAGGAGTCCTCACCGGAGTGAAAAGAGATGAGGAGCAAAAGAAATCCTACTCTCCGATATATATATATAGGACTCAAAACATTTAAGGTGTGTGCCTAGACTCAACCGTTAACGATTCGATCAATCAGTGGGGGCTTCTAGGTCG
Source organism: Secale cereale (assembly GCA_902687465.1). Taxonomy (NCBI): domain Eukaryota; kingdom Viridiplantae; phylum Streptophyta; class Magnoliopsida; order Poales; family Poaceae; genus Secale; species Secale cereale. Next base: position 427,818,279 of record LR738715.1, on the reverse strand, counting down.
GAGAAGGCTCTGAATACCAACTTGTAATGCCCAGGATGGGACTATACCTCCTACGTGTCGAGGCACGACTTAAAGGTATAAGCCCATTCTGGAATGATCTCAAGTTCGGTATCTTTTTACATCTCATGTAAAAATGGGGATGAAAAACAAAAGAGATAGTTGGCTTACACTCGCCACGTCAGGCAATTCATTACATAGCAAATCATCATCCAAATAACATCACAACCCGTCTACGGGTGAAGATCCAAATGAAAGATACCAAACATACATAAAGCCACAGGTCCGAATCGCCCCTAGTAGAAACCACTACTGATCATCGGGATAGTGCACATAGTAACGGCTACGTTCCTCGTCGTACTCCCAGTATAGCTCGGTGCCGTCACCTGAGTAGTTCACCATGGTACCTGCATCTGGTGTGTTGTAGAATCTGTGAGCCACGGAGGACTCAGCAATGCCGTCCCCGGGTAACGGAACTATCTAAGCCTTGGGTGTGGAACAAGGCTGAAGAAAGAATAAAAGGCTGCAGCTGCACTAGCACTAGCTTACGTAATAAGAGCGAGAAGAGAAGTGCCACGAGCGATAAGATGATCACGAAGTGATCCTAACTAAGCACGGCAATCATAACCCCACCGTGTTCACTTCCCGAACCCCTTTCGAAAAATGACTGTCACGGTACTCACGCTGGTAGTGTGTTCTGAACATGGTGTCAAGTTTTCTACAACCGGATATTAACAAATTCCCATCTGCCACATAACCGCGGGCACGACTTTCAAAAGTTCAAAACCCTGCAGGGGTGTTCCAACTTGGCCCATTACAAGCCCATGATCCGCGGAGTCGCAACTCCAAGGTGGGAAGGCCCGAGTATCCTCAGAATCCCGTGCTCAAGATACTCCGACTAAGGTAAGACTAATCCAGCAAGACCTCCCGGCGTGCCGACACCCTGATAGTAGCCGCGCGTATCTAGTCTCAGGCCACGACCGGATGAGCACAGCGTACAGTGACCAAAACCCTAGTTGCCAAGGGGGTACCACACACGACTCTAGTTTGGACCAACACTCAAATCGAGCACTGGCCCATGGGGGTTGATTAATTAATCCTCGGGATAATTACTCCCTCGGTAAGTTTTTAGTTGTTAGGCGAATGGAGTACCAATGTTGGGCCTCGCTGGAAAAGACTTAGCGCTAAGCGGTTTATCGAGGGGGTCCCATAACCCCAACCGTGTGAGGAACACAAAATCAAGGAACATAACACCGGTTTATATGGTTCCTAGGGCGGCATGAGTGGAACAAAACACCAAGCAAGAGGCTTAGCCTTCCACCCATTACCAATATATAGATGATTTAATTTAAAGGTTTATATAGTGTGATATCCCAACAAGCTTCAACATGAAGCAAGAATCTTCAAATCATCTCCTGCAACTAGCAATGCTATAAGAGGGGCTGAGCGAAGCCTACGTAGCCAATCAAAGGTTTGCATAGGTAGGGTGGTTAGACAGATTCATGGTTACAATAGGAGGCTGACAGACAAACATGCGCATCGAGGCAATAAGCTAAAGAGCGAGACTTCTAGCAATAGGCAAAGATAGTAATGATATCTGGGTCAGTTCATCTTGCCTGTCGAGTCGTCGATGGGATCGTAAGAGGGCTCCGCGTTCTCAACCTCGGTAGTAACCTCGTTCTCGTACTCGGTCTCGGCTTCCGGCTCTACTCAACCCAAGAACACACGAGGCACGGAATCAAACAAGATGCAATGCGCAAACTACAGGATGCATGGCTGATGCTCTAAGGAAGCACTGCGGATGCACTTAGGATGCACAGCAAGACAACATAGGAAGCACAGAGAAACAGCACAAGAAACATGACAATATGCTCAAGCAAGTAGGATGCAAGACAAGTCTATTTAGGATGCAAAACATGGCAAGGTAGGAAGCACAGAGAAACAACACAAGAAACAGCAGGTTTAAATGAGGCCGGAAACTACTTAAGACAAAACCGGTAAGTCCTCATATGCATAGTTTGAAGTTAGTCCAGATCTGAACAAACCTTAAGTTAAATTTGTTAAACAGCAAGTCAACATGCACCATGACAATCTACATGAAATTCTAGTCAAGTTTCATATAAAGTTTGTTTAAAACGGAGCTACGGTCTAGAAGATATGATCAAAACAAGATAAGCATGGCAACGGTGCAAGATGCACCCAAACATCAAGCAAACATACTCCAAACATGTTGAAAAGGTTATATTATGAATCTACATGCAAAATCACACAAGTTTCATATAGGACTTGCTCAAAACGGAGCAACGGGCTAAAAGATACACCCGAAACAAGAAACAATGCAAAGCTGAAAAATAACAGCCACATAGCAACTTTGGAGCAATAAATATATACTCTACAGCACTCAAACATGGTGACAAGAAGCATGGACATGAAGTAGACATATCCTACAGCAAACAACTCCATTGGAGCATCTCCATAGGAGGCATGGATCAATAGCAACAAGCTACAACATTTTAAACATGGCAATAAAAACCTGACAGTAATATTTTATAGCAACTTGGGAGCAAGAATTAAATATGCTACAGCAACCCAAATGAGCATGTGAGGGCATGGATGGATATACAACAACATATACAACAAGGAATCATCAATGGCCACCCCAAAACTAACATGGATTTGCCTAGGATAACAAGCAAACATAGCATCTGGATATTACAGATTCCAGACTTAGTGAAATTTCACTAAGTGTTAAAACAGCAATATTATCATGGCATGTTTGTGAGCAAGTTTAAGTCACCTCAAAGCATAACATGGCAAGTGGTTTGCACCATAGCAAAGAACACATGATGGGGAGTCCAAAACATATGAGCATGCAACATGGGGACAACCACATCAATAGCAACGAGCTCCTCAACTAGGCATCTCGTAACAAGCTACAAAACCTATCAGCCACATGCACTTTTGCAATGGAGATAAACATGGCAATATGAACTCTAACAAGCATGCTATAGCACCCAACATGTAGAGCATCTCATGATGAACATTTTGACATATCATTTGCTTCATTTGGATAAACATGCACCAAGTTATCACATCTCCAACATGGCATGAAAACAACTAATAGCAGCAGTTTATATCAAGTAGCACTTTTGTCATGATGATTAAGACATCTAGATGGACTCAAACATGCATGACACAATGGAACAAAACATAGTACACATCACCACGATCATTTTGACATATAATACGCACAAAACGGACAAGCACAGTAAAAGTTATAGCCTTCACAATAATGCATCAGACAATGAAAATAGCAGAAAAAGACTTAAGAAAAACAACCTCCTCGGATCTGGTCAAAGGCTTCCGGGCCGGGTCAACGGAGCGGGTGCGGATCGGGCACCGGTTCGCGGGTTGCGGGGCCCGTACCCGCTAGGATTTCAGCCCTCGATCTGGATCGGGCAAAGCTTCGCGGTGGCGGCTTCGATGGGAGATCCCGCGGCGGCGACCTCTGGCCGGCTGGCGGGAGCGGAAGGGACGGTGGGGCGACCTCTGGCCGGCCGGCGGGGACGCGCGTCGCCAGAGGAGGCCGTGAGGGGGCCCGGCTGATAGAGGCGAGGGGCCCGATCTTTTGATGAGATGGTAACTATCGATTTGGTGGAGACGGCTTTGACGATCCGACTACAAACATGCACGATGTTGCGCCTTAGCAATCGCTAAACCAATCTCCAGGGGTTACTAACGATGCCAGAGGCACGATCAGCCTGACCACGAAGGTCTATTCCTGCATGCAATCGAAGAACAAGCAAGAATATGATAAAGCAATCTGAATGTTGCAAATATAGATGAAGTATTGATAAAGGTGGGGATCCGTAAGCGGTCTTGGTCTGGTCGTTGGACTCAAATGAAGTACACGAAGTTGCAATGGCTAACTTTTGACTAAACAAATCCCAAAGAAAAAGCTACTAGATGGATCTACTTATATAGGAGCAAGGGGTGGCGGCCAAGGAGGTGGAAGGACGTCCCAAGGCAGCCTAAAACTAACCCTAGGTCGTACAAGGCTCATGGGCCCAAGTGGAGGTGATGTAACACCTTTGGACTTGTAGTTTGACTCGGATTCTGCTGCAGCGTTAGATTGTTTCGTCGGTATCTCAACGCTCCGGGCGAATTTGAAGGTGAATCCAATTGGGTTGGAAAGTGTACGAAATCTAGTTTCCAACAAAAAAAGAATCACCCAATTCGGAGTCCGTATGAAGGAGTTCTTGCCGTTTTGAGTCAGGTATGTCTGTGCAGTCCGAATCTGGATGCAGAACGTGAGAGACTTGGACTCTCTTCTCTTGGCCCAAAAGTGACGTGAGAGAACTTTTTGAACAGCACCTAAACTTATCTTTTTCCCTTATCTTCATATGTGGATTGTACAAATGTCCCATACACCTGGAATTAGACATGGCACAAAAGTGTGTGAAGTATTTTTGTCCTGGATGACATAAATAAATTGTTGCATAGTTTGCATTAGAAATCACCTCACAAATATACATGTATGCAATATTTTTGGTCGTATCCAAGGTAGTCATGTCCTCATCATCCTCCCTTTCTTGAAAATAAAGCCGTCCTCGGCGTTGCTTAATCTGAAATGTGGGTAAGAAAATAGACAAGGTGTACATGTTGTATATGTATATGTATATGTCATCCATTTTTACTTCCCGTAATTTTTGCACATATGACACATATATAGATGAGTAACTTTCGTAGTTCATAAAATATAAAGCCAAAATATTATCACAAGAAGTAGAAGGCATGAAAATATTGCAACTCAGTTTGCACAAATAAGTGAAGCTCTTATTCATATCAAAAGATTGACAATGTTCATCATTAAACCATTCCAACATTGGCGAATAAACCTTACTTGCATGAAAGCAAACATGCAATAAGTCATTTGACATTAAATCGTCACCAAGATTAGAGGTCATATCAAAATGATTAAACATTGGCACAATTATTTTCAAATTTATTTTATCCAAATCTGATTTATTATCTAATGCACATGATTCTTTTGCATCAACAGTTAATTCAATAGGTGCACTCATAATTGTTGGTATTTCAGTTGTTTGATCACATGGCGCATTCATGACAGTAACATGATTATCTAAACTAGGTGGTGTGCTCAAATCAACAAGTAATTCAATACATGATGTATTCAAGTCAACTAGATATGCATCATCCTCATGTGAATTTATATCATCATTGATTTTACTGTTACCTTGTCGCAAAGACGTAGCTGATGTAGGTACGGACGATGACAATGTACCATACACTTTAGATGATGTCACGCTCACAATCAGAGGTGTGGCTGCTCTAGTAGGTGCAATGGTGGAGGAACCAACCAATGGTGGTGAGCATGAACTGGAATAGTAGTTGTTGTAGTCACACAATGCATCCTCCTGTATTTGTCTCTCAAAGGTACAAGCACGAACATACATACCAGTAATGCAACGAGGAATATACCGAAATCTTGCGCGAATATCATGGTTCAAACCACCAAAAAATCTATTCATTGTATCATCCTCAGATTCTTCTATGTCACAATGATGCATATAAGATTTGAAATCTTGGTAGTAAGCATGAATAGTGTTACTGCCTTGTTTTAATTGTTCCAATTTGCGAAGCAATTCACGGCGATAGTAAGGAGGAAAAAAATGTTTTCTCATTACGGCCTTCAAATCTTTCCAAGTTGTGGGTTGGTTATCAATATTTTTCTTACAATGCACACTCCACCAAACAGAAGCAAAACCGGTAAATACTCTAGTGGCAGCTCGTACTCTCTCAAGTTCAAATAAATGATGGTGACTAAAAACTTTTTCTACTTCAAGCTCCCAAGCTAGATAAATAGCAAGATTAAATCAACCGTCAAATGACGGTAAAGAAATAACCTGACTATGTGCTTGTGTGCGTTGTCCCACATCTCGTGATGGTGAAGATGTATCCGTCGTCCAAGAACTTCCGTCTTCGATACCTGACATGATTAGTAGAAGCAAGAAACAAAATTCGAGAATAATGTTCCTATGAACTACTAGGATTTGGTGGTAAAGCGCTCACAGTAAAGCAAATATCAATATCTTACAAGTTCTTACCATGCAGCAGGTGGTGATAGGCAAC